>OY039078.1:21998011-23198011 GCA_955850985.1 Elophila nymphaeata | reverse complement strand
AAATTCAGCTGATTTCCCCAAAAATTTTAGCTCTTTTAACTGTATTCGGTTTTCAATTTGTAAAATCAATAAACCATAATAATCTATCACAGTAAAAACTGGATTAATGGAAGTTTAGGTTCTTGTTTAACACACGGGGTTAAAAAATATTATTTACTAATTGTAGATTTTCATCAGGGAGTTATGAACCAAAGCGTACCGGTGAGTCGATTTCATTGCACGTAATTGTAGTACATTTCTTGATTAGGGCCGTACGCGTAGCTTGTGGAAAATGCCAGTTTCTGGGCAGGTGTGGCATAAAAATTATTTTTATGTTGATTCTTCTAAGATTTTTTTTTATGTTACGAGATGGCAAACAAGCTTGCGGCCCACCTGATGTTAAGTGGTCACCGTCGCCTATAGACACTTGCAATATTAAGTGTAAACCACTTAACATCGCAAGTGGGTTTGCCATCCTGGGGACTAAGATGATATGCCCTCCATGCCCAGTAATTACACTGGCTACCTTTCCCTTCAATCCGAAACACAGCGAACTGCTTCTCGGCAGAAATAAGAAAGGCGGTGGTACCTACTGCCTACCCAGACGACCCTAAATATGGGTCTACTAGTATATTTGTGTTGTAAATGTAAGTTCATGTGTTGGTAATATTGCTCACAGAGGGTTTGGGTCGGTGCGTGTCAACGGCGGCCACTGACAGCTTGATGTGCTCCTCGCGGCAGCCGTACGCAACGGGCGTCAGCTTGATCACCGTGTGTAGCGGCACGTGCAGGTATGGCAACTCCTCTGCAACAATGCGAGGGGAACACATTTTAATGCGCGTCAAGAAAGAAGCATGAAGACATGGCTGTATGACCTAGATCCCTTTGCCGTCCCGTAATAAGTAAAAATTCAAAAAAAAATTACTGTGAAGGAAAACATCGTGAGGAAACCTGCATACACATATAAAGAAATTCTTAGGTTGTGTGTGAAGTCGACCAACCCGCACTTGGCCAGCGTGGTTGACTAAGGCCTGATCGCCCCTAATGTGGGGTAGGTCCCCTCGGTGGGGACATTATATGAGCTGTTGATGATGATGATGAACTTACTTGTTTACTTACATTAAGGTACGACGACCAGTACACCTATTCGATAAGTTTTTTGACACATGAAAGAGATGATTAATGACACCCCGAGTGAATTCCATATCCATTGCTGTTTTTACACGACAAGTGCCGTAATAACGTGTCGTGTAAAACAGCAATGAAAATGTAATTCACTTGGTGATCATCACTTTCAACTGTTAGCGAATAGCTCCCTGGTTAGGGTTACCATCCGGATTTGTCCGGACTTCTAGAGCTCTGTCCGGACTTTGTTCAGCCCTTTAGTTTGTCCGGCTTTTTTGTTTTAGATGGAATATTAGCAATAAAACTTACATAAGTAAGTTATTTAATCTTTAATAATGTCCCACTCATCTAAAAGCGACTTTACCCTTACTACTGTTACGAAGTACGTGCCTGATGTTTACATTTTATAATTAAAATGTCCGGACTTTTTTGAACTGTCAAGGTTTTTGTCAGGACTTTTCAAAATTCTAAATGGTAACCCTACCCCTGGTGGGACACCACCAGCACGTTCCCCTGCCGCTCCAGCTCATGATGACGAGGCTGCAATGAGAGCGTGTCTCACCGGCGGACTTGTCCAGAAAGTAGGCGAGCAGACACCGCATGACGGCCTGGTGGGACACCACCAGCACGTTCCCCTGCCGCTCCAGCTCATGATGACGAGGCTGCAATGAGAGCGTGTCTCACCGGCGGACTTGTCCAGGAAGTAGGCGAGCAGACACCGCATGACGGCCTGGTGGGACACCACCAGCACGTTCCCCTGCCGCTCCAGCTCATGATGACGAGGCTGCAATGAGAGCGTGTCTCACCGGCGGACTTGTCCAGGAAGTAGGCGAGCAGACACCGCATGACGGCCTGGTGGGACACCACCAGCACGTTCCCCTGCCGCTCCAGCTCATGATGACGAGGCTGCAATGAGAGCGTGTCTCACCGGCGGACTTGTCCAGGAAGTAGGCGAGCAGACACCGCATGACGGCCTGGTGGGACACCACCAGCACGTTCCCCTGCCGCTCCAGCTCATGATGACGAGGCTGCAATGAGAGCGTGTCTCACCGGCGGACTTGTCCAGGAAGTAGGCGAGCAGACACCGCATGACGGCCTGGTGGGACACCACCAGCACGTTCCCCTGCCGCTCCAGCTCCATGATGACGGGCTCGAGCCGCGCCACCAGGTCCTCGTAGCTCTCCCCGCGCGGGTACCGGTACGCGAACTTGTTAGCGTCGCGCGCGTTGAAGTCAGACGGATACTTCTCCTGGATCTCCGCGTACGTCATCTCCTCGCAGATGCCCTGCAAACGGACGTAGAACGACATTAAAGATTATTTGATGGTTTACAGTGGACTTTGACAGTGAAGTGGGAAACTCACTTCCGAATTGCAGGAGGATAGAGTTTCTCCCGAGTTCTTGTTGTAAAAACACGTGTTGAGAGACTCCAGTTTTTAACCTCAATCCACCGTACAATTGTCTGTTACTTTAAAAGTACACTTTTACTTGACATTGGCGAAATGCAATAAATAACGCGAACGCCATTTATTTAAAGAAGAAGCATTGCAGGAGATTGTAGTGAATAACATTGGCTCTTATATCTTCACGGGGTACATTCCCTAATGCCATCATCACACTTAATAAAGATAAAGGTATTTCACCTTTTTACTTTCTCGTATACGTAATATAGAGGAAGTCTCGTAATCAAAAATTCGACCTCGATGACGGATATACACGTTTTGGACCGCCCCGAGTCCAAAAATACCGTTTTTGGAATTATGTCTGTGTGTGTGTCTGTCACGATCGCTCCAAGCCACATTACGCCAAGCTATCACTCCAAAATAAACCTAAATCATTCCGTGTGTTCGGAATCACACGTGGCTTGAATGGAGTGACGAAAAATTTTGGAAATCCAAATCTACAGATTTAACAAATACACGGAGATAGGCCAAGCCGGCGTTTAACTTGTGACAAGTGTATGCCCAGTGGGCATACATTACCGCCACTTCACCGTCCGCGTCACTCGGACTTCCAATGAACTCAGCGATTTGACCGAACTCCTTTGCGGCTGTGTCTAACTTTCATCGCTTCGCAGTCCTTATGACGTGCGCAATGAATAGTGTATATTACGGCATGCTCAACTAGAACCATGTTATGTAGTACGGCCGGTGATCGCGTCACTCGTTCTTCCTATGAACTCGGCGATTCGTCCGATCTCCTTAGATTGATATATCTGTGTCCAAATCCATCACTCCATTGCACCAAACCCTTCGTGTGTTACCGATCTCACGTCCATTTTGTGACGAGTCAGAAGTCGCGGCGTAGAATGAAAGTAAATTGGAGTGACACAAATGGAGCGATCGCGTGTTTGATAAATTTTTGGATATTTTTCGCTGATAGAAATGGAGTGATCGTGAGTTCCCCACTTAACATTAAATTGTAATAAAAACCCTTTCATTACTACTTTCGGATGTTGATATGGTTTTTTTTTTAATGGTAAATGGTTGGAAAGTTGGAAGCCACCGTAGCCTATACACGCTTACAACACTGATGTAAGCGTGCGGTCCTCACCCAGTAATACAGAGTACCTATTAATTACCTGATTTTAGATACATTTTATTTCATCTAATAATTAATATTTAAAAACCGGCCAAGTGCGAGTCGGACTCGCACACCGAGGGTTCCTCGGTATAAACTGCTGTATCTTTTGATCGCGTTAACTTAGAAGTTTGATTTTTTCACTGCTTAAAGGGACAATAGACCTAGGTATTTGGTATAAATTTCAATTTGATACCTTTATTCGTTCGTGAGAAATAAGGTAGTAAGTTTCATTTTATTAAAATATTTTTATTATATTATATACTTAACTAAAAAAATGTGATTTTCGCAATTTTTCCTATATTTGCATTATATGACAATGCTTCATGCCAAATTTCAAGATTCTGAGTTTACGGGAAGTATCCTGTAGGTTTTGATTCCTTTGCGAGTGTCGGAAATTTGTTGAAAATATCGACATAATCGGCTGTATCTTTTGATTGGCTTGGCTTAGAAGTTTGATATTTTCACAGCTTAAAGGGACAATAGACTTGAGTATTTCATGTGAATTTCAGCTTGATACGTCCACGCGTTCTTGAGATAAAGGGTCTTGACAGACAGACAGACAGACAGACGGACGACAAAGTTTAGTGATCCTATAAGGGTTTCGTTTTTTCCTTTAGAGGTACGGAACCCTAAAAAACAAAAAAAACAAGGCAAGATAACCATAATCATTCGGAGCTTTGGTTATCTAGAACACTATTTTTCTTTTTCAGTATTTATTACTTTCTACCTAAATTATGAGAAAATAAATAAAACAATGTACCCAAAAATGGACAATGTAGGATAACTAACAGACAATGTCTTTGCCATCCATCTTTTTTTATTTTATGGCCCAAACTTCAGAGATTTGACAGTTGTGTCATCTTTTTTACTTTTGTAGAGCTCATGACATTAACCCAAACATCCTAGAGTTGCAGTTACGTCGTTTTAGAATGAGTAAGTTTTGAAATGTTAAATTAAAATACTTAGAATCAAAATTGAAGAAAATTTAAAAGTACGTGTTACTTTAAAAAACGTAATGTTGTTAATTATCTGATGAAGGCTAATTTCATTTATTTGATCACTAGCGCTCCGCCCGCGACTTCGTTAACGTAGTTCTTTTTTTTCATATTTAATAAAATATAACCTATGTCACTCAGGAATAATGTAGCATTCAAATGGTGAAAGAATTTTTGAAATCTGTTTAGTAGTTTAGGTGTGAAAGAGTAACAAACAAACAAAGTGAGTATCGCATTTATAACATTAGATTTATCTAATATATAAAATTCTCGTGTCACAATGTTCGTTCCCGTACTCCTCCGAAACGGCTTGACCGATTCTCATGAAATTTTGTGAGTATATTGAGTAGGTCTGAAAATCGGCTAACATCTATTTTTCATACCCCTTAGTGAAAGGGTTGTCCACCCTACCCCTTCAGACCCGAATTAGTGTTCCGCCTTAAAAATATATTTCATTGATATTTTTGAATAGGGGGAGGTTATTTATATCGTTTTTGATGATTTTTTTATTTATTTAATATTTTTGTAAATTTCATATCTACACATATTTTTTGGATATTGTTTGATATAACATTATTTTAAGAATATACCGAATGTCATAAAAAGTTTACATTTCAATTCTGGTAAGAGCCCTTCATAATAAGAGTTTTTTTTAAACTATGTACATTGCAATGGACACCAGGGCCCCGATCGCGGTAAATCATTTTAAGTCGAACGCAGATGAAACACAAACGCTGTCAAAGTTACGTTTCTGTTATGCCCTGTCCGCACAGCGATAAAATATTCGCGCGGAAATAATATCGCGTTCAATTTGCATCAAATCACAGATTTTTTCGACAAACCTTATATTTTGATGTCATACATGCATGTTAAATTTTCGGTCACCCATCCGAGTACCGACCGCGTACTTGGTTGCTTAACTTTCGTGATCGACGAATCAAAAGTTGATGGAAACCTTATATTTTGATGTCATACATGCATGTTAAATTTTCGGTCACCCATCCGAGTACCGACCGCGTACTTGGTTGCTTAACTTTCGTGATCGACGAATCAAAAGTTGATAGAAACCTTATATTTTGATGTCATACATGCATGTTAAATTTTCGGTCACCAATCCGAGTACCGACCGCGCACTTAGTTGCTTAACTTTCGTGATCGACGACTCAAATGTTGATAGAACCTTATATTTTGATGTCATACATGCATGTTAAATTTTCGGTCACCCATCCGAGTACCGACCGCGCACTTGGTTGCTTAACTTTCGTGATTGACGACACAAAAGTTGATAGAAACCTTATGTTTTGATGCCATGCATCCATGTTAAATTTTCGGTCACCCATCCGAGTACCGACCGCGCACTTGGTTGCTTAACTTTCGTGATTGAAGACACAAAAGTTGATAGAAACCTTATGTTTTGATGCCATGCATCCATGTTAAATTTTCGGTCACCCATCCGAGTACCGACCGCGCACTTAGTTGCTTAACTTTCGTGATCGAAGACTCGATTAGCTTGTGCTTGATTATTAATAAATAATGCAGTAAAAACCCACCAAAATACAAATATACAAAATTCCACTATTAACTCATGAGCTAAGTCCTTCGATAGCCTATATCTTTTATTGAACATTCTCTCATTTTTAAAATAAAATTTTAAGTAAAGCACCAAAAATCCTCTAACATTCGTGTAACGTTTGAGAAAAAGTAGCGTCATTTGAAATGTAAACTTTGACAGCGTTTGTGTTTCATCTGCGTTCGACATGCGTTCGCTCCTACGTCATTGGTTCGCAGCAGGCTAAGGTCCGCAGCATCTGTCAAATCAACGTCGCGATACGAAAACATCGAAAAGTTGCATGCCTCTCATTGGTCTGAGTTGCATGCTGTGTTCCATTTGCGCTTCATCTTGAAATGATTTACCGCGATCGGGGCCCAGGTCCGAAGGGGTTAATTTTTATTTTTTTAATTTATAAGGCAAAACAACGTTTTCGGGGTCAGCTAGTAAAATATAGATAAGTATGTCTCACCGCGTCGATCTCGTTGAGCGCCTTCCAGCGCTCCTGCGGCGCCTTGACGTCCTTGACCGTCTGTATGGCGCGGCGCATCCACGAGGTCCAGACGCGCAGGCCGGGGATCTGCTGCTGGTCGATGTAGCCGGCCAGCGCCGCCGCGTACTGCCGCCCGCGACCGGACAGCTCGCTGTCGCCGCCGATGCGACCCACCATGTTGTGCAGGCTCTCGCCGTGCTGCACCATAACAACCATTTTAGAGTGCGTTCCAAAACCAGGTGAAGCCAAGTAGACAGCGTTAGATAGCTTTCTAATTGGTGTAAATTAACTATAGTTTAACAAAACTAACCAATGGTGAAAGCGCTTCTTAATAACGACCAATAGTGAGCTACCATTTACTCTACCCCGAGTAAATTGAGATCGTTTTGGAACGCACCCTTAAACGCGGATTTTTTTATGCCTGTCCCAAAAAATAGTGTAAAGCTGGAGCCCAGAGATAGAGTAGCCCTAGACAAACCCGACTAGGGCTACTTTATCTCTGAAAATTCATTTTCTAATAGAAAATATACTATTATAAACAGCTATAAAGCCTAAATAGGTAACAAATTAAGATAACATATTAAAAAGGGATACCAAAAAATTATAATTTAACAAGTTACAAAAGATTTATACAATGTATTTAAAATTAAAATAATTTAATATACTTAGTAAATTAAAATACATAAATTGCTAGATATAATAATGATATTATAACTTTATTAAATGCACTCAGATTTTTTTAATAATTATTTTTAAAATGGTCTAAATTCGAGCTCGCGGCCATTTTTCGATCATGCAGGGTCCTCCCAGCTAGTGGAGTTATCGCTATGCGAGCAATGTCTTTGTGTGCATGAGGTTACATAGACATATGTATCTAACATCGTCATAAACGTCGGTGGCGTAGTGCGTAAGAGCGTCGTCTCCCACCCGGGAGGCATTGGTTCGATCCCCGCCACGTACCAATGTGTTTTCAAATTTTGAAATCATATGTACGTTTAATCGACGCTTTTACGGTGAAGGAAAACATCGTGAAGAAACCTGCACACACCTATGAAGAAATTCTTATGTTGTGTGAAGTCGACCAACCCGCACTTGGCCAGCGTGGTTGACTAAGGCCTAATCGCCCCTAATGTGGGGTAGGCCCGAACCCCTCGGTGGAGACATTATATGAGCTGATGATGATGTATCTAAAAATATAGCGAAAATTTTTGCTTGCTTAAACGTTGTACTTAGTTATTTATTAACGGTGATAGTAAAACAAAAATGTTCTTCCTTCTGATCCATGTAATGTTGATTAGAAATATTTAAACCAATTCGCGCTATCAATAAAGCTACAAATGACTAAGTAATTTGTCAATTTCGACAAGATACAGGAATCGACAGATGTATTATTAACATAATCTAATCACGTGTTTCGAGTATGAGCCGGTTAGTAAACAGAGCAATTAACTAAGTGACCGATTAACTCCCGTCTGATAACGATACCGTGTCAGTACCGACGTCATGCCGTCAACTAGGCTAGTATATTTATGCAGTACTAATTAGTTGTACCTGGTTTATGTACAACTTTATTAAATGCAGATAAATTATTTTTTGCTACTGTTGCAAATGGCGTTGGTAAATTAATCTACAAGATGTTATAAGAACGTTTGTGGGATCAAATTGATTGCACGCAAATAGTGTACATAGCACCGTATTCAATTCGGTCCAAGGGGTTTGCACTGTCGGTAACGTTCGTAATGTTTGCGCATTATGGACCGCAGGGATGATATTGATTGTCAAAGTTTTCTACAAACCCCTATGCGTCAAAAACTTTTTGGTGTCTATTTTCGGTTTCATTGTTAAAAACTTATTAGTGTCACATTTTCGTTAATTGAATTTTTAAATCACAACGATTCTAAAGAAGTTCACTCCAAAAATCGGGATTACTTACCCTGGTGAGGTATATAGTCCGGGGCACAATGTGTATATTCATCAGGTAGTAGACGATCCGGGACTGGATGTGTCCCTCGTGCTTGTGCACGACCACCTTCTCGCCGGTGTCGTAGATCTTCATGAAGCTATACTCGGACTCGAGCCGCTCGTCCAGCGGCTCGTACCGCTCCTTGTAGTGTTCTATCCTGAGCAGAAAGTCGTCCAGGACGTTGTCGGTGTCCTCAATGTTCGTGTAGTCTGGACTGCTTACTTTTACTTCCTGGAAACAATGATATATCGTGAAAACCTTTAATAGAATAAGGGATTAATTTAAGGATCGTAATCAACTGATCAGTAGAATAACCTAAATTAAGGTTTAATAAACCTAAATCTCGAATGAGCGAAACTTTTTGGTCCCCGTTCGGTAGATATCTACCGCGAGACCATTAAAATCAATTTTGTCTGAATATTATTAATCACACACAGATTACTGAGCAACTGTCAAATGATTAGTCGCCCATGTAGTATTTTAGTCGCAATTTTTCGTCGAAATTTTGACCTGTGTGGGGGTTAAATAGGGGATGAAAGTTTGTATGGGAGTTCATCATTGTTGAAGATAAAACTAAATAAATTAATGCACTTGATAAGAAATAAATAAATATTTGTTATTGCATTTTTTAAATATTTACCCATGTGGGGATGAAAGTATGTAATGAAATCTAAGCAAAGTCACGCTTTCGCGCCTAGCACTTCAACTGATTTTGATGAAATTTGTCACAAAATTGACTAGCCCTTGAAATAGGACATAAAGCTACCTTTCGTTATATGGATGGGCCCGTTATGGGTTGAAATAAGGGATGTAAATTTGTATTGAAGATAAAACCATGAAACTTTGTATTTAGGGTCAAATACCCTAAATACAAAGGTTCAAAGAAGTAAATAAATATCTGTTTTAGAGTTTTTGAATTATAACCGGTGTGGGGATGGAAGAGAGTATGGAAGGCCGTAAAGAAGTCCAAACAAAGTCACACATTCATGCCTAACACCCGAACCCATTTCGATGAAATTTGTTACTATAATAAACTAGACCTTGAGATAGAATATAAGTTTTTTTTTTTAAATAGTGCATGAAAGGGTTGAAATAAAGTTCGTATAGGATTCCTCATCATCGAAGATAAAACCATGAAACTTTGTATTTAAGCACGTGATAAGAAGGCAAAAAAAAAATTGTAGCATTTTTAAAATTTTGACACCCATGTGAGGATGAAATAGGAAATGAAAGGTCGTATAGAAGTTATCAAAGGATGGAAAAACAAAAAAACATAGTTTATGAAAAGCTATTTACAGTAATCTATAGAGGTTTGGAGGTGTAATATTTGCAAAATAAGTACCCTAAAAATATAAAAAAGCTACCCAAAGTAACTATTCTATGCAGACGAAGTCGCGGGTAAAGGCTAGTTTTTAATAAAACAATAATATTTGACTTCATATTCAGACAAGTACTACTATAAAACACATTCGTGTTAGTAGATATTCAATTTGTTTACATTGCTGCTTACTTTGGATGATCTTATAGACATATGTATGTATTTATATGCTTAGCACCTAAATTGAGCGAAATCTATTTAACAATAACACAAAATGGTGGTGGGTATCAAGACTTGAATTATTAGTTCATTAATGTGATTAATCTTAATAATATATATAAATCTCGTGTCACAATGTTTGTCCTCAATGGACTCCTAAACCACTTAACCGATTTCAATCAAATTTGTACACCGTGTGCAGTTTGATCCAGCTTGAGAGATAGGATAGTTTTTATCTTGATAAGTAGTCATTTTTTTTTACTGCACATACAATGTTACAGGTCAGTAGTATGAAATTACCACAGCAACGCGTGGCCGGGCAGCTAGTTGAATTATATAGAAAAGCTTTTTCAACATAAATTATTATTATACATGAACCAAATGCGTGGGTGTAATAACTGCCCAAAATTTACGCATGTAAAACTGTAATATTAATTATATTATTATTATCTATTGACCTGTAACGTTGTTTTGAAATCATTACCAAATTGTAAGCTGTGGAGGTTCTGTCGCTATTTCTTCTCCATCTCAGCATAATAATAATTATTTCGCCCCGAAATGGTGGTAGGGTTTTGACGATTTAAAAGTACTTAGCAAAGTCCATTTAAATAAAGAGCTTTTCATTTCATTTCATTTCATTTAAATTACCTTATTAGACAGCGCAACTTTCACGACGTAATGAATAATGTACAAAAAGAAGCTCGTGATTAGTGCTTATCACACGGTAGAGTTGCTAGCGTACAGCCGCAAACACACACACACAAGTAAATAATTGGGTTTGTCACTTAAGTGAGTAGATAAGTGTTTCAATTTTCAATTTAATCTGTGCAAATCGAGCAAATGGTTTGTGTGATTAACACGCACCATGATTAGTGAACAAATTACGAGTCACAGTTATTTAAGTTAATTATTTTATACATTAATGGTACTTAATCTAGGCAGTAAGTGTCCACGTGTCAACCACAAACCCCAACGAACAGAGAACACGTGAGCGGGAGCTAATTTGTATGAAAATTGATAGTTCAATACACGGATCACATTTTGCAATCAACGCAACGCCGGTGGATACCAACCACATCGCAACCACGACACAACATTGAAATTTTGTAGTTGTCACGCAACTGCACAATGTTGCAGCACCCTATTCACACAGCACCATCGTTTGACTGCTTTTTGCTTTTTGTCCCTAATCTCTTTTTTTATTTCTTAGTAACTTACCATAATATTCTGCTCAATGATCCTGGGGTCGTCACAGATGGACTCCACGAAGAAAAGCTTGAAGCCCATCTTGTGAACCACGATGTCGCGGATCATCCGCCGCCGGTCGAGGGTTGAGTTCGTCGCGTCAAATACCTGTGAGTGACAGATTATACCATGACATTGGGTAAGAATATTTTTTCTATGGGCGGTATATAATCATCTGATTTACGATTAAAGGCTATGCTGCACTAGGCGGAACTGTACTGCAGCGGAACTTCGCAGCCAAATATTGTTTCTATGTAATCGTATGAGATAAATCGCACTACGCGGAAACGAAACGGGGCGCGAGGCGGCGCGGCAATTACATAGAAATAATATTTACCAGTTCCGCCTAGTGCAGCCTTTAGTGTCGAACCGCACTAGGCGGAACTGAAATGCAGTGGTAATGGCCAAATATTGTTTCTATGTAAGAAAAGGAACGGCTCGACGCGGCGCGGCAATTACATAGAAACAATATTTGCCGCGGAGTTGTAGCAGTGTAGTTCCGCCTAGTGCGGTTTAGCTCGACACTAAACCGCACTAGGCGGAACTACAATGCAGCGGAACTGCGCGGCACGAAGCGGCCTTTTTTATTATCCCGCACTTGAACTGCAGCGATTAACATTACGCGGCATTTTTCCACAACCATTCGATCGGCATCCTCGGAGAAAAATGAGCTACAATGGCATAGATGTCATAATTGGGGTTACCTACTTATGTCAAATCTAAACATGTTTGAATTATATTTGATACAACGAACACAATAACTCTAAATAAACATCGAAGTATATTTTTTACTATGTAACGTTACATCTACAATATTAAAGATCCTAAAATTAGGGTTTTCAATACTTGAGCGTAATCTTCACAATGCCGAATTAAAGTTATGCCAATACTAGTTCACCTTATACTAAAATTAGGGTTTCAATCTCATGAATATGTGTTAGTATGATGATAAGGTAAGGTAGGCGAATAATTGCATGTAAAAAGTTTAGGCCCATACGACTCGGCCATATGAAATTCGGACAAGTAAATTTCGGAAAGTGATAGGTTCCTATGACGTGCTGCGCAGTTCCGCTGCCGCTTGGTACGACGCGTCATTTTTAATGAGTTGCCAAATTCCTTAGTTCGCGTTGGAATGGTAGCCACAGTTTGTCGGTGACACATTAAACCAGCACGCGTAGTCCTTAAAAGGAAGGGAGTTGGTGAGATGAGGGGAAAAAAGGTCCTAAGAGCACTCGCTGTGGTACAGACGGTACAAAGAGCTCAAAGACGCAACATCACGACGCATTTGGAGAGGCTCAAGATGGTTGGACACCTTTCATCGCCGATGGTGCGGATCGCGCGACGCTGCAACCTATCCAAAGCAGCAACTTACAGCAACTTCCCCGCCCTTGACGAGCCACTCGCAGACGTCGTGCAGCGCGTCCAGCGCGCATTGCTGCCGGATGGCCATCGCCTCCTTGTTGTCGGCGCGGAAGAACTCATGGCTCATGTACGCGGTCGTCGCGTGCCGCCTGTACTCCCCTAGGTTGAATACTGAAATCGAAATTGTACTTCGTTAATTCGTTACTAAAGGTCCTTAATTGGGTCCAAACATCATAAGGCGCTTTGCAGACGGCGGGGCGGGACGGGCTGGAAAATTTCACTGCGAACGATAGCGCGGCAATCCTATACCAACAACGCACATGGAGGACAAAAATACCGCGCAACATTTTTTTTATGATGCCCATCAATCCTGGTAGGCTATTCGCTAACATTTTTTGACAGTTGAAAGTGATCATAAATAATAATAAAATAATAAAACGCTTATTTCAAAAAATGTGTAACAATAACATATTATCAATAGCTCCCAAACTAGGTAATCCTGTCTTATGGGGGCTATAAAGAGATCATCACTGAGTGAATTACATATCCATTGCTGCTTTACACAACACGCTATTATGGCACTTGTAGTGTAAAAACAGCAATGGATAGGTAATTCACTCGGTGATCATCACTTTCTACTGTCAAAAAAAAGTTATGTACTGTTATCCTAATACAGATCAAAATCTACGGGAGCAGTTGGTTATTATTTTGTGACTGTGTAGCCTGACTAATTATAATAGGGGTTAAAGTATGAAATTGCCGATTTTTTCCTCATTATTTATTAGTCTATAATTCCTTTAATACAGTAGCTATGTCCATTATTCTTTTTAAATTTTAAACTTCATTACAAGGACTTATATTTAGGTATAAAATTTTATTTTTATTTTTATTTTTTTTACTAGAAATACATCTTCAAAAACAGCTCGTCCTACGAAGTGTCCGTCTCCGTTATAAAAACATGAATATTTTTTACATGTATCAATTCTCAAATTTTTGCTTTAAGTGTCCTATAGCTTAATGTTGTCTAAACATATCCACAAAATTACACAAAATTTAGATTTGTGGTTCCTTAAAAAATCGCAAACATTTTTGGATGAGAAAATGAATTTTCGTTAAATTCTCCATTTAAAACGGCAATTTCATACTTAAACCCCTAATATCTTTATTTGTGTGGCAATAATTTTGAACTTTAAAATGTGTGTTGAGTGGCGTCTTCGATCGGGCACGGAATCGGACAGCGTTATGTTGTCCGCTACCTCTCTCGTAGCCGGCGTGTTGACGGCGCTCACACATAGCGTCCCTTGACGCAATACACATAAAAATATAATGATAAAGTATGGATTAGGTATAAATGTTATGCGGACGCGAGCGGGCGGCAAGCGCCGTTGAGTCCACTGACGTCACATCACACGGCCATTAGCCCCGCGCCCCAGCGACTGGAAGCGGTGTATAGTTTTATACCAACTTAAATGTATTATAACTTTGTAAATACTTATCGCATCGAAGTGAAATAAAAACTGTTCATTATTTAGTAATGAGATCTATAATTTTATGAAATAAAAAAATATATTTTTTATTCTTGCCAAGCTCATTGTGAGAATAATGATAAGTAGTGACTTACCCCTTGTATTAATTCCTATCCAGTTAAGATACCGTGAAAGCTTCTTTGATATGTAAGTCTTCCCCCTCGCGGGGAGTCCCACCATGGCGATTACATGGGGGATGTTCACGTAGTTCGCTCGTTCACCTAGAAAAATTAAAATTGATATATTAAAATGTAGCCCAGCGGCAAAATTATCACTGTTCAAAATTTAAGTATGAAATTTCTATATCTCGTATATAGACTTTGCATTTTTGCACAAAAATTTAAAATTTGGTTTTCCTATTAAGTAGGCTTGTTATACCATGTACCAAGCACCATGTATATTATTATTTAAATGAAATAAATAAAATTTTGGATCAGACTGTAGTCATGATGAAACGAGATTATGACTGGGTAAAAATATAATCATTAGAGTCCGTCTGATAGATTACCAAAAAACATTCAACAGGTATTTTTTACGTAATCAAATCAGTATAATATGTAAAAAGATAAATTAAAGAGCATCTAAGTTCAGGAGTGGGGGGCTTGTGACGGCACTCTTCAGTATCATCGTCATTATTGACGCCGTCGTGGTGGAGAGGTCAGTAACGCTGCCTACATTCGAGTCCTGGTAGTGGCAAATATTTGTTCACAAGTCATGGTTGTTTATATTATATTTATTTAAGTTTATTTATGAAATATTTATGATTATATTTATTTCATTAGCATTTTATATATAATAGTATTTTGAGGACTTTGGCGGAAAGGTGGGACAGTGGCCTGAGGAGGCACTGGATTACTGCCCTGAGCCCTAATGTAGGGCAAATATACTATGTAAATTAAAATAAAATAAATAATTAATATTTGTTTACTAACACTAGTTATAAGATCACTGTTACTAACACTATGGACTGTTTTTTAGTTGTCTGAATAAATGAAATTATTATTATTATTATTATTTTATTATATTTGTTGGACACCATACATCACAGCAAGAGAGGCCCTGCCAGAAAAACAGCGCTCCTGCGGCACTAAGTCGTAGGAGCAGATGCTGAGGCAGGAACGTTTTGGCCTTGCACAGAACGATATGTGTACATACCTATTAGTTAAGTTGTATGTATATTGTTATTTTAGTAGGATATAATTGTTATTTTATTTTTCTTTTGTTTTTGTCCTGGCGAGGCCAATAAATGTTTTTCTTTCTTCTTTCTTTCAAATATCTAGATTATTATGTATATTTGTCCGTTATCTAGCATCCATAACACAAGTTCTTAATGATACTTAATTTGGGCTAGATAATTGGTGTGAGCGTGGAAATATATTATTATATTCACATTATATTATTATTGTGTTTAAGTCTTAATTTTTCAATCATCATCCATGTTGTGTTGACCATGAATAGGGCGATTTTATCAGTTAAAGTTAAGTATTTGAAGCCAGAATGTTAGTATAAACTTTAATATCATAGATATATTGGAAATCTATCTTGTAATATTCAAGAGCCTCTTTATCTTATTTACACGACCTTTGCCTTAAAAACTTCTTGTAGTATTATAGACAACACAGTTATCTTAGAGATAATTGTAATGATAATAACAATAGCACTAAAAGTAATAAAAATATATCTGTTTTTATAAAGAGCTTAGATATAATTACTGCATTAAAATCTGTTGGGATGATAAATTGGTTTTTAAGCCAATTAACTTTCTAAGGATTCATTGAATGATTGTCAGACTAAAGCACATAAGTCATTATGGAGCCCATACTGACTTATGTGCTTTATTCTGTCGACCGTTCAATTGCTTTAAGTTATTGTACTTTTTTAATATTACTTCGATATAAACGGATTTTATTACTATGTAATATTCACATCTTGCTGTTGTTGGTGTCTTGTATATTTGTTGTCAGTAATTTGCTGTCCCTTACTGTTTCTAATGTAGGCAGTAGGCACCTCATTACATGAAATAAAAGTTTCTCATAAAAGACACAGATGTTAAGATTTATTGTTTTATTACATTAAAAAGGTGATATAAAATTATATTTTGCACAGACTACTACTTTACACTACACTACTACACTTTGTACAGGCTAAATTTGATAAATTTCTTCAATTAATTTTCAACCTTATTTGATAATCTAAGTCTAATACAGAAAATTTGACAGTTTGTGGTAGCCTGATCTACTGCTGTTGTCTGTACTTACATTTAATTAGAAAAAGTTTTTTAAAAAATCTATCACCATATGTAATTCTATCTACATCTCTTATGTTACAACACTAAAGTATTATAGAGTGATTTAATCATATTGTCAAATGTATGCTATATCATTTTATAAGATTGAGAGTTTGATTAATTTTATCTTGTTGGTGTTTAAAAATAGGATAAATAAAATCATGGTCAAGCAATATGTCACATAAGCCTTGGATATCAATTGAAAAACTTTAAACCCTGAAAAATTTTTTACACATTAAAATAAGTCAGTTCCTGACTTCAATACTGATAAATAATGTTTATTAATTGGTTGTGACCCATTTTGCAAATGCAAGGTGCATATGAAAACAGAAAAAATGCACACCCTGAAAGTAATTTTCACTAACATGTTAATTAGTCATCATTTATTTATTTAGTTATTTTTCACCAAGATACTTTAAAATAATGAATTATCCTCCTTACAAATACATAGCATTCAGGCATTGGTACACACAGAACATATAAGAGAGAAATTACAAAATACTACAAACAATTAATGGGCCAATGCAGGGGCCAATTCAAAGAAACAACTTTCAGGGTGTGCATTACCTCTATTATATGTTGTATTATATGTCACACCAACAGCTCATATAATGTCCCCACCGAGGGGCTCGAGCCTACCCCATATTAGGGGCGATTAAGCCATAGTCAACCACGCTGGCCAAGTGCAGGTTGGTTGACTTCACACACAACCTAAGAATTTCTTCATAGGTTTCCTCACTATGTTTTTCTTCACCGTAAAAGTGTTGATTAAACATACATATGAATTCAAAGTTTAAAAACACATTGGTACGTGGCGGGGTTCAAACCGGTGCCTCCCGGGTGAGAAACAACGCCCTTACACACACTGCCAATTATTACTTTGTATTATATGTAAAAATAGTTAATATAATTTTAGCATATATCTAAATTTTGTGTGTTTACACAAAATTTTTGGTACCTAATGAATGATCCCAATAAAGGTGAAGAAAAGATGCGTAGATTGAGTGAGAGATGATATGGCAAGAGAGGAGTTAATGCTACGATGTTTGCTGACCATGTATGAAAGAAAAAAGTTATTACAGCATCCACAAATTAAATTCCCAATTTAATTTTTGATTGTTGTGCAGGGCAAGTAAATGATGATTGATTCTAATGACTAAATAATTCCATCCTGAAATATATCTATACTATGAATATCTACATAATTCATCACAACACATGAAACTTCTAGAGACTCAGTAGGCGATTGTGTTTACATATAAAGTTTTATTTTAAAGTTTATGAATCACAAAGTGCAAAAGAGATCATAATGTTTCCATTTTTCACAGGCATTCAAAAAAGGTCAGTGGTTCTTTGATGCATATTGCTGTTGTTGTGTGTTAAGAGACTTTAATGTTTTAATGCAACTCTTTTAATAAGCTACTGGCATAGTTAAGTACTTATAAAAAATGATGAGTGAAAAGATTTAATTATCAAAGTCATCTTTAGTTTCCAAAACAATCATAAAAATTAAATTGAATTAATTGTTTCAACATATCAGCCGAGAGACGTCCACCTTGAATATAAACGTCCTAGTAGTATTGACTAAGAAGAGCAACTGTTTATCTCGTCGGGCGACTTTTAGACGTTATGCGGAATTGCGCTAGTAGCGATTTATGACCTCGTCACATAATACTTGCAAATTCCTCTTCCAATTAAATTACTGTTTTATGGAATAATATTTTTACTGACCGTCTCCGAAAAACTGCTTGTTTAAATATTTCCAGCCCTCTACACGGTTGTCATCAAGATCCATATTAGTCGTTAGGAGTTTTACAATTCAACTTTGGATAAACTGTGTGTTTTAACTTATTAAATTTAAGAAATTCGCATTTGTCGAAAGAATAGGCAGCAATACGGGAGCGAGCGGCTCGTAAACTGTCAAATCAATGTGTCAATGTCAATCGATTCCACTGACATTGGTAATAAGGCATAGATAAGATAAAATAAAAAGACGCGTTCCGTTTTAATCAAGTTTAAAACTGTAAGCCACAGTACCAACAAAAAAGTGAATATAACTTTTTTGACTCCATGTAATTTTTTGAGCCAATGTTTCCTACCTGTCTTTTTCTAATTCTCCGCACAATTAATTATGATAGCTTCTTACGCGCGTACGTAACTAAGTACACGCACCCATTTTTATTGCATTCAGAGTTTAAAAACAATACGAATGATTTCTTTATTAAATTATCAGTTAACTATGCCGTTAAGGATGACAATGAAATCAATTAAGTTAAGATGATTTTACATTATCTCTTCATAAATGGGGTCCAGTATGTGTGAGTTTCTTCACGGTGATCTTTTCTGTCTCACCTTTCCTTTTACTATAAACTCTTTCTTGCACTTCACAGATCTAATGTAACAGATTTACGGTAACCACAAGGTAGGCAAGGGCGACCTTATCTCTACAAGAGATCTCTTCCAGCCAACCCAGAATGTGTGCGACAGCAAGCAGGTGACACAAAGTGCACTTTATATAAGAAAAAAAAAGTATAGTGACGAATACTCCGCAGCAGCCAATCGAACCCAATGTTCCACAACTTCCACACCAGAGGTCCTGGGTAGGACCGACCCCTGCGGAACATCGTACTCGACGGCGTACCACCGGACCAGGCCAGGTCTGTCTCCGAGGAGGACTGCTCGGTCCTCCAGGTAGCTGGCCCGGAGGTCCCTCGGGTATTGAGGCACTCCATGGAATTGTAGTGCCTCAAGGATAGTGGAATGGGGGACAGAATTGAAAGCGTTGGCTATGTAAAATGACACAGCCAATATCCATCCCCCGTATCCATGGCCTCCTTCACCTGGCCCCTGAGAAGGGCATAGGCGTCCACGGTCCGGCCCGACCACCCGCAGGTGGTTGTTGAAGCGGGTGGCGATAATTCCTTCGAACATCTTACAGAACTCATCAAGCAGAACGATGAGTCGGTATGCCGAGGGGGAATCCACCCAGCGCAGTGCCGCGCCGGTGTGCGAAACCTATGAAGCGCCTCCTTTTAAACCCACCAAATTGGCGATAACATTTCATCTGGCGCCCCTATTCCCTTGGCGCCTGTGTGCGCCGCACACTTCGCACATAGGGGCGGCTCGGGCCTGACCCAGCGCCCTTCGTTACGAAGGAGGCACAGTTTCCCCTCCTTCCAAGGCTTGGGAACCTTCTAGTCGTGAGACACGCACTGAAGAGGTCCCAAAGCCTTTCACCCATTTGAGTGGTGGCGATAGCCGCGGGGATGCCATCGGGCCCTGGGGCTGTATTCTTCGCGCGGATATTCTAAGTTCCTTAAATTTTCCATCGGAATAAATAATCTTGTGTAGCGATGTAATAAAACTTCGTTTAAGGAAATTTGCGCGGAGTTCAACGGACGTAAAACAATTTGATAAAATAATATTTTCTATTTTATAACATCGTGTATTTCATTTACTTCAAATTACAAATACGTACCTACATCAGTAGGTAATACATAAAGAGATGAGGTCCAATAAATTATGCATAATTATGGCTGCGACATAGTGTTGTGTTATCAAATACACTGTTCAAGTGCTTAGATTACATAGGTACTTACATAATGAAAATTTATAGATCGGAAAGTTATTTTATACTGATCCGTGTAAATACATAGGTAATGTAAATATTTCCATGGATTCCATGACGCTCCGTCGGTCGTCTTTATAATAGGTAGGTACTTTTTTAATAGGTCTGAGTGTAGGCATAAACTTGTAAAAACACATACCTAATTATGAATATGAACTATAAAACACAAGTGGACCTAGGCGTAGAAATTATTAAGTACCTATTTATCTTTATCTTTTTCATAACTTTAATTTCCCTTTTGAAAATTATCTAAGTCGCGTTTTGTCTGATTGGTTTGGCGTTAGTTAGAGCCACGGTCTGAGGAGCCACGTCACAATATTATGTGAATGAAAGTAAACAAGCGCCAGTGGGCGGATCTATTTTGACCGAGCATCGAATCTTGGCCCACACTTCTTACTACGTAACACTTGGCCCTTGACATTGGTTGGTTCGCTGCTCGCGGGCTGATAATTTAGGTAAAATAATACATAGGTATATCTAGCATAATTAAGTAGTGTTTAAGCGTACTAACGTGACAGTTGGTAGACAGGTACATACGTGAAAAAAATTGTGATAGGGTACCGTTCTACTTAATGGACTCCGAGACTTGTGTTAGAGATTTGTGGACTCATAGATGCATTGCATATATTTAATAAAATTAAATAAATAAATAAAAATCTAAGGTTCGACGAAAAAATCAAATATTTTCAAAGAATATCGTTTCTCCTGGCGCCTTGGTCTAAGCTTGGCGGAGAGTAGGTAGCTCTCTAGTTCGCAATCAACAACTTCCGCATTATTCTGTTTTATTCATACATGTGGCCCTCCTAGGGAATTGCCCATTTGCTTGTATACTACACCAGTCTGTTATACTATTTTTCCATCCAGAGCGTCTGTTTTAGGAAAACTTGCATAAAAATGTCTATCTCACTTAGGGTTACCATTTAGACATTTGAAAAGTCCTGACAAAATGCCTGTCAGTTCAAAAAAGTCCGGACATTTTAATCACAAAATGCAAACATCAGCACTTCAGTAGGTACGCACTTCGTAAAAGTAATATAGACATGGTAGCTAACAGTCGCTTTTAGATGAGTGGGACATTAATAAAGATTAAATGACTTACTTATGTAAGTTTTATTACTCGTATTCCATCTAAAACAAAAAGTCCGGACAAACTAGATGGCCGGACAAAGTTCGGACAGAACCCTAGAAGTCCGGACATGTCCGGAATAATCCGGACGGATAGTAACCCTAATCTCACCTAATAATATTTTAGTGGGACAAAAAAAATAATAATATTGATACTTAAAATTAAGGCTTTGCAATTTTGACTTAATCTAAGGTTTGCAATTGCAATAACAACAATCGTATTATCATAGGTATTATGCCGGCATCCACGTGCCGTATAATTTTGGCACAGAGTTCGTCGGTGAACAAAAATTCGTACCATGTTTGGCATGTCCGCGCCCATCTTTTCATACCAGCTTGTTTGTGTTATACTAGAGAGCTTATCAAATTATAATTAATTGTATTATTTTCTTTTAATAGTTCTGGATAGTGTAGCTTTGCTTTCACACTTCGATAGGTACTACATACCTACCTTCATGAATATATTATACCTATTCACGAACTTGTATATTTATTTATTATTATTACCTCAGAGCAAATTATTTGGTCGGAGGTTATAACTTCGCGAAGTTCGTGAAATAACGCATCGAACGCCTGCCGCGTCATATGCTGTGAAAATGTCTTGTGGTAATTGTTTGCGGATGCGCTCAAGTAGGCGTTACCGAGTGACCTCGATGTCGGTCTGACAGCTATTACGTTAATTGATATCAACGTGTGTGTTGTCTACACATACCTACGTATTATGGTATGTATTGTATGTAATTAGCTGCAAAGAAAGTAGTAAGGCAAAGTAACTTCCAATCTAACTAATGTAATATAATATTATTAGTTTCACTGACGGCTTGACGTACAAAGACAAGGTTGTTTTATTTCATTTATCACTCTAATTATTCATTCTAACTATTTCATCTTGAAATTTTATCGAAACTGCGAACTATAAATGATCGCAGTTTCGATAAAATTTCAAGTTGGCGGTTATATTCCATAATTTTTGACAGTTCAATGCGAAAATGGCTATATCATATCGTGTTTCGGTGGTCATGCTTATACATATTCGCAGTTTCGATAAATTTTCAAGATTGCGGTTATATCCAATAATTTTTGACAGTTCAACGCGATAAATACTAGGCGGGCAGGTGTGGATATTAGCGGCCGATTAGTTGATTAAAAAGAAATCCTTTATTTCTGTAAAATTATGATCACCTCACATTATTAATAGATGTTTCTGTAGTAAAATTAAATGATCAAATCCTACTAACTACGTAAACTTTCTCCGTCACAAATTCAAATTATCATTATCGTCCGTCACAAAAACTTTGACATGTTTCGAAGGCCGTAGACCATCAGGCAGCGGAGATACATGTGTCCAGCCAGCTTTGAACTTCAAGCTGGCTGGACATTAGTTTTTAATTGATTTTTCGTAAACTCTTACACGTGATGCTATATACCGTACCAATTTGCGTCACATATTGTTAGTAGAGGAACCATAATTATTCGAAAACACTCCCGTTATTGAGATTCGGAAGTGCCAGCCAGAAGTGTTTGTACGTAAATTCAACTGGCTGGACACAGATTTTTGCATTTTCTACTAAACCGCTGTAGGTATCACAAAACTGTAGCTCGATGCGCGTCATAAATTTATGTGACACCCGTTGATATGCAAAAAGTCGTCAAAATCACTTCCGTTACCGAGATTGAGTGACCAGCGAAAACTGGGTTTTCAAGCTGGGTGGACAAGTTTTCGATCGATTATCTAAGATTCTGTAGCGTCACCTATTCTGAAATAAGAATGTTTAGCCATCACATAAAATGCCCTATTGACCTACTTAAAGGCAAGCTATTTTGTCCAGACAGCCTGAGCTACATTGGGTTTTACATATCTCATAGCAACGATTTTGAGCTAGTGAAACTTTAATAGGTGTCTGTCAGATGTGTAATGGAACGTGGATGTCAGCGTGATTTTATTACGAATTCCATTTCAATGCAAATTACGTTACAAAAGAACAGGCGAGCTAACACGACACATTGTCTCGCTTCACATACTTTGATTTAAGCCCTTATTGTCAACCCACGCCAAATAATAATTAAATAATTCTATCTTATAATGTTTATTGATCACCTTATAATGTTTATTGATCACCTTATAATCCGTCCACCAATCCCACGGAAATAATAATATTATTATTTCTGTGACCAATCCGCATTGGGGAAGCGCCTTACGTAAACCTCCTTCGATGACCCTTGTGTCCCAGCATGGTCCGAATTATATAGGCTGTTGTGATGAACTCTATCTATGTATGTACGGTACACTCATTACCTACTACTACATTCATTCTACTGCTTTTTTTACGAAAAACTTTTTATACGTACCTATCAAAGCGTTAATAATAGGGCCACGCTTGGGTTATGTGGTAGTCGCCCTTTGCGGGCATACTCACTAAAAACCGTCAGTATCCCGAACGCGCATACCATACAATACTCTACGCAGCACACGTAGAATTTCGCCCAGAGTCTTGGTGTCGATCTGTTAATCCCATCTACTCATTAAGGACATCCTTCATCTGTAGATGATATACGAAATACATCCTTCCAACGCTGGAGTATTTGATAGACAGTGCAGGGCCCTATCCCGCACTGACGCCCCTTACGAGTTGGGCATATTGCCGTCTCCTCCGGCCCAGTCGATGTCTTTGGCCTGGATCTGCGTTTACACCGTTTTCACGCTCATGCTCCTCAAGTCTTTTTGAAGACCATAACGTGCTCACAATATACCACCCCAGCCGCCCACAACGTCGTACTGGCCAAGGCTTTAATCAAAGCCCGCAGAAAGGGGTCTTCGCCTATTTATGCAAAGAGGTCTTGGCGCTGCCCCACCCATGCCAGACAAGATTCCAGGGTCTCTTTTTATTGCCACATTTGATTTTGCAGTGAACTTGTTTGCATCTAGTTTTATCTAACAGGCATTGGTTTAATCTAGTTGTAGCCGGCATAATATCGGCTAGACCTAGTATCAGCCACCACTATAGTTTATTTGGACCTAGCTCTAGCCGAAATAACACCGGTCAAACCTAGTTTTAGCCGAAACCAATCAGCATAAACTAGATAACATTTCGGGTTGTAGTCGTAATGTTTTATTTTTTGTTTGCACTGTTACAATTGTTTTTTAGTTTTTTTATTTTGGTTATGGTAATTAGGTATTATTTTTAATGTTAAATACTAGTAAACGTAGGCCCTGTCAGAATACCAGCGCCACAGTGTCGTTGGTCGCCGTGGCATTACGCTGAGGCAGTGACCTAGTTTCCTAAATGCGCAGTGGGTAGCCGCGTGTCTGAGTGCGCCAGACAGTCTGCCAACAGAGAGAGATGGCGGGAGATCGTGCGGAGAGCTGTGTCTGCCTCTACCACCGACGTGAACGCCTCAACGTGACCACGACCGCTCTGCCAAGAGCGAAACGACGAGAAGAAGTGACCTAGTTTGGCCTGTTATTCTATTTTTTTTTATTTACATATTTGTCTATAATTTTTGGCTAATAAACGCTTTCATTCTTTCTTTAACGTTGTGTTTAACGTAACATATACTTAAATAAATGACACGTGTATGTTGAATATATCTTCAGCAATGCAATTCATAATATATTTACGCTAACTGCATGCACATAAATTTTTTTTTTTAACCGCCCACGCCAAAAAAAAGGTGTGTATCTGTGTGTCTGTCTGTGGCATCGTAGCTCCTAAGTGTAAGTTGCAGACGGTGCACGTAGCTTTTTAGAATTTCTTCGTAATATTAGTGTTGCTTTGGTGTCACTAGTACATTCACTTCCTCAAACCAGTTGGCAAGGCCGAGATGACTGCGATCTACTATGCTTATTTAATTAGTAAGATTTACCTATGTAAACAAAAGTGAGACGTCAGTCCACGTGCGCTTAAGATAAATATTGCTTACGTAATATTGGGTACATACAAATACGTAAGGTTACCTAATTTATCCTTGGATATTTTTTTCCACTCTTACTCTAGTTATTAGAAGTTCGATATTGTGTAAAATCATCATGTTATTTATTATTATAACTGTAAATATCAGCGATGATAAAGTGTTAATAATTGGTAGATGATAGTGCAGTCAAATTACCTAAATAATGGTTTTTCATACGAGTTCCATAGATTAGAACGAGTTGAGGAATTTGGGATAGGTTACTATTTACTGTTTATTTTACTTTCGGTAATTTTACTCGCCACTAAACATAATATTTTGCATTCATGTCTCCTACGTTATCATCATACCAACACTTATTCATGGGTAGACTGGAAGAGATCTCTTTTAGAGAGATATAAGTTCGCCCTTGCAAACTATGTTTTTGACAGCCTTTTTTATGTATTTTAAGTTCAATAAAGAGTACCATACACAACGGTTTTATTTAGTTTGTCTTGTTTGTTGGGGTCAAATTTTTAACTCTCATTCGTAAAATGCGTACCTACCTACCTACAGTGCGTCTCATTATTGCGAAGTCTATAATTTTCAATAAGAAAATGAAGACTACTAACGGCTACATGAAGCAGGCTGACCATTTCATTTTCCTTTGGCGGGAAAATCTTGTCATCTTGGCTTTCATCTCACCTGTGATATGGTGGAAAATAGCATCACCAGGAACCCTCAACTGTATCTGAAGGACTGGCTAAGGGGGCTGGCTTCTGTTTTATATCGAGTGCTCTGAGGAGGTTTTTTTCATAATCATATCATCTCGCTTAAAAACTTTTAATGCGCCCTCCAGACTCACGCCGAGAACACCCGAGAAGCGTAAATGTGATTAGTTTCTCGCCTTCTCTTTCTCGCGCTCGCCTGTTCTATGCCTCGGTTCTGTGCCCGAGAAGCCTTCTCGGGCGAGAAAAGAGAAGCGTATCACATTCTCATTCGGTTTCAGTGCGACGTGGAGAGTGGTTTGAAATAAGATTCACAAACCTTGTTCTATTTCGATGAATTTGTGTCATCCACCATCGCCTGGGCCTTCCTTGTTCATAATATTATTTTTGATTCTTACATTCAAAAGATTGTAGTATTCTAATCAATTCTAATGCACACAATACCCAAGCTGCTGTACTGTTAAAGTCGTCCATTTCGCATAACGATCGAGAACGGAAGTGAGAAGTTCGCGTGAGATGCCATCGCTCGTTTCTCGGGTCAAGTCTAGACGAAAAGTCTCGCCGAGTCTTCTCGCGTGAGTCTGTAGGACTTATAAGGACTACGCGTGCTGGTCTACTTTGTCAGTTATCACCGAAAGACTAGCTACTATTCTAACGCGAACTTTGCAAATTCGTTTCTTTGTCGCATAATCAAGAAGTGGAATTCACTGCCAGCAAACGTGTTCCCTCCTGCCTAAAATCCTGCGTGGGTCATTCAAAAGAGGCGTGAAGAAGCACCTTGCAGGTCGGCAACGCGAGGGTGACTGCCGCGGCAGTTTATCTCTCGCACTAGCTATCTGCATTCAGACTCCACTTCTGCTTTCTACCATTAGGTGTAATCTAGTCATTTGCTTGACCTTTTTATAAATTACGGGAGTGGTCTCCCCTTTACTTTCTCGTATACCGGAAACAACTCAAAAGTTGATAGAAACCTTATATTTTGACGTCATACATGTTAAATTTTGGTCACTTATCCGAGTAGGTACCGACCGCGCACTTGGTTGCTTAACTTCCGTGATCGACGACTCCAAAGTTGATAGAAACCTTATATTTCGATGTCATACATGCATATTGAATTTGGTTGCAATGTTATCGTGCTAACGCACAGACACACACACAGACATAATTGCAACAAGACTTCCTCTATAATACTACGTTATACGAGAAAGTAAAAACGGTAGTTTTGGAGTCGGGAAGGTCCAAAACGTGTAAATCCGTCAAAATCTCGAGGTCGAATTTTTTGACGATTACAAGATTTACAAGACTTCCTCGCGTTACGAGAAAGTAAAAACAAAATAAGTTGTAAACTAGAATGAAAATGTTTTCTTTATAATCGACAGCTGTTAACGTGAGCTGATATTATCAATGCAACATTCTCCAGCAATCAGCAATCTCCCGACTTTATCACTATTACGTGTCATGACGGTCTACAGTGGCTCTTTATCGGATTATGAGAATGTTAACATTGGCTAATCACGAAAGAAAGAACCGACGATTATTTCAGATTTTACAGTTTTCAACTCTCAACCCAGAAAATCCGTGGTTTTGTCGGATAAGCTGTAAACGAAATCAACCGTGGTATTCTATACCTAACGATAGATATTAAATGTAGTTTAGAGAATCATAATAATAACATTTACTATAAAATAATCTTTTCTTTGTGAGCTATTAATTAACGTTTGACAGTTAAATTCGAGGTGAGATGTGAAGTGCGTTCTCTATAGAAGTATAAACTCGGCGTAGGTGCTCTCTACAAAGTTTGATCGGTGAAGGGAAAGGCTGGAAAAAGCTCGCCAACTAGAAATACTCTTGATAGGTTTGGATTTCTTAAAAAAAAAATGTGACGCTGAGAAGACCATTTGCGGCCAACAGCAATTAAGTTAGTAAAAAACCTCATAACTCAGAGCAAATAGCTTTTTATTTGGTCCTAGACCTTTAATGTACAGTACATTACATACAATATTACGTATTATTTAGGTATTAGTTGCTCTGCCTCACGTCGTTCAGAGCATCGTGTGAACCCTTCAGGCACGGTAATATTATCTATTGCTTCAGGGGTAACCTAAGGTGTGATACGACTTATGCCTTAGTACCTTATAGCATTATATTACATCATATTACAGCCACCACGTGTCTCAATCTCAACACCTTATCAACATGCACAGTACATATACTTATACTGTGACATGACATTACTATCACACTCCATAAAAAATGTGGAGTGGATTTACTCAATCCGTGACATGACGATATCTAAATATAAGTAATAGGGGTTAAATTATTAAATTGCCGATTTTTTCCTAATTATTCATTAGTGCATAAATTCTATAATACAATAGCTATGTCCATTATTCTTTTTTTATTTTAAACTTCATTACAAGGACTAATACTAATATATAAAATTTTATTCTCATTTTATTTTTTTCACTAAAAATAAATCTTCAAAAACAGCTCATTGTAAGAGGGGTCCGTCTCCGTTATAAAAATATGAATTTTTTTTTACAGTTATCAATTCTCAATTTTTTTCTCCAAGTATCCTATAGCTTAATGTTGTCTAAACATATCCACAAAATTTAGATTTGTGGTTCCTTTAAATATCGCAAATATAATTTGCGTACATATTTTAGGCGGGTAATAAGATTTTAGGGGTCATAGCTAATACACTTTTTGACAATAATGAGGTATTTAATTTGTTTTTACTAATTCTATTTTTATGTCTAGTATTTCTAGAATGAGTTTCTGATACTTTTATAAATAAATTTTGATCAGTTTTCGCAAATACAGCAGTCTCAAATATGTAAAGTGAAGGAAGTGTGTAGTCTGTAGATTACACATCGATCGAATGCATCGTTTTTGAGCTTTGAAAACTGTTAGCTTGCTACTGGAATTACCCCAAAACTCATAAATCTAAAACATTTTTCGTAGAATTCAATAATTGTTTCATTTTGACGTGTTTGCAAAAAACAACAAAAAAGTCGCGAGTGGTCTCCCCTTGACTTTCTCGTACACCTTGATAGAAAAAAACTTAATAGAAACCTTATATTTTGATGACATACATGCATGTTAAATTTTGGTCACCCATCAGAGTACCGACCTCGCAATTGGTTGCTTAACTTTCGTGATCGACGTCTCAAAAGTTGATAGAAACTTTATATTTTGATGTCATACATGCATGTTAAATTTGGTTGCAATAAGTTAAAGCATACCTAGGTACCTACTCGAGTTATCGTGCTAACGCACAGACACACAGACATAATTCCAAAAAAACTATTTTTGGACACAGGGAGGTCCAAAACGTGTAAATCCGTCAAAATCTCGAGGTCTAATTTTTTGAAGATTACAAGACTTCCTCTATACTACGTCTCGCGAGAAAGTAAAAACACTCACTTTTATTTAGATTGCTACATTGTCGTCTCTAAGTTACTTATTTTATTATGTTTATCGTTTATCCACTATCTAGTATCCATAACAATTGATAACAAGCTGTGCTTAATTTGGCCCAGATAAGCGTGAGATTGTTATTATTGTTTTAGATTATTTTTATTAGCAACCAGTTAGCGGACCCGGAACTGTTGTAAATAGATAAATATACAAATTGGTATAATTGGACGACCTTCATGATACCTATGTTGAATGTAACAGTTATTATGTTGACGAAATTTCGTCTAATAATTTACTTACACTCACTTCTAATATAGGTAGGGTCATTGCGCCTGTTTGCCGACCGCTTCCCCTATTCGTCCATTTAACCGCCCGCTTTGATATAACGCTAAAAAATAGTAAAACGGTTATACAAAGGTCCTTAAAATATTTATGTATTACGACCTGAATAACTTCACAGTAAGTACATGCCTACACAGTTCACTGTAATGCGGCCATTAACTAGGATTAAGCTATGCAGTTTATGGTACCCGGCGAAAGAGTGAAAATGTGTCAAATATTGCAGAAAAAATAGTGACGTGCCGGAACTTACGCAGTAAATAAAAAATAGTTCTATTGTGTTTCTTGGTTTGTTTACTGTTTATACATAATATATATAATATAAATATAGTGTGGACGAATAGTTTATTATTCAAATTTACAATAATTAATATATAAAACGAAGTGGACGAGAAAGGGTACGCCCTTTTTATTAGAAAGTCCTAATCTCGACCGGGTGGTCTATAACAGGCCCGCCCATGTCAATTAGGTTCTGTCTGATATACGAAAATGCATGTAAGTAAGTAGGGTATTATTGGGCATTCTGGCACACTTTTTTAGCACTCCATTGATCTCACTATCGTTCGATCAATTTCGTAAAAAAGTGTGCCAGGATGCCCAATAACAGTAGTGAAAATCACGAAGTGGTCTTAAGTTTTGCAGTTTTGCATCACATTGTTCTGTGTAGGTGATTTACTAAAAGGCTGATTTAAAATGCGAAGTGAATTAGACACTCCAATATTAAATTGAAAGCGTTTTTTGATTTAGCTGCTAAACCCCCCTTCATGATTATTGGCTGTTGGATAATTATCCTCTCTATAACTGCCGTGGTATGAATATAAAACCAGATATTTATAAATACATTCATTCTCTCTACCTACATCGATCTGTATGGATACTACCTACGATGAAATTTATTAAACAACCACTATCTTTGCAATTTCAAAAAATTTGCCCAGATGAGGTAGTATCTGTTCATCGACATGGAAAATTGCTACCTAATATGATTAGATGTCTTGTTTGTGGGCCGTCAAACTGTGGGAAAACAAACTTACTTATTGGCCTTCTACTACATGAAATTGGACTGCGGTTTAAAAATGTGTATTTATACTCTAAGACGCTATATCAATCCAAATATGTATACCTAGAAAAGGTTTTGAATTTAGTGCCAGAGGTATCATTCGCAAAATATCGAGATAATGACTTGATCGTGAGTCCACACGAGGCTAAACCACATTCAGTAATAATTTTCGATGATGTAGCATGTGAAAATCAATCCAACATGCGAGATTATTTTGCAATGGGTAGGCATAAATTTATTGACTGTTTTTACTTAAATCAAACTTACACTAAAGTTCCTAAACAGTTGGTAAGAGATAACGCCAACCTAATAATATTATTCAAACAAGACGATATCAACTTACGTCATGTATACGATGAACATGTTAGTACTGATATGTCGTGGCCAGAGTTTAAAGAATTGTCTTCGAAAATTTGGAAGATTCCGTATAATTATTTAGTAATTAATAAGGATTGTCCGAAAAATAAAGGTGGATACAGGATGAATTTTGATACTTTTGTTAAATTTGATTAATAAATAAAATGAGATTCATACCAGTTCAGATTCATTTCGCCTAAAAAACTATTAGACATAACACGTGAACTTCTACAGTTTATTAAATGGAACAGAAAATAAAAAATCAAGTGGTTGAAGCTTCAGAAGCTGTCAAAAAGAAAGTCAAAGAAATGCGTTTAATGGAAAGTGAAAATGAAAAAATGTTAGATACAGTTTTTAAACCCGTTACGACTTCACTCAATCAAATTATACAACATAAAAAACATTTACAGACATCAAAGCATTCTATGAATGATTCAGTGAGAGATTCCTTTCTCATGAAAGATGAGAATCTTTCTCTAGACTCCGAGGACTTTGAGAAAACCTTTAAGAATAAAAATAGCATTTGCAGTTCTCAAGATTCTGATGAAATGGATCAAAACTTAGATGGAAATGCTATTGACGAGTCTGATCCTAACAACACAAGTAATCTTTCGTTCAGAACAATAGACTCAATACCTAGTTTAGATGGAACTTCTTGGTCAATGTCTTCTGAAATATTTAGGGATGTTCCATTTGGTGTTAGAAGAGAACGAGGTAAATTAATGATGGGTACATCTCGTGTAGAAATGAATGATAAAAAAATATCAATAGCAGGTCATGAGTACAGAAAAACTCCTGGTTTGTGTGAGCTTTTATTTAAGAAAGTACCCAATTTAGAGCTGATAACGGAAAGCGATGGACAAGTGTATAAAGCAATACTGATAGAAACTAACGCTCACCGTCGAGATTATGATCCAAAGAAGCCAATCAAATCTAATAAAGGCAGAAAATATTTAAATATTATAAGACCACTATTTAAGTTACGTAAACCTTCAACATCTTCTGTTTCATCGAGTGTAAGTAATGTTAACTATGTTAGTGAGGGTGAAGGACTACGTGTGAAGAAAAATTATAGAAAAGATACTGATTATATTTACTGGGATGATCCTAACGAGCTTGTGGAGAGACTGAAATTACTAATTGCCTCTAAACATGCTGGAAATACTGGGCTAGATAATGAAATTATATCCATAATTGAGGAATTACGTGAAAGTGGTATTATAAATTAGATATTATAATTTTATTTTTCTATTATCACTCCACCATTTGCTCGGACTACTTCTCTGGACGAAAATGAATATTGATAAATTCGGACATTCTGTTCATAAAAGATTACGTTTCTCGGAAATATTAGATTTAACAGATAACTCTTTAGTAAAATCAGAAAGTGGTCATTATGATGCTAAGTCATCGCGATTAACTGGAATCAAAGAACCATTGGTACCTGATGATGCGGTAAACAAAAAGTATGTAGATGAAAAAGTTTTTGGTTTATGTACAAAAAAAGAAATTTCCATTTTTATGGTAACAATAAAAGAGGAAATCGCATCAAGCTTAAAGCAGTTAGAGAAAACATTTTGTACAAAAGACTACGTCGAAAAGTTAATTGCTAAGCGAAATAATGATCAAGCAGCAAGTAGTAAACGAAATCCATAGATCAGCACGTAAAAATTTCGACAGAAGATCTGTTATTTTAAAAGGAATAGATGATTTATGGCAAGCTGATTTAATTGATTTCCAGACCATAAAGAAGTATAATAAAGGTTTTGCTTATATTTTAGTCGTCATTGATTGTTTCACTAAATACGCTTGGGCAATTCCTTTAAAAACAAAGACAAAAAGAGCTGTCGTTGACGCGTTTTCGGCTATTTTGACGCAAAGTGGTCGTTGCCCTCGTAACTTACAAACTGACATGGGAACAGAATTTTACAACGATTCCTTTAAATCACTTGTGCAGTCACTGAAAATAAATCACTATTCATCATATTCAACTAAAAAGGCTTCAATTGTTGAAAGACTAATTCGAACATTAAAGAATAAAATTCATATGCTTTTTAGCTATAAAGGTAGTTATAAATGGATAGGGAAAACTTTGATCGACGTTTTGAATACCTACAATAATAATGTACACCGGATTACTAAATTTAAACCAGCGGATGTGAATTCTGAAAACGAAATAATTGTTAGGAATAATATCAAAAACAGTCAAACCAGACCAAATAAAAAGCAAAAGATTAATTTTAAAATAGGTGACTGTGTACGCATAAGTAAATATAAAAGTAGTTTTGATAAAGGGTATACCCCCAACTGGTCTACAGAGATATTTATAATTAAAAAGGTTAATAAAACTACTCCAGTTACATTTCACATTCAAGATCAGAGAAAGCAACAAATATTAGGCTCTTTTTATCAAGAGGAATTGCAGAAAACGAAATATCCTAATGTTTATTTAATTGAAAGGGTAATAAAAAAAATGGGACGCAAACTCCTTGTCAAGTGGTTGGGTCTTTCAGATACCGAAAATAGTTGGATTAATAGCAATTCAGTTGTACAATAATATAAGTGCAGCTTTATACATATCATTATCATTATATAAAAAGAAATGCTAGGAGGAGGACTTATAAACAATTTGATTAATAACTTACCTGTAGAACTTCACTTACCGGGATACAACTATTGTGGACCAGGAACAAAATTAAAAAAAAGATTGGCAAGAGGCGATAAAGGAATTAATCAGTTGGACGAAGCTTGTAAGCACCACGACATTGCATATACAAATTATACGGATTTACCTAACCGACACAAAGCAGACCTGCAACTGTTGGACATGGCTAAAAAACGCTTGCATTCAAAAGATGTGGGAAAAGGAGAAAAATTAGCTTCGTGGTTGGTTAGCAAAGTTATGAAAGCTAAAGTAAAAACAGGCTCTGGAGTTAAAAAGTTTAAATCAATGGTTTCGAAAATAAATTCAAAAATAAACAAAATGAAACCAAAAAGTCATACATCGTTAATCAATTATGCTTATAAAGCTGCTAAAAAAGTTATTCCAAAATGTGGAAATTTCCGACTTCCACGTGTCATACCGATTCCCAAAACTGGTGGGATATTACCTTTGATACCTATTTTCGCGGGTTTGTCTGCTCTTGGTGCTTTAGCTGGAGGTGCAGCTGGCGTAGCTAAAACAGTAAATGAGTATAAATCAGCTCAAAAGAACTTGAATGAGCTGGAGCGTCACAACAAAACAATGGAAGCAATTGCTATAGGAAAAGGTCTTTACATCAAACCGTATAAAAAAGGCAGCGGTCTATTTATAAACATTAAAAAAAACTAGTCCGTAGGCTACCCCGACGTGCTCTAACAAATATTGATATCATTAACCATTCTCATGATATACCATATTTCCGAGGAGTCTATATGAGAGATATGATGCCTCATAAAGCAAAACCGATCGAGTGTGGTATTGTTAACTTAGATAGTTATATGAACAATGGTAGTCATTGGGTAGCCTATGTAAAACTTAATAACTACTGTGAATATTTTGATAGTTTCGGTGATTTGAAGCCTCCTAAAGAAATAGTGGAGTATTTAGGTTCGAATAATATTTATTATAATTATGCTCGGTATCAGAATTTTAACAGTGTTAATTGTGGTCATTTGTGTATATTTTTTTTAAGGAATTTTTGGAATAAATATAGTATATAAACATTCATCCCTTGTTTCATTTCGTCATTTCCACGATGTCTTTTACTTTATCCATAACTGGTAAAAGTTCAATATTAACCACAAATTATTTACCAACTTTGGAACTGGATGGTGATTATGAGTGTTCTTTATTACATTTCTCCACCTTCAATTCTATACCAAATATTACAAAAAATAACAACAAATTTTATTATGGTAATGGTGAGGTTGTAGAAATTCCTGAAGGAACTTACGAGCTTCACGATATATATGACTTTATTAAGGCTAATATAAAAGGTTGTATGTTCAAATTATTTTGTAATAACAACACTCTTAAAACCACAATATACTGCACAAAGGATATTCATTTTGAAATGCAAAATTCTCTTGGAGATTTATTGGGCTATGGTAAAGTTCTTCTGAAAAGTAATAAATTACATGAGTCTCCCTTTCCTGTAAACATTTTATCAACAACAGTGGTACGCATCGAATGTGATATTGTTAGCGGTTCATATATCAACGGAAAATCAAGTCACATAATACATGAATTTGTTCCAAATGTGCCACCAGGTTATAGAATAATAGAAATACCAAAGAACACAATATACTTTCCAGTCAATAGACACTCTATTAATAGTATTAACATAAGGATTTTGGATAGCCTCAATAACCTTATCGATCTTCGTGGTGAAGAAGTACAATTGTATTTGCATATAAGAAAATATGATCGATTACAATAAAAACAGTATTCCACACATTCAAAAGATTAGTGGTTATCGTGCGATCCGAAAGAGAACACTTGCTTGTGGTAAAAGACAGAAATTATCTGAAGAGAATAAACAATTTTTGAAATTGATTGGGCTGTTGAAATGAATATCTTAAATATTACGAATACCCCTGTTTATGACAACTCGATAGAATGTATTGAAACTCATTCATACAAGCCTTACATAACAAGCTTCAACAGAAACGATGAAATAAGAATTCCAATAAACCAACAAGACTTATACATACTTCCAAGTGCAAGCACTTTGTATTTGGAAGGGATCGTCAATGTTTTCAAAAATGATAACAAGGATAGAGCGCCGTCATTTCATTTTACCAATAACTCACTTATGTATTTGTTCCAAGATATACGCTATGAATTGAACGGTGTTGAAATAGATAAAGTAAAGAATGCGGGCATTACTACTACTATGAAATCTTTATTATCTATGAATGACATCGAATCGAAGATATCTCAAGCATGGGGATGGGATATACAAGGCGTTAAAAATGATATTGGCGGTCATTTTTCTGCATCAATTCCACTTAGTCACATACTTGGATTTGCTGAAGACTATAAAAAAGTAATAGTAAATTGCAAACATGAGCTTGTTTTATTGCGAAGTAATACAGACCTTAACGCTTTAAAACTTAACACCGGTGAAACTGTGCGAAGTATTGAAATACATAAAATAATTTGGCGCATGCCTCATATTAAAGTATCAGACAGAGAAAAGGTTAAGTTACTTAAACTTCTTGAAAAAGATAGACCTATACAATTAGCGTTCAGAAATTGGGATATCTATGAATACCCATTACTTCCGAAGACTACGAAACATACTTGGTCTATAAAAACTTCAACACAAATTGAGAAGCCTCGATATGTGATTCTTGGACTACAAACTAACAGAAAAAATGACGTGTCTAAGGATATGTCCAGATTTGACCATTGCAACTTGCGTGACGTTAAAGTTTATTTAAATTCTACCTATTATCCGTACGAAAGCTATAATACAGATTTCGCAAAGCATTCTTTTGCTTTAATATACGAGCAGTTCGTAAATTTTCAACAGTCTTACTATGGTCGTAGATCTAGTTGTTTGTTAAGTGCTCAAGAATATAAAGACATTGCGCCATTATTCGTAATAGATTGTTCGAGACAAAACGATAACATAAAAACTGGACCCGTAATTAATATTCGCCTGGAGCTGGAGAGTCATAAAGAAATACCAGATCAGACGTCAGCATACTGTTTAATATTGAACGATTGTATCGTAGAATACAAACCTTTGAGTAATATTGTTCGCAAAATATCATGAGTTCAACTATTTTTGTTGACGTTCAAGGTTTTAAAGACTACCGTGGTAATTTCATAATAAAGGAGCTAGCGTTATCTACGAAGGAATTTACTCAAGTCTTTTTGATAAAGCCCCCATATCCGTATTCAAAGTTAACACCAGAAGAAAAAAGAAGAGTTAGGTGGATTGAAAGAAATAGAAATATTTATTGGAGCGAAGGAAATATTGACTACAGGGAATTCAAAAGATTAATTATTCCGATTTTACAAAATAAAACTATAGTAATGAAGGGGGTAGAAAAGCAGAAATGGATAAAAGACTTGTGTGATAACTGTATCTTGATAGACATCGAAGCTAAAGGCAGTCCTAATTTTGCAACGTTGTATGAAAATTATTGTAAATGTGCTTCTAGTTTTAATTGTTTAAACCATAATAATGTCTGTGCTCTCAGAAATGTTATATGTATTAAAAAGTGGTGCATTGAAAATAATATGTCAATTACAGATTTTTAAATAAATAAAGTATATTAAGTAAGTCTTTTATTTCTAACGATACCTCATAATGTGGGATAAAATCAAACAACAGTTTGCCTCAAAGTGTAGTATAATGAAATAAGAATAGGACACAGATATTTACAATTATCAAATGAGAATAAAGAATATTAAACATTTAAGACAAACTATTTACATCAGTACGCTCTTTTATTTACAATGTATCTCCGAAGGATTATATGTAACTAGAGAAGTTACACACAATTCCTACGCGAGAAATTTAATTTATGAAATTATAGATTATGATTATAGCCTTAGAAATTATAGCTATAACCACACAATGATTTGGAGATCTTATTAATCAAACCCTCCGTTTGGTCTAGTATAGGGTCCATATTCTCAGTGACCACGTATTGTGCAGACACCATTGAGTCCTCTAACATTTCATTAGATCTCTCCATATCTATTATTTCAATTTTGATTAAGCGCCGTCCTCGCGTAGGCGCACTCTTTACTATAAACGAGTGGCAATCTCTCAGGAAGGAGCTTCTTTTTTGTTTCCTCCTCCGAGTGATCCTCTTCATCGCCTTTAAAACTTTGCGTTGCAAAGGCGAATCAGGTCTGTCTTCACTCGAAGGCCTCCTCACGAACTCCTCCGTGAACCCTTCCAGAGGATCTTGAGCGTCTTGCCACATCGCTCGCTGTTCATTCGCAACAGAATTGTCATCGGGAATATAGGTGATTTGCGAAGAAGTGTTCTGAAATTAATTAGAATTATCGTGAGATACATTACTTATTACTTACAAACCCCCCATCTTCACTGTGGTAGGTAGACATATTTATTACTCACCATGATAACTGACGTTCACTTAGTTTCGTGTTTTCACAAGAATTAATTGTTGATGCAAATAAGCGATTATATATATACCAGTCATATTTTGCTGTAGGTGTGTGTATGTGTTTGCGTTTGTATTGACCTACATCTGTAATTTTGTCTGACATAGCAGAAAGACGAGTTAAATTACTAGGACTTCGGACTCATCAATAACATGTCGCGACTTGCTATTTTTGCATTACTCACAGTTCTAGGCATCACATTTCTTTTTGTCTGACATAGCAGAAAGACGAGTTAAATTACTAGGACTTCGGACTCATCAATAACATGTCGCGACTTGCTATTTTTGCATTACTCACAGTTCTAGGCATCACATTTCTTTTTGTCTGACATAGCAGAAAGACGAGTTAAATTACTAGGACTTCGGACTCATCAATAACATGTCGCGACTTGCTATTTTTGCATTACTCACAGTTCTAGGCATCACATTTCTTTTTGTCTGACATAGCAGAAAGACGAGTTAAATTACTAGGACTTCGGACTCATCAATAACATGTCGCGACTTGCTATTTTTGCATTACTCACAGTTCTAGGCATCACATTTCTGTTTATACAATTACAATTTGATGAGTGAGTTTACAATTTTATTAGGTTCAATGATAACTATAGAACAGTTAGGAAGATGTATTTAAAATAAAAATGCAGTTGTTAATGTATAAACGTTTATATTTATGTAATATTAAAATAATTCTGGGTACCGTTATTACATTCTAATCTTATTAAACTTATCTTAAATACAAATTACAAATTGACATTTGCGTAGAAAACATTACAATACAAAACATTACCTAAATTGAGAAATATGGAAACACAAACACTACAAAAACTATAGTACAATAGGTGGTCTTATTTCTAACACATTACATTATTTACTTATAACTCTATGTCTATTTTAATCCAGAAATCCGAAAAACGTAGATAAATGTCAACTTACTGGGTTTTCAGTAATAAAAACATTCATAACTTACAAGTGAAAATTGTGAGGTTTACAGTGAAAACAACATTCATAACTTCTAAGAAAATATAAATGGATGAATACTAAGATAAAGTATCCCTGTGACCCCATGATAAAGTTGAAATTTTATTTTTTAGTATGATACGTTTGTCGTCATTACCTGACAGGGCAATTTTGTTCTGTTCCTGTGTAAATATATCGTGTTTAAGGGACTTAAAAATTATATTCTTCTTTCGTAGAAAAGCATTTGTTTTTAATATGTTAGAGTAATCTTTAAAGTAAACTTTTTTTATTACTTGTTTCTGTATGCCTTTTGCTTTCTTTAATTCATCTTGCAGTGTTTTAATACAATATAATTTCGACCTTAAACCTACAAACTCTGAAATTAAATTTCCACCTAGTTCATCTTTAAACAAACCTGGTACTTTTTTGTTCTGATCTGGAATACCGTAAGAGTTATTTTCAGGATAATTACTAGTATCAAAATACTGAAGAAAATGTGATTTTAAATCTTTGTAAAAATCTTTGCTTTCTATAGAATAAAGAAAACTGTCTGTATCTGTATAGCAAAGCTTTATCTTTTCAGCATAAAAAGGTTTCATTACCGAGTAATGAAAATCAAACATATGGCTTTTCGATGTTTCCAAAACAGAAAAGCCTATGTATATAGGTTTGTCCAAAATAATTGATTCCGGTTTCATTTGAACTGCTACAAAATTTTCTGTAAAAATAGTAGCACTATGAAAGTTTGGTCGAGCTATCAGTTGCTCAGCTGATAAACTTTTCTTCGTTTTGTTTTCCTCATCACTCCACTTATTGACCAATTTTACAGTGACTCTCTTCTCAGTGTCCTCCAAGGTTTTTCCAAATATACTATTGTTTAGTAATTTGAAAAAATCTTGTTCAAAGGTAGAACTCGCTTGTTTTCGTAACTCTGTGTTCATGTCAATGTATTGCTTTAAATAAGGACTCTGATTGAATTGAATTACTCTATGTATTTTTTTTAACAATAACCCATGTTTCAAACATGTTTTTAGATGAACAAAATGGATAACATAAAAATATTTTTCGTATAAATTTGGAATTAATTTTGAAGTTTTTGAACCTGGCGGAGTAAATTTTTGAGCACAGAATGGAAAATCGTTATGATCATCATGCAAATACTCAGGATATTCCAAGTCAACTTCTAGTATATATCCAATGTCCCCGTCAGTTGGTACATTTCGAAAGTCAATTCTATCAATTTCTTGTTTATTCAATAATTTAAAATTTGAATGGGGCAAAGAGGCACACATCGCATAACCATACAGGTTATTACAATCAATGTAAACTAAGAAATTGTCTTTCTCTATTGGATTATAAGTTTGTAAATACTTATTATTGGCCTTTGAATATCTTGTAGAACATAAACATATACCACCACGTATACCTTTTTGAATCATTCTTAATATTTCCAAATTACTTATTAATTCTAATTTCACGTTTGTTTTTAAAAGCATAGCATCGAAACTTAGGCTAGGGGCTGTTACATAAAAGGCTGGATCTAATTTATAATTTGTCTTACATGTTTCTCGAAAACTTTCGAAGACATCCGCTAATAAGAGTACGTCCGACTTTAGATATAAATCAGTGTATTCTCCTAGATTTAATAATTTAAAAGATTTCCAAACTCTTTTTGCATGTTCATAATCTGTTTCGGATATATTACTATTAAATAATTTGTTGAAAAAACAGTCGTGTGGTGGTAGTTCTTGGTCTTCAAACGAACTCCAACTAGTCATATAATCGTAAGGATATACACCTTTACGTCGTAACAAGTCAAAATGCTTCTGAGATGGGAAAAATCGATGGAGGTGTTTGAAATCACTATCATTCAAGCTAGCAACCAGTTTCTCTAAGCTTGTCCCCAAAAATTTAAAAGAATCAACAAAACGAACAGGTACGATATCCTTGTCATTAATTTGAAAAAGTTTAGTAAACGATATATAATTTTCTTTAGTCTTTGCTATCACTTGTATTCTACCTGGTAACTCACCTAATTGTCGTATAAAAAGATGACTATCATAACCTGCCAAATTATGAAAGAATATAGGAATAAATTTTGGCAAACGGAACTTGATATTGCAATATGAATGAGCTGCACCGCGGTAACGTCCTGTAAGATGACAGTGATCTCTGACTTTATCGTCAAATAATATTTGATCGCAAAGAAAACATTTTGATGAGTTAGTAAAATGAACTTTGTCTTGATCTGTTAAAGACTTTGGTAGTGGCGACTGTAAAATATTATAAATAATAACTACATCCGCTAATAAATGTTCTAAGAACTTTTCTACACAGGAGGGACCGCGATAAGAAACGTACTTGTTGCGTGAGCTATCATAGGAACATACAATGTAGTATCCAAATGCAGCAGGCACATGTTTTTGCAACGACGATGTGCAGTCTCCATAGTTTGACTCAGATGGTATTAACAATGATTCGAAATCTGCGTAAATAACAAAAGGTATATTTTGCATTCGTTCGAAATGTTCAAATTGTAGTAGATTTCCCTTTTTTGGTAAAATTGTTGCTACACCACTACAAAGATGAGATTCTAATTTATCATTGTCATCAAAAAATAGCATACAATCTTCGCACAAATATATTTTAGAATGGTGTTTAGTCAATTGTTTGCGAAGTAATTTAGATAAATCTTTGATTAGACAGTAATGAGTACGTTTTCCATTCTCAAGAAAAAGCATGTTAACGTGGTGTTTTTTTCGAAATTCACTTTTGTATAGTGGTCCGACAACTTGACTGTTATTTTTGAGACCATAAATGTTAACACTAATACGAGGATTATTTTTTTCAAAAATTTTAATATCTGAAAACCCCACCGGAAACGAAATATCTCTAACATTGAGTACACTTTCAAAATGTGGATAGGCTGAAGTTCGCTGCGCATTATTTTTTACAGGAAAAAGTGAAGCCACGACACACCATAAAAACAATAATCGTCAAAATTTTGAATATTGACGCATGCTTTTTTGTGTTTTATTGTCTTAGGTAAATCTATATAACTTGAGGCTCTCATAGGGTTGTATTTATTTATGTTTACTTCCAGGTATAGACTTTTCAAATAAGCCCAACCGCTATCTCTTTCTTCAAATTCTTCGACTTTTTTACACAACAAACTAGTTATATTTGAAAATAAATCAAGAAAGTCATAATTTTGGTGCAAAATAATGTTTTCGGTGGCAAAAGATTTAACGGCAACTGACTCATTTTTATGCAAAAAAAATTGACAAAACAACTCGAAATTCACTTTCAGATTAGTATGACTTTGAATTCGTGATGATAGTAACAGACTTACTCGTCCGCGCAAATGAGACAAAAATTCAACGGGTGTGTACACACGAACCGGTTGTTCAGGTACCTCGCTATTGCGAGCAACACCATCGCATCGAATTCGATATGACGCTATACGACTGCGGAAAGCGCTATGAACTTTTTCAATGCCTTCACTTTCAACAACCGAACTATTGTCTTTGTGTAAAATACTTTTTAAGTGAGCAGAGAAAGCCCTATTTTTAATGGATATGTTACACACTGAACAGAATATAGTCTTCGACATAATGAATTTGTTTTCACTGTGTTAGCCGATGAAGTGACTAATGTAGGTAAATACACCGTATATAAACTAATGGTAAACTAAGAAGTTAAGTATATGAAAAAAAGTAAAACGAATATTAATTGACCAAAATATAATTTACTGTGGAAGGAACATTAACTAGTTAGGTACCCAGCTTATTATAATCAATTACTTACATTTTCTTTTTGTGATTATAAAATGTTCCTTCCTCAGTAAATTTTGTTTTAGCAATTTTAACGAATTGCTTCAATGCAAGGAATTCCTCAGACTCCGAGTCACCCTGCAATCGTAACCAAACGATTGCCTTGTCGCACTTCTCCAAACCAGCAAGGTCGCGTACCTCTTCCGTGCTGTAGAGTCGTAACTCCGCCACCAACCCACCGTTGAGCTGCGCCGTGCGACGAGTCACGCCGCCAGGTACTCGACGCGTCAAGACGCTCTCGACTTTACTTGGGTTGCGGACTGGAACCTCTTCGTCCGACTCTGTGTCGAACAACCACTCGGAAGCTTCGGTCGAAGAGGAGGATGCCACCTGTTGCTTGGAAGGCACCGACTTCGTCTTACTTTTCTTCTTGGAGCTAGAGGAATTGAAAACATAATTTATAATTATTGTAGTTTAACATCTACATTTCGTAGACGTAAAATAGCGAACTAATAAGTAATAGAAAATTAAAGTCACCTTACGACTTCTTCGTCAGTGTCAAAGAAAAGGCTTGACTGGTTCTTAGCAGCGCGCTTGGTATACTTGGCTTCAGACCTGAAATGTGAAGAATACCAATACTGTATTAAGATAAGATTTTATGTGTGGAAAATAATTTCCTGGCAAACACAACATATTATAACAAACATTCAGCGAAGCAAGTTAAATTTAAACAAAGTGGAAAGACGATAAAAACTTACGAACATTGTTTGGGTCGATTTGTTTTTCCGATGTAGATTTGAATCTCGCTGGTTCTTCAGGTAGTAGTGGGTAGGTACTACGTTAGCACTATTATCGGTGAGTAGTGACTTAGAAAGCACCTTGGAGCACTGGTGAGGTGACTACCATTTTACCGCTTTTTATTACAAGTAAACTGCAAAACTAGCAATAATTGAACAGGAGTGACCAACCTTTCTTATTATTTATAATTATCCATTCTATATAAAACCGATTAGTATTATTAAAAACACTACTGTAAGTAATTTTGTGTTCATGTAAATAGACATGGAACGAGTATTTTTATTCACCATAATAGAAGTATGCATTTATATTATGTGCATCCGTTATATTTGCTGACAAAAGATGCCAATTAGCACTTATAATATTACAATATGTCATCAATTTTGTTTTGTTAAATTAATTATTAAAAATGACACCGAATGTGCTAATCTAATGCCTGTGAGCGTGTGAACGTGTGTCTAATTGCTGACTCTAAGCATCACATGCAACATAAAGACTATTTCATAAGAATGAAAATTATTTAATACTAGTTTTAGCCCGTGACTTCGTATGCGTAGGATTAGTATAATTATAGCTTTTATGTTATTCTGATGTATGAGCTATGAGGTTATAATACATTCAGTAGTTTTTGCGTGAACGAGTAACAAACATACAAACTTTCTCGTTTATAAACGTTTATCAGCGATTCATAATAATCACAACAGCCTTGGGACACATGGTCTCTTCTTGTCAACAAAGGAGGTTTTTTAGATCATAGTCCGCCACGCTGCTTGCCCAATGCGGATTGGTGGATGGAGTATATGGTGATCAATACTCTTTGTTGATCAGAGTATTTGAAAGTTACAAACAATAAATAGGTTTGCTGTATTACCAAGATTACGGTATTAACAATGTATGTATAACATAACAATCAGGATGATTACCTATACATAAACTATGAGTTTATTTTCATAACAATTTATCTTGGAAGCCTATTAAATAACAATATCTTTATTCACATATTAAATCATAGTTATTATAACGTGAGTACGAAGCCTTATTATTTAAACTGAACTCGTAATCGGAGACCTGATCAATTTTATTAAATTTAATATAATTCATTTCATATTTGTTATTGCTGATAAGTGAATTTTCATGGGAATGCTTTGAAAACTGATTGGCTAAATAATATATAAAAGCCGTGATTATTTATCAGTAATTCAGAGCATGTCTTGACAGTGATCGAAAAACACAAGTGTTTTCCTCTGGCTCGAGGGTTCACGTTTGACGACGTTAGAGTGTATTTTGACACAGTTATTTAGCCGGGGATAAAGTCCTGGAAGCCAGGAAGCCCCAAGTTGTTAAGTTCTGTGATCATTATTGCGCTGCTATACCTAGTTAAATGCCTCCATAGCCTGAGATAGAAAACCTTGAAAATGTGTTTAGTAAATTGCAATCAAACATGCTAATGTATACCGCTTTCGGTCAAACCACACAAGTGTTTTCCTTTGGGTTGAGGATTCACGTTTGACAAGGTTAGAGTGTATATTGACACAGATACTTGGCCGGGGATAAAGTCCTGGAAGCTAGGGAGCCCCAAGTTGTTAAGTTCTGTGATCATTATTGCACTGCTATACCTAGTTAAATGCCTCAATAGCCCGAGGTTGAAGACCTTGAAAACGTGTTTAGTAGACCGAAATCAGGTATGCTAACTTATGAAGTTTGCGATCGAACCACACAAGTGTTTTCCTCTGCATTGGGGGCTTAAGTTTGACGAGGTTAGAGTGTATATTGACACAGATACTTAGCCGGGGATAAAGTCCTGATAGCCAGGGAGCCCCAAGATGTTAAGTTCTGTGATCATTATTGCACTGCTATACCGAGTTAAATGCCTCCATAGCCTGAGATAGAAAATCTTGAAAATGTGTTTAGTAAATTGCAATCAATCATGTTAATGTATACCGCTTTCGGTCAAACTACACAAGTGTTTTCCTTTGGGTTGAGGATTCACATTTATCGAGGTTAGAGTGTATATTGACACAGATAAATACTTAGCCGGGGATAAAGTCCTGGAAGCCAGGGAGCCCCAAGTTGTTAAGTTCTGTGATCATTATTGCACTGCTATACCTAGTTAAATGCCTCAATAGCCCGAGGTTGAAGACCTTGAAAACGTGTTTAGTAGACTGAAATCAGGTATGCTAACTTATGAAGTTTGCGATCGAACCACACAAGTGTTTTCCTCTGCACTGGGGGCTTAAGTTTGACGAGGTTAGAGTGTATATTGACACAGATACTTAGCCGGGATAAAGTCCTGATAGCCAGGGAGCCCCGAGATGTTAAGTTCTGTGATCATTATTGCACTGCTATACCGAGTTAAATGTCTCCATAGCCTGAGATAGAAAATCTTGAAAATGTGTTTAGTAAATTGCAATCAATCATGTTAATGTATACCGCTTTCGGTCAAACTACACAAGTGTTTTCCTTTGGGTTGAGGATTCACATTTATCGAGGTTAGAGTGTATATTGACACAGATAGATACTTAGCCGGGGATAAAGTCCTGGAAGCCAGGGAGCCCCAAGTTGTTAAGTTCTGTGATCATTATTGCACTGCTATACCTAGTTAAATGCCTCAATAGCCCGAGGTTGAAGACCTTGAAAACGTGTTTAGTAGACTGAAATCAGGTATGCTGACTTATGAAGTTTGCGATCGAACCACACAAGTGTTTTCCTCTGCATTGGGGGCTTAAGTTTGACGAGGTTAGAGTGTATATTGACACAGAAAGGTACTTAGCCGGGGATAAAGTCCTGAAAGCCAGGGAGCCTCAAGATGTTAAGTTCTGTGATCATTATTGCACTGCTATACCGAGTTAAATGCCTCCATAGCTTAGGATAGAAAATCTTGAAAATGTGTTTAGTAAATTGCAATCAAACATGTTAATGTACACCGCTTTCGGTCAAACCACACAAGTATTTTCCTTTGGGTTGAGGATTCACATTTATCGAGGTTAGAGTGTATATTGACACAGAAAGGTACTTAGCCGGGGATAAAGTCCTGAAAGCCAGGGAGCCTCAAGATGTTAAGTTCTGTGATCATTATTGCACTGCTATACCGAGTTAAATGCCTCCATAGCTTAGGATAGAAAATCTTGAAAATGTGTTTAGTAAATTGCAATCAAACATGTAAATGTACACCGCTTTCGGTCAAACCACACAAGTATTTTCCTTTGGGTTGAGGATTCACATTTATCGAGGTTAGAGTGTATATTGACACAGATAGGTACTTAGCCGGGGATAAAGTCCTGGAAGCCAGGGAGCCCCAAGTTGTTAAGTTCTGTGATCATTATTGCACTGCTATACCTAGTTAAATGCCTAATAGCCGGAGGTTGAAGACCATGAAAACGTGTTCAGTAGACTGAAATCAAGTATGCTAACTTAATGATGATCGAAACACACAATATTGTTGTCCTTCGATATAACAATTATGATTTATAGTTGATACCTAATGTTATAAAATACGACAAGCCACTTCGCAAAAATTAAAACTTCTTCATGATTTTCACTACTATTATTGGACATCCTGGCACACTTTTTTACGACATTGATCGATGATTTATAACTTTCAATTTAATATTTCATTGGAGTGTCTAATTCACTTCGCATTTTAAATCAGCCTTTTAGTAAATCACCTACACAGAACAATGTGATGCAAAACTGCAAAACTTAAGACCACTTCGTGATTTTCACTACTGTTATTGGGCATCCTGGCACACTTTTTTACGAAATTGATCGAACGATAGTGAGATCAATGGAGTGCTAAAAAAGTGTGCCAGAATGCCCAATAATACCCTACTAAGTAAACTAAATTTTATTTAGCACTATGAACTTTATGTGTACAAATATTTGCGATGGCCAATTTTCGTCCGCTTATTAGCTTTAATAAAGTATAAACCTAATACGTTGAAATGGCCTATGGTCGGAAATCGGGCATAAAGTACAATACGTCCCAGTTTTCGACATACTCTGTCACAACAAACTAAAAGTGTTTATTTTATGATACCTGCAACCAAATGTTACAATATTATTAAATGAAATAATATTAAAACAATTAAAAGAAAAAATATTTACGACGGCCAATTTCAGTCCGCTTATTAGATTTAATTAATAAAGTATAAATGTAAGACATTTAAATGGCATGCGGTCGAAAATTCGACATAAAGTAAAAAATCCCAGTTTTCGACATATTTTGTTATTTTAGAATAAATTAAAGTGATTATTTTATGATAGTGTAATAAAATTTGACAATATTATTTTTGCAAATAATATTCAAACAGTTGAATGAATGGGCCTTACAATGTCTTACAATGGTTCTGATAAGAAGGCTCAAGGTCACTTAAAGGGCAATGGAGAGGGCTATGCTCGGAGTTTCTCTGCGTGATCATATCAGAAATGATGAGATCCGCACGAGAACCAAGGTCACCGACATAGCCCAAAGAATTGCGAACCTTAAGTGGCAATGGGCAGGGCACATTGCGAGGAGGACTGACGGCCATTGGGTTGGAAGGAAAAGTCCTCGACTGGCAACCACGTACTGGGAAACGCAGCTTTGGTAGGCCCCCACAAGGTGGACTGATGATCTAGTAAAGGTCGCGGGAAGCCGCTGGATGCGGTCAGCGCAGCACCGACCGGTTAGGAGATCCTTGGGGGAGGCCTATGTCCTAAAGTCTCTCGGCTGATAATGATGATGATGAATGAAAAAATATGCAAGTTTAACATCATATTTTATGGGTTAAAAAGGCAGAACGGACTAACGGGTTGTTTTCGGCCAATTTTCTTTAAATTTGTAATATTATGATGGATAATAGTAATGACCTCATTATTTGAATAGTGATTGGTTGGCAGACAAGCATACGTCCTGCCTGGTGGTAATCAGCAACTGTAGCCTTAGATGCTTGCAACAGTGATCTCACACTCGCGCGTAATACATATTATAACAAACATATTATAACAAACATTCAGCGAAGCAAGTTAAATTTAAACAAAGTGGAAAGACGATAAAAACTTACGAACATTGTTTGGGTCGATTTGTTTTTCCGATGTAGATTTGAATCTCGCTGGTTCTTCAGGTAGTAGTGGGTAGGTACTACGTTAGCACTATTATCGGTGAGTAGTGACTTAGAAAGCACCTTGGAGCACTGGTGAGGTGACTACCATTTTACCGCTTTTTATTACAAGTAAACTGCAAAACTAGCAATAATTGAACAGGAGTGACCAACCTTTCTTATTATTTATAATTATCCATTCTATATAAAACCGATTAGTATTATTAAAAACACTACTGTAAGTAATTTTGTGTTCATGTAAATAGACATGGAACGAGTATTTTTATTCACCATAATAGAAGTATGCATTTATATTATGTGCATCCGTTATATTTGCTGACAAAAGATGCCAATTAGCACTTATAATATTACAATATGTCATCAATTTTGTTTTGTTAAATTAATTATTAAAAATGACACCGAATGTGCTAATCTAATGCCTGTGAGCGTGTGAACGTGTGTCTAATTGCTGACTCTAAGCATCACATGCAACATAAAGACTATTTCATAAGAATGAAAATTATTTAATACTAGTTTTAGCCCGTGACTTCGTATGCGTAGGATTAGTATAATTATAGCTTTTATGTTATTCTGATGTATGAGCTATGAGGTTATAATACATTCAGTAGTTTTTGCGTGAACGAGTAACAAACATACAAACTTTCTCGTTTATAAACGTTTATCAGCGATTCATAATAATCACAACAGCCTTGGGACACATGGTCTCTTCTTGTCAACAAAGGAGGTTTTTTAGATCATAGTCCGCCACGCTGCTTGCCCAATGCGGATTGGTGGATGGAGTATATGGTGATCAATACTCTTTGTTGATCAGAGTATTTGAAAGTTACAAACAATAAATAGGTTTGCTGTATTACCAAGATTACGGTATTAACAATGTATGTATAACATAACAATCAGGATGATTACCTATACATAAACTATGAGTTTATTTTCATAACAATTTATCTTGGAAGCCTATTAAATAACAATATCTTTATTCACATATTAAATCATAGTTATTATAACGTGAGTACGAAGCCTTATTATTTAAACTGAACTCGTAATCGGAGACCTGATCAATTTTATTAAATTTAATATAATTCATTTCATATTTGTTATTGCTGATAAGTGAATTTTCATGGGAATGCTTTGAAAACTGATTGGCTAAATAATATATAAAAGCCGTGATTATTTATCAGTAATTCAGAGCATGTCTTGACAGTGATCGAAAAACACAAGTGTTTTCCTCTGGCTCGAGGGTTCACGTTTGACGACGTTAGAGTGTATTTTGACACAGTTATTTAGCCGGGGATAAAGTCCTGGAAGCCAGGAAGCCCCAAGTTGTTAAGTTCTGTGATCATTATTGCGCTGCTATACCTAGTTAAATGCCTCCATAGCCTGAGATAGAAAACCTTGAAAATGTGTTTAGTAAATTGCAATCAAACATGCTAATGTATACCGCTTTCGGTCAAACCACACAAGTGTTTTCCTTTGGGTTGAGGATTCACGTTTGACAAGGTTAGAGTGTATATTGACACAGATACTTGGCCGGGGATAAAGTCCTGGAAGCTAGGGAGCCCCAAGTTGTTAAGTTCTGTGATCATTATTGCACTGCTATACCTAGTTAAATGCCTCAATAGCCCGAGGTTGAAGACCTTGAAAACGTGTTTAGTAGACCGAAATCAGGTATGCTAACTTATGAAGTTTGCGATCGAACCACACAAGTGTTTTCCTCTGCATTGGGGGCTTAAGTTTGACGAGGTTAGAGTGTATATTGACACAGATACTTAGCCGGGGATAAAGTCCTGATAGCCAGGGAGCCCCAAGATGTTAAGTTCTGTGATCATTATTGCACTGCTATACCGAGTTAAATGCCTCCATAGCCTGAGATAGAAAATCTTGAAAATGTGTTTAGTAAATTGCAATCAATCATGTTAATGTATACCGCTTTCGGTCAAACTACACAAGTGTTTTCCTTTGGGTTGAGGATTCACATTTATCGAGGTTAGAGTGTATATTGACACAGATAAATACTTAGCCGGGGATAAAGTCCTGGAAGCCAGGGAGCCCCAAGTTGTTAAGTTCTGTGATCATTATTGCACTGCTATACCTAGTTAAATGCCTCAATAGCCCGAGGTTGAAGACCTTGAAAACGTGTTTAGTAGACTGAAATCAGGTATGCTAACTTATGAAGTTTGCGATCGAACCACACAAGTGTTTTCCTCTGCACTGGGGGCTTAAGTTTGACGAGGTTAGAGTGTATATTGACACAGATACTTAGCCGGGATAAAGTCCTGATAGCCAGGGAGCCCCGAGATGTTAAGTTCTGTGATCATTATTGCACTGCTATACCGAGTTAAATGTCTCCATAGCCTGAGATAGAAAATCTTGAAAATGTGTTTAGTAAATTGCAATCAATCATGTTAATGTATACCGCTTTCGGTCAAACTACACAAGTGTTTTCCTTTGGGTTGAGGATTCACATTTATCGAGGTTAGAGTGTATATTGACACAGATAGATACTTAGCCGGGGATAAAGTCCTGGAAGCCAGGGAGCCCCAAGTTGTTAAGTTCTGTGATCATTATTGCACTGCTATACCTAGTTAAATGCCTCAATAGCCCGAGGTTGAAGACCTTGAAAACGTGTTTAGTAGACTGAAATCAGGTATGCTGACTTATGAAGTTTGCGATCGAACCACACAAGTGTTTTCCTCTGCATTGGGGGCTTAAGTTTGACGAGGTTAGAGTGTATATTGACACAGAAAGGTACTTAGCCGGGGATAAAGTCCTGAAAGCCAGGGAGCCTCAAGATGTTAAGTTCTGTGATCATTATTGCACTGCTATACCGAGTTAAATGCCTCCATAGCTTAGGATAGAAAATCTTGAAAATGTGTTTAGTAAATTGCAATCAAACATGTTAATGTACACCGCTTTCGGTCAAACCACACAAGTATTTTCCTTTGGGTTGAGGATTCACATTTATCGAGGTTAGAGTGTATATTGACACAGAAAGGTACTTAGCCGGGGATAAAGTCCTGAAAGCCAGGGAGCCTCAAGATGTTAAGTTCTGTGATCATTATTGCACTGCTATACCGAGTTAAATGCCTCCATAGCTTAGGATAGAAAATCTTGAAAATGTGTTTAGTAAATTGCAATCAAACATGTAAATGTACACCGCTTTCGGTCAAACCACACAAGTATTTTCCTTTGGGTTGAGGATTCACATTTATCGAGGTTAGAGTGTATATTGACACAGATAGGTACTTAGCCGGGGATAAAGTCCTGGAAGCCAGGGAGCCCCAAGTTGTTAAGTTCTGTGATCATTATTGCACTGCTATACCTAGTTAAATGCCTAATAGCCGGAGGTTGAAGACCATGAAAACGTGTTCAGTAGACTGAAATCAAGTATGCTAACTTAATGATGATCGAAACACACAATATTGTTGTCCTTCGATATAACAATTATGATTTATAGTTGATACCTAATGTTATAAAATACGACAAGCCACTTCGCAAAAATTAAAACTTCTTCATGATTTTCACTACTATTATTGGACATCCTGGCACACTTTTTTACGACATTGATCGATGATTTATAACTTTCAATTTAATATTTCATTGGAGTGTCTAATTCACTTCGCATTTTAAATCAGCCTTTTAGTAAATCACCTACACAGAACAATGTGATGCAAAACTGCAAAACTTAAGACCACTTCGTGATTTTCACTACTGTTATTGGGCATCCTGGCACACTTTTTTACGAAATTGATCGAACGATAGTGAGATCAATGGAGTGCTAAAAAAGTGTGCCAGAATGCCCAATAATACCCTACTAAGTAAACTAAATTTTATTTAGCACTATGAACTTTATGTGTACAAATATTTGCGATGGCCAATTTTCGTCCGCTTATTAGCTTTAATAAAGTATAAACCTAATACGTTGAAATGGCCTATGGTCGGAAATCGGGCATAAAGTACAATACGTCCCAGTTTTCGACATACTCTGTCACAACAAACTAAAAGTGTTTATTTTATGATACCTGCAACCAAATGTTACAATATTATTAAATGAAATAATATTAAAACAATTAAAAGAAAAAATATTTACGACGGCCAATTTCAGTCCGCTTATTAGATTTAATTAATAAAGTATAAATGTAAGACATTTAAATGGCATGCGGTCGAAAATTCGACATAAAGTAAAAAATCCCAGTTTTCGACATATTTTGTTATTTTAGAATAAATTAAAGTGATTATTTTATGATAGTGTAATAAAATTTGACAATATTATGTAGTAACATAATGAGATGTTTGGAAACTAACTTTATTTTAATTTACCGTTATGTTATTACCTACCTTAATAAATAATTAAGGATAAAAATGAAAATTCTGTTTATAAAAATCTAAATGTTTTTTTGAGGTCGTTGCCATCATCAATGTTTGGAATAAACGTTGTCACTAGTACCTATTTGGGACCAACTGCTGCTTTAAATCATAGCCTAACAAAACCTACTGCTCCACCCCAAAATATAATTGGGAGCAAGATATAGGAGAAATAAGGTGAATAAAATTATGTTAACATCACAGAATACGATCACATTAGAAATGTTGGTTTAATGTTCTCTTAGATTTGCGCGAGCACTACACATTATAATTTAACTCGCGTGTAAACGTCGGGCAATAATAACACCATGTAAAATCCAATTACACGCGAGATAAATCCGTAAAAGTTGTTTTATTTATAATGTTGGTTTAATTCCACGTCTGATAGGACCCAGACAAGGTTAAGACCTATCCACTGACCTCCTTATTTTAGGTTCGTTTTAGCTAATTGGATTATTATGAGTCTAGGTAGGCTAATACTGTCTGGTGAAGTCTATAAACGAAGGCTTGCCCCTGAACTAAGTATGTAACGGTATCTAAAACAAACGATACCTGATGATAACCGAGCAGTCCCTTGCAAACTTTCGAATCAAAACAACAGTAATCATCATACCACTCCGCATTCGATAGGACAAGAGGTTACGGCGGATTATTCGCCTGAATTATGGAGCGCCCGTTCAGCATCTCGTTGGCTCGTTGATAGGATAGTAATTAAGATAAATATTTTTTTACCTTTATAGTAAGTGCCATGGATATCCTGTAAATCCTGTAATTGGTAAACCATAGATTGTAACCTTTTGGATGTCTATTGTAGATAAGAATCAAACATGTAATATGTACTTGTAAAAATAAACAAATAAAGCATAAAAAAGGGTCTGGCTGGGTCTCATGAATCAGCACGTCTTAAATGTGGAACGTGCTGATTAAGATAGTAAGCGAGACGATATATCGGGCGCAAGTAGACCACCCGCTGACATTATTATAATTCAAGTTCAAAACATTTATTTCAAACACATAGGTATTAGGTACAGGCTTGCATACGTGAATAGTGATGTTTACTTCAACTAACTACACTACACAGGCTCTTTACCAGTCGCCAGGTTGAGTTTGGGTATGTTTCGATAAGTTTCCTAATCTTACTAATTTACCTTTGTTTGGTCCTTCGAGCCGGATATTCTTACAAATACTGGTTTTACAACGCTATTTTATAACTGTGTATTTTAATGTTGATTCATTCCTTAATAATAGATACGCATTATCCATCAGAAATATTTTAAGTACTCATCCTAAACTTAATAAATTCCGAGTGTAGTTAGCCACAAATGCAACAAGCAATAACTCAAATTATGTTGTACATAAATGGCTTACAAATAATAGTGCGGTTATCCCCAGCTGGGGCGCACGCGCATATATCGTGATTCAACAACATTATCACGGGCAAGATGACGGACTCGTTTAATGAGGTTTAAAAATAAAACTTTTTTTTCTAACCGAACCGCAATCCAGTTTGTTGTCTTGGCATTATACCACGAGCGTGAAATAAAAAAAAAGTAAAACTTATGTGAATTTACAAATGTTTATCGAACTAAAAAATTGGATAGATGAGTTATGTAAATGATTTAACACGTGCCTAGTGGTTACGATGACTGGGTGAAGGTCGAAGTATTTTTATTTCGTGTAGATAATAATACTTAGGTCGCATTACAGAATATTGATCAGCCATAACTGTATCTATTATTAATCAAAATAGAAAGATAGTTAATACTAATAGTGTTCGAGGGAGATTAGGCGTTTGGGCCTTTCGGGGGGCGGCAGAAGTGCAGTAGGTACACGTTTAAAATAATCGTGGTAAACAGATGATAAGAGAAATTAAGACGGGGACTCTAGAAAAAAACAATTAGTGGACTGTTGATAAAATATACTATGATCTAAATATAATTGTTCAAATATGTCAACAGCGCGACTCTATCGAAAGCTTTGTAACTTCGAGAATGTGAATTTCCGCTGGGAGTTGAATAAAAATAAACCTAATTGCAAATAAATCTTGGCCTAGGTCAATTTGCAAGAGAAGTGTACCAATAAAATAACACGGCTGCTTTACCTCGATGAATCGCGAGACTAAATTTTTACGCGAAATACAATATCTACACTACAAATACCCTTATTCACTGGAAGAAGGGAAAATGTCTGGTTTGGGACGCCACTTGCGCGGACAGATCTAGCGATGTCCCATGTTCAGGCTACCTCAGCTATGCGGATCGGCTTCCGCTTAATCTTTCAAGCGGCGCAAATATGCTTGTCTCATAAGAGATTACTTATTCGAGCTGTTTGGGATAGGAGCCGTTTGGGATAGAAGCCTTGCTGGGACCATGGCGTCCAGGAGCACACCGACTTTTTCAGCATAGTGCAGAGTGTGTGGTAGTGGTTTTTAAAAATGAACTGTTTTTGAATACTCTTAGAGTACCTAATAAACCTAACTTGTCAATTAGACTCATTGACAAACTTAGAAAATATTGTGCTGCTTTCAATAATCGCGAGGGAAAACCGTCATGTAAATTTTTGAACAGTAGATAGTCTTCATTTAGCTAGTTTTGTTATTTAAATATAAATTTTATTATTTTATGGATTTCATGCGTTCCATACTAACTAGGCAATTCACTTTTTATTGATTTAATTATTTGCTTGTCACGTGGTTATTACAGTAAAGCAAAAACTAAGGCAATTAATTTATTTCAACTTGCACTCAATGAATTATTGCAACGTCTCCTACCCAAATTGTCGTCAAATGTCAACTAATTTTAAATGGTAATTTTAACAGTTAAAGTTTTAAGAAAAAGGAGTAGCAAATGATATGACGGCAGATAGAGAAGAATGGAAGAACACGACATAATTTGTACCTACCCCAAATACTTAGATGAGAGAATTTGAGGATAGATAGTAGGAAGAAGAGGACTTAATTCTAACCAACTAAGATAGTTACGTTGTCAAATGGATTTTTGCTGTCCGATAAATAAACATTTTAATTTTTATTTTTTATACTAAAAATTAACACTAAGACTAGGGTACCTACCTACTGCCTTAGACTAACTATAACACAAAATGGTGGTGGGTATCAAGAGTTAAATTAATTAGTTCATTCATTAAATGTGATTAATTGAATTACTTATATAGAAAAGCTTTTACAACATAAATTATTATTATTTATTTATTTATTTAAAACTTTATTGCACAAAATAAAGGTATGTACAAATGGCGGACTTAATGCCATAAGGCATTCATACCAGTCAACCAGAGAGCTGGGTACAGAAATAATAGTAGGTGGTGCGTAAAATGAGAACCGCTGTATGTAAATTTAAACAACGCAGTATTATAAATGAACCAAATGCGTGGGTGTAATAACTGCCCAAAATTTACGCATGTAAAACTGTAATTTTAATTATATTGCTATTATCTATTGACCTCTAATGATGTTTTGAAATCATTACCATATTGTAAGCTGTGGAGTTTCTTTCGCCATTTCTTCTCCATCTCAGCATAATAATAATTATTTCGCCCCGAAATGGTGGTAGGGTTTTGACGATTTATAAGTACTTAGCAAAGTCCATTTAAATAAAGAGCTTTTCATTTCATTTCATTTCAGACCAATTGGTCTGAGCCTACTGCATGGTGTTTCTGTGCGGACATAGTTTAAAACATTAAATGTGTAAGAACGTAATCTTTATCAGAAAGGAAAACATTGTCACGGTAATTTGTTTTTGCGAAGTATCTGTGTACCTAATGTTACATAAACGATTAAATTGTACTTATGAATAGTAAATAACTTTTTTCGTATTGACGTAAATCACTACATAATTTTACCTATATAGGTACTATCAATCGGCGGCATAGATAAGTTATCGCACTTGTTCTGTGCAATATTCGTTTCAAGTGGTTTATTCCTATCGGATCCACGTTTTTTTTGGGGAAACGCTTAAATTTTGACCTTTTTTTGAAGGTTGAAGGATATTCCACGACTCCATTCCACCTGATGGGCAGCACAAGTGGAGTCCAAATGCGAAGATAGCCGGTGCGAGAGATAAACCACCGCTCTAGTCACCGTCGCCTTACCGACCTTCAAGGTGCTTCTTCACGCCTATTTTGAATGACCCAGGATTGTAGGAAGGAGGGAACACGTGTGCTGGCAGTGAATTCCATTTCTTGATTGTGCGACAAAGATAAGAGGTAGGTAATAAAGAATTAACAAATAAACAAACCTACAAGATACGCGCGAAAAACAAAACCCTTTCCTTGCAGTCGGGTAAAAAAAAGGAAATGTTATTGACATATTAATCTAATCGGTTTAATAATTTTATTACATTACATACCATATGTACGTGACACTATATTTACATAACAACGGAACATCACATGACTGACTGTTGACCCCAAGCTAAACTATCAATTTGAGGTTATTGCGAATTTATGCGGGACGTTGAACTCTGCGACAGTGATTATTTAGGTGTATTTTAACAATAAAACTTTTTTGTTTGTTCACCTGATTAAGAGTTTCACTAAGTCCGATGGCGCCGCGGCTACGAAAAACGCACGACCACTAAAGGTAGGTATACACTTTCATGTTTGCATGACAGGTTTAACTGTTCAGGTAAAACTGTCAATATTCCTATACGGTGCCGAAACTTGGACAATGAGAATGGCCGATCGTAACCGCATAGACGCTATAGAGATGTTATGCTGGAGGTGTCTGCTGCAAATCCCCTGGACGGTGCGACGCACCAACGCATCAATCCTGCGTGAACTTCAAATATCGACCAGGCTATCCTACCATCTCCCTACGGAGAGTTCTCGAATACTTCGGTCACATTGCCAGGAGGAACGGAGATAACCTTGAGAAACTCATGGTCAAAGAGATGGCAAAATAGAAAGGAAGAAACCGCGGGGTCGCAGCCCGATGCGTTGGAAACCAGGTTCGCTCCACTCTGTAAACTAATTTGCACAGTACTCTGCATATTGCTGGGGATAGGTCGAGATGGCGCAGAATATCATAGAAAGGATGACACCAAAGGGAAGTCACGACCTCATCACTGAGGAACACGACGCGAGGAGGAGGGCTATTAGAGATAGATAAGGAAGAGAGGATGATACCGTTGAGGTTGAGTTCTCGCGAAAATAAATTTTTTGAGGCTTATTACTTTCTCGAATACGTAGAGAGCAAGTTGTAATCGTCAAAAGATTCGACCTCGAGATTTTGACGGATTTACACGTTTTGGACCAAAAATACAGTTTTTGGAATTATGTCTGTGTATGTGTGTCTGTGCGTTAGCACGATAACTCGAGTAACATGCATGTATGACATCAAAATATAAGGGTTCTATCAAGTTTTGAGTCGTTTCCGGTATACGAGAAAGTCAAGGGAGACCAATTTTTTTTTAATCACTGTAGGTATGTGCTCTACATTTCATCATGCTAGAAAATTCGTCATATATATCTGTTTGTAGTTATTTAGAAATATGTCCAATATTACTGGCCAGTGGCCACTTAGACGACAATAAGTGCTGGCGGTGACCTTGCTCATAATGTAATAGGTATGTGTATATTGTACCTATGTCGTGGGCCGATCGTATAGTTGGGTAGGTCGTGTTATGCCGGCATATCGTGAAACGCTATGGACCATAAAAAATCATTTTCTATAAATATGCCCGTACCACAGCCACGCAGATTCGATTTGAAAATGAATTAAAGAAACTACTCATATCAAAACATTATTGTAGAAATTAGAAATAGATATAAGTGACATATTTGTAAAATAGAATTTGTTTATTGTGTGAGGGTTCATAAAAATTAATTAATGTTTGACATAAGTTTTGATATAGTTCTTTTGTTTTTTTTAACACGCTTATAATAATAATTAGTTTCACCTTTATGTTTGTAACTGACTCTTGGGGCTCGATTTGACCCACTTTTTATTCTTAGGGGAAAATTCACAATGCCTTGAAAAGGCAAATTTAAATTATAATATCTTACCTTCTTTGTACTGTACCATATTGTGCATTTTTTGTGAATAAATGAATATGCATATGAATGGTAGTCAGTAGAGATCAGTAGGCTCAGGGTTATTTTTTTATGACCAAGTGGAGTGGACTGTTTGTGGGAGAGTCTATTGGCCTACGTCATAATTGCGGCGTATCACGATGTGCCCGGGCATATCACGATTTGTGCCCGTAGTGTAAGTTTTTTAATATAAAAAACGTAGTAACAATAGTAGTTGCGTTGACAGCTCAATTTGTATAGGAAACATAATTTGCGCTTCTTTCCGCTAGGGGCGCTATTCGCGTTTCCTATACAAATTGAGCTCTTAACGCAACTACAATTGTTACGATTTTTATATAAGTAATAGGTACGTGTGAAACTAGACTACTTAAGTCTAGTTTCACACGTACCTATTACTTATATCAAAATCTTAAAATTAACGCTCTTATTGTTATTGCGTGACGATCGTTCGAAAATCGGTAAAAATTGCATGTTGCTTACCGTCCATAATACTGTTTTAAAATATTATATCATAGCATTTATGATATTATAGGATTATCTATTTGTCATCGTCTTGGCGGAGGGATCAGTAACGTTGCTCAGACGTAGAGGTTCGAATCCTTTCAGGAACAAATGTTTGTTTGATGACATGAATTTACGCATGGATCATGCAAATTTATTAAATAATTATTTATAAAAAGATCCTATTTATGTATGTAACTATTTTACTATTCATCGGAAAATATTTGGAAAAACAATAAAGCCTTTTTCTATCCGATATTTTATTACGTTCTTACTTTTTATACAAGAAAATGATATGAACATGAAACCTTTTGTTATTTTAGTAATTCTGAGCAGTTAAAATGAGTACCTACCTATAAAATAACCGATATTGAGTTGTTCCAGATCCACAAGTTACTTTACGGCGATAATCTGACAGAATTTATGTAATTTTTTCGCAGTAAAAAAATCACAGTAGGTACCTACACGCTAAGTACAATTTTTTTATCACGATTTATTGTTTAATTGATGATTTTGTTAGTATTGTAATCCTGTCCTCACGACACCGATTAATCATTTTGACATCGTTTCATTTGTGTTCGAAGAAGATTAATTAATTATAGGTACACAAATTCTCGGAAAGCGTCTATAGTCTGTCTGACTACGCTAATCTCGAGAACTACTTATCGGATTTTAAAATCATATAATGGTTATTTGTTTTACAACTTTTCACCTCTCCAGCGAGAAAATTGTTATAAGTAGGTGAAAAAACAATACAATATTTAAACAAGTGTTTATTACGCTATTTTTTTTAATAAAAATAAATAAGTGTAAAATTACTACCGTTGTTTAGGTTGAAAGTTGAAAGTTACATTCTTTTTCGAAACTCGCAGCAAGAACCGTTTTTGCTTCGATATTTTACAAAGCAAAATAGCTCTTTTGGTGCCGGAGACGTGAAACTAACTAGGTAGGTATTTAAGTTGAATTTGTAAATCCTCACTTAACAAAAACTAAAAGATTAGGAAGACTAGGTAGAACAGAACGACCTGTAGGTGTGGTGTGGGACTGTGGGACCACGCGGACTACTCTTATATTTGTTAGTTTGTAATTAATGGGCTCATTAAAAAAAATGTTTTCACCGATAGCATACTATATTTTTACTCAGTAACATAGACTAATTTTAATTTAAAAAATACGGAAGAAGTCACGGGCCGAGGTCTAATAATAACAATTAATTATAAATAAAACAACTTTTACGGATTTAACTCGCGTGTAATTAGATTTTACATGATGTTATTATTGCCCGATTTAACTATTTCATAAAATTTGACAACCTACATCTTTATTCATCCCGTCACCACGAACGCTGAAAAGTGTTACGAAACGTCGGGCAATAATAACATCATGTAAAATCTAATTACACGCGAGTTAAATCCAAGAGAACATTTAACAATTAATTCTCTAAATTTATAATGATAATTAGTGATTATTATAAGAGAACAAGTAGGTACCTACCTAATGATTTTTTTCTTGGAAATAAAGAAATAAATAACCCAGCGGTTCATAGAAAAGACACATGATGGTTGTCTCAGGTCACGTCACCTCAATGAAATAAGCTATAACTTCAAATGAGTCATTGAGAATCTCAATTAAAACTACACACAACAGAAAGTGACAGTGTACTTGTGAACTATGTCTTACACCTGTGCTTACACTAAGCAATTTCTTTGTTGTTAATATTAAAAACTACAGTACTTAAGTACTTTACATAACAAAAAATCGACTTCAAAAAAGAAGGAGGTTCTCTTTTTTATATATTTTTATTGATTTACGAACATTTGTTTACACCAGTACATCAAAATAGAGAATGCTAAATACAAAAAAGGTAAGTGCAACAACCACTTAAAGGTAAATAAATCTTGTAGCTTATGTTCTTCGATTAGGTAGGTACCAACTCGAAGACGCCTGTACCCTGTACCGATTTGTAAAATTAATTCTTTTTCACCTCACAACCTCGGAATTATTTTGTTTAATTGTCATTCAAAATCTAAGTGCAAAAGTGCATTTTAACCGCTGAAAGAGTTTTTAAAATTCGAACCTTTGTATTCAATAACATTTACTGCCAGTCTACTGAACCTGTCAGTGCGCCAACCTTATTTTTATAGAAATTGTGGTGTCCTCCGGAGTGTCCGGAGAGGGTTGTGCTATAACACTAAGTCACTCTATGATTCACTGTACACTGTGGTGGCAAACGTCCGCTCGGTCCGGCGGTCGGAACACGACTGACTCAACCGAGCCGTCACCGCCATTACGGCATATACCTTTATTGTCTATTCCACAACTACCCACATATTTAGTTAGACATCACATCTCTTCCTTTTTTTATAATTTGATGTATTTGTTACATCCACTTAATAGTAGGAAAATATTCAATGTCTCATTTTATTTCACATGACATGAATATTAAATATGTCAACGAATAATTATTGTAGTTACTAGAATACCAGCATTGCAGGTGTTGTGCATGCTGCAACATAATGCTGAGTGGCAGCCTTTTTGGTTTAAATTACTCTTATGTGTATATTTTTTTTGTTTTGTCGTTTTTTTTTTAAACAAGGAATATTTATTAATTGTCTGTTGAAACCAAATAAATTTATTTTTATTTGATTTGATTTAATTCATAACTTTGTGATCTCATTGGATACAATATTAAAATAAGCAATAATTAACTAATTTACTTATTTAAGTCTTTTTAAAGATAACTTTCTGTGACTCTGGATCAACAGGTCACAGGTCTTACCGATATCCCCCTTTTTTCATATATATATATATTTTTTAGATAAAATCTATAACAACTTGCAACTTTCAACTTATGACAAAAGTCACACTTAGGTAAGAATTAGGTAAGCATATACATGATGTTTATCAATGATCTTTCTTTGCAAGATCAACAAGTGAGTCACTTGCTAATAGTCCATATTATTATTACTTACAGCTATTTAAGTAACAAAACATATTAGGACAACAAAAAATAAATAAATATTGGGTTATGGTAATTACTAAAATTATGCCATACTATTTTTTTTTTTTTTTTTTTTTTTAATTCAAACTTCCGTAACACCGTTGTGATTTGAAAATCCGATGAAACAAACAGCGATACTTACCAATAGTATTTTGATGCATAGAGATTGCTATTCAACATTTTGACAACCAATAATCATCTGTTGCTTCCACGGAGATATAGCAAAATATGAGCTTCTTGGGAGCTTCCGAAATCACCCTTGCCACTTTTTAGAAGCTTCACCCCTGCCTTCTTTCGTGAGCATAAAGTAATTCCTAAACGCAGCAGCGTTCTATTGTTTGATTGTTTAGGCAGCGTCATAACTGCCTCCTTCCATTATTTAATACGAATGATATATTCACAAACAAGACCGTTCCACTTAACTTCCTCGCCTAGGAGCTCCTAACGACACGGCTTCCTTGTAGCCTTGTACTTTTGTTGACAATTACTTTTACAAAAAAAAAACCCGCTTAGGATGCTGGACAACATAGTCATATAATTTACACAATGAGTGTTAATAAAAGTTAGCTCCTTTTATCTTGTCTATTTGTGTCATTCCCGCATCACTAGGTATGCTAAATCATAGATAAATTACAATAATAATAATTGTAAAATGAGAAAATAATCATTGCAATTTTCTCACATTTTCTGTTATATCTAACGTGATGGGGTTACTTGCGCTTTACACGTTAGTATGTGATAGTACCTTAGCTACTACAGCTTACCTAGTTAAGGAAACTCTAATCTTCAATATATTAACCTGGAGGAGTTATATTAACCTCTCATTCACGGGAATTCATCGATTACAACGTGATATTAAAATCTGATTCCTAAGCCTGCGAAATCAGAATGTTTTGGATTCATGACCATAAAATATGTACTTATACGGTTGTTGCAAATTAGGTACATACACTAGCAGTAGGTAATACTTGATTCATTAATGCCTATAGTCATCTTTAAAATATTTCCGCTAAGTAAATATCTTTATCAGTCTCCATTTACTAATTATATCTTTTGAAGAGTTATATAATTGTGGTTCAATGGAATATAAAGCTATAACCAGCCTCTTGAACCAATTCTCTGTATTTGTCTGTATTGTCGTCCGATATTTGGACAACAAGTAGGTTTGACTATATCGTAATAACACCTAAATTAGTCAAATATTCGTGAGGAACAATAATATGGTAACAGTATGTCACCAGGATAGGAACAAATGATTTAAATGAATAGGTAAATATTCAAGTTATTAACAAATAGGTACATAGGTACTCACAAATATACATAAAGATAGGTGATAATATTCTGTCACTATTGGAGGCACTGCATGGTCCACACCGCCGAATACGGCTTCATCTGCAACCATGTGTCACCCAAAGCTCCGCTCAACCCCTTTTGGGACAACGAGCATGTATATATGTATGTAAACAAAATTAAATAAGTGTTACCGTTGCTAGTCCGTGTTGGTAACTTTCACTAGGTACTCTACTACTCGGTAGGTACACGAGCCCAGTTTTATGAAGTAGGCTAATAGGTACGTACCTTAATGAGTAATTGGTGTTAGTGTGGGAATCGCTTTATATATTGTACTAAAGGAAGGAATCCGTTAATTCCTGTTCTTATTTGTTTAATCATAAGTATACTGCATTACTACTGTACAATGTACCATAACATTGGCATATTGCAGTTGTTGTCTCTTTTGCCAGCACCTTGATTTCACGTGGAGATAACTTTAATTTTGTTACATGGTTAATCCTTTGGTGCTATTCCTACCAGTGAAGTCAATTTACGATGACATAGGTTAGCACACCCAATTTTCAGCGCTTTTTTTTTTCGCGGTATATTTGTGCCAACTCAACCATAGGACATTTGAACCCATTCAACCGCGGTACATTTGTACCAACTTAACAACTCAAGGCATGTATGTATGTATCACATTATCATAGATTTTACTTATGTGGCTAGGTATTGTTATAAGTTAATTTAATCATTATCTATACTATATAAAGCTTTACTATATAAAGCTATAAGAAATCGTTACGAATTTTATCATAGTTGATTATTAACTTTCGGCAAATAAGACGTTAAACCACCATAATACCAGATTCCGATTGACAATTCACAGCTTGCCTCGTTTAGCATTTTGGATATTGGTCAATACTAATATATTGTCTAGTTCCAATCACAATCCAATTGTGTTTGCCTCGAGGTTTGATTACCTTGAAATTCAGCGTCTTAGCCACCTGACGACTGTCTTGAGAAAGTTTGCTTCCATTATAATATGTACTAGTACAGTCCAGTTTACTACTATTGAATACGATAATTGACTTTGCTAGTACCAACTGACACACTCGGTTTACTACTAAGTATATATTTATATGTATATAGGTATATTATGTTCTACTAGTACCAACTGACGTTATCAGTTCACTACTATTGAAGAATATAATTGACTTTGCTAGTACCAACCGACACACCCGGTTTACTACTATGTATGTACATAAATTTATATCATATATTATATTTTTCTAGCACCGATTGACGTTGTCAATTTGCTACTATATTATGAACATAAATTCATATTAAACTTTTTATATTTTCTTAGTACCAATTGACGTTGTCAACTTACTACTATGTATGTACATAAATACGCATCATATTTTATATTTCTCTAGCACCATTGACGTTGTCAATTTGCTACTATATTATGAACATAAATTCATAATAAACTTTATATATTTTCTTAGTACCAATTTACGTCATCAATTTACTACTTACTACATTTATGTAACTACATAAAATCGCATATACATTTTAATTTTCTAGTATTATGTATATAATATACAATTTTTTCAAGAATATGTGATTTCATACATATTTGGCATTATGGGTTGAATCCATATGTTCTGTGTTGTAAAGAAGTAATTGTTCATTACTTCTGGTCATTAATTTAAGCAAAGCCGCCCATATATGTTAACAAATTTACGACCTTATATTGGGCTATGTTACTACCCAATTGCATAAACAAACATTTCAAAGGTGCTAGTACCTCACACGTTAAAAATGCCCATCCATGTAGGTAACCTTGATGAGTTTTCTCTCATTCGCCTCTTGTACGGTATACTTTACTCGGTCGGGTCAAAACACCCCCCCGATTTGACTAATATATACAGGCCATTGATACAGGCACAGTATATTGTTGTATGGATAGTCAGAAATTAGCAGATTTAGCTAGGTACTAGATTTATTAATTTGTGTACACTTACTCTCTATATCATGCATAGGTAAGGTAGGTAAACAACATTGCTGCTTGCTACATATAATTCCACCTACTTACCTAATTTTGAGCTCCAAGCCAAGTGTGATGTTCAATTTACATAATGACAAAATTATAATTTTCATTTGTCATGAAATATTTTTTTTTCATGATAAACATGTACTTATAGTGTCTTGTTTTATTTTCACCTATAACCTGGCCAATAACTGGCCACTAACAATGGAACGGTTTAATATGTATATATTAATGCGATTGCGACTACGTCTTGGTTACCTTTCGTTATCAGTATGAACGGATGTTACAGGCTACATGAGAATATGACGCCTTTAAAAGAAAAATCATATCGTCCAAATTAGGTTTTTTTTTTCTAAGTAGGCCACCATTGAAATTATAATCGATCACCAAGGATATTGATATAATATAATAATAGTTAAACATGGAATGTTCTCTTAGATTTACCACGTGGAACTAATTACTTACATGCAAGTTTAAATCGTAAAAGTTGTTTTATTTACAAAGGCAGGCGTGTTTCATCTACACTTATTCCACCTTCTTTTGTAAAATTGAGATTTTTATGCTAACTAAAATACGACAATGTAAATTTCAACTTTTCTTATGATTCCAGGTAACATTGTAGGTAGTCGTACGAAACAATTTTTTTAATTTATTTCACTTTTTGTGTGCAAGTATTTCACTCACTTTTTATCCTCGTCGCCATTTGTGGTGTCCTCCGGAGTGTCCGGAGAGGGTTGTGCTATAACACTAAGTCACTCTATGATTCACTGTACACTGTGGTGGCAAACGTCCGCTCGGTCCGGCGGTCGGAACACGACTGACTCAACCGAGCCGTCACCGCCATTACGGCATATACCTTTATTGTCTATTCCACAACTACCCACATATTTAGTTAGACATCACAGAAATAGTTATTTATTTCTTACTATCAAATGCCTAAAGGCAAAGTTTCATGGTTTGATCTTCAACAATGACGAATTTACGGACTTTTCATCCCTTTTTTTATTTTTTTTATTTTTACCCTTTCAAGCCTTTTTTTTTATATGGTAGCCTGTTCCCAACGTTTAGTATTTTTGTTGTACCAAATTTCATAAAAATCGGAACATGAAGGCGTGACTTTTATTGGATTACCAAACGACATTTTTTTTTAAATACAAGTAGATGACAAACAAGCTGTCGGCCCACCTGGTGGTAAGTGGATACCGTCGGCTATAAACACCTGCAATTACAAGGAAAAAATTACTTAGTATCCTGAGGCGTCAGATGAAATGCCTTGCCCCGTAATTACAAATTCATAGCCTAAATTCAAAATTTCATGGTTTTATCTTCAACAATAATGAACTTCCATACAAATTTTCATTCCTTATTTCAAACCCTTGAAGCTTTTTTTCACAATAAATGGTAGCCTATGCTCTTTTCTAACATCTAGTCAATATTTGTATCAAATCTCATCAAAATCGGTTCAGCGGTTTAGACGTGAAAGCGTAACAAACAAACTCACTTTCGCATTTGTATTCTATTCTATTCTTAATTAGTGGCGTCGCGTCTCATTAAACGTACGTATTTCGCCAATGTCAAGTGAAAATGTAACAAAAATTGTGCGGTTGATTTGAGTTAAAAATGGAGTCTCTCAACACGTGTTTTTACAACAAGAACTCAGGAGGAACTTTTCGCATTTGTAATATTAGTTAGTAAGTCGGAATCTTGATTTTTTTCTTATGACACTGACATAAATATTGTTAGATTATTACTGAATTATTTTACAAACTAGCTTTGTCTAATTTTTATGATGAAAAAAAAATCTAATATAAATTATTGTTCAACTTTCATAAAGCGAAATAGGACTCTACGAAGTTTTTAATGGACTCTATTAATTTGAGGACTCTACATTCTGTTATTTATTATAATTCTGTCTGATAACTGTGATAGCATTTGCTAAACTAAGAAATATACTTTTGAGATTAGGAATGGGCGGGTTCTGTTATTTATATGATTTCCGAATCAAATGTAATCAAAAATGTATGATTTCCGAATCAAATCAACCAACACATCTGTCCGTCTTCAAAGAAATAAATATGGAATTTTGAAATTATTCTTTTTCCCGAGTTCATTTATTTTTGTCCATTTTGAACTGATATAGGAGTTGGTTATTTCAATAATTGTGTTAGTAATTTTATTTAATGAGGTATAATTAGTTTGAATTCGAAACTTAGTGACGTAGGTACAGCAGAGCCCGTGATATTTGCATATCTTGTGTACTTGACTGGCTGTCATGAAAATTACTCAGTTTAACACGTGAATGCATAATTATTGAGACGTGGGTACATTTTTCGTCGCGTCGTCGATTAGTTTATGAATATTTATGTCCGCACACTTCACATTAGCGAGATTGCGTTTTATAAAATCACAGCAGTATTAAAAAAAAAAAACTTTTATAACAACATATAGATGAAAGAACGAAACGCAGTATGAATGCAGTAGGAAGACTGCTTTTTCTATCACGCGGGACGGGAGCTAGCGGGACAGCTGTCCTGTCACCGCCTCACGGTGTCTCGCATCGTATTTTTAGTTCGAAGTTTGTAACATCCGTCTCCGTCTACACTCTGTATAATTTACCTCGTATCGGGAACGGCTTCGTCATGATGGTCTCGGTGGTGGGTGGCAGCAAGCGCTGCGTCTCCGGAGACATCACACTGGGGCACAGATTCAACTCATGTTTTTTGTTATCACCGTTCACGACGCCGCCGCGGAGCCGCAGCGACGGCGAGCCATTCGTGACATCCATGAGCGCGCTCTACCGAGACATGACTGGCGGCTATACGAAACGCGACTCGCTCGAGATATCAGCTGATACGAAGTTTATGGAATAACGACCCGTTCGGAGTTGCCTTTGCCGCTGTTTTGATATGCGCGCGCGCAATTCCGATGCGCAATTATTGTGCATTAAGAATGGGCTGTCGGTGTAGTCCGCGTTTGTCTCAACCCAGCTCGCATGTCCGACTGGCAGCGGGCAGCGTGCCATGTTGTTGCGAACGTAAACACGACGGCGGCGCTGCGGCTAGCTGCCGATGACGCCACTGATATCTCCTCGTTCAATCAAGTGGATATCGGTCGCGATACATTTAATCCGGCTGCATCTTCCGCTGTTTATTTACTTTTCTTTTAATTAGTTTAGTGTAAGATAACACGTTGAATAATTAATTTTATAGATACAGATATAATTAATCTTATAAAAAAACAGCTATATTTTTTCAGAATATCTTTACTTACATTATGTCCAATATCATCATTTGCCAGCCCTGTTCCTTTTTCTTCCTTAATATACTTGCAGTTGATGGGGTGTTCCCCATCAACTAACTCATTGCTGTGAAAACAAATATCTACCATTTTAGGTAATTTATGCAATTGACAAGACTTAAATAAAAAATACTAAAGTACTATTAAAACACGAATATACCAAAAGAGTTTCCCACATCATCAAACCCCCGTGTAGCAAATCTACAATACACTATTGTAGCCTGATCTAGCAGTGCCAGTTTTCCCCCCTTAGTGACCACTTGATCAACATCTGGGTATAACTTCTAACTGGCCAAACTCCTCTTGGCAGATCCGGATCACGTCACCGATTTCCAAAATTCCTGATATTAGGTTGTTGAGATTGTCGAACTCGCAAGCAAGGCAAATATTCTTTGAGCCACCTGCTCCAAAAATGTTCTGAGAGATGTACCACGTTCTGCCTATCTTTACGCAAATCAAACACGTCAGACAACGATTCGGGAAAACTGTTGGTTCGAAGAGGCAGCTATGAAAAATGAAAAAATGAAACGCAAAGAGCCATCTCTGTCAATAACTCTATCTCTTAGAGAGACGTCACGTTGCTTAGAGACTTGCAGAGCGCGATATCGGGCTTGAAGGACCAAAATGTAGCTGATGGCGAGCAGTGAAACAATAACCAGCTCAAGCCTTTGAAAAATACCAGTTTCATTTTCACATGTAAATAAGTTTAAAAATATCAAAAGAATTTTCCTCAATATTACGTTAAAACTGAATAAGATTTTTTTTAATAAATATAGCCATTGAAATGATCTAATCAAATCGATTTTCACAAATGTTAGGCAAAACAATAATGTAGAGATGTTGACTCTACAATAATGTAATTGCATAACAATAACATTTAAAAAAAAGTCAAAAGACTATGAATTAATGTTATTCAAAATCTGAAGCGATTATAATTACTAAAGAATATTTTTTATAATTATTATTAAACAGAGAGACAAAAATATATCTCACTTAAAACAAACTAATATTTTAGTTACAATTTTTTATACTTAATTAAAGCTTAGTTAAAAAATTCTAAACAAAAAATATCTAATAATTGAAAACTCTAATATTGACTATTTGTTCTACTACAGACTCGCCTGATTTTTATTTCCTAAAAAAATACAGACTAGAAAAAGAAAAAATAACTGCCTACTCGTAAGTAACTCTACACAGAATATACTATTATGAAAAAAGTTATCAAAAAATGTTATAGTATCTACTGTAAAACTAATTTAATTTCGACTTCATTTCTGCTTACCAGCAATGAGATAGAGTCGTTTGTTAGACCGTTTTTAAACATTAGACATGTCTTATTCTAATTAAATGTGTAAATAGTAAGTATTCCTTTTGATATAACCGACTACTCGAACAGTGCCCGTAGTGTAAGTTTTTTCGTTTTAAAAACATTACTATTGTAGTTGCGTTAGGAGCTCAACTAGTATGGGAAACATGAGTTACGCTTCTTTCCGCTAGGGGCGCTATTCACATTTCCTAATGCTACACGAAAAAAATTACACTACGGGTGTAAGTTTTTTCGTATATGAAACGTAACTATTGTAGTTGCGTTAAGAGCTCAATTTGTATGGGAAGCATGATTTGTCTTTTTCCGCTTGGGGCGCTATGTGAATAGCATGTTTCTTTTTATTAATATTAATCTTAAATATGGCTTCGCAATAAGCATTTGTTGATGAAACTTCTGTGGAAAAACGTCGGTAGCGTGGGTAAGGGCATTGTCTCCCACCCGGGAGGCACCGGTTCGAACCCCGCCACGTACCGATGTGTTTTACAATTTTGAATTCATTGTACCTTTAATCGACGCTTCTACGGTGAAGGAAAACATCGTGAGGAAACCTGCACACACCCATGAAGAAATTCTTAGGTTGTGTGTGAAGTCAACCAACCCGCACTTGGTCAGCGTGGTTGGCTAAGGCCTAATCGCCCATAATGTGGGATAGGCTCGAGCCCCTCGGTGGGGACATTATATGAGCTGTTGATGATGAGGATAAGCATTTAACCAATGTCGAGTGAAAATAGTTATTCTACCTTAAATTGTACGGTAGATTGAATCAATCAATGGAGTCGAACTGCGTCCTAATTAAAAGCATTTGACCTACATACAATCATTGACATATATCTCACTGTGTACCGAGTACCGTATGACTCATTGAGTGCATCATTATCTAAGCATTGTCTTTTTATCTTATTTATTCCTTCATCGGTATTGTTGACTTTGGCATTGTCTTTGTTATGCTTGTCTGTTTGCCATCACGCGAATTAGCTGCATACCCATATCTTGGGCTGATTTGTCAGGTGATACTTAGATAGTACAAAATTTTCGCATAACTACATTGTTAAATTGGTCATTATTTTTCTTGTTAGTTTTTCATGATATAAATGATGCGTGCATTGGAGAAACGCGTTGTTATCGGCAAGGTTATATCTATATAATGTATTTTTCTCATTTAGATTAATAATTAAAAGAAAGAAATCTTTATTCGGCTTATAAGTTAAAAAAATAATAGTTTATGCTATCTATACATATAAATTTTATTTATATGTATAGATAGCATACTTAAAAATGTCTTGGCTAAATGAAACAAGTTTTGTGCAATAAAGGCTGTCCTCAAAGGGTTGCATCATGCATTTTCCTACAAACTCTAGGCGTTGATGAAACTCATAATAATTATGGTGTCACCGAAAAAATAATTACATTGAATGTTTATATAAATGAATCATAGAAAAAATAATGGCGTAAATAAACAATTGCTCTGACCGAACGTCTCATACACAGTCTCATACATGACGGTAGCATGGCAATGAACTTGAGTCGGACACAAAGCGTACCTACTTCAATTAGTTTTTCATTAAAACTCACAATAAAATGTCAATATTGCATGTCGTGTTTTTATTTGGAGTGTGCGTCAAATGTCCTATTCAACATCAAGAAGGTTATATAATTAACGAATTCTTAAATCATCCATATCTACTCCTCTATTAATAGGATTGGAATTATTTATAATATTTATTTATGCTATTTCACAACAATTCACCAAAATTCGCCATAAAGATCTGTTCATATGCCGACCACCATATTGTAATCCACATGAATCAGTCAAAATCTGACGTAATCATTGGGAAACGCTCAGGGGAAACGAATCAAAAGACAAAGAAAGTAAATACCTAATAATGAAACAAAATAAATTGAACGGTACCTTTTGTCCTATGTCCTACATCATTTATAAAAAAAAAAAAACAAAGGACGACACGATAAGGAAATGGCTATTCAAATAATGTATGTATTTGTTAACAAATACGAGTAATAGGCATCTACCAGTAATTCCCCGAGGTTTAAGAGATTAAGATAGTCCATAGTTTTAGGGGAAATACAGTTTTCGTATTATCAACATTGCTACAGCCTTGGACCTAGATAGCTGAAATTTTGCTCAGAGGTTTCTTTTATGATGTAAACAAGGAATACAGCCCGATTTTTTGAAATTCAACCTCCAAGGGGAATAGGGGATGAAAGTTAAAGAAAGAAAAGAAAGAAATCTTTATTCGGCTTATAAAATATAGGTACATAAAAAATTATACACATAGGTAGTTAGCTAGCGCCGAAACGAACTACCACTCAGCTTTATGTCACAGGCTAAGCTGTGACGCTGAAGTTTGTATGGGAAAAGAAGGAATTAGATTATTTTATTAGAAACTTCACATTAGTCCTATCGAAAATAAGCACGTCTTTCAGGTTTTTTCAGAGTTCCACCTCTAAAAAGGGGAAATGGGGTGCAAAAGTCTGAAAATCAACATGGGTAGTTTTTCGTTATTATTTAAGATCATCATCATCACAGCGTTTATATTGCAATGCGGATTGTTGGACGGAGTATAAGGTGATCAAATACATCAAATACCCCTTTGCTGATCCATTAGTCGCCTTCTACGATACCAACGACACCCATTAGAGGATATGGGGTGAATCTATTCTACTCTGCCAAAACCACGAAACTTTGAATTTAGGCATTTGATAAGAAATAAACATATCAGTTCTAGCGTTTTTGAAATTTCGACCCACCAGGCAGTGGGCTTACTTCGTTAGCCCTCAGACCAATTGGTCTGAGAGTAAGCCATGCTAGTGTATAAATAACGACATCTAATTTGGAAATCCAAATTGATTAAAATATTTCTTTATTGTGAAATCTTCGTTCGTGTTTGACAGCTAAATTTTGAATTAAGATGTGTGAGTTGAGAAGTGATATCCTTACAAAATCGTACGGCAGAAGAGAAATAAAAATATTCGTCGACCCCATAATAAATGGTGATGAAAATGGGAAATTGTGTTGGAAAAACACTAATTTCAAAGATTTGATGAAACGATGTTTACCATAAAAAAACATAAGCACAAAGCACTGACAAATTTCGACAGCGAAAAGCAGTGCCTCGGTGGCGAAATTGGTTAACGCATCCACCCGGATTGTGGAAGGTGCGGGTTCGAGTCCCGCCTGAGGCAAGTCGATTTTTTTCAGTGCATTTTTCTAGTATTAAAACACTAATACATAAATGTGTAGCTGTGTTGTGTCATTGGTTGCGTTTGATAGTAACAAGTTAACAGTAGAACAATAGACAGTTTATGGTGATCGATTCCAAGACTATGTAGCTAAGTAGGTACCTGGTATTCATGACTCGATGTTCCAGGAAGTATAGTTCCAGCAAAGACTACAGTTACGTATCTAGGTACTACTATATTTAGTTAGGTAATAATATCGTATGTTCTTGTTTTTTTTTACTGAAAGCAATAAAACTGCCTGGTAGTAAGCAACCAATTTTGTTTTCACGGTAGAGGAAAGTATGTGATGATCCCAAAGGCGAGAGAACCTTCTCCAGATTTCTGACTTTGATAAGATGGTTTTAGTAGCTAGCTACGAGCAACTTATCGAGGTATCTTTGTTTGGTTTGGTTGGAGGCAGCTCTTGTTTTTAGTCCCTCATGTATGTCTACATACAGGTACATAGTTTCTTTGTCTTTTTATCTTATTTATTCCTTCATCGGTATTGTTGACTTTGGCATTGTCTTTGTTATGCTTGTCTGTTTGCCATCACGCGAATTAGCTGCATACCCATATCTTGGGCTGATTTGTCAGGTGATACTTAGATAGTACAAAATTTTCGCATAACTACATTGTTAAATTGGTCATTATTTTTCTTGTTAGTTTTTCATGATATAAATGATGCGTGCATTGGAGAAACGCGTTGTTATCGGCAAGGTTATATCTATATAATGTATTTTTCTCATTTAGATTAATAATTAAAAGAAAGAAATCTTTATTCGGCTTATAAGTTAAAAAAATAATAGTTTATGCTATCTATACATATAAATTTTATTTATATGTATAGATAGCATACTTAAAAATGTCTTGGCTAAATGAAACAAGTTTTGTGCAATAAAGGCTGTCCTCAAAGGGTTGCATCATGCATTTTCCTACAAACTCTAGGCGTTGATGAAACTCATAATAATTATGGTGTCACCGAAAAAATAATTACATTGAATGTTTATATAAATGAATCATAGAAAAAATAATGGCGTAAATAAACAATTGCTCTGACCGAACGTCTCATACACAGTCTCATACATGACGGTAGCATGGCAATGAACTTGAGTCGGACACAAAGCGTACCTACTTCAATTAGTTTTTCATTAAAACTCACAATAAAATGTCAATATTGCATGTCGTGTTTTTATTTGGAGTGTGCGTCAAATGTCCTATTCAACATCAAGAAGGTTATATAATTAACGAATTCTTAAATCATCCATATCTACTCCTCTATTAATAGGATTGGAATTATTTATAATATTTATTTATGCTATTTCACAACAATTCACCAAAATTCGCCATAAAGATCTGTTCATATGCCGACCACCATATTGTAATCCACATGAATCAGTCAAAATCTGACGTAATCATTGGGAAACGCTCAGGGGAAACGAATCAAAAGACAAAGAAAGTAAATACCTAATAATGAAACAAAATAAATTGAACGGTACCTTTTGTCCTATGTCCTACATCATTTATAAAAAAAAAAAAACAAAGGACGACACGATAAGGAAATGGCTATTCAAATAATGTATGTATTTGTTAACAAATACGAGTAATAGGCATCTACCAGTAATTCCCCGAGGTTTAAGAGATTAAGATAGTCCATAGTTTTAGGGGAAATACAGTTTTCGTATTATCAACATTGCTACAGCCTTGGACCTAGATAGCTGAAATTTTGCTCAGAGGTTTCTTTTATGATGTAAACAAGGAATACAGCCCGATTTTTTGAAATTCAACCTCCAAGGGGAATAGGGGATGAAAGTTAAAGAAAGAAAAGAAAGAAATCTTTATTCGGCTTATAAAATATAGGTACATAAAAAATTATACACATAGGTAGTTAGCTAGCGCCGAAACGAACTACCACTCAGCTTTATGTCACAGGCTAAGCTGTGACGCTGAAGTTTGTATGGGAAAAGAAGGAATTATATGTAGTTAGATTATTTTATTAGAAACTTCACATTAGTCCTATCGAAAATAAGCACGTCTTTCAGGTTTTTTCAGAGTTCCACCTCTAAAAAGGGGAAATGGGGTGCAAAAGTCTGAAAATCAACATGGGTAGTTTTTCGTTATTATTTAAGATCATCATCATCACAGCGTTTATATTGCAATGCGGATTGTTGGACGGAGTATAAGGTGATCAAATACATCAAATACCCCTTTGCTGATCCATTAGTCGCCTTCTACGATACCAACGACACCCATTAGAGGATATGGGGTGAATCTATTCTACTCTGCCAAAACCACGAAACTTTGAATTTAGGCATTTGATAAGAAATAAACATATCAGTTCTAGCGTTTTTGAAATTTCGACCCACCAGGCAGTGGGCTTACTTCGTTAGCCCTCAGACCAATTGGTCTGAGAGTAAGCCATGCTAGTGTATAAATAACGACATCTAATTTGGAAATCCAAATTGATTAAAATATTTCTTTATTGTGAAATCTTCGTTCGTGTTTGACAGCTAAATTTTGAATTAAGATGTGTGAGTTGAGAAGTGATATCCTTACAAAATCGTACGGCAGAAGAGAAATAAAAATATTCGTCGACCCCATAATAAATGGTGATGAAAATGGGAAATTGTGTTGGAAAAACACTAATTTCAAAGATTTGATGAAACGATGTTTACCATAAAAAAACATAAGCACAAAGCACTGACAAATTTCGACAGCGAAAAGCAGTGCCTCGGTGGCGAAATTGGTTAACGCATCCACCCGGATTGTGGAAGGTGCGGGTTCGAGTCCCGCCTGAGGCAAGTCGATTTTTTTCAGTGCATTTTTCTAGTATTAAAACACTAATACATAAATGTGTAGCTGTGTTGTGTCATTGGTTGCGTTTGATAGTAACAAGTTAACAGTAGAACAATAGACAGTTTATGGTGATCGATTCCAAGACTATGTAGCTAAGTAGGTACCTGGTATTCATGACTCGATGTTCCAGGAAGTATAGTTCCAGCAAAGACTACAGTTACGTATCTAGGTACTACTATATTTAGTTAGGTAATAATATCGTATGTTCTTGTTTTTTTTTACTGAAAGCAATAAAACTGCCTGGTAGTAAGCAACCAATTTTGTTTTCACGGTAGAGGAAAGTATGTGATGATCCCAAAGGCGAGAGAACCTTCTCCAGATTTCTGACTTTGATAAGATGGTTTTAGTAGCTAGCTACGAGCAACTTATCGAGGTATCTTTGTTTGGTTTGGTTGGAGGCAGCTCTTGTTTTTAGTCCCTCATGTATGTCTACATACAGGTACATAGTTTCTGGTTTTCTACATAAGGATGTAGAGTTCACCATTGGTTTTTAGTACTGCCGTTTGCACTCTGAAACAGGTCTTGTTTTTAGTCCACTTGGTTAGGTGTATGGTTCTACACACATCTCCATTTTTATTTGTCAAGCAAAAATTACATTTATTTATTCAGATTTTGGTGTGTATTCTTCCTAAGCGGATTAGGGAGAATTCACACATAGGTACAGTCGACCAAATTGAATCATGACCCACCTTAAGATCATTTTCCTACAGTCACTCAATACACAGTAGGTTGAAATTCGCTTGAACATACATTTCTTAGGTAACGAACCTGTTATCAATTTATTAGACACTGACAGTGCCTAATAAATATGGCCTTTTAAAATTTTTTCAACTACTACTTGACATCTGACACATAACGTAATTTTATTTTTAAAAATATACTAGTTATTTGTTTTTCTCAGTAGTGAAAAGAGTTTAGATTATGAACGGCATCTTTTTTGAAATTCCAATTGAGACTTTAGTGCAGTGATGACAAAGATTAAAATTGCATAGATCTCTGACCCGTAATGACACATTTTTATTCATATTTAAAACGTACTAAGTGCAACACGCATGATAACGAAGAAAACCTAACTAAATTTATGATTGTAAAGGAATGATCGGCCAAGTGGGTCATGATTCAGTTGGTTCGACTGTACAATTAGCAGTGGTGCTGTGTGGATAACCTTTAACGTCCCTGCAACATTTTGCGGTTGCGTTGTGGTCTCTACAAAATATCGACGATGTTGCGTTGTCACTTGTTTAAGCGAGGTGGCCAGTTCCTAGAGCGTGGTGCTGCGCTGGTGGTTGTCTCGGTTGAGAGGATGTCGCTATCAATCACAAGGTTGCATGTCGGCAAAATGCGGTCCGTGTGAATGGAATTGTTAATTTTCATACAAATTAGCTCCCGTCCACGCGTTGTCGCTATGTTGTGGCTGACATGTGGTTGTAGTACGTGAGGATACCCACTTAGATAGAACACTTAAGTATGCGAAATGGCGACAGTATAGGTATGTCACCAGTCACGGAGATGTTACGTGGCCGTTGCGTGGCGCCCAACACGTATCGACCAAACTGACAATGTCACCTCGCGACTTGAGCATATTCTGACTCACAATTTCGTAATATTATTCTTTGTATTTCTCTTTATCCTTTCTCAGCATTAAAAAGAGATAGAGTATTGGTCCTTCGTGCTTGAGTCTGTAGTGGTAATCGTTACGAAATATTTTGAGGGCATCTTGAACTTAGATCACGTTTAGCTGTTAATAACAATAGTTTTTCAGTGGAGTCCTATTGAGTTTCTTTCCACTTCGTTAGACGTTCAAAACCTCGAGATTGTACAAGAAACACTTTATCTGCTGATGATTGGAAGGTAAGTAGGTACTTAAACTGAAAAAAATTATTGGATCATTAGCGTGCTCAATTCAAGGTAGGGATAGCTAGTTAATAAGTTATACAGTTTATATTTTTAAAATTAAAGAGGGGTGGGAAAGTATTATTAACAATTATACACAATTTTTTTTTAAATATAATTTCAAAACACTAAAGCACGAACAAGTTCTCCGGAGTTGTGTTAAATTATACATACAGGATTTATGGTAAATTAATTTTGAAAATGATACATTTTGATTTTCTGACCGAAGTATTATTTAAAAGAAATCAAAATTATTTTTTACAATTTCAAATTGATAGATCACCATAATATTTATATGACTATGTTGGAATAATGGGTAGGATGCACCTCTCGGTAGAGCGATAAGAAGGGCCACATATTATTAGGACATGGGCGCAACCAATCGCTGCCATGATCACAATATACTTAGTTGTTTGGTTGCGCAATATTTTGATATACCTCTATACCAGCCAGCGACGGTGGCCAGCGACTGGTTTCGCCACCATGGTGTCCTAACGAGATATGGCCCTAACTCTGCACGCCAAAACGCCAGAAACCCAATACCTACTCATAGGACCTTTTGAAAAGTTAAGGGCAAATGTAAAAGAACTTTGGTTTGCTAAGGATCTCTTTCTTTCCAGTGTGTCTCTTGTTTACTAAAGCTGCATCTACAATGAGAATGTTGCAATCGTTCCTCGACTCCATACCGAGCAATCGCTCGCTTATGGTAAACGAATTAGATTTGCCAGAAGACATCACCCTGTCGCCGTACATATGGCGGGATCTTGACGACTCGTTGACTGTGAGGAGCGACAGCGTGCTGTCCGGCAGCATCGGGGAGTATGACTTGAGGAGCATCAGCACTGACAGCAGCATACCGCTGTCGAGGGCGATGACCGACTCCGAAATTGACTACGGGAGGTACAGGCGGGTGGGTATTGGGTTATGACCTTTTTAATCTTTTTAGAAGGAGTTTCTCCCGAGTTCTTATTTTAAAACATGTACTTGAGAGAATCCATTTTTAACAGGCTTATTATATTTGTGTCGCGATCGCCATTAATTTAAAAGGAGAAGAATCTTTTCAGAAGATATATAGCATATCAATGCTTCAGGTAGTTCCGATGAAATAAAATACCTACTTAGGTATAGAAAAACCCTGTCCCGCGAAACACCTGAAAAACTTGAATCACAACTGCAAACACTCATTGTTATCTTCATTATGGCATTAACAAAATATCATACCTTACATAGGTACTATTTTACGTCATGCTTAGGTACTGAGAAAAAGGAATTAGTACCTAGTAGTTACGTCAAGAATAAGTCAAGAATAAACTTCTTTTTTTTGCTCTGGCAACACTGGTAGCTAGATGTCTTTGAAACAGCTGATAGAAGTTTATTAAAATAAAATTATTTAATTATCTCTTTTTACATAATAAATGACTAAATCTAAATGTATACGTGAATAATCTTCCGTGGAAATATTAGTGGTACAGTGACAAGTCTAAATCTCAGAAAAACACGGAAACAAAATCCCGTCGGCCGGTACGGGCTAACTGTCAAACACAAAGAAAGATAAAAATAAGTATAAAAATATTGCAACAGCTTCGAATTTAAACCGGGGAGTATTGTTTTCTTAACTTAAAACAATTAACAATATTATCTATTACTCCAAGTGCCTAATTACTTAGAAATATAATACTTAGTAAATTTTATTCAAACGCTACCTACATTGGAAATGTTATCTACATCTCCATGTTATGTACTAATTGTTTTATAGGCCACTTAATGCGATACTTGAAGGAGTATAAAATATACTTACTAGAAAAAGATAATATTTGTCTTAAATTAATTATTTTGTAAATCATAACTAATCACATTATACAAAGATACTCCACAAAACTCACAGCTACTGTGAGAATCGTCAATTCACATACATTTGGGTTACTGTAATCTCTCTTTGCTTGACTTATAGTGGAAGTAAAGTTGACGGTGACAACTTTGACCCCAGACATACACCTACATACACTTCCATTTAATAATAATATCTAAGTGTTGACAACAAGTATATAACTGTAATATTATTGTGTTCCTTTTGTTTCTTACATAGTTGTTATACTTTTCAGTGTATTAATTGATAACTGTACGCTCAACTACACCCAAAATGATGACCCGTAAGGCCACTGCTAAGGACACAGACATGAAATTAAAACAGGCATTGGTTGATTTGAGAGCGTCGCGGGAGCTTTGTGAGCGTCTAATGCAGGAACGTGAGGATAGTGAATTGGAAATTTTCTACATATTGGAAAAAAACAAACAACTAAAGAATGAGTTGTCTGAGCTGCACATTAAATATGAGGATGTTGTTGAGCAATGTCACCAAATGCAGCATACTATAAAATCATTTGCGGAATGTAGCAATACACATGAAAAGGCACTAACGAAAATAAATGAGTTAGAACATAGCTTGTGCATGGCAAATAATAGTGTTAAACATGTGGAAATGCAAAACAAAGAATTGTCCACAGATAAACATTCTCAAAGCTTGTTCGATGAGCTAACGGTTTGTAGTCCCGGCTTCATCAAGGATCAGTCATTCATAGGAAATAGTCCTAACACTTGTAATTCTAAACAGTATTTTAGTAGTGTCAAGAAGCTAAAGAAATACATACGAATTAATAAGTTTATCAATAAGACTAAAAGAATTATAAATCAACATAATTCTTATAAAAAACATCAGTCGCAACATTTGAAACGCATAAAATTAGTAGAAAAATTAAATGATATTAAGAGCAATGCTGTTACAATAAGTACTGATTACATAGATTATAATAAACAATTAGAGTTAAAAATAGACAGTCTTGAAGTGACATTAAAAAGTATGCTAAAAAACATACAAACCATGTCGCAAAAGCAATTAAGTTACCAAATAATGGCATCAAATGACATGGAAGATATGTGTAATTACAATGCAGAGCGTTTCGAATCTTTAAATAAAAAACGAACATGTTCATGCCTAGTTAAGGACATTCAGAACAAGGAAGCACTTACTTCTAACATATTATATGATCAACAAGATTCAATAGTAGAAGTTTATCCAGAAGTTGTATCACTCACAGATAATAATAATTGTTCTCTTAATAACCTTGATGAAGGTGGGACACAAGCAAATGTAAGTAAATACGAAAACAACGTAAATTACAATAAACATCAAAACAATGTAATTATGTTTAGTGATGAGATAGGCAAAAATATGGGTCACATAATGTGTCAGTACATGTCACAAAATGTAATTAATTTCTGTGTGCCAGGTGCTAACTATATTCAAATATTGCAAAAGGTAATCTCTGGTACTTACAGCCCTAACAGTACAATAATTATTTTTATTGGTAGACGAGGAAATACTAATTCCAAGATTATAGAAAAACATTTTGATTGCCTCTCTAAATTAAATATAAAAAAAATAATTTTATTTACCTTGCCTTACAGTAGATCATTGACTCATGCAGAAAATGACTATAGATATAAATACAATATGAAATTGCATTTAATGGCAAATTATGATAAAAAATTTGACATTATTGATTTTAATAGTTTCATTAAGAATTTTTTTTTGACAAAAGATAAATATTTTCTTTGTAATAATTACAAAAAACAAATAGCAAAATCGCTATGTTATTTTATTTTTAAACAAGCCAATTCATTGGCTTTAACTTCTGCCTCTATTGGGCAGTCAAATATGACATTAAACAATGACAATTTGGAATATGCATCATATTCTTTAAATTAAATTTCGAGACAAAAGAGACTAACTCTGGCAGTACTAACTATAATGAAAAATTAGACTCAAATTTTAAGGTTTCAAATAAATTATCCTCCCCACTTGTAATGAATAAAAATTCTAAAAATAATTTTATCAACCTTTTCCACCAAAATATTCAAGGGATATCAGGCAAAGATTTAGAATTGGAGCTATTTATGAATTGTAATAATATTGATATATTGTGTGTTACAGAACACTGGCTAAAAAGCCATCAGCTCATGTTTAATTTTAGTAATCACCATGTTGTCAGCTCATACAGCAGAAAAAACATATTACATGGTGGTTCATTAATAATTACTAAAAAGAATATTAAATGTAAGGAAAGAAATGACATCGTCAGTATGTCAGTTGAGCGAGTTACTGAAATAGCTTGTATAGAGTTTGAACAATTCATTGTTATTAGTGTATACAAACCTCCATGTGCCCCCTTTGAACATTTTTTAAAAATTATGGAAGATGTCCTATTTAAAATCAGTAAATGTCGTAAAGTAATTGTTATCTGTGGAGACTTTAATATTAACATATTAGATACAAATTCAATCACTTGTAACTTTTTAAATTTATTTAAGTCCTATGATTTGGACTACGTTTTTTATGAACCCACAAGAATTACTGAATCAAGTGCAACCTGCATTGACAACATTTTTACTAACCGAAAACCTAGCCAAAAGTCAATTATTAATATGTTGCACTCTGATCATTGTGGTCAATTAGCATCGTTTCCTAGGAAAAAAGTAAAAGTGCAAAGAACAAAAATAAGTTTTATTCCTATAAATGCAAGCCGAATTGAAAAATTTAAATCAAAATTAATTGTGAAGCTACCATGTTTGCCTTATAATGATTGTCCGGATAAGCTATACAGTTCGTTATTTAATTTGATAAATGTTGAATTTACCAACACTTTTGTGCCAAAAACAAAGACGATCTGTGATCATCTAACTTTTAGTGAATGGGCAACGCCTGGTATATACAATAGCAGAAATAAGTTGTACGATTTGTATAGTCAAAAATCATATAATTTTGACCCAGTATTTGTTAATTATGTAAGGGACTATTCTAAAGTTTTCAAAAGAGCCTGTTCCACTGCCAAGTCAGTTTACTTAAAAAACAAAATTAAGAATTCTACAAATAAGATTAAAGAAACTTGGAATATTATTAACAGTGAAACTGGTAGGAGTCAAACACGTTTCCGTAATATTAACTTAAAGATTAATAATGTAAATGTTAAAGCTGATTTGGAAGTAGCCATGGAATTCGAAAGGTTTTTCTCAGATGTTCCCGTACAGACAACTAAATCACTTCAGTCATCTTCCACCTCTGCTGAACAGCTGCTTAAACAAAATGTATCATCATGTGACAGTAACTTTGAATTTACAGCTGTTAATTATAAAGATATTATAAATACGTTTAAAACTCTAGACCTGAAGAAATCTATGGATCTTTGGGGACTGTCAGTCAGAACTATCTCATCCATTATAAGTATAATAGCTCCTTATTTAGTAGTCGTATTTAACAGTTGTATTGACTCTGGTGTGTTTCCTGACTTGATGAAACATAGTAAAATTATACCGTTATTTAAATCTGGCGAAACCTCAGATCCCACCAATTTTCGGCCTGTTTCTATTTTACCAACTTTAAGTAAAATCTTTGAAAGACTAATGCTCAATCAACTATTAAAGCATTTCAATAAATTTAACATATTTCATCAAAAGCAATTCGGGTTCACTCGGGGTCGCTCCACCATTGACGCGGGAGTTGAGTTGTTAAAGGAGGTATTTGCTGCTTGGGAAGAATCACGTGACGCTCTTGGGGTTTTCTGTGATTTATCTAAAGCTTTCGACTGTGTTAATCATGATACTCTGGTCAGGAAATTACACCATTACGGCGTTAGGAACAAGGCTCTCAACCTAATGACCTCATACCTGAGCAATAGAATACAGAAAGTTGATATAAATGGTAAAAGATCTCCAGGTTCTCTAGTCACAATAGGTGTTCCGCAGGGCTCAATTCTTGGTCCATTTCTCTTTCTAGTGTACATAAATGACTTGCCTTACTACATAAGGGACAATCATGATATTGTGTTGTTTGCTGATGACACTTCTTTGATTTTCAAAATAAATAGAAAATTAGATAATTATGACGAAGTTAACAATGCACTCGCAAAAGTAGTTTATTGGTTTAATATTAATAATTTGTTGCTTAATGAAAAAAAAACCAAATTAGTTAAGTTTACTACACCGAATGTGCGACGTGTAGAAACGAATGTACAAATAAATGGGGTTGAATTGAAACCTGTGGAAACAACAACTTTCTTAGGAGTAATGTTAGACTCTAAATTGCAATGGGGTCCACATATTGTAAAACTTTCGGGTAAACTAAGTTCTGCGGCATATGCAGTTAAAACTATTAGGCGGCTAACTGATGTCGATACCGCTAGAATGGTTTATTTCAGTTATTTTCACAGCATAATGTCGTATGGGATTCTTCTCTGGGGGAGTGCTGCAGATATAAATACCATCTTTGTTTTGCAAAAACGGGCTGTTAGAGCAATCTACCAACTAGGTCCGCGTGACTCCCTCAGAGAAAAGTTCAAGGAGATAAATATTCTAACTCTGTCTTCACAATATATACTGGAAAACTTACTATATGTAAAGAAAAACATTATGCATTTTTCTGAGAAATGCCATACGCACAATGTAAATACTAGGAAGAAACACGATCTGGTTGTATATAAAACTCGTCTCCACAGAATAAACAATTCTTTTGCGGGCCAATGTATACGTTTTTACAATAAGCTTCCGATGAATATTAGAGATTTGCCTGTTAACAAATTTAAAAAAACTGTAAAAACTAAACTATATAAAAAAGCTTATTACAAGATAAATGATTATTTAAATGATACAAATGCGTGGGAGTGAAATCTGCCCAAAAATGCATTCAAATTGTAATTTATTTGTATTGATATATCTATTGACCTGTAATGATGTTTTGAAATCATTACGAAATTGTAAGCTGTGGAGTTTCTTTCGCCATTTCTTCTCCATTTCAGCATATAAATATTCGTCCCGAAATGGTGGTAGGGCTTTTGACGATTTAAAAGTACTTAGCAAAGTCCATTTAAATAAAGATATTTTTCATTTCATTTCATTTCATTTAAACTCGAATTCTAGCAAAATTCCTTTACGATATGAATTTACCATAGGTATATCATAATCTAAATGTCATAAAACAACGTGTTAAATTGTTGTTTTTGCGTTTACAAACGCGTAATATTTTTCAAACTAGAAAAAATACACTGAAAAAAATTGTGAGTGCTCCGACGCACGACTCGAGTTTACTCCGAGACAGGTGAGATGGCGCACCTGCTGTCATCCGTGTTTTGACAATTAGAAAGTTGCGCGACATAGGATGCGCACCAATTATGACGTTGACCTTCAAAAACGTAACGAGGTCATTCATCGATAGATTTTACTCCTCACATTTTTTTCATACCGGGCCCCTTATATATGCAAATCGATTCTTAAGGAGTAAACTCCAAAAAATCGACCTGCCCCAGGCGGGAATCGAACCCAGCGCTATACAAATCGAGTTTTCGACGCAGCTACAATAGTTACGTTTTTTAAACGAAAAAAATGACACCACGGGAACAGAAATGACTAAGTACCCATTTATTGGTCTGAGGTACCTATCTACGTGTTTTCTTTCCATTTATCGCACCCTTGTCAAATTGTTAAATGGCATGAAAAAATTGCCTACTTGTTTGGAAAATAGATCGTAAACCAAACGTAAACTACATATAATTTATCTACAAAAATCTTTGATACATTCGGTTTTTTGCGGTTTCCTGCTTTAAGCATTATGCCAGTGGAGAGATAGGTGACCACAAGGTATTATCCTAACTATTCATAACACGTAAGTACCTATTGATTTATATCTTATAGGTAGGTACCTCAGATCATAATTATGTCTGAGGTAGGTCCCGTATCTATCTATGTACCTAAATTGTTTCTATATATTTGGCAGTACAAGAGCAGAAGTTTCAGCGACCCTTGGGACCACATGAGAGTAGCTTTGAATTCCTTTCCTCCTGGCTACCTCACGTCCTTAAACAGGTAAGTTAGGAAACTCTTTTTCTTCTATATTTAGCCACCATCTTATCATCAGTCTGTTACCATAAAAATATCACAGCGGCGGCGTAGAATGGATTGGAACCCGGCTAAAGGGGAGCTTTATGTTTCACTATAAGTAGGCGCCGTTACTAGGTACCTACCTTAAATGGTAGCATTCTGTAACTGTAACGTTGTCACCCCTTGGAGCTTGGCACCCAGGGCGGACCACCCCCCCCTTACGCCGCCACTGAAATAGTTAACACCATCGATGAGATAGTCCTTCAGTGGTGGAGGATTCTTGGTGTAGTCAGCTTCCATCTTATATGATCTGAGGCTTCCACCTTCAGTTTTATACTCACTTAAAATCAAGCAAGAACATCATAAGCTCAGGTTCCAAAGCAGTCAGAAAATTGCAGCTTTGGAACTGAATCATACAAAGTGTTAAATAACCAATCCGAGTAGTATATAGTAATTTTATTTATAGCCCTCGATTAGCTTCCAGAACTCCTACCTGGATCTGACAGAGGAGTACTTGGCCCGGGAGCGCATTCGGCGTTATGATGAGGAGTTGCGGCTGAAGATGGCGCGGTTCTTCGACGAGGAGTGCCGCGTGTTCGCCCCTGACGACCCTGGCCTCATCGCGCTGGAGAACGCACTGCATTCCGTCGATATGAAGGTATTAAGTGGCCAGGAGAGTATATCAGCTGTTTTAAAGCGGCTATAATACCTAGCTACACATTTAGATGCTACATGTCATCAGTAGCATAGCTACATAGGGGAAAACCCCCCGGCTTAGGGGGCCCTCGGACCATGACCAGCAAACCTCGTAAGTTTGAAAAATTTTAAACGGGTGAGGGGACGGGGTGTGGGCGGGGAGGGGCGGTGGGTGCATATTAGAGTCAAACTGATGTTTAGTTTACACCAGGGTCTTTGGTTACCTAGCTACGCCTCTGCATGTCATGCCAGTCATGACACGCCTCTGCATGACATGCCACTTCACACGTTGCAAGCCCTGACCCCGGCTGAAGCATATAGGTACTTATTAGGTACTAGATGACATGACCCAACGCAATGGTTCACTCTGCGTATGGTATGGACGTCCGTTATACTTATTATAGGTGACGGGACGGAGTTGGAGTTCACAAATAGTGTCTCCTTCATTCGTCGCGTTTTTAAAGTAGGTAGGTGCCTGTCTTATTAATTAAGTATTCAAAATAAGAAAAAAATAATTACTAATGATCTTGAGATATTTTGTTGTGTTTAGTGTTGGTAACAGGCGAACCAGGTAGCTATACCTAGGCGGTTGTTAACTACCATTATCTAAGTAAATAATAATAATAAAACAGATAGGACCTACGGCTCTGAGAATTCTATCGGTCAATTACCTTACCTACTCGTGGTATTTAACATTGGATTATAAACGACTTTAGGGCTGTAACGCCTTTGCATTTATCTAATTATGAGTAAACATAACAATCAAAACTTTCAAGAAATGTTATTTGTTTTTTGGGATTACCTACTACACACATCAACACCGTCTAGGGATATTTTAGGTAAAGTTCTATAATTCAAAAATACTGGCTGGTTTATGAAAACTTATTTTGTTTGTAGACCTTATTGAATGATTTTAAATTTAAATTTAAAAAAAAAAAAAAAAAAAAAGATTTGCGCGGCTTTAGCAAAGTTCGAAAATTTCAATTTAGGTAAGTACTTGTCCTAGTTTTATTGGTATTTTTCCTAAATAAGTTTTATTAAAAATTTCCAATTTATGCAACTGTACCTACGTATCATACAGCGGCACTATTTAATGAGACACGAAATGTGTCAAATTGTATAGGAAACGTGAATATCCCTAGACGGTGTTGATGTGTGTATTTCAGTGCTGTTGGCCACAACTGGCCATTGGGGTCTTCTCGCATTATTATGGTGTATTAACAGTACATACTCAGAGAGTTCCATGTGATACATACAGAGCATTCCCTTCAAGAAAATTATTGATACTTGAAATAAGTGATGTACGTACCTACCTAATGGAAGGTCTGTATAGAAAAATGCCAATAGTCTCTCACGCACGTCACATACTTACCATCGGGATTCCTGATGGGCGTACACATTTACCTATATTAATTAATTTTTATAGGCACTGGAAGCTGATTTGGATCTCATCTCACCGTAAAGTCGACCACGAAGATAAGCAGCAATTTCACGCAATCCGGTCCTACCATTTTATTCGGCAAGAGATGAGCGAGCACTAACAGCACTAGGTATACGAGCAAACATGATACCTAATATGTAGATGTGTCAGGCTACCGCCAACTTAGTAAACACTTCTTAAATAGACTAATACTAGCTGACCCGGCCAACGTTATTTTGCCTTACAAAAATGGCTATAAAAAATAGGGGTTGGTGATAAAAAAAAAGTAAAAATTTTGGGTTGTATGTATTTTTTAATGCCACATAATAAAAAAATAAAAACAAAAAATTTCGTCCAAAAATAAATAAAAAATTAAGGGAACAACCCTTATCACTTAGGGGTATGGAAAATAGATAGTAGCCGATTCGCAGACCTACTGAATACGCATACAGTTTCATGAAAATCGGTCAAGCCGTTTCGGAGGAGTACGGTAACTAACATTGTGACATGGAAATTTTATATATAAGATTTCAAAGGGGGATCATGTGGAAAGAATGATTCCTAAAACTTACTTAAGTCTATCACAGCTAAACTAAATTAAGTTTGTTTAATCGGCATTAATCAAGTTTGTTTTAATGGATATTTAAAACTATTTCTAATACCTATTAATTTACAGTTCATCACATCAGATTACCAAAATCTGTAAAATTTTTCTAATAGCTTTTGCGCTTTATGATACTCACGTTTATGATGATTGAAAATCAATTGGATATTTGACAATTTTGGGTTTGATCTGCTATCCGTACCTAGTAAGGTATACGGATAGGTAGTAAGTAACCTATATACATTATATGATACCGGTTGGTAGGCTTTCTTTAAATATTATATTGAAAACGCGATCCAAACCCCATCAAACAAGAAATTGAGTTAAATGTATCTGAGGAGCTGCAGTAACGTATTAATTTATTTAAAATAGTGATGGAAGATGGAAATAAGCACAACTATTTTTCTTTATAAGTACCTGTTTTATTATCGTGCCAGCACATGAAATGTGCTTAAATTTCAAATTAGGTATGAGAAATAAAATTAAAAACAAAATTTAATACCAGATATTCCGTAATCAGAATATGAGACCACGGCCATAGGTATTGCAAAATATGACTAAATCTACCTAAATATATATATTTCAGTAAATATAAAATAGCAGGTAATGAAAAAAAAATTATGTGTAAAATGTACTTTTAATGAGATTGATTTCCAACATCACAACAACTTCACTATTGTACTAGGGCGGTATCACAATAATGTTGTGCACAGTACACATAAAAATAGTACAATAATTGCATAGAGTGGCAAACACATTCGACCATAGATAAGCGTTCGTAGAACTCAACTTTGGTGTTTAGAGAACAATGTAACTTATATACTATAATAACATAAAAATCATTGTAATAATTTTGTAAAGTCGATATGAGACAAAGCATGACCCTGTAGGCCTATTCGATAACTTTTTTTGACAGTTGAAAGTGATCATCACTGAGAGAATTACATATTCATTGCTGTTTTACACGACACGCTATTATGGCACTTGTCGTGTAAAAACAGCAATGGATATGTAATTCACTCAGTGATGATCACTATCAACTGTCAAAAAAAGTTAGCAAATAGCAATAAAATTTCTTGAATAAATAGTACCCACAGTGTAGCTGTATCTAATATCGACTGAATAACATATTTTAAGAAATAAAAACAATTGAAAAACATATTGCACTTATTTTTGGAAATCCATTTCTAATTATAAATATTTCTGACACTTTTAAATAGTCTTTTGTTTAAAGAGAAAGCAATAATTATTATTTTTCAAATTCATAAGTGCTCTCAGATCCTTACAACATTAAACTTATCATTTTGGACTTGAATACGCCTTACACTATTGTAAAACGGGTGATTTTTGCAAAGCAATTGTATCTTGATGGCTGTTTGCTTGCTAAAGCGTATAGCACATAACTACAAAATTTTATTCACAAAACTAAATATAAAACTATTTTTGGATTATATCACATATTAGTCTGTAGCACACATCATAAGAAAATATCGATAGACCTAATTCTGAGTAACATTTTCAGCTGTAAACTATCTAAGTATGTCTGACTTCAATTAAAAAACATTTTGATTTTTCTTGAATTATTTTTAGTGAACTCTAAAATGTTGGCTTCTACATAAAGCATTTAATTTCGGTAGTAGAAATTATTTGACTAAGAAACGACCGTATAATAGTTTATTATGTATTTTTTTCCGCGGTATCTAACAAATAACATAGTCTTTGATAGATTACATTGACTACATTTTCTTAACCTGGTTTCAACATTTATTTGTTACCTATACTAAACCCATAGAAAATGACACTCGGAATTAGGGGTCCTGCAAAGTAATAGGTAATAAAATTAATAACAAAATACCTTTTTAATTTTAATAAAAATCAAAATGATGTCCCAGGGTTCTTATCGCGTTATTATCAGTAGGAACTAAAACCAAATCGATAACGTTCCCTTTATGGGAAATCCGTTGACATCTGATAGCTGTCAAGTTGTTGTCAAAATGTAAAACGGAAGTGTCTTGGATTTGGTTAATACGCCATAAATATCGCGATAAGGCCCGTGGTCCAATAGTAAATACATAATTATAATACTAATAACAAAATAAATAACTTTTTGTTGAAAATATTGATTTCAATAAATTTGTTCGACATGAAGTTTTTCTTAATTAACGAATCTATTTTAACCAGCCTGTCGATTCTATAAAATTCAAACAAAAACTCGCATCTCACTTCGATATTCACTGTCACTTCGCTTAAGGTGCAAAATGACCTTGATTTTGCATTCTGTAAGCATCACTCAGGCACTTGCGAAGTGAAGTGAGTTGCGAAGCGCCATGATTGTATTAGTGACGAGCTTACACGACAAATTGTTAGTCGAGTTTTTTAGATTCATGTTTTATATCGCAAATATTGAAATTTTGCCACTAAAATTTAAGTTATCATATGTTTCTTGAACTAAAATATCATAATCTAAGCAACTTAATGCAGATTTTACGTAAAAAACAGAAATGGCTAATGGATGGTTTAAACGTAATCTGTGCTCCTCTAACAAAATTTACAAAACAAAATGTCAAACCTACTTGTTGTTTGTTTACGTTTTCTTTTGGTTACAATTAGTACCGAAGGATTCTCGAGGCTGTGTTACTGGCTGACGCATGTGCCTAGAATTATTTTCGGAAAATCTTAAGTTATATTGGTTTTTTTAAACCTCTGTGATATACTTATTGTGTGTGTTGTCTTGTGTTGTCCGGTGTAAGTGTTATTTTTGTATTTAACTACCTATTATTATAAATATTGTCATAATTACTTAGACCCAGTATGGAGAAAAAAAAACCACCCGACCCTCCCGACCCTTCGGACGATATTATTTTTACATCTGTTGCATCGCTGCCTTTATCACAATGCACAGACATTGAAAATTCACTGATGGATGTCGAAAATGTGCGGTCTAGTAGAAAAAGAATGGGTTCTACAGATTTGAATAACCCGGCTAAACTACCTAAAACCACAGTAGGTCGACAAAAGTATTCGGCGGTAGATCGCGCCCCTTACCTGGTACACGTGCACCGTGTCGATGGCGATACATCTGGCACATCAATGCATCCCGTTAAGTTTGGAATGTTTTTAATGAATAACAACATTAAAAACATTCTAAATGATGGAGTTAAAAAAGTTGGTCGCAATCGCGTATCAGTTGAATTTAAATACCCAGAGGACGCAAATGCTTTTCTGAATAATAGTAATTTAATTAAACATAATTATATTGCTTCAATCCCAACTCATGTAATTACCCGTACTGGTCTGATTAGAGACGTTCCCACAGACATTTCGGAAGAAGATTTAACTACCCTCATCAAAGTACCGTCTGGCTGTGGGCCAGTACTCAAAGTTAGGCGATTACATAAAAAAATATCAATAGAAGGCTCAGTGCAATGGAAGCCTTCAGCAACTGTTGTTCTGACATTTGATGGTCAAGTGCTACCAAAAAGAGTATATTGCTGTTTCTCCTCATTTACTGTAGAACAATACATTTACCCAACCATCCAATGCTACAATTGCTGTCGCTACGGCCATACCAAAATTCAATGTCGCTCTAAACCACGGTGTTACAAATGTGGACATGAACATGTAGGCTTAGGGTGTGATGTTCTAATTGATAACGCGTTCTGTTCCTTGTGTTCAGGGAGCCATTTTGCTGACTCTAAAGAATGCCCAGAATTTGCTCGACAGAAAGCCATCAAAGTTATTATGGCTGAGCAGTCATTATCTTATTTTGAAGCCAATAAAATGGTCCCGCTTATTTCCAAATCATTTGCTGAAATAGTTAGAACTTCCCAGGCTCCTTCCTCTTCTTTAAGTCCTAATCCAACTCCCTCCGCATCTCTTTTACCTAAATTTTCCAAAGCATACAAGAAGACTATTATTAGTCAACCTAAGACTCGCGCTCCTGCCCCACATGGGTATGATAAAGTTGCCCATGCAAACCTCACTAAGGACTATCAATTTACCCCCTCGCATAATGTTCCAGTATATACAGTTAACGACCCAGCTAACAACAACTCGCAACCTGCTCTTCCTGAAGAAGCTGTAGAAAATATTCTGACCCTAATCCATTCTTTCATTTATTCTCCTGATTCTTCACCCGACTTCGTTGCCAAACAATTTGTACCACTGTTAAATAATTTAAAAAATAATGCCGCTTACGTTCCTTCAGTGGAACATTAGAAGTATTTTTCACAAAAAGCATGATCTCATTTACCTTATTAATAAATATAACCCTTTAGTAGTTGCAATATCCGAAACTTGGCTCACGCCATCCCTCAACTTTCATATACCCAATTACACTATCTATCGGCACGACAGATCTGACAATTATGGCGGTTCTGCTCTGCTGGTTTATAATAGAGCTATCTCATCTGACATCATAATAAACTACTCTGGTGACAGTATCAATGTTGTTGCAAGACGAGTTGAAGGTATTGCCTTCATAAGCATATATATTGCCCATCCTCATATATCTCATATTAATATGATTAAACTTATACTAGAATCTATCAGAGGTCCCTGTGTGGTGATGGGGGATTTTAATCTTCACCATTTCCGATGGGGGTCTTCATGGTGCAGTAATGTTGGCATTGGGTTAGTAGACATTCTGGATGACCTAAATTTCGTTGTCCTAAATGATGGTCGATCGACACGCAGAGTACTACCATTTAGCAACCCTAGCCCTGTTGATTTAACTTTCTCTTCCTCAGACATTTCATCCCAACTCATATGGGACATAGATAATTTTGTATATGGCAGTGACCACTATCCTATTGTAATACGGATGCCCCAAAAATCCATACCTGAAAGATCCCTACCTCCTCTTATGAAATACCGGCTCACCAACCCAGACTGGAGTCAATATAGCAGTCTAGTGGATACAAAGATTCTTGATCTACCAGCCATTAATTACATTGAGTTCCCAAATAATGAAGAATTAGAATCTGCTCAACATTACTTCAATTCTTTTAATAACCTATTATATTCTACCGCTGATTCATGCTTCCCACTTAAAAATTCGTCAAAGAACAAAATTCCCTCTCCTCCTTGGTGGGATCAAGAATGCTCCCAAGTAGTCAAGGAACGGAAAAAAATGGAGAAAAAATATAATGATTGCATGACGACAGACAATTTGATTGCATATCGACACATGGCTGCCAAGACCAAACGTCTATTAAAGAAAAAGAAACGTGAGGGCTGGTCAAAATTCTGTTCCTCCTTATCTCCAACTACCCCGCTGTCTATTGTCTGGCGTCAAATTAATCGTTACAGAAATAGCTATTCTCCTAGAACTGTATCCTCTATCCCACGAAGTTCAGTTGAACAGTTCTTTGACAGAATTGCTCCTAGTTATGTTCCTCACTTTAATGAATTGGCTTCAACCATTCATAACAACTCAGTTCACCTCTCACCTTTCAATGACAGTTTCACAACGAATGAGTTAGACTTAGTTCTATCTCGAGTTAAAGATTCAGCGCCTGGCCCAGATGGCTTCCCATATTCGTTTCTGGTGCATTTGAGCCCTAATAGTAGAAGCTACTTATTAAAATTACTTAATATTTGTTATGTTAATTCTTTCATCCCTACAACATGGAAACAACAAACTATAATTCCGTTACTCAAGCCTGGCAAAAATTACAATGACCCTAATGGTTTAAGACCTATAGCTCTCTCGTCGGTTCTTACCAAAATTCTTGAACATCTGATGAAAAATCGTCTGGAATGGTTTGTGGAACATAACAGGCTTCTACCAAAATGTCAATTTGGTTTCCGCAAAGGGTTCAGTACCATAGACAGCATTGCTGTCTTGGTTACTGACATAAGAACAAGCTTTTCATTAAACAGATCAGTTGTGGCTGCTTTCCTAGATGTGTCTTCAGCATACGATAATGTCATTCTTCCCATCCTCAGGCAAAAATTGCAAGAGCTGAGAATCGCAGATAGAATGATAAACTGTTTGTTTAATTTGCTGTCCACCAGGGAAGTGAACCTAAGGTTCCCAGGGGAGGAGTTCAACCCTAGAACTATATTCAAAGGTCTCCCTCAAGGTTCTGTGTTAAGTCCTCTTCTGTACAATATCTACACATTAGAGTTGCACACATCCCTGAACCAGAACTGTCAAATTTTACAGTATGCAGATGATCTAGCATTGTACGTCACCGATAGCTCCATAAACACAGCTGCCTCGTCCTTAGAAGTTTCCCTTAATTCCTTAAATTCCTGGCTGTCTGATCACGGTCTCAGCCTATCACCTTCCAAAAGCTCCATTGTCGTTTTCTCCCGTAAAAGAAGGCTTCCACAGATTTCAGTGCAAATAGACCAGGAAACTATACCTGTCAATACTCACGTCAAATTTTTAGGTGTATACTTAGACTCAAAACTGTCTGGTTCCCATCATATTAATCATTTGGCTAAAAAATGCGAACGCGTGGTTCCTATCTTAAAATCTTTGGCTGGAGTTTGGTGGGGAGCTCATCCTTATTCTATGAAAATTCTATACAATGCACTTATACGTAGTGTTCTAGATTACGGTTCCTTCTTGTTAGAACCATGTAACAAAAAGTCGCTAACAATACTAGATAAAATTCAATCGACCTGCCTAAGAATAATTAGCGGATGTATGAAATCATCCCCCATAAATGCGCTTCAGGTAGAGTGTTGTGACCCTCCCCTTCGCTTACGTCGCCAATTTCTTGCTGATCGTTTAATATTTAGAACATTATCCTTATCATCCCACATCTTAAACTCTAAGCTCCGCCGTCTTTTCGACCTAGGCCAAGATGATAGGAATGAATATTGGCGTAATAAAAACAAACCCTTAATTATTAATAGCTTGTCTACGTTTTTGAATATTCTCCCTCGGAAAACTAGTTACCAAATTCTTCCCATGTATACTGCTCAATTCCCGACATTAATATTCAAACCAAATGTACATTTAGATATAGGCATTTGCAAAGATTCCCCCGGCGCTAATGAAAAATTTAACTCGTCCGTTGAAGACCGGTGGCCTGATTGGGACAAGTTTTACACAGATGCCTCAAAGATTTCTCAGTCTGGATGTGTGGGCATATCAGTTTATTACAAGGGTTCCCATATCTTTCTTCAGTTTAGTTGCCCGCCTGAAGCTTCTGTATTTACTGGGGAATGTATTGCTATCCTCGAAGCTTGTTTATTTATTGAAGCACATAATATAAAAAAAGCAGTCATATTTTCGGATTCCTCTAGTGCCCTCAAGGCAATCCAAACGAACTGGTTCAAAGGTAAATTACACAGTACGATTTTATTAGATATAAAAACATGTTTAATTAACTGTTTTAACAAAGGCTTGCTAATTGACCTGGTATGGATACCAAGCCATTCCGGTATTTCGGGTAATGAATGTGTGGACACCGCAGCCAAGGCTGCTGCATCCCAACCCTCTGTTACTGATCAGAAACATTATTCCATTCAAGTATATGATCTGTTAAACATACCAAAATTACATCTTGAACACAGCTGGCAACAATATTGGGATAGTTCGAGTAAGAACAAAGGGTCATTTTACTACAATGTTCAGAAAAGCATCGCTCCTCATCCCTGGTTTTATAAATTTAAAAAATTTCCCAAGACTATTGTCTCCGTTATATGTAGACTCCGTATTGGGCATTGCTGTTCTCCAGTATTTCTCCATAAAATAAGAGTTCGGGATAATTCACTTTGCGAATGTGGTTTAGCCGATGGCTCATTAGACCACATATTTTTTGAATGTCCCAAGTATAGTACAAACTTTAGTCTATATGATTCCCTCCCCAAAATTAAAACACCTCTCCCCATAAACTTAAGTTCCCTTTTGACTCTCCCCAACCCAGAGGTATTTAACAACCTTGCGAAATTTATCAAAACTAATAATATTAAACTATAAAAGTTAATATCTCCCTTTAAATTCAGTAGTTTTCCGTCTGTTTAGATACTAACCACTAATCATAATACTTACAGGTTGCTGGGTTCACTAATCAAAGTTATCACAATAGGCAATTCTCATACAAACAATTACATTGAACCCCGTTGGCATGCGCGGTCAAGACACTGTGCTGGCAGAATTGTTATCCAATTTGGAGATGACACATTGCCATTTATAAAAGAAGAAGAAGAAGAAGAAGAAGAAGAAGAAGAAGAAGAATTAGTACCGAAAATTGTGAAATTATCATGAAGTAAGTATATTATTTGTGTATGAGAAAGATATAAACGATATTTTAAAGTCACGTAAGTAATAATATAATCCTTATAAATGTTTCAGTTCAAATGAGACTCGTTCCTCTCAGCCATCGTCAGCCCAAGTTGAGACTTTGGTGGAATTTATGAAAAGAAACCCTGGCTTGGTGAAGGATTTCTTAAGAACATCAGCTAGAATGCCAGAGAACGAGGTCGACGGCAATGGAAGGAACTAGCAGTGCGCCTAAATAGTTTAGGTGGCATTATAAAAAATCACAAGCAATGGACCAAGGTTAGTATCGCTTATGTTATAAACATGTTACCCTGTAAGAACCACTTCACATTTTTAAAGCAAACCACTTAAAATGTGCAACGAATGTTGGTCTCTGATGTGTGCTTGTTAGATTCATTAAATCATTATTATTAATTTTACACAATGCGTGACTTTATACCATTAGAAAATGCAGATTTTTAACGTATCTTTATTTCATTTGATTATTTATTAGTATTGGAAGTGCCATTAAAAAAAAGTACCATTAAAATACAAAATACGTATAAAAACTTTCTTTTTTTTGATAAATGAATATTATGTCACGGCTCCGGAGTTACATAGGTACATTAATTTTCATACCTATGTTCTTTTTTCAGCATCAGTCACACAGTTCCTCGTCTTTCTAATGCTCCTCCACCGCCTCAACGGCGAACGAAATTCTCTATATTTACTGAGAGATTCCTGAGGATTTCAAGACAGCAGGTGATAGATACAAAGATCTTTCGCACAAATCCTGCAGACATAATGTGGAGCGCAATGCGGAAAGAGACAGGATCCTGGCCGTAGCTGTGACTGCAGTGGGATAAGGAATGGAAGCTTTGGCAGTGGCTATATATTAAAAGAGATTAGAGATTAATAATATAGTTTTATTTGTTTAATTTCTTTTCTATTTCTACTGCTATGCTATACTATTCTTAGTATTCTTTTGAAGAGCCAAAAAGGAAAGGAGATTCCTAAAGTGACAATAATTATATAAGTACTAGGTACTAATAAGTATTATAAATACGAAATACAACATGGGTTTTTGTTATTCAAATATACCAAAACAAAGATTTGGCTGCATAGAGGTGTGACATTTCTGAAATTATGCAGACAAGTTGCAAATACCTTTAGGTGCTTACCTTTAATTTGTTTTGGTATATTTTAAAAAGCAATTTTATGTAAGACGAAATATTCATTTAATATTTTTTTACTAGAGCTCCGCCCGCGTATTCATCCGCGTGTTTTTAAATCGAATATAGCCTATGTCACTCAGGAATAATGTAGCATTTTAATGGTGAAAGAACTTTTAAAATCGCTACACCCAGTAGAGAACTATGACGTAACAAACATAAACAAAATACAGTCGAATTGAGAACCTCGTTTGAGTTTATGCGTTACAAACATACAAATCTTTCCTCTGTATAATATTGTGATAGATAGGGTAGAAAAACATTCTGCCCTAACAAACTGGGTTAAAAAACATTGGATTAAAAAAGGTTGAAACATTTTACGGTTTATCGTCCATAGCATCGAGATTAGTTAAGCGAGTGATACCGTAAATATAAAAAAAATACCGTAGGTACATCTGTCTACTGATGGGCATTGTTATTTGAGATCTAAGTATTGTATTTTATGTGTAAACACAAATTTTAAAAGAAGGTAATTTGCTTCAACCACGGTAATAGATAATATTACCGTGCTTCAACCGTCCCCATGCCAGGGTGGGTTGAAAAAGGGTCTGGGGTCAATTAAAACACATGCAAATAATACAAAATATAATAAATGAACTTGTTTATTAAACATCTAATATACTAATTTTAAAACTCTTAATGACATAGTTTAATATCACCAAATGTTTTATTAATATTAAAATCTTTTACCAAACTTATAATCAAACAAGTACCTACATTATTCATAATCAGCCTTCAAAGGTATAAATTATTATAAGGTATAATCACAGATAATATATTTATTATTGTTTATTTAACATTTCATGTACACACAAAGACAATTACAAAATAAGACATTACATAACACAGAAAATTGTACAAAGGTACTGCTTATTTCTAAAAGAAATCTCTTCCAGCAGCCCCATATATGGGAGAGAGATTTTGATAGGTAAACGTGTGTGTACATATACTGGTTGTAAATAATCTATATTAGTTGTGTAATATATCTACCTACCTATAGTATATAAAAAAAAAGTTGATTTAAAATAGAACTAGGTACATATTAATGTGACAAAATAATAAAATTTAACTTAATGGGGAGATAAAAGTTAACAGACAGTTAAATTACTATCCGAACTGAAGCAAATGTCGTCAATACAAGACACGAAACTACAACTGAAAATGTAATTTTAATTTGTCCATTTATTACAGTATCAGAGGAGCAAAAAACATCCAAGGCTTAAAAAACAGCCCTTTAGTCTTTAATGAAATTAAATGTCATATAAGTAATAACTAGTCGTGCCATAAATTCTGTCCCTCATAACATGTCTAATGTTAGAAAATTAAGTGAAACTTGAAAAGCATGTATAATGTAGTGAAACGTATAAAGTTTGACTATGTATCACAAATGTTAAAACTATTTTTAAAGAAAAAAAAACCGCATTCAAAAGTAAAAACGGAGAAATAAAAATATTGTTTATAAAATCTAAATGTTTATTTGAGGTTGGTCACAAATACAAGTGACAACGTGACAACGTTTATTCCAAATATTGAGGTTGGTACCGACCTCAAAAAACATTTAGATTTTTATAATAAAAATTTTTATTTCTTCGTTTTTTAATTTTGAAGGCGATTTGTTCAATTATTTTTTTTTTCTTTTTGTGTTTTAAGTATATGAAGTATTAAGTAGAATTGGATAGTTATAAAAATCGGTTTTCAACTCAATGTTATCATTAATTAAAGTTAAGGCAGGCTTATCGCCGTTATTTTTCAGAATAACAAAAAACCTCAAGGCTATAAAATTTTGAGGAAACTATTTCTAGACTTTGATCATTAAGACAAAAAAAGAATCATTGAAATTGGTTAATAACTTTCGAATATATCGACGCATAAAGTTTTCCACGATTCTAAAAAAACTACTAAACCGATTGATGAAAAAATGTTATGGGACCAAATGGCAACTCTCCGCATCGAACAAAAAAAATCACTCAAATCGGATTAGAAATCTCTGCGTAATCGGTATACCTACACACACAAAAAAAAAACATAGGTACCAACCGAATTGAGAACCTCCTCCTTTTTGAAGTCGGTTAATAAGAACTATACCAAAAGTACCACCTTTAGCTTTGCAAACATACCACATCCAATGGCATCAAGGCGGCTGTTTTCACTAAGTTTTTAGCGACTCTATATTTCGTTGAGGTTTTGAGCAGGCCTTCTCCTCTAAAATTTGCCATAAGCAATAATCCAAAACAATTAATGTCTGCGTTATTTTTGGTTTAAGCAGGTTGAAAATCCCGACTGGTGTTTTCTTACGGTAAAAACGTTCTTCGTGCTCTGCTGTTTTTTTTAATGCTACCAATGTGCCACCGACCGATGCAACCAATTACACCAGGAATGCCAAACTTTCTGTAGAATCTGTAATTTAAAGTAAGCACTGTTATAATTATTTATTTATTTATTTCTACATGACAATAACAGAATAAAAAATACAAGATAATAAGATCAGGGATCTTACACAAAAAAAATTAAAAATGGTTCAGATCATGATTTATAATAGAATATGTAGAATAATACTAGAAAATTGCACTGAAAAAAAAATCGAATCGCCTCAGACGGGAATCGAACCCGCCTCTTCCGCACTGGCAAATTTCGACAGCGTAAAGCAGTGTCTCGGTGGCGTAATGGGCAACGCAGCCGCCCGGATTGCGAAAGATGCGGGTTCGATTCCCGCCTGAGGCAAGTCGATTTTTTTCAGTGCATTTTTCTAGTATTAAAAATATTGACACGTTTGTAAACGCAAAAATAAAATTATTCCAGAATAGAATAAGATAAGATAATTATAAGTATATTGTTTCAACTGTGTATAAATATTTATTTAGCACACATATATATATACATTATTAGAATAGACATTTTTAGCATACCTTTCCTTTACATTTGCCTCTATTGTATAGTTTGAGGAAACCTTATATATTTTTTACTACATCTGGATTATTAAGAGCTTCCACCATTTCATTTATGCAGCGAGATGCTGATGGGTGCGCTTTGTTAAATATGTTCTTAATTTTTCTTTTATAATTTTCTGGTAACTGCCACTAGCCAAGAATGACGATATGCACAATATCTGTAAAACGTGTGAAAAAATCATTACATAATCTATATTACTCAAATCTAAATAACAACCATATATATCTAAACTAATAATATTATAAAGCTGAAGATTGTGTTTGTTTGAACGCGCTAATCTCAGGAACTACTGGTTCGAATTGAAAAAACTTTTTGTGTCGGATAGTCCCCTTATCGAGGAAAGTTATAGGTTACATAATAATAGACATTACCGCGAGCGAAGCCGCGGGCGACAACTAGTAATAAAATACAAACACCCCCTCTACTATACTTAATATTACTTAATAGGTATAGACTGCATAAACTAACACGAAAAAAGGCTGAAGAAAAGCTCTGGAGGTATAGTATTTTCATGAATTTTACATTAATAATAAATATGTAGATAGGTATGTACATAGATATGAATTTATTTAATGCTGTGTATAATATCTTTGTAAGAATACATACATACAAACATACGATCACGCTCGTAATCCCATGATAAATTGAGCAGAGCCTTAGGCAATATTTTGTTACACTTAAAGCCACATCTGGTAGTATGGGCCATGCAGTGCCTCCAAATAGGAACAGGTTGTCAGCCTGTCGCCTAATAATAATTTTGTAATAATGACTTTACTAAATTAAAGTGAAACACTTACCTTTACAAGTATTTGAAATCCCTTTATCTCGTAGTTTTTTATTCTTTAAGAGAGCTAGTAACTCACGCTCCAGTTGGTCAATAAGGTCTTTGTATACCCTTACATCTAAGCCCTTACATAGTCCTTATCTTGAGTTATCCGAATTCGGGAAGCTTGTCGACGCATTTCTAAGTTATCCAAAGAATGGGGCTCTTCTAATAAAGATTTTAATAAAATATTTGTGCCATCGTTTATCAGACTTAATTAACTTTATACTAATACCACAAAACAATTTTTAACACCTTTAGAAGCTATTTCAAGTGTATTTTAGCACATTTTGTAACACTTCGTCCGAGATTTCACTCACAAAATACTAACTTTTTATTTGACACTTTGATTCGGGTTCGAGTGCGAAGTGAGCTTCGAAGTGATGGGGGAATTCCTTTACAGAATGCCACGCCTTACGTCATCCCATACATTATTTGTCACAATCTCACGGTCACGTTAGTTCAACTCGCTGCCGCGCCCGCAAGTGTAGCGCTAGAGTAAATTAGAATAAACAATCGTATTTTGAGAATGCCGATCTAAGAACTCACTGCGGAATCAGATTCGAAGTTTAAAGTGAGGTCTTACAGAATCACACTGCAGCACCTCGAAATGTAATTTCTAGTGATACAAAAATCAATTCACAAACAAAATCTTACTGCTATTTTTTAATATTAGGTACGAAAGAGGACTTTTGCGCACGACCACTTTTGAGGATGCGTTAAACCAGTACCCGAAGTGTAAGATTTTTCGTTTAAAATACGTAGCTATTGTAGCTGCGTTAAGAGCTCGATTTGTACAGGAAACTTGAATAGCGCCCCTAGCGGAAAGAAGCGTAAATCATGTTTCCCAAACAAATTGAGCCCTTAACGCAACTATAATAGTAACGTATTTTATACTAAACAACTTACACTACGGGTACTGAATGCATATTAGTGTCGAAAGTGGTCGTCATATTTTCCTCATTTTGTGAAGTGTCATGGTAAATGGGGTGGATGAAAAATGAATTCTATTTATAATTAATATATTTATGTACTTGCCTTTTGTACGGAACATTACCTACTCGAAAGCTGTTAAAGCGGTAGTAATTTTTAGTTTAAGTATAATACTGATATTATTTGACCAATCACACATTATTTGGATTAAGGTACTATATCTAGCCTTAAAATTTGCAAATAAATTTTATAACAACGTCAGTTTTCCTTTGTTTGAGCAAAAGGAAAAGGTAACTTCTGACAAGGCAATAAGGCTTTTATTTACACATAAATATAAAAAACTCTGTTGTAAACTTCGTTTTTGATTAACACAATTAAGTACTTGTTAATATAAATATGTAGCTCCTTTTGTTCGCAAGAAGAAGATTTTAATATTATCAACTTAATTTGGGCTAGGTGATTGGTGTTTTATTTGATTACTTGATTGTTATTTATTATTATACAATAACTACAGTATTGTTCCGTACATCAGGAGGGATAGAAGCATTCATCATACTACTTTTATCTACAGTACAACATGTAAATTAAATAACCAACACCCTAAATACAGGTGGTTTGGGATCGGCATCTGAGTTGATTTCAATAATTAAAAAAAAAAACAAAAAGTACCCAGAAAATATTGTACAACATTTTCTGAGTACTTTTTTTTTTTTTTTGTATTTTTACAAAAAAAAAACAGTTTTAAAAAAAAAATTGAAATCAGCTCAGTAGCCGATCCCAAACCACCTGTATTCAGGGTGTTGGTTATTTAATTTACATGTTGTATATTAGACGACAGGATATAAGGTACCTGGGGGTAATATGGTCAGTCGGTTAATATGGTCACTTTCTTATATCTCAGAAAGTACAAGGGATATGCAATAGATGGCATTACTAATTGACAGTCTATTGGTAGGCCTAGCAACATGACAAGTCCCGTCCGTGCTGTTTTACCGACTCTATTTTGACAGCTAAAAACGTTTGCACCGGTAGAGATTTCAAGTTTGCTTATTATTTTTATTAAAAAGTGAAAAATTGTGAAAAATACAATTTCAGGTATTGTGATTTGTAGTCTGAGTAAGTACAAAGGTCAATTATTATATTTTCAAGTGGTATTATATCCGTAACATGTTTCAGCAGATTTTTTTTTTCGTTTTCAAATTTGTCGACATGTACCTACTTGTAAAATATGGTCATGAAGTGACCATATTTGCAGTATGGAAAATATTGGTAATGTTTTTCTTTTTATTTATTGAGTTTTGGATTGTTCCAGGCTATGGCTCGCTACGTAAGGAAAAAATTAAGAGGGAATTGGCGTTCAGAAGATATGAATGCTGCATTGCGTGCTGTGACTCAGGGAAAAAAAAATACAGCGTCAAAAGAGTTTCGAGTCCCGCGGCGAACCAAGACAGAGTAGCTGACATGAGGCTTTGTACTTCTTGCTGTTCCTATGTACATGAAGAGTGTGCAGGTCTCACGGCATCAGATGAAGAATCATATTTGTGTCCAAATTGTGAAGATTAATTATATTAAAAACCCATATTGTCAATATGGACACTTCGTGACCATATTTTCTGCACCTGCCGGAAATATGGTCATTTTCCCTTTTTTTTAAAAGTTGATTTTTACCAAAGAGGTTGTTTGTTTTTAAAGATTATGTACCTTATTTTAAATTACATACTAAACTAACTTTACGACTGTAAGTTTTTATCTCATTCCTCCTCTTAGTTTTTGAGAAGTATAAACTAAAAGCTTAGAGTGACCATATTACCCCCCTGTACCTTAGGAGTTGATCCCTTCTCGGAGTTTCCTTAATTTAGAACAAACAAACCTAATCATTTACTTCAAGAACTTTAAAGAATCCAAATCAATGTGTAATTTCACAAGTTTGAATTTAATTAAGGTTGCTGTTTTGAGTTCTACGGAAACAGTTTTAATTTAGATAATAACTCCTTTTGGAGGTTTATTAATATCGATGCTGGTGTCACATTAAGGCTTAATTTTGTTTATCATGTTATTGTTTTAATACAGGTTTAATAGTGATTCAAAGTGTAAGTGTATTTAATATAATACCCCGACCTCTCTATATCCAGACTCCGACCTCGGGAGTAGCTCTGTGATTTTTTCCATTAGATCCCAGATGATTCTGTCAAGGGCATTCTCTCATGCAGTGACATAACAGAAAGTTTTGGTTGGTTGGTTGGTATTCCCAGGCCACTAAGGTATTAGTGCGAGTCCCAAATAGGTAGGTACATGTATCGTCTAAAAGTACAGTAGTGGGAAAGACCGTACCGTTAGCAAAAATGTAGCGCAATAATAGATAACAATATTAAGCCTTTATGGCAGTCTCAGCAATTGGGTTTCTCCCTGTTATAATTATGCAGGTAAGTGATAAGTATAATTTTAAACTAAACAGTACAGTCATTACTCTTACTTAACTTGTATAAATTTATTGCAAGCAGACACATATGTATAATGAATAACACAATGGCAAAACCATACAAACACTCGCTGCACTAAATAATGGACGTGCTTCATCGTACTTGTAAAAGGCGATCTTAACCTAAAATACTTTAATATAAAGTAAAGAAGTAAAGTTAGTTCTACACAAGAGGCAACGCGGTCAGAGAACTAGCTTACATTATTCGTGTTAGACAGAGGACACACTTGTTAATGCAGTAGCACTTCACGTGTATTGCTTTATATTAGACTATCTATCTCTTATTTTCAAAGTGACATCATGCAATAATTAAAGCGACTATAACAGTAATTAATAAGGGCCACCTAAGCTATTCCCAATTGACGTTTTTCGATTAATTATACCTGCCACATTTTATCACAGTGTGTCTCTTTATTTGTGTTTGTGTAGCTTAGAAGCGTTCACTAAACTTAACGAGCGACGCATGATTATTACAATAGGAAAGTAGTACAAAATTGGCTACGAGCTCTTATTCAAACCACACACGTTCGGTGCGACACTGCAACCCTCTACATTTCTGAAGCCTGATTTACACAAGGTAAGTAACAAGTCAGTAACAGCCACGAGTGCTGGCGACGAGAACTGACAACACCGTTTACATGCAGTCGCAAGCGGGAATATACAACATGTAAACTAAATAACCAACACCCTGGATACAGGTGGTTTGGGATCAGCTTCCGAGTTGATTTCAATTTTTTTTTGAAAAAAAAAACGATTTTTTTTTGAAAAAAAAACAAATAAAAACCAAAAGGACCCAGACAATATTGTACAACATTTTTTTTTTAAAAAACGTTTTTTTTCAAAAAAATTCGAAAGCCGATCCCAAAGCACCTGTATTCAGGGTGTTGGTTATTTAGTTTACATGTTGTTTATGTCGGCGCACACGCGACAGCGCTGTACTTACTGACTCCAAATCAATTTACACTAGGTCAGAGTACGGACGCAACATGATTCCTGCAAGTCAGTTACGTACCCCGTGTAAATCAGCCTTTAGTCACTCGTGTCATCAATAGATGACGACTGGAAGGACGCAGAATTCACCTTTATTTGTAACTACCCACAAATGTGTCCCATACCTAAAATTACCCTGCGCGGTTATTATTACGTTTCAGTTTCTATTTTTACCAATACCATATAATTTTTTACATTAGATACATTATGGATATTTTTATGGATGTTCGTTTTCCAGTTAATTCCAAAATCTGCGTGATTATGATATTTATGATCACGGTCACGGTATTAGTCGAGAGCTTTGAGAGCTTCGTGGAAGCGACGCTCGTAGTCTATGATGATTTTCCAACAACCTTACGTTTTTAATGATTAATAAATTTAATAATACTTACAAGGCGAGTATCGAACTGAACAAGACAGTACAACATGAACATTTAGACTAAATCAAATGCGTAAAAATTGCAAACAATTGTGCAAAAATATTTGACCATGCTTCATTATTTTTCTTAATTCATTGTTATTTTCAATACCAGAAAACCACGAAGGTATGTTACTGAATATTACCCCGCCCATATTGCAATTTATTACATTCTAAATTATCATAAACGTTTGTAAAATGTAATTAGATAATTTTATATTGCGTTATTTGATTTACCTATTTAATATTATAAGGGTGTGGCGATACAAGCGCGTTATTAAATATTACTTGTGAACATGCAAATTGCGTGCTCGACCAAAAAAAAATGCATTCTGACATAATTTTGAATTAGGCCCTGAACACAGAGGGTGAAAAATAAAGCTTGCTAAAACCAGGACAAACTACATTTTGACGTGACAACGTCTTATAATTCGATAGAGCCGGCTGCACGCACGAAAAAACATGACGTCATGCGGCGTTACCTCGCTCTGAATCTAATTCTCTAATTTGAATTTGGAATTATGTTCTTTAAAATTTAAACTTTCAATGATACCAAAACCAGCCAGATACAAACAGTATAGCCAAAGAGATTTTATTACAAGTTTATTCATACTATAATGCGAAATCTATTAAACAAATGAAATTAAATTTTTCTTTTGAAAAATGCTACCATTCCATCAGTATTTTCTTAAGACGTTGTCACGTTCAACTATCGTCAGTAAACCGACTTTACAGACAACCAATTTTTTTTATAAGAAACTTAAACTGATAAACAAAACACAGAAACTGTGAAGACGTTCTACTGTTAAAAGCCGACATGCTTTAGTAGGTCGTAAAGGAGGTATTACACTGATCAATTTCAGTTCAATGTTTGCTTCAAATCCATTATTTCAATAATATCGTTCAGTTCAGGTAAAGGTGATATTACACGGACAAAAAAAGACAACCATTACATCGTAAAGCATTGAATGCACGCATTTACTGTTATCTAAACATTTAATAATATTATTGAAGTGTATTTAAATTATCGATGCCATTGAAGCAATTTGACTGAAAGTAATGTTGAATCATGTAATATCGCCATTAGATTATCAATAATATATAATAAGCGTGTTTTCAAACAAGCTACTTTGGTTATCAACAGGTCATAAATAAAACAGACAATAAAATAAGTATTAGATTACTAGAAAAAGCGTATTAACGTGTTTTCCGCCGTGTATTTATCAAACACTTAAGATAGTGTTATGCATTGTTTATTTACCGATTTAGATATCATTGTTTTTATTTTCCGTCTTCTGTCCACACCCACCCCAGTCTTAACTCTCAATCAACTATCTAAACCTACGTGCCCGACCTACGCTAGCGACCAAACCCCTAATCTAATACAACCCTTAGCTAAATTTACATAAATAAACATTTTGTTCAAACGCCACGATGAAGATTAAAAAAAAATGTATACAAAAAATGTATACGCTATAGCCAAAGCCCTAAGCGTTCAAAACCGGTATAATGAAGTAGGCAAAACCATTTTAATTAAAAGGATCTTAGTAGGTGCATAGTTACATTGCATAGGTACATTACAAAAAAATATAGGAGATTCTATATTTTTTTTGTAATAATTGCTTGGACATAAAAAATATAATAGTGATTAGATATAAACAGTTCCGAGTTGAACTGTTGAAACTTGATTTTCAGTTAAATTAATGTTATGCAATTTTAAATATGCAATAGTACCCAACTATTGTAATAAATAAAGCAAAAGAAACATCAAAGAAGTTTAAGCAATTAGCTGCAGTTGGCAATGAAAATTTTTTAATTGCTACTCCTTTGCACATGACTCACAGACAAATCCCAAGTGGAATTCAAATTCAATTTTTTCAGGTTTTGTAAAGAGATATTTTAAGTCTTATTCGTTATAGAATAGCGATTAAAATGTTAGTACCATTTAATATTTTTTTATATTCTATTGTTAGCATTATGAGTGTAAATAACATTTATAACACTTATGGTACAAATTGGAAGGGTTAGAGAGCGTGTATTATAGCTATGACCATGTATATAACATTATATGAATTATATGTACTCTAGTGACTACATTAGCGGTATATTTCGACAGAAATAAACATAGTTGTTCTTATCAACCCTTTATATGACTTTAACAAAAAATAATAAAAACTAACCCGATTTAGAAACAGAATTATCGCTTTTGGAACTAGCAGATTTTATATTAATTCATTAGCAACAGAGCCACGCACGCGCTACGTTATAGTGGTACGTCCAAAACGGTATCAAATTGAAAAGTCACACATGTGTTTGGTTTTGGTTTGTTTATTGACTTGACTATATTTAAATTCTGTCGACAAGGCAATGGTATTTTGATCAGTGATACGATAGTCAGCCCCTCGGTGGTTGAACGCTAAAGCGTCGCCACCTTCAACTAGTAATCATTATTAGTGTATTTTCATCATATTATAGATTTATATCTTCTATATATATAAAATTGAATTGCTCTTCGTTAGTCTAGCTAAAACTCGAGAACGGCCGGGCCGATTTAGCTGATTATGGTTTTGAAATGTTTGTCGTAGTCCAGGGAAGGTTTAAACGTTGAGAAAGCATAGAGAAATTGCGAGGAAGATAGTAAAAACAACATTTTCATTTTCCCATATAAACTGTTCTGCCTACTTTACTGTCAAACATTTCGCCATTTTAGCGAAGGGAGAGTTTTAATGTCGTTAGGATAGGTAAAAAAGTAGTTTAGTACTCCGTGAATAGGTGATACGAAGTACACCGGGTCATCTAGTACATAATAATATAGATTTATAATTACTGACGTTTATAGATTGGCAATGAATAGACTAGGGCGCGACCATCAAAAATGCACCTGTGTGTTAGTAATGCGCAGGTGTGCGTAACAGATAGTACTGCAGTCAGACAGTGACTGTCCTTTCTACGTGACTGACAGGCCGACTTAGGCCACCTGCTTGTACGTGAAATGGTCTCATCTATCTATCTCGCTCTAATATACGCGTTAGTGTGCTCTTTCTCTTTCACATTGCCGATCTAGAGTTTCCTATATCTATGATTTTCATTACGAATATCAGAAATTAACACACGGAGTGTTGATTTAGCGGTCAATAACAGTCCAAAGATTACCAGTAAATTACACTTTATGAGAGACAGGTATCAAAATAATAGTCGTTAACAGATTATCGGAATTAGGTATGTGTACATGCGAGGGTTAAGAAATAATATGTTTAATCTACTTTTATTTATTTCAATGTACGATAGGAATGTATACTTTGTGTCATTAGCACTAAGATAAGTAATCTAATGTAGCCATCTATTGTACTCTACCTGGCCATAGTCATAGCGTGAAGGTGAACGGTGCAAGCACAGTACTACACTCAGAGGATACGCATAATTGACAATTTAGCACATATACATATTGCAAGACGGATACAGTGTATAATTGCATAGATTTCTAACATCGGAGACAAACTTTATTGCTGCCAATGAACTGCAATGGAACTATTTTGTAATGATATGACCAAAATTGGTTCTTTCTAAGGAGATGCTTGCGAATTCTTATCATTTTAAATTGTCCTAAACGCTGTTGGTAATTTACAAATCAAACCTAATCAAATGGAAACATGATAACTGAATTTCATTTTCATATAAACTTTTTGTCATTTAATACCAAATTAACCAACTGTGTTTATCAAAATGTGTGACATGTGCAAATGGATAGAGATACTTTGATGTGTTCTTGATCAAAGTTTTGCAAATTTTCATAACTGTTTCGATGGTAGACTTAAATCTTTTAGTTATTTGTATGTATATTTCTTCAATGAAGGTGATAATCCAGAACATAAAAATATCAATTGAGAATTCTCACACATTTGTCAAAGCCAGCAATAAGGTTTCAGGGTCCGATTGAATCTTAATATCTAATAGTTCCAAGATTCCAGGAGCTGCCAGATGTTACTTATTTTCGTCGTCGTGTAATAGAGTAGTGTTTCTATGTTGGACACTCGCATACTTGCTAAATCGGTCAGAGGGCCAATCGACAGATATCAGGTGAGTGAAAAATCGGACTCACTTTACTTAAAATCTGAAGGCTGATTTTTATATACCTATGTTATGTAATATGATTAATCATATTATAGGCAAATGCTAAAGGGCAATTCCTTCCAAACACAATATTAATATAAATGCCACATATATCACTTCTAATTTTCTATACACACATTGCTGTTTTTAAACGACATTGATAGTAGAAGATCCGAACCTAGATCGACCTTCACCGAGCTGATAATAGAATGAAACATATTTTATTATTAATTTAGTATATTAGAAAATATATTAAAAATGGGTTGTCTAAAAAAATCCTGGACAGACTATTTTTTTTTATTTTTTGAAAAATGATTTTTAAAAAAAAATGAATAAAATATTGCAACATCAAGATAATAAGAAAATTTTGTCCTGACTGATAGTAGAAACCGTATAGAATGTGCAGGCATTGGGTTGTCTATTATTTACCTGCGCGAACTACTGGGTTGTCAGGTATGAACAGGTATGTCGATATCAGTTACTTTCACTCGATTGGATAATAGAAAAAATTTTATATCATCATAAGCGCGCGACAAAATTTTCTTATTATCTTGATGTTGCAATATTTTATTAAAAATAATTTTTCAAAAAATAATTAAAAATAGTCTGTCCAGGATTTTTTTAGACAACCCATTTTTAATATATTTTCTAATATACTAAATTAATAATAAAATATGTTTCATTCTATTATCAGCTCGGTGAAGGTCGATCTAGGTTCGGATCTTAGACTATGACATTTAACAGTGTTTTTTGTGTTTGGGAGGATATTTGTCCCCTAGGATTTGTCTGGCTGATTGTATACTATAGTTTTAAAATAGTCATCTGAATAACATAATTATATTATAAAAATCAGCCCTCAGAATTTAAGTGAAGTGAGTCCGATTTTAGCTCACGTTTAGCACCCTGTTATCTGTCGATTAGCCGTCTGACCAACTTATCAAGTATGCGTGTGTTCAACGTACATAGAAACACTACTCTATTACACATTTCATCTCTGAGAAAATAAGTAACGTCTTTCAGCTCTGGGATCTTACTGTATAGTAATGAAAAGCAAAAATACCCTATGTGGTATTTTTATACGAAAAAAATTCAAGAATAATTCATTTTCATAATAAACCAAAGAAGATACCATAGTAAAATACAATTACAAAATATGACTAATATTAATGTAATAGTTATCAAGCTTCTGTACTGAATATAGGTAAGTGCATACACAGAAAGGCAATGAGCTAAGATTAGAAAGAGAAGACAGATTGTATATTTAGAAAATCTTTCAAAATTTTCCGCCTTAATATGTTGTATACATAAAATGCATCACGCTGTATACATATTTAGACAACAACTTTTAATACTGTACTCTGCATTAATCGATTTTCTAAACATGCAATTCCAGATTGGAAAGAAGGGAATAGGTTTTATATACTTATACTTTTCTCTTTTCATATCCTAAGGCGCCCCTGATATGTATACACCTTGTATACAAAAATAAACCATTTCAACACTTGTGCAACAACTTTATATTTTATATATTTTAGTATTTAATTCTGCTTTACCGCTAATTTATTGTATTTGTCGTAATTTTTAATTTACGATGTAAGTTCTGAATCTACATTACTTATCGATAACTGTACTTATTAATCGATAATTTACGTTCAGTAAACTGTTAACATTGTTGGTAGCATTAAAACCAACCAATCGCTTTTTTTAAACCATATTTATCAGTATTTCAAATTAATTTATTACATATAATTTAACATGAACGTGTTTTTGAAAATTACGACAAATACCATTGTTTCAACTTCACCTCATTGCCTTAAAGCGTAACACATTTAACATGAACAATATAATATAACCACTACAGTATTGTCGTTATTAACCTCGTGGTTAGAGCAAGCGTTACGTTCTGGCTAATATACACGAGCGAACGTCCTGAGAGAATGGGTAATAGCTTACATTTCCAATAGTTTAAATATCTATGTGCTAGGTAACGTAAGTTACAAGTATGTTACAAATGTATACATATTAGAAAATCAGTAAGTATACATTTTTTTTGTTGTATACACCGACCCATTCTCTGTTCGGCGTATCGTATCTTCGCATGCACGCCATTCGATCGACAACATATTCGGGAAGCACAGTACTCAACGAAGCTTACTCGTGACTTATTCAGCTTGTATAACACTATTACTATAGACTAGTATCTAAATACTATACCTTCGCAGCAGTCTCCAAAATGATACATAATTTAATTTCTTTACAAGTAATACGTACCTTATTTCATATCAAAACGAATACAAAATCCAACACAAAATCACAGCACGAAATCACAATTGGAAAACAAATAAACTGATTACATTACACGAATGCCTTAGTTAATTATTACGAGATCTCGTTACAAAAATATATCTAAGTATTGCAAAATATATAATTAAAAATACTATTTTTACAACTAGCAACATTAACAATTACAATTTACTTTGAACGGTAAGCAATAAGTTTCCTAAAATGTACATACTTAGTTACTCTTGGGGTTGCCAGAAGAAAAAAATAAAGCGTTTCAGTGTCAGACTTATGCCACAATTGTGTGTAAATCGTTTATAAAATACAAAATGCAAGCATTAGTTCATATAATAATAATAAGAAACCTCTAAAATTTTTAGACAGCAAAATCTACAAAAAGATATAAGTAAATAGTTAGTTATGGCAACCTCAATGCTACGATCATGGAACGCTTACAACACTAAAAAATGATCTCTCTCGTGTTAGGTATAAGCTAAAATTTTCCTTCAAAACCCTTCCTCGGAGAGCATGCACAATGACATATAAAAAGAATGGTGAACTTACCAACATATTTAAGTAATAGTAGACTGTATTGCAATATTATCTTACACGATAAAATTTATACTGTCCGGGGAAGAGTTTATTGTGTCTTATATATAATGTCGAATCGAGCGCATACACGACAACCAATAGGATACTCTGTCGCCTTGACTCCCTTACCGATAACTAACTCGTCTTGATATGTGCTCTTACCCTTTTAATGTGGCATAATTTACGAATTGATCCATCCCACGAAAGTTACACGTACGTAAAAGCTGGCATCTATTATTACTCATTTCCCAAACGAGTAACCTTCGTTTCGAATAGTTTATTTTACGGTGTGCGATATGATTTCGTCAAATGTAGAGACTAGATTTCTGATTTGCATCAAATTTTTTAGAACATAAACTCTTTGATAGATAAAAGTCTCATCATTATTTTAATGACCTGCAATGATTTTTTGGTTTAAAATTATGCGATTTCAAACTACCCTCAAATCACAAAGCGTAAGCGCCTTCCGCCTATGATCATGATATTAGACCAGAGTCCGTGCGATAGAATATCCTAAGGTTAAGTATGGACGAGAATCAGACTCTTCTAGGTTTGCCGGGCCCCGGGCACTCCGAGGACTTGATGATGGAGGCGGCGTGGGACAGAGGACGAGGTTCGCACTCCACGAACCCAGGGTTGAGGATAATGTTGGGCACCAGCTCCATAACGTCCTGCTCCTCGTACTCTATGTTAGTGAGTCATACATACCATGAGTATGCGTGTTTGTTTGTTAGTGTGCGGCCCCGCAGTCCAAGCGTGCGTTCCAAGCGAGTGCGATAGAGGGGAAAGAAGAAAAAATATTTGAATGAATAAAAATTAGCAATTACTGCGCTCGAAATGTCTTTGGAAATGCAAGAGACATGCGGATAGATTGAGAACGAGGTGTGTACGCAAACATTTTTGTAGTGTTGATCGGGAGAAAGGTCTGTTGAATGCGTACATACCTTTAGGAAAACTGCTCGTAGCAACTAGTAAATCTGCGCATCGGTAAACCGTCAATATTACCTGATGGCTACAGAATTAGGAGCAGTATCCAATATCTATTGTTGCTTTTTTATTTTTTATAATAGTATTATTACTGCATTTCATTAATCAATTGATAGTTTCATAACGATTTCAATTTAAGGTGTAGGTAGCTTATTGTTTTGTGACATTCAATCGGAGTATTTTCGAAGGCATCTTAGAAAGACAAATCGGCACTAAATAATTTATAATGAAAGCGGTATGAAACTTGTTCTAACTATAATTTATATTGAAATCGAGATTCTAGAGCGCTACGCTAAGCCACTCTTTTGTCTAATATAAATTTATAAAATAACAAATAAGCTTGTCTTGTTAGCCAATACTTAATTTAAGTTCAAATAATTTAAAAAAATATATAGTAATTATACAGGATGTAAAAGACATGAACAGTCAAACGAGAACCATGTATTCTGCTCACCATCATAACATTTTTTTTTACTTTAGACTATACCTGGGAAATTGATAGTTACGATTTTATTAAAGGTCAAAGTCATAATTTTTTTTAAATTTTTTTTTATGAAAACGTATTCTAAACATTATTTCTTAATTATTGTCCAAAGAAACATATAATTTTTTTTAGTATTTCATAACAAAAAATGGCTTCAAAACGTTGGCGTTCAATGTAGCTCACTCGATGCGCACGGACACTAACGAACGGGGCCGCCGTCTGGCAAAATTATCGCGGTTTTGCGAGTTGCGTGCGAGTTGAGCCCTACACTTTGCAATTTGCAATGCGCGGTACAATTTGCAATTTTTTTTAACACCAAAAAATAAAAATCATTTCCCAGCAATATTTTTTCTGAAATATGTCTTATTTTGATGTATAGAATACATGGTTTTCGTTTGACTGTTCATGTCTTTTACACCCAGTATAGTATAGATTTTCTCTTTGGTTTCTAAAACTACAGCAATTAGGTCACGTGTGCTTTCTGACTGTACTGTCTCGCAACCAATCAACGCAATGTATGTTATGAGTTTTGATTGGTTGTTGGAACTACTATGACCAATCGCACCGTTTAAGAAGCCAGTTTAAAAATTACACTGTAAAATATACGTTATTTGGAAGTAATTCAAAAAGTTATCACCTCAAAGCTAAGTCACACACGACTTGATATTTTATAGATTGACAATGTCACTATTTCATATAGAATATACACACAGTTTTAACAGCTACTGGATCCTATTGAGCACATTATATTGATTCACGAAGTGGGTATATTTTAATATGGTTTTAAATATATTATGTTTAAATAAGTGATTAGGTACTTGACAGTATGTTTTGATTACAAAAACCCTTAGTGTTGAGATTACAAGACCGGGTACAGGCGTTAACCTTTATTCATTGGACATCAAATCGTATTCGGCATATATGTAATTTGAAAATACCGATTCTCAAAAACATCATCTTTTTAAATATTTTTGTTTTCCTATAAAAGCAGCTAATTTATTTTGTCTGATTGATATCTTTCGTAAAAGATTATGTCACAAGCAACATATACTTCGTTTAAGTTCATTCCAAACTTCATGGTCCTTCGAGCCGGATTAAATTCATTCATGTTATACTGTCCGTTTTTATTCAAGTGCTTAGCGAAAAATGTAGTAACTATTAGTCCCCATTATACTTTAAGCTAGAAGAATATTATAGATACAGTAACAAGTCGCTAAATAGTGGTCCAAGAATAACAAGTGGTCCTGGAGTTATCACAAGAGCGGAAAAATTGGTGTGGATTTAAATATTTGACAGTCATATACATCAACAGTTACTCACCGCGATGATCGATTATGATCTTAACTTTAAACAAAGTCATCTAGCGAGATGACTAAACTGCTCAGTGGTGCAGTTAGGTACTCAACAGGGCCGGATTTAGTATTATTTTATTACCCCTACGGTACTGTGTACAAACATGATTACATGAATAATAATAATATCTTTCTATTTTATTCGTTGATTAAAGGTCGTAATAAAGTATTCCTATTTTTTAACCAACAACTCGATTGAAAAAAATTGTTCATTTTATTTGGAAAATAATTTGGGGCTAAGGGGCCTCCACTCCTTTATTGCCCCAAGGCCTCCAGACCTTTAAATCCGGCCCTGGTACTCAACTTGATCAAGGTTATAGAAGCCCGCTTTTCAGGTATTTGGCGCTACTTGTTCAATATGCCCACATATCAGGTATTTGGCGCTACTTGTTCAAATTAATAAAATATTATTACAACCTGCTATATGTTTATGAATAGAAGAAGAAAACATATTGCCCTAAAACCTCAAGGCCAGGTTTTTGACCAGTTTTGCAACACAAATGGTTGGTGCTGGGATGAGTTTGATATTATAACCTTTTGACATTGCGGATGTGCGTGTGCCATGATTTGACTTTATATAATGTAGATACTGTCTGTTTGTGCGTCAGCACTGGAACGCTCAGTATTCAATTGAGTGACTTTAGGCTTTGAGAATATTACTATTTATGTATATGACTGTCTTATTCCATTTATAGCAAATTTTGTGCATATATTTTTTATTTACAACGCTATGTCTAGGAACTAAAATTGTTGGAAGAATTTTATTTTAAACTTCTTAATTTAGGGATTTTTTTTTATAAATATAATAAGCTACCAGTTTTACCTTTATTCAAGTGCTTATACTAGTATTAAAACGTGATATAAATAGTTCGCAACGTATGTAAATAGAGAAGGCAAGAGATTTTATCGTATACTAATTAAGCGCTCAATTACATGGAATCTTAAATACTTTACATTTTCTAAACCATTAAAAAAAAAAGAATAAGACTTTCAAACCGCTTTACAACGTCTAACGTATGTTTGGCTATTAATTTGTTCGTCTATTTATAACTCTTTCTATCAAAAGAGATTTTTTTAAGCTATATTTTACCAATTACCGTTACAAGATCAGAAAATGTTTATTATGATAAGCTTGACTCACTAAACTATTAATTTAAGACGGAATGTTAACTACTAGCAATATTTCATAGTATTTTATCTATAACAACTTTATATTAAATTTAAAATAGTAAAATATTATTAACTAATTAATATAATGAAATATTAGTTAACTATGAATCCTCTCAATCTCCTCGCTAACGATATTCTGTTAGCCTTTAAAATCACCTTATGACATCTATTGTAATAATCTGAGCTTAGTTATTACACCATTATATGTCGTAGAGATTCTCATATTTGTTAAGCGGCTTTGGCAATAAACTTTTATACGCACACAATCACTAGCGAACAACTATTTACTAAAATATACTTAAAATTTCATAATATGAATAATTTTTATTGCAAAAATAAGGAAGACTTTCCGAAATATATTCTATTTCTAAACTAACAATCATAATATCTGAAGAAAAAGCAACATCTTTGAATATATCAGATGAAGATTTTGTAAATATGCTGTTTCGCGGGTATATACCAACTAACAGCTAACTAACAATTAACTTCAATTCTATTATATTAATTGACGTCCTGTAGAATTATTTGGTCCGTATTCTATTTAATGTTCAAAACTTCCTATACTATTTGATTTAATATTTCTACGCAATATATTTAATTACCAGCAATGACAATTAAAATTGTAAATGTAATAAACAATAATAAGAAACTATAAAAAAACTTTTAAAACAAAGTTAACATAGTTTATTTTTTTTAACTTTCTTGTAATAAAATTTCATAATAGTAAGCACTTTGGCTTTGTGGGTACTTCCTAACAAGATAGAAATTATACATGGAATGATCCCATTACTTTCGGAATTTTAAAATTATCACTATAAGCAGATTTATTTTTCATAACAATGAACAGCTTATTTACAGCCAAGGTAACTTCAAAGCTAGTAACATTTTTTTTTGGTATCGTTAAAAATAACATTATTTAATATAATATTAATGCAGTAGCACCAATAGCGTAGCGTAACTTGGAGTGAACTATGAATATCGTTTTATTTTTTCAGTTTTTATAAAAACCCTTTTTATTTTTTGTAACTTTAGATTTAAAATATTGGCACTAAATTTAATGTATATCTTATAAATTAGTAATTTGAGATTCATATTCCTCTACGTAAGGTAATACTAAGAACCTTAGTGCTTATATTTTTAAAATGTGCATCAAAAGGTAAATACTATATTATCTAAGAATCATTATAGAAACTATTTTTTAAAACTATTTGGTATTATTTTTGTGTTTCATTTGCTAGACTGATATTTGTATAAAATTGCTCTTAGATTTTCAAAATTTAAAATTTAAAATAGGTGGCTTTATACTAAGAAAATAGATTTCAAATGTTGGCTTAAATTTCAATTCAACCTTACTTGATTAATCTAATTGTCAATAGTTGCTATTTACTACGTTACTTAGAAATTAGAATACAAGTATATTGTAATAGAATTCCATAACGATACGGAAATGAACATGAATCGATTATTAGAGATAATCAAGCCTTAGATGTTATTATGTCAAATATTACTTTGAGATTCATCTATAAATCTCTAAAATATACAGGGTTATTGGTGTTTTATAAATAACCCCGTAGTGCTGTCTCTTATAATTAACTAGAAATTGAAGGAATTATACACATAATGAGACAGTCAAAGGCTGTTTTTTGATTAAGTTTATATGATTAGATTGTAATTCAGTATAGGCACAGTTTATTAAATTGGAATATTAATAAGGCAATTCCGTCGAAGCACTTTCAGAAGAGTAGGAACTAAGTCTAGCAAATTGGTCGGTTCTATACTAATATCTATTTGGTAACGTAGGATTTCTTCAAATTGACTTTGAGTAAAGATATTATCACTTCATAGACAGAGAGCTAGCCGCTTTGAATGTAGGCACTTAGTCTATAGATATTACATTATTTATTGATAATAGTTGATTTAATATAATTAAAATAATGATAAAAATTTGGTATTATTGTGCATAAAAATGGAAGCCCTAATTAATGAAAATTGGCTTTTTAACAAAGACGTGTTGTAGTAGAAGATGGTATAAGAATAACATCATCAATGTAAAGATCTAGTCTACGTGACTATGCTCTTATAACTAAAAAAAGTAAAGTTTTATATTTTCTTATTACTAGTATTGCCATATGACGTAAATCTATTATTATCTTAACAATGCATAAAGCCTACGGAAGTGGAATGAATAACATCATTTGGTTCATATCGCAACGAAGTATGCGTATTTAACATCAATAACGTTGAATTCTCTGCTTGCATTCTTTTATATTTTAGGAAGAACTTACATTAAATAATTAATATGAAACGCTACCTACTAAGGTACCGAAGCAACAATTGCCCTGACGTTTGTACCATATCTTTAAAGAAAAAATCACTCCCAGGCAAGAAGATATCTATTTCCTCTGTTTCACAAGAGACATACGCTACTTAACTTTTCAGGTATGAAATTGATAGATTAGATGATACTTTTGAGGCGGTAAAATAATAGTAATAGAGAGCATTTAAAAATATACAAATTTAAATTAAGTAGCGTATGAAGCCTTATAATTTGCTTAATTGAATTGCAAAATGCACCATTTGACGTAAAACAATAAGAATGAGCATTTTATTTTGCCTTTTGTAGTATAGCTGAAAAGCTTGCCAGTCATTATAATTGTTCAACACTATACGTCTAAGTAACAATTGACACTTGCTGAGATCCTAGACTGTTTTGTGAACGAGTACGGTCTTTGAAGTGCATTGGAGCTGTACCTAAATGGTAAATGCATTTACTCCAAACGAAACTTCGTAAATTAAAATGTATGTCAAAAGGTGAATTGCACGATTCGATTCCGCTACAGCTATTCAATACTGCCAGAGGAAGTAGAGCCTGGGTAAGGGCTTGCGCTAGGGCTGCGTGGGCTCACCGGGGCGACGCCACTCGCGGCAGAGCACGGCGCAGGTCCCGGCAGCCAGCACTAGCAGCGTGCCCATCACCACGCACACTGCTGCCACCCACGTCCGCGTGTCGAACGACTCGGAGCCCTCCAAGAAATGTTTGTATAGTTCTGCGAAAATTATTTTTGAATCGTAAATATTGATCGAATAGAAGGAGCCGGCCTATTTACTGATCAGGCAATGTTCGAAAGAAGATTCTATTCTTCTATGTTTTAAACAATATACATGTATGTCTATCAAATCTTTAGTCATCTTTTCTTAAGTTATAAAAGCTGAAACAAAGATCCTTAGGTATAACATGAACAACATCTTACTGACCTGCCTCCTGATCGCTGTATAGCGTAGTGGCCAGGACCTCCACCGGTGGGCCCGGGCCCAGCACATTAGTGGCCCACACCCTGAACCAGTAAGACGCATTCGTCTCTAAGTGGTACACGTCTACTTGTCGCTGAAAATTTATGTTTTATACTTTGGTTAAACAGATTAACAACCATAAAATTATGGAAACATTTATAATTACGATTTCAACTTACAACTGGAATCTGAATTGTTTTATCATATCTCTTAAATATTTCTTCAAATAAATAAACAAAAATATAAGATTAATGTAAAGGATGCAGGTGAGACGAAAAACTATTAAACTTCAAAACTTAGACAAAGAATCCTGTAGACTGGGCATCCGCGTACACCCTGTAAGGGATAGACTGAGAGTTGACATGACAGTGACAGAAGTGACTGATGTCAACAGAAGAGGCCAGGTTTTTAAAATATTACCCCATTAAATGTTTAAAATATTTTTATTTGCCTTATTTTGAAATGTTTGAAAAATGTGTGTACTCTCGAGTTCATCTCCCTTCTCATGACTGGATGGACGACAATAGGATTTTTGAAGTGCGCCGTGCGTCGTGGTGGAGTGGTCTGTAAAGCTAGCTAGCACATTAAGCATTCCGAGTTCAAATACCTGGTAGTAGCAATCTCTCATATTACGGACCGGACAATATAGGCTACATTATAACCGACTTTAATAATAGAAGGAGTCGATTTTTCCTTGTAAATTATTGACTTTAGACGATTTCATTCCTTTTAAGTTTTTACACAAACTCATGTTGTGATTGCTAAGCAACGAGAAAATAATTAGATTAATATTTCCTCGTTGCTTATAGCAACAACAACAAATGTTAAACACCATGGGGTAGGTAATGTTGCCTACCCCATGGTGTTTAACATTAGTTGTTTACGTAGTGAGATTTCAGTTTTTAAACTTAGTTTATTATTTTGATTATCCTCGTGGCGCCCACGAGTATAATCAAAGAAATAAACAATCATAAAGAGATATCAAAAAAATTTAAAACCAAAAGATCGACGTCGAGACGCCATGGTATCCCGCCTAACACTCAATTCAAAGCATTTATTGGTTTATAGCGTGGTAAAACGTAAATACAAAGTATAATACGATTTTGGTGGTACTCCTTTTCATGGTATGTATTTAGAGCTCGACCAGCAGTACAGTCACGAGTAATAATATATATACATTGTCACTTTTTCTAAAATATCTTCCCTTAAACCAATCTAGAAAGAAGTGTACAACAATTTGTTCTAAATTATCTAACCATTAAACTGTGTCAAAATTAGGTACACATTTATTCCACATTAATATAGTCGAAACAAATTCAGAAATAACTTCACACTTCCAAAATAATATTTAACTATCCATGACAATTTCTGTAATATGTATACAATTGTACACATGTAATAGAAACTGTAATGTAATGGATACATTAAAATTATATTGGAAGTGTATACCTACTTTTTCCTGTTTTTGTTACTTTACTCGTTATTTAAGTGGAATTCAGTGATGATTGAAAGCAAATATTGTACACGTGTAAAAGAAACTGTCATGGATACATTAAAATGATATTGGAATTGTATACCTACTTTTTCCCGTTTTTGTTACTTTACTCGTTATTTAAGTGGAATTCAGTGATGATTGAAAGCAAAAATTGTACACGTGTAATAGAAACTGTCATGGATACATTAAAATGATATTGGAAGTGTATACTACTTTTTCCCGTTTTTGTTACTTTACTCGTTATTTAAGTGGAATTCAGTGATGATTGAAAGCAAAAATTGTACACGTGTAATAGAAACTGTCATGGATACATTAAAATGATATTGGAAGTGTATACCTACTTATTCCCATTTTTTTAAAAGCTTTTATTTAACTTGCAATGTTTGTTACTTGTATGTACGTTTGGGTGAAATCTTGCAACTGATTTTTAAAGCAGTTATCCTCAAACGATTGTGACGAAGTTTTGCATACAAGTTAGGTTTGGATGACAATGCATGCTTAGCTAAATGGTTTCATTCTAAATCCAATATGGCAGACGGCCTAAGAGTGCGACCTACTTATTTTTTATGCACTGCCACAATATGGGTATTAAATGAAAAGATTTGCTGAGTAGAATACGAATAAAGTAACTAAAAAAAAGAATAAATGTCTTTAAAAAAAATTATTAGGTAATCGGGGCTACTGCAATAGGTATTTCCGTAGGAATTTAACAGCACAATAGCTTTAGGGCGGTATACGGAAATAAGTATAAGAAGCCGACGGGCGAGCCGTTATGCGACGCATTGCCACTCACTGATGGCTACCTACCCTCTTTACTTCAAAATTAACTTTTTTCTTTTGTAACATATCCTAATGACGAAATTAATAGAAAAATCTAGAAATAAGTATTTCTATTTATTTGTTTTGATTAATAATATTTAATAGTAATTGTTTACATATTTTCGAAATTGTACTGTGTACATATTTTTGATTTGCTTGGTGGGTACATAATTATGAAACTAAAAGTTGATATTACTTTTTGATTACCTGTTGTTTACAATAATTTTATAAAAATGTGTAGTTTATTTTGATAAACTTTAGCGTTTACATAATTATTGGCTAAAGTTTAGCATACTTATTTTTGCGATTTAATTTAGCTACATTGAATATGAACTACTTGAATATGAACTTTAAAGATGTTTCTATGTTATTACTCATGACTGTACGTGCTTGAATATCCGTGAATGTAAATAAATAACGAAAACGATAATTCCAAGAATTTATTGGCCTTTATAGCGCGGTAAAAAGTAAATGCCTAGTGTGATACGTTTTTGGCGATGTCCTTTTCGTGGTATTTACAGATTGACCAGCAGTACGTGCTTGAATATCCATAAATATTATGTCCTAGAAATCTGAAACATTAAGATAACTTAAATCTTTGTATTTACCCAACAACAAGGACAGCTTTAAATTATATTACTGGTATCCCTAAACTGCAGTATAATCCAAAAAAATAAGAAATCTACAAAATGACGCTCCGACAGTCAAATTATATAGCAATTGACAACTACAACTAAACTACTAAATTTGGTCGGATTTCTATGACAATTATTGGACAATAACAATATTTTCGTAAGCAAATTTTCATGATTTTTGTAGTTTTCTATCAAGCTTGAGATCCTATATTATTCGATTTTAATCTAAACTTTATTGTATAATGCCAATAAAATACTAATTTAAAGTAGTTTTCGTACTTACGAGTAATAACTTATTTTCTCGCAATTCCGGTAGCTACGGCCACGGTAATATTATCTATGCAGTATTGTGACTCGGCCCTGTCCTTGAAATTACTGGCTACGGCCGAGCGGGGCGTAAACACGCGGAAGGGCTGCCCGCCTACAGTATTTTAATTTGCAAGAAAGAAAATAAATTTATTGGCCTTCACAGAGCACGATATTACCTAATTATTAATAAACTATAACAACACATACATAAAGAAAAGAAGCGTTAACAAAAACTAACATACACACATTATATACCTACTATTTACTTTATATTTAATTTCTACATTTCTTGTTCTATGATTGTAAATATTTTATTTTACTTATATGTAAAAAAATATGTTGTGAATGAAATAGGAAGTGTTCAATAAAATACATGTTTTTTTAGGTAATATTTAATTTAAAAAAAATTATAGATTTGAGACAAAAATATTTACGCCTTGACTGAGACGTAGGTACTATATTGTCACTGAAACACTTTTATTTTCAAGAAATTACATATTATTATCAACAAACAAAATATTGTTTTTTAAACTCCGCACAAATATCCCTATTTTATAATTTTCCATCTATCAATTCCTGTCAACAATCCGTCTCTTTTCCAAATTACCTAACAACCTGCCAGTCAAGGAGCTTATACTAAGAATGGAGTCATTAGTCAAAATAACAAAGTGAGGGCAAAAATTTTGACAATACTTGACATTTCAAATTACACATCTCTCTTTCTAGAAATTGTCGTCATCTCTTTCTAAACACGACTACATAGAAACAAGATTTCCCCAGTATTTCGCCATCTTTCTAAAACAAAAGTAGAAAAGTAGCTAAAAACTTAACATATTGTATTCAATTATCAGTATTTATTATCAATGAAAGAAATAAATATAATATATTTACTTTTAATGTTTAGGTTTGTATTTTATTTTGAAAATCATCACTGTGATTCTTTCTATAACTTATGGGAAATGAAAGGATTTATGTAATGGCAGCACTTTCTTCATGTGTCAATGTCCCGAAATTTCAACATGACATAAATTGTCGAAATAGACGTATTCATAAATATCGACTCGCGATTTTGGTACGGCTTTTTAGTTTAAAATAAGGATAAATAGTGCAAAATTATACATATATAGTTATTTCGTGCTGGTAGAAGTGAGTAGTATAGAGGATGCAGTGTGAATTTCACTTGTAAGTGTCATAATTGCATATAATATTGTTCAATCTATAAATTTCATTTTTCACCCGTAATTCCAGATTATTAGCGTTATTTTGCAAAACTCCATAAGAGGGAGAAATTTCTGATACTCGTATTTAATCCTATCTTAGAATTTAATGAATTTTTGTACATAATTTACTTATTCAAATATTTGTAAACAAATGACTAGGGTGACTAGGATTTCCGGAATTATAAGGAAATAATATCCCTTTCTATCCATTCCTTTTATAAATGGTAATCAAAATTGATAGATTATTTTATTTAATTCTTTGAAATAACTATTACATAGATAAAATACATAAATAGTTTTACCCATTTTTAGTTCGAAATGTTTATTTACAAATAAAATATGTAATTTGTGTAATGTAAATTATTTTATTTGAGAAAAAGATAATGAGAGTATTGATTGGATTGTACTAGTGTAATAATGTTTATCATTCACATTTGCATGTACTAACATGCAACGCAGATACATTGCACACAGACAGACAGTATTAATAAAATTGTGGCTGCGCTCTTCTGCACTTGTAATCAAATAGCATATTAAAATCTATCAAATGATAGTTTTTAATATGCTATTTGATTACAAGTTAAAAGTGTACATAAATATTTATATACACTTTTAACTTGTATACATAAAATTTTCTTTTCTTTTTAGATTTCCGAAGCGACGGACCATATGGTTGTCTATTGTGTCTTTAAAAACAAAATTTTAATGAATTTGAAAATATGTAGCTTCCACTTTCAAGACACCGACACTTTCAAGGCAACTGCTTATGTCAAACTTCAAGCCCTTTTTTCAATAAAACCACTACTCAATCACTTTTCAAAGGCAACCCTTGAATTGGTTAGTACAAATTTTCTTGATAATATAGGTACAGTTAATACAGAGAGCTAAAATGTTTGGGGAAATAATTTTAAGGGCATCAGGCATCATCAATTATTGAATATACAATGACTCAATTGAATTTTAACATTCTGTATAGTCACCAAAATGCCGTATGACGCAAAAATGAGAAACCAGGATTTCCGAAGTAATTAGTCTATTGTCACCAACACTTCATTTATCGATGTTTAGAGTAGGTTAAATAAAGCGTAAGAAATATACATTCGAATTAAGTTAATATAGTATGAATAATTTCTAATCTAGTCCGTTACACTTTTATCTTGATTATGCTATGCCCAAATGGGCACCATGATGTGCTGGTGTTGTTTGTGAACATCTGTTATTTACATTCATGAATGCATTAAATTATTTGATTTGATTTGAAATATATTTACAAGTTTTGTTTGCCTAATCTTCTTTTTATATACCGATAAATGTCGAATCGAAACCGACGAGTTGGGTCGATTTTATTGCACGTAAGTGTAGATAACGGTCATTTTTTCAATATAAATTAATAGCTTTAGATATTTTTATAAATAAACTTAAATAAATATATAATAACCGTGACTCGCAAACAAATATTCGTGTTCGCCGCACAAATATTTGCCGGCTCCAGGATTCAAACCCGAAAGGCTTCATGTGTAGGTAGCTATACTAACCACTCCACCATGACGGCGTCAAAAAGTTGTTTATATTGATGGCCTAAAACACCCCAAATATTACATATAATGCAGGCTGTAACATGTAGGGTACCATGTTTAAGTACCCTTCATGTTACAGCCTGTATTATACTAAAAACCAAGTGCTACTAAACTTACTTTTTTGTAGCCAGTAGCTGTTACTAATGTAACTAATTCACGGAAAGTTACTAGAGCTAACAATTTCTTCTGTTGTATAAAAAACCGCACTTCGGCTTTCAGCCGTAATATCTATCAATATAAAGAAAGTCTGGTAGTAAGTTGGTAAGTTGCGCATCATTACGGCCCTATTATCATTACTCAAGAACGGCTAGATCGGTATACCACACAATGTATTTTTATAGCATTGCTAACCGGAAAACCTTAAATGTATGCTTAGCACCTAAAAAACAAGAATAATTTAATGTCTATGAGTTGACGTGACATGAGATAAGCTATATAATAAACTGTAACGTGCCTCTTAAAATCAAGAGTCACAGAAGCGATAAATCCTCGTATTTCGGTTGCTGATTTTTTTCCTGGGAGCCGAAAATAGATAACATTACCGTGCTAAAAGGCACTCAGGAAAAAAAGTTTAAAGTAATTATTATGAATTTTGATTCTTTGTCATGGAAAACTCAAAACTCAAATTATTTTCAACTTGTGGTTTTATTAACGTAACGAAGTTCAAGTGTAACGTTACACATACATATTTTACCGACCTACATACATAATTTTTTTTTAATTAAATCAGATTACACTATTTGTTGCCGTTTGCAACCTTTTTTTGATATATTTTTGGTTTTTATATGATTATTATTTTTGGTAGTTTTTGATGTCTAGTTTCGTTTTTGTTTGCGGTCTTGTCACTCTGCTTTTTATACGTGCTTGTAACGGTTGATTTTTATATGTGATTTTGCTGTATAAAACCCACCGAAGCTGAGAACGTGTTTTCATTGCAACAACCAGCACCTCCTATTCTTACTTTCTCTTACACTATTTATAAATATTACATAAATTAAGATATAAAGGAAGCTCATCTAATTGAAATATTTCTTTAAAGTTCGCCTCCTAAATTTATCAATAGGTTTTAGCGCTCCATATTAACGTTGATAAGCTACATTTTAGTGACCGTACGACTGTTGCGGGCAATCTCCGATAGATTGCGCCTGCGTCGCCGGGCAGTCTCGATCGAGTCAGGAATCGCAAACAAAGGCTTGGTGATTCGGTTTTGCGCTTGCGTGGTTCGCTAAGTAAATTGAGCACCGACAAGACCTACCTAATACTAATTAACTAATTTGATAATCGTGTGCAATAATAGTTATTTATTTAATGTGTTTAACCCCTAATTGGGGTCCAAGATTAGGCTAAGGTAGCCGCTGTCGCCTCAGCTATTTCACTTCCGCCCAGGGCTGGACTTACAGTGAGCAGCAGTACAAGCCGCCCTAACTCGTCCCACCGAGCGACCCTCACCGAGACCATCTCCGGCTACCACCAGGGGAGTACACGCTATTGGGCATTATACCACCATTTAATAAATTGTTCTGCACGGATCTCTCGTGTCTCATTTAACTCCCTATTTCTTAGGACCGTGGGAGCACGTGAGACCTTACCCGTGGCACAAGACTGTCCGTGATTAATTTATGCTACAGGCACCCTACTAGAAAGAGACAGGGCCTCTCTAGCAATGTCAAGAAATGTCATGAAATGTCAAGGGTTGTCAAAATTTTTGCCCTCACTTTTTTCATTTGACTAATGACTCCATTCTTAATTCTATCTTCATGCTGCCAGTATACACCAAAAGAATCCGATCACTACAATACCTACCATTTATTACTCTCGTAAATTATTTCATAATGATATTTCATCATATTTAATAATATATGTAGTTAAGTTATATGTTGGTACATAAGTAAGTAGATAGCCTAGTCTAGGAAACTACCTACCTACGTATTATGTAGTTTTGTTTTTAACGCGAGCGTAGGTAGGTTACTTGTTTGTGTCTTTTTTCACCCTATTCACTTATTTATATATTATTCCAGATTTTGCCCGATGGAAAAATTTAAATACCTAAATATTAAAAACAAATTACGTACTAGTAGATAGGTACATAAAAATATTGCTCTTTGCCATTTTGAATTATGTAGGTATCTACTTAATTCAATCAAATATTCACAATACAAATCGCACGTTTATGCACAGCTAACTGCTTAAAAAACAATTCACACCGTTCGGTAGTCGCTGCGGCGCATTCGCGACTGGATGCCCACCGGGTGCCCCGCGAACTCGAGGCGCGTAGCATGACGCGCTTTCCGACCGTTTGTATGAAGATAGAATACTGATAGATAATATTACCGTGCTACGGCTTTTGCAGCCGACTACACAACAATGCATTGTAACAATCACAAGCAGGATATAGTTTCCAACACTTGTACGTTTTACACACTGATAACAACACTTTGTAAACACAAATATTTTGAATATTTACTATCACCAACAGTTTCTTGTTTCGTTTCTTTGACACCAAAATTTTGTGTCAAATAAGCCAAAAGTGAAACTCTGACAAGGACAAAAATTATAATGAGTACTCTTTCACTCTTATGGGTATCTGTATACACCTATCCTTCTTACACTTAGCTGTCAAAACTCATGCCAAGTCTACAGGATTCTTTGTCTAAGCTTCAAAACGATGAAAAATTTTGAAAGTACAGTCAACAGCACGTCGGGCTATACAAAACTGTCAAATTTCTCCAAACGATTTTCAACCTACGGCTATTCAATATAAAGTGCATAATCGATTGGGAAAATTTGTCAGTTTGTGGTAACCCAACGTGCTGTTGTCTGTACATTTGCGATAGCTTGAGTTGCAGCTGTCTGTACGAATTAATATGATAAACAAAAAATTATAATTTGGTCATAGTCAATGAAAACACAGCCAGTTTTTGTTTCCGCGTCCTCGCACCTGTCACCTGGGCAGAAGCTGAAAATCAGTGTTTTGCCTTCTTTTCGCAAATACATCACTGAGCTTTAGCCTGTTTGCATTGCTGCGACACACAATTTATGTAAAAATGTTTTTATTTGAAATTGTATTGTAGGTCTGTATTTGATTTTTATAGATCATTTGTTAATTTTTAAGTTTTAATGTGTGTGTATGATGATGAAAATAAATTGTCTATCTATCTATATCCCTTAATGTCGTAATAAAGTAAGTCTATAAGAAAAAGTTTTTAAATTTGTAAGAGCCTAAGCCATCGATACCTTCCGGTCGAACAAATAATAATTTAATTAGTTTGTTACTAAGTTGTAAGAAACTATTAAATTCTCATTTGATGAGAAGCTGAAATGAGCTAAAGCGTTGACTGCAACAAACATTGCAGTGCACATTTTTGTATCTAATTATTTGTCAAATCGATCACTCCTAGGTGCTTCCGAAAGCACGTTAAGACGCCGTAGTTGTTTTTACCCCTCTATTCGCATTGGGCTAGGGTCTAGAGTCTAAATTCCTGGTCTATCTCTTGCTTCAAATATAAATTTCTTCAATACATTTGATTGTCAAATCGATCGCTCCTATTTGCTTCCGAAGGAAGACATGTTAAGACGTTATCCATGTTTCTATCCCTCAAACAGCATAAAGCTAGCGAGGTGGTTACATGATGAGCCTGAACTCGTTTATCTTCTCAATGAGATCTACATCTATATGTGAATAAGCAGAATCATTCTACAATCGTTCTTACCGAGTTAGGGCTTATGTGGTTCGGACTGATAGGGCGCCATGGCTCCAGAGACCCGTTGACCGGTGCAGCGGATCGATATTGCGCCGTGAAGTCAATGATGGGGTGGCCGCCGTCGCCCGCTACGTTCCACAGAATCAGCGCCAGAATTGTGGACGCGTGAACGGTCACGTTCACCAGAGGAGGTGGCTCGGCTGGAAAACAAGTTTCAAAAATTAGTAACATTTGAAACTAGTCTTGTTTAAGATTAGCACGCAAAATGTAAACTTAGTTAGCATAATTATATGCCTAATAGGCCTGGTGACTGCATCTTAATAAGATATGACCGGTTCATAATTAAACCAGAGTAAATTTTATGTTCATTGCATTTATTCTTAAAAAGGCATGATGTATAATGTGGATTGTTCTTCAATAGACTATATAATAACTGAACGTTTGTATATTAGAAATGAAATGAAATATTATAAAAGAGGTTGACGAGCAGCGCACAGTAAATAAGCTTCATAAATATAATAAATAAATAAAAACATAAATAAATAAATGAGATTGTTTGTGAAGAAAGAATTCCACTAATTCATTAATGCATTAGTATTTTTTTCTTTTACTGTTTTGTATTTCATTACTATATTTTATCATTAAAGATTTACTTCCTCATCCGCCATTATGTTATCAGATCCTTTAATCCTTTCCTCCGTTCCTGTTTTTAGTTTGAGTACTTATTAAGTTAAAATGACGATGATATTTTTTCTATTAATACTAAAACCAACTTGACTCTCTTACGGTAATGCGGTTAAGACTAAAAAGAATCAATATACTGGTGTATTTAACACGAGCCGCGTCTGGAATGCGTCATAAGGATTCAAGTCAAGCGCTACTTAGCGCTAAGCCAATAACAGTTCAGTGGGTTTAGTGTCAACTGGAAAATTTTAAGTCTACGATTTCAAAAATAAGCAATTACTATTTATATGTTTGAAGGAAAAGCTTTTGGCCTTCATCTCAGCTGGTGGTAAGGTATCATCATCATAACATAACAGCGTGGTCGGTACTCGGATGGGTGACCACGTTAAGCACGGGAGGCACGTTAAGCTGGAGTCCCGGCTGCTGGTGAATGATAGCAGTCGTTCTCAAAAAGGGTTGGTGCCCGGTTATTTCACTAATCCCAATCGACTTTCCCCATCAATGGGGGATTGTGAACTTTTCTTCCACAGGGGATATGTAAAGAAAAGTTCACAATTCAGTGCTAATTAGTCTATGTGATTGGTAGGTTCAGGGTTATTTTTTTTATGACTAAGCGTAGCCAACCTTAGGGAGAGAGTCTAATGTGTCTCAGTACCTGGATGTGTGATCTTCCCCATAATAAAATTGATTAGTAGTGTATGGGGATTTATGGAAGAAAAGTTCAAAATTGATGGGGAAAGTCGATGGCCATAAAAATCTAATGCCAAAACCTAACAAGTCATACTGCACCGTCCTTAATAAATTGGGAGCAGGATAGGAGAAAGGAAAAGTAGATCCAGCTGAGCCACTAACGAAACAGCACAATTTTGTACCCAGGGATCGATCTCGAGATATCTACACCAGTACCCCTAGTATAAAGGAGAATGCCCAAACCTGCCCACAATGCGCAATAACCAAATATACTTCAAAAATAATCTAAGGAATTATGGTTTCTTATTATTTTTTATATAAAAGCAGTGTGTTGTTAAAAAGTAATATTTTAATTTTAATGCTGCACTGACTTCCTCCTAAATATTATTTACCCTTTACTTGGAAGGCAAAAGAATTTATGTGTACACAGCCGCATGCTTAGTTAGTTTCATTAAAAAACGATCTTGTTTAAAATATTGGCCCAACAGCTATGCAATTAAGCTTAATTATGTTTTTTTTTATCCTGGTGTCGTCTCGCAAAAAGAACTTATAAATACAAAATTCAAGAAAAAAATACCGAAGGCGTGGCTGCATCGTGGCTGTATGGGCTAGTAGACTCCCTTGCCTTCTCTTGAGTAGGGAGAATTTAAAAACAAAAAACTACAGCTGTCATTCTGTCAATTATTTGAATAAAGTTTGAATATATTGTAAGAGTAATGTAACCTCGAAATGACTAATAACAATTATGATTTCTCAAAACTCCCCAAAAATAATTTCATGATATTTTCCCCACATAAATCATAGATTTTTCCCAGTCTTTGGCACTAATTTCATCAAATTGGGCATTCTCCTTTGTTAGTTTTCGACTTCGATCAAACGTTTCGTCTCTATTCATACATGCCCACTAGCGCCTCAGCGTAAACTATCAGAAACAGTGGGCAATGTATGAAAAGAGACGATACGTTTGTTCGAGCTCGAAAACTATCCAAACTCATACTAAGGGTACTGAATTTGTATTGTGATAAATTTTGTGAAAAACATACTGTGAAAATTCTGGTAGGTAATTGGTTACATTACTCTCTGATAGATTATATAATGAAGACACAATCACGATGAACCGTCTAGTGTCAATAAAGTAAACAAACAGTCGGTTTGCTAAATGGAATGGAACAATCGATTCCACTCGATATGCATGCTCCACAACAGTTTAATACTATTTGCTTAGTCGACCAGTTGGCTGGCGAACTGGACGTTCATTAACTCGAGGACAAAAGGAATCAATTCATGAATATACAGAGGCGAATATTGGCTGGTCAAGTGCTCAGAAATTTCAATAACTTATCTACGGTTTGTCGAAATTGGCCATAAGTTTTCAAATCTTAGTCAAAATAACTTTAAATTGCGCAATATGAATGTGACATTAATTTCAAATCTTAGTCAAAATAATTTTAAATTGCGCAATATTAATGTGACATTGATTACATTAAAATGTTTATTAGTTTTTAGATTACTATACCGTAGTAAGATGCAGCTTTACGCAAATAAATAAATACAATTCAACTATTAGGTTAATTTTAAGGTTTATTAGGTTAGACAAGAATAGATTTTTTTATGTTTGCGTATTTTTATACCACACCTGACCAGAGAGTGACATTTAAAATATTTGTACTTATCTCGGGCGGTGAAAAAGAAAGCCTCAGATTGCATATTGGTATAACAACAATGTCGTAGTCAACAATGGTGGTAGCTATCTCTTAAAAACTTCCTCATTTTTCCTAATTAGAACTAGGGCCAGTTCTACATTTTAGATAAGTTATTGTAACGATATGTAGGTAATGAGTACATAGGTACAGGGCCCGATCGGCTAGATCGGCGCATATTTCGCCGCTCTGGGCAAACCCCAGAGCGGCGCCGGAAGTTAATTTGAGCTATATTTGGTTTACCCAACATATTTCTGTACTTATACTTAGTTTTTGAATGAGCGAGTTTTCAACCCTTTCTCACTTTAAAGTGTGTATCTGTGTGTCTGACGTGGCATCGTAACTCTCAATCAGGTGATCTCTAGGATGATCTAATTTTAATTTAGTTTTTTTTTGTTTAAAAGGTACCACCAGTTTTATAGTTTCTGAAGGGATTTGATTAACTTCCACGTGTCATCGATACGAAGTTTACTATGTTGTAACCTGATTAGATATTAATGAATTAATGAAGGTTAGAAAATAGGGAAGGAAATGTATATCAGTTACCTTTATCTGCTGTCATTTTGCACGTGCATGTGAACATTACATTAGGCAGAACTTCATTAGCTGAAATAGCTCGTTCACAACGAAACGTAATAACAAAGTAAACAAACATGCTAGCTAATATTAACTTCATTCACAGCGAAAATAGCCTTCGCACGTCATATAGCTGCTACTAACGGAACAAAGCAGAGGTATATAATTGGTCACTTTTTAAACAACCTTTAACTGTACATGGAAAAATAATGGAAAAAGACAAAAATAATGAATACGTCATTTACCGTGCCATATTATGGGACCCCCAGGTCAGGGGATAAGGTATAATCATGAGCTACGAAGGACTAAGGAGTCTTTCCTGGTCAATCTCAATGCAGCGCTAAAGGTTAAAATCATAAACTACGTAGGACGTAGGAGTCTCTCCTAGTCTATCTTACTGCAGCGCTATAAGATATAATCATGAGCTACGAAGGACTTAGGAGTGTCCCATAGTCGTCGGTCAGCGGCCCACGGCGGCTGGCGTTAGTCGGTAGCCCCTGTGGGCTTCTGGCCACCAATTGGTGCACAAGGAGTGCCTAGACGGGCAGTGTTGGGACGGTCTCAGTGTAGTTGCGCTCACGTGCGCAGATCCCGAGCCGTCCCGCAATAGCGCACTGGAGGTCAGGCCGGGGAGGATGTTTAGTGGGGTATGGAGGGAACGACTTTACCTCGAGTCCCACATATCCTCTGCGGTAGGCACCACCCCGCAGGGAGGATGTGTAAATTCATTTGACCTTTTCGTCAAAAAAAAAGGAGTATCCCATAGTCATAATCTTACTGTAGCGCTAAGCACTGACCCTAAACTGGTAGAAACACATAAGGAATTCTCTTTCTTCTCTTCCTTAAACGAATTCTAATTCATTCTAGATTGAAGAATCGAAAAGATAGCATTAACACCCTTGACCAACGGTTCAAGTTACTTCTTTAACTTTTTGATGGGAAAGCTCTTGGTCTTCATCTCACCCAATAAGCGATGGCCGGAGGTGGCAGCGAGCTTCACCCGAAACCCTAAACCACTGAGGAAATGGCTATCTTAGAAACAAAAGCGTAAACTGTAACTGATCTTAGGCAGAAAAAAATTCTTTATTTCCGATTTGCAGAGCGATTGACACTGAATATCTAACAGCTCCTTAAAGTATAGTAGTTGCTAATAATTGGTATTGATATGTGGTTACAAAACCGATGAGTCTCATACCATGCATATCCTACAAGAGGAAGGAATTGATGTGTTTGTGTAGGTTGCCAGTATTAGACGGCTAACCCTGCAACCAAGCTGGAAGCTCCATCTCAACAAACCCAGGTTATCTTATAAACAAATTCTACAGAAGTAGTGTAATTTGTCTACTGGTCACCAATAAAGAATGAGGCATTGGTAGCAGAAGGAAGTGATCCTGAGTATACAAAACTTGTGCGTAGCCGTCTATTGTACTAACCATAGATGGCCCACTCCTCACACAAGTGCCTTGGCATTTTTGGAGGGGCCAACATTAATGTAATAATAAAATTTTAAATTTTCTTTAATGAGGTTGTAGTTACACCCACAAAATAACACTCTTAATTACATTAGGAGAGTTGAAGAAGAAAACATACCTAATTATTACGACGATCCCGAATAAAATTGGGAGCAAGGCAAGCGAATTATGATGAAAGAATAACGTTTCGATATCAATGTCATATCATGATTTTGTTCAAAGAGCGTGAACTTATTGATTAGGGAAATGAGTTGACTAGTTTGACTGATTTTCGATTAGCTAAACTTTGTTTGAAATGTGAAGGATTAAATATTGATTATGCTAACAAAATATGTTTGCAGACAAATCAATAAAAGCTTGGTGCGGTGAACGACTGTACCTGTAATATGTTTACTGGAGGTCTCATTGCGGTGGGCAACAAATACAAATAACTTTGGTGTTTTGGTAACATTGGGTGACCTTCGTTGAAATATGTTTGGTCGTCAGGTTATGTCATCTACGCAGTTTTACCGACATGTAGCATAGCATACAGGTTCCGATTTTTATCGAAAAACTTTCAAGAGTTCATCATATAGAGTCCCTCCCTCTCCAAATATTCGGCTAGGAGTTGACCAGGTTCCGGATTCCAGTTTCAAATTGTCCCACTTTTAACTCATCATCGCAACTTTGCCTAGCCTTGCGTTTGGGCTTTCTCTCACCACGCTGGCCCAGTGCGGGTTGGTGGAGAGCGCCAGAGCCTTGTCTGTTGTTCCGCAGGGTGTACCGCGTGCAGGTGAGGTTGACTTGGGTTCCGTAAGATATTGTTCGGAACCCCTTACACACCAGGAAATATTTCAAATAATGATAAATAAAATTAGAAAATAATACAATGTTTTAATGGAGCTTACTAAACAAATAAGGTAAGAAATAGTTTGATATGAGATATGGGCATATGATCTTTTCACAGAAATTTGGTGATTTAACGGTGGTAAAAATGCAAGCAACATTATTGCTTTATAAATCGATAAAGTTTTTATTTTTGTCAATGTACGCATTGAGATCATGGCCCCCGGTTGTACTTTTCTATTGTATTCGTCTTATTTGTGTCCGATACAAAACACCTTCCGATTAAGATTATTATTAATAATATATTTTATTGTTTTCTTTTTAATATATATTACGAGATGTCAAACAAGCTTGTGGCCCACCTGGTCTTAAGTGGTTACTGTCGCCTATAGAGTCTATAGGCGAAAGTGATTTACCTTAATATTGCCAGTATCTATAGTATAGACACTTGCAATATTAAGGGTAAATCACTTAACACTGCAAGTGCGTTGCCATCCTGGGGACTAAGAGGATATGCCTTCCATGCCTAGTAATTACACTGGCTACCTTTCCCTTCAATCCGAAGACACAACGAACTGTTTCACGGCAGACATAAGCAATTTGCCAATTGCCTCTGTTCAAAGTTGTTCTTTTTTCTAAACGATTAGTTATATAATACTTAGGGGCATTATTTTGGTTCTACATCATTTTCAACGCTTTAACAACGTTAAAAGCATTTGTTCGCTAGCTAATTGTTCGCTGATTAGCGTACACACTTGTAAATAAGAGCAAGAGGAATAGGTATGCGTAACGTCCAAGATATGCGAGGAATTTCTGGTAAACGATTTTTTTTTGCTTTCGTTACTTTAGTTAAAAACACAAAACTAAACATACTACCTAAATTACCTAATGTATTGTGGCATGTCACTTATACAGCACAAACCACACGTTTCTGCCTTTAGTTGTGTTTATGGGTGTACCACACAAAGGTTTCAAACCCTGAAAGCGTAGTATCAATGGCTACGTGCATAAATAGTGCGCGTTTGTCAGATCAGGTTAACCAAGCCAAAACTGATGAAAACCTTTACTAAATTTTCAAGATTTTTTAATAGTCACAGAGTTCGAAGTCTACTGAAAAAAGTCAGACGTAATGCCTGATGTGAAGCTGTCTGGGCTTTGTAACAAAATTAAATCTCACTTCGAATATCTAGGCAAATTTTATGAAAATTAAAGTGGTTGTAGTACTTCGACTCGCTTTCAATTAACAAATCAGAATCCAAGTTAAATAGACACTTTATTTCAAAATTGGATTGAATTTTTCTGAAAAGCCCTTTGTACCAAGTGATGACTTATAAATGACTCGACCTAGTTAAGGCTAGACAAAGTTATTTCATTGTCATGTTATTAAATGAAATGATATCTATACTTTATAAAGCTTCTATACCTGTATGTATATATAAAAAAATCAAAGTCCTGACTGAGATATCAACGCACAGCCCAAACCACTGAACCGAGAGACTAGAAATTTTGCACCTATGTGCAAATTTTCAAGTATAATGGTATCTATATAACAATAAACAGTGTAGGCATCCACTAAGAAAGAATTTTTGGAAATTCCACCCCTAAGGGAGTAAAAAGTCCACGCGTACGAAGTTGCGGGCGGAAGCTAATAAAATATAAATTCATTAAAAAAATATGTGTTTGAAAAAAACGCGAAAAAAAACGCGAAGTTAACAACAAAGATGATTTAAAAACCTAAGCGCGTACAAGGAATACCTTTAATATAGAACTAATCCGAAACATACAACTGTGCACAACACTGATACAGTTGAACTAGACTTGTTGATAAAATAATGGCGGTCATTACGAGACCTTGGCAGGCGTCCATCTTCAGGTAGCTACTTGGTTGTGTAGAGGGACCAATCATTCGACTTACTGTAGAGTACGTACGTATATTTAAAAACGTATTAAAAGAAACAAATCAAATCAAAAATAATTTATTCAACTAAGACTTTTACTAGCAGGTACTTGTTGACGACATACATAATTAAATTAAATAATATATATTTCTACTAAAACAAAATATAGTTCTAATGAGCTAAGAGGTAATGTTTCTATAGAAATATCGACTCAGTAAAAATGTACCTATAGAATGTGCTCGTTTATATCACCTTTATGACATCTAAATCTAGAATAAAAACAAATTATAACTATGATGCGGTGACACAAGTTGGCTATTAGTAGTATGTTATTGGGCATTCTAACTCACTTTCGTTCATCGCAGACGCGATCTCACTCTCGAGAGTTAGAACCCCCCAATAACATTCGTGAGTGGATTGTCTAATAGGCTTTTTTGGGTTATTGGTTTGTTCTCCATCGCCATCAAATCTATGTACATGGCATTAAGTTGATGGTACGGAGAAATTTGTTTCTAAAACACAGATTCATAAAAATAGAAAAACATAACATGATTGTAATAAAAAAATTACCTATACAAATATAGGTATAATTTTACGATAAAACGTACAAACATACAAAGTAACGTTGGATAATTAGTTATCAAAAACTATATAAAGAAAGACTGTAATCTTTAAGACAAAAAATCATCTAAATTTGATAACAACTTTAGAAGATAAAGTTGGAAATTTTCATTTCAAGTCTACGTATTTTTACGATTCTATAAAAACTACTGAACCAATTCATGAAAAAAATTATGATACCATTTGGAAAGTATACCCTATCAAACAAAGATTTTTCAAAATAGCTTCAGGCGTCTTCGAGTAATCGGTGAACAAACCTAAAAATATATATGTAAATTTTAATACGAATTGAAAACCTCCTTTTTTTGAAGTCGGTTAAAAACAATTATTTTGAATTCAATTAGTTATGTGTAAAATGTTCAATAAAATTTCCATTGCGAAAATGTTAATTAACTGTCAGCACATTCCTGAGGCCGAAGTACGCGCCAGCCTCGCCGCGTGCAGCGGATGTAAGATGTCGCAATTACAAACAACATACCTAAAAGTGACTATTTGTCGCCTAATTTGATTTGTTAAATATGAAATAAATAAATCATATGCGGTATGATATAATAATAAAGATAAGTCTAGAGTGACAACGCTAATAAATAGGCACTGTTATCTGTTGAACCGATTTTGATGAAATCTAGTTCAACTTAATGTTACTTTAAACACATAATTTAAAGATTTAAATATCCCCAACATAAAAAATAAATGCGAATTATCGTAGAATTTATTAACATACATACTTACAGACATATAATCACGTACACAATTACAAAGGGAGTTGAGCAGAGCTTTAGGTAATGCTATGTCTGACAGTGTGGACCATACAGTACCCTAAAACAGTAACAAGTGGCTAGCCTCTCTCCTACCCAAAAGGAGCACCAAACCCAAAAATCAACAATACTTCAACATACAAACTAACCAAAGCCAGCAAACTGAGCAGATAATTATCATACTTGATGGCCTTATTTGACAGCCGTTTGGTGCAACGGTAGTTACCTCTACCTTCAGCGCCAAAGGTTCCGGGTTCGAATCCCGGTAGGGGCATGTGTTTGTGAACCGACCAAATTGAGAACCTCATCATTTTGAAGTCAGTTAAAAACGTTCAATGTAATTTATTATTTTTCTTCGTTAATATTTAAGTATACTTATTTTGATTAAAAATACGTGATGTAAGTAACATCAAGTATTTAAATAAATAAATAAATAAATATCCAACAACATCACATACATTGATCTGATTCCGAGATAAGTAGCTAAAGCACTTGTGTTACGGATATCAGAATCAACAGTGGTATTACAAATATATAATTAAATTAAATATTTACACCCAGACACGGAACAAACACAAATGTTCATCACATGAATGTTTGTTCGGGGTGGGAATCGAACCCATGACCTTTAGCGCATAAGGCAAGGTCCACTACCAATGCGCCAACGAGCCCGTCAAAAAAACTGAACTTTTTTATTTGGAAAAAATACTTCAAAAACCTACCTACAGTATTTTAAATCTCAATTTTATTTTTATGATCTCTATATGAAAACCTTTTATAATTATTATTTTAATATGGTAAAGAAAATATTCGTAAATATTTGTTCATGGAAAATTTTTAGACATGCAATTGCCGAAAGTTGCATTATTAAAAAATGCTTGCTTGCAATGCAGCAGGGTTGTCACCAGTTTAGTTTCTACGGCTTTGAACAAACCCAATACAACAAACAAAGAAATCTGTTATGATACTTATTGAGGTTTGATTAATATTTTAGGTGAAACAATTATTAAGATAAAAATATATTAACACAAAAATGTTTGTTTGTTATATCTATGTATCTGTCTAGTCTGTCTTTACGCTTTCACGTTAAAGTTACTAAACCGATTTTAATGAAAATTAGCACAGAGATAGACTAGACCTTTGCGAAGAATATAGGGTATGTAGAATATAAAACTTAGATTAATGACCAACATCTACACGCTGGGAGCGGTTACTCGTCTATACTATTATACCATGATTTGATTGTTTGTCTGCATTGAATAGGCTCGAAAACTACTAAACAGATTTTGAACATCATTTTTGTGTTAGATAGTGTATTAATCTACAATAATCGACATCAACGCGAGAAAAGCCATGGGCAGAGTATTATGATAAAACTAGGTGTAGCCGCTCGGTTTTTATATGTAAGTATTATAATATAGACATTATTGACAAAGATACTTATTGTTAAAATTATATACTTTACAACAAGTAAAATTACTTTATATTTTTTTTACAACATTGTATAAAATTTATGCTTAAATATATTTATAAGTACATACAATTTAAATACCGATACGCATTTTTTACATTACCTATGTTATAGTGTTGTGACAACCCTAACATATTTTACGACATCATCAATAATTTCCGATAAAATTAGGAACTTTTCAACTGATGCTTCATTCCATGCTTCAAAGTGCTTCGAGTGTGAAAACCCAGCAGTGAAGTAATTCTGCTTGAGGAGTCTGCCTCTCTCACGTAACCTTCACGTTCTTCAGCAACAACTTTATTGTGAGTGTTCACCATGTGAGTAAATTTAAAATTATCGTAGAATTGTACAAACCTGTGAATCGAGTTTAAAAACTTGAACATTTTGCGAGTATCTTTCTACTTACCCTAATTGACTTCTGTGTTATGATCATCATAATTTTAATAGTCTGTAGTATTTAATAGACTTTATGATTTCTACTCGTATAAATACAATATACTAATATCGTTACAGTAGTGATAGCAAATTCCAGTGTACTTAGTTCTAGCCTCATGGTGATAATAAAACTTAATTGAAATTTTACTTTGTTTACAGGTCTGATTCAGAATTCGAAGTGTTCGAGCCTGTAGCTGCGCAGAAATCAAAGCCTAAAAGAAAAGCATCCTCTCATAATACCATCAGGTAAGTCATGCTCTTGTCTGACATCATAATATCTCAGACCAAATAAAAAATATAGACTGAACTCCGCGTAGAAAGAACTGAGGCAACTTTGGTATGTATGTGTGGTGAGCCGGTATTGGTGATTATTGCACTTAATCACGAGGTCGCGCTCCGCTCGCCTCGTGATTGGTAAAGGTAGGTGTAGTTTCGTTACATGTGTGCGTGCGTCACTGTGCATGTACATGGGTGGGTGTAGTTGAACTCGTGTCAGTTCTTTCTTCGCAGAGTTCAGTCTATACTTTTTATTTGGTCTGAGCATAATATTGTGTAAGTGATGTCATACAGTTCACTTATAGTGATCCTGTAGTGTTATATAGGTATGTATTAAGCAAACAAGTAGGTAATTATATATTTAGATTGTTACGTGCTTTGGTTTTATTTGAGGTCTGATTTGTTTCATACAAATGATTCTTTGTTTAATAAAATGGTTTAAACTCATAATATAACGTTTAAATACCTAAGTATTTTTTTAAAGCCAGATATTAAGTATCTGTTAAAGTAACTCAAATGACGAGATTACTATTTTTTATTCAGAATCTAACAGACTTTTTTATTTCAGATCTACTAGTTCTTCGAAGAAGTCGAAAGCTAGCAAAAAAGAAGTTTACGACGTGTTCGGTTTGCTGTCTGATGAAGAGGAAGACGTAGCAGCCCAGAACTCAATCCCTGATTCTGCTAGTGGCAAGAGACTCGTCAATAGCATCAGCAGCAAAGTAGCTGGCGGAGCTGTGATACGGCGGGCCTCTCTGAACGGCTGCTACTACGTAGAGACACGCGTCTACCTTGCTGAGGAAGCCTTAGCAACACCACCTGAATCACGTTACACCAAAGCGCTCGTCACGCTCAAGGTGCAGCTAGATCCTGAGCAGCCTGAGTGGGAACACTTGCAACGGTTTTTGAAGAAAACCAAATCATTATTTAATGATAGCAAACCTATGTTCTATAGTAATAAAATAAATATAAAATAATAAACTAAGTTACTTACCTACTCCTATATTATAAATTACTATAAATTTTATGTTTAATTTTATTAACCCTTATTGTCCTAGTAAAGGTAAAGTGAAGGTTTGTAATAGAGGTATATTTGAAAGGTACGTACAGCATAATATATATTTTCAAAGCCTGGTATCAACTTAGGTATTCTAGTTTTAGCAGATAAGATATAATTTAAATTTTATAAGAAATATAAGTAGATAGTCTTATAAGTATACCTAAGTAGATACCAAGTTTGAGAATTTTATTTATAAGTAAGTGAATTAAATTAGTCTTAAATTAAATTTTTTCATACTTATTTTATAAAAAATGCCATTTTGTACTGAGTGTTGTATCCAAGTAGGAAGTAGGCAGTGGGTGGGCCACCTGAGGAGCACCGCACACAAGAGTAAGAGCGATGCGCCGCGGATGAGCGACAGCGATGGCGTTGTCGAACTCGCGACTGCTTTCCGCGGTCGCATTGCTTCATATAGAATCACTGCTACAGATGAGTATGAACACTCTTTGCCTGATTTGTTTTTACAGAGTTTATTCTCTAAAATAAATAACATTTTGCAGCTCTCTTTGAAAAAGCACATAAGCGTAAAAATTAATTTTGAATATTTCGCTATATTTGTTTTACTTAAAAATGAAGTAAGCGAGAAAAAGTCGTTCGCTACTAAAAACTTTATTGTATATCGCAATTTTAATTCTAAAAATTTATTTGAAAACTTAGTTAGTAGTATTAAGAAAAAAATTGTTGAATTTCAAGATCAGGATAGTGGATGGACTTTTTTAAATAATGTTTGTCTAGAAATTAACATAAATAAGTATGATCCTTTGAGAGGATCTGGCTCTACTTATATTGAACTACCATTAGCAATTAAAAGCAAAAGAGCTTGTATTAATATACAGAATAAGGACCAATATTGTTTTTTGTGGAGTATTGTCGCGTGTCTATATCCGGCTAAAAAGAACAGTGAACGTATTACGTCTTACCCACACTTTCAGAAAGTTCTCAACATAAAAGACATGTCCTTTCCCGTTACATTTAATGATATTTTAATTTTCGAAAAGAATAATCCTCATTTGTGTATAAACGTATACTCATTAAAAAACAACCGTACTGTAGTAGGCCCCATATACAGATCAGAATTCAAATCAAAGACTAGAACTAGAATTAATTTACTTTTAGTGGAAAATAATGTTCAAGGCCATTATGTTTTGATAAAAAACTTATCGCGACTTGTAAGATCTCAAATTACTAGACATCATGGTAAATTATATTTTTGTGATGATTGCTTGTTATTTTTCACTACTGAAATTAGTCTTGATACTCATACGTGCAGCGGTGTTAGTACAGTACTACCCGATAAGGGAACGTATTTACAATTTAAAAATTTCGATAGAAAGCAAGATGTTCCTTTTGTCGTGTACGCGGATTTCGAGACGATTCTACAACCATTTCAAAGCTGTGAACCTAATCCATCTTCGAGTTATACCTCCGCGCTTCATAGACATATTCCTGCAGCCTTTGCATATCAAATAGTCTGTTCATATGATAGTAATCTGAATCGTTTCGTACAATATCGTGCGGCTGACTGTGTAGAGAAATTTCTCGATACACTTTATAATGATATCAAAAAGATTTACCAGATTTTGAATACTGAAGTTACAATGGATTTTAATGAACACGATGCAGAGGCTTATGCACTTGCTAATGTTTGTCATATTTGTGAGGAATTATTAATTTTCGATAAAGTAAGAGATCACTGTCACCTGACAGGACGCTATCGAGGTGCAGCGCATCAATATTGCAATCTAAGATACAGTGTTCCTAAATTAGTCCCGGTCTTTTTCCATAACTTAGCTGGCTATGACTGTCATTTATTTATAAAAGAATTAGCTGAAAGTTCAGGATCTGTAAAAGTTATACCAAAAAATAAAGAAAATTACGTATCTTTTACTAAATTTTTGAAGCTCAATGATGAACAATATGCTCAAATACGATTCGTTGACTCTTTTCAATTTTTAGGAACCAGTTTGGAAAAATTAGCAAAGGGCTTGAATCACTCAGATTTTAAACATTTAAAAAAGAATTTTCCGATTGAAAAAGAATTTAAATTGTTGACTCGTAAAGGAATTTATCCCTACGAGAACATGAAGCATTGGAAATCTTTTTCTGAAAGACAGCTTCCACAGAAAAAATGTTTTTATAATTCATTGACCGATGAACATATCAGCGATGTCGAATATGCTCATGCTCAAGAAGTTTGGTCCACATTTAAAATTAAAGATATGGGAGCATACACAGATCTCTACCTTAAAACAGACGTATTGCTTTTGACTGATATATTTGAAAATTTTAGAGAAGTTTGCAAATCAAACTATAAATTAGATCCTGCATTTTATCTAACAGCCCCGAGCTTATCTTTTGATGCAATGTTACTTAAAACTGGTGTTAAGTTAGAATTATTAACTGACTTAGAAATTATCCGTTTTATACAAAAAGGAATACGTGGGGGTATATGTTTGTGTTCGACGAGATATGCCCAAGCTAATAATAAATATATGCCTGACCATGATCCCAGCAAGCCGGATTCTTTTTTGGTTTACATTGATTGTAATAATTTGTATGGATATAGCATGTCCCAATACTTACCTGTTTCAGATTTTAGATTTTTGGATCAGAATGAAATAGATCAGTTAAATATCATGAATATTACGGATGAGTCAGACTTTGGTTACATTCTTGAAGTGGACTTAACATATCCCGAGGAGTTACATTATAACCATAACGATTACCCATTTTGTCCTGAAAAATTTATACCACCAGGTGGTAAAACATCTAAGCTAATTCCAAACTTATATTCTAAATATCAATACGTAATTCATTATGTTTATTTAAAAACATGTATTGAGAATGGGCTTATTTTAGACAAAATTCATCGCGTCTTAACTTTCAGGCAAAGTCCATTTTTAGGAAAATATATTAATTTAAACACAGAATTGAGAAAAAAAGCTGTAACTTCTTTTCAACAAGACTTTTTTAAATTGTTAAATAATTCAGTATTCGGAAAAACATTAGAAGATAGCGAGAAAAGAGTTGATGTTAGATTAGTTAATAAATGGAGCGATAAATCAAACAAAACGAAGAAGTCTCTTTCAGCAGATAAATTAATTGCACGACCGAATTTTCATAGCGCAACAATTTTTTCAGAAAATTTGGTTGCTGTTCAGATGAAACCAGAAAGAGTAATTTTAAATAAACCCATTTACATTGGGTTTGCGGTATTAGAACTATCTAAAAGCCATATGTTTGAATTCCATTACTCTGTTATAAAACCTCACTACGGAGATAAAATACAATTATGCTATACTGATACCGATAGTTTTGTGTATAAAATTGAAACTAATGATTTTTATCACGACTTAAAGGAAATTTTTATAAATTACTTTGATACTAGTAACTATAACTCTAACAATATATATGGTTTACCTTTAAAAAACAATAAAGTACCGGGATTATTTAAAGACGAGTTAGGAGGAGAAATTATGACTGAATTTATAGGACTCCGGTCTAAATTATACTGTATAAAAACTGCAAAGGCATTCATAAAAAAGGCAAAGGGTGTTAAGAAAAATGTAGTTAGAGATTTGTCTTCATCTGAATATATGTCTGCTTTATTGAATGATAAAATAATAAGGAAAAAAAATATTTTATTTCGATGTATAAAACATGAAATTTTTACACAGAGCGTTAATAAAATAGCTTTGTCAAATTCAGATGATAAACGTTTTATTTTATCAGATAAAATTTCTACCTTAGCATGGGGTCATAATAAATTATTTTAAAATTTGTGTAATTAAGGTTTTTTATGTAGTTAAGGTTGTTAGTGTTAAATTATATTGTATGTGTATTATATCTACTTTGTAAATGTTGTTAATATTAATTAAATAATAATTAATGTTGTTTTATTGTAATTATGATACAAACCTATTTGCCTAATAAAATTATAAAAACATACTTAGCTGGTTTTAATTTTTACTTTCCATAGCCCGTTTAACTATGTCTGATTATTTATCTATGGAACATGGCAAGGTAATGAATACTAAAGAATATAAACATAATTAATGTTGAAACAGCACTAATCAAATGTGTTGTAACGAGGTTACTTGTTATGAAATGCAAATTATGCAATTTTCTTAATTAGGTTTTTCAAGTCACTATTTTTCAGCAATTATTATTTCATTCATTGTTTAGCTGTTCCAACGAACAGACACTTGGAAATTTTGTATCACTATCCTTGTAAGTATAATGTCTAATTTTTTATTTTTTAGAAATATCCTTTGATTTTTTTTCTAATCTGTATTTTTTTAACAGGTAATGTCTAATTCATCGGATATCCTGTTTTCACAATATGCGCAAGATCCGTTAGAAGGTTTTACTCAAGAATTCCAGGAAATACGTCAAAGGCATATCAATGAATCAAAACAGAAGGAGAAAAAATCTAGACAGAGAAAAGATACTTCGAGAAAAAGAGTTCGAATACCTACTAAATCGTTTGTGATCACAAAAGAGCAGAAAGGAATGAAACTTATAAAAATAACAGTTTTGGATTTGCTAAGTTCGAGTGAGGATTATTTAATCACATCAGCTCCTAGCTCAAACATTGACAGCATTGATGAAAATGTGATGCTCAGCGCGCAGTACGTGGTTCAGGAGCCAGTGGACGAGATCATGGATCTCACGGAAACCATTGTTAGAAAAATTTCAAAAAAACTTTGCGGTGATAGTTTGTAGTTATTATGTTATCTTAAGTTGTGAAATAGTAAGAATAATTTATTATGTGTTACTTAATTATAAAAACTTTAAATAAACCTTTTGATAAGAGATTCAGGTTTTTTCTTTTTTCTTATTTAGTAATTAGATACCTAAATATTTTCTTTCCATTTATTCGTAAAAATAATTTTGAAAATAAAATCAATGTTTTCTTAAAATTGCTTGGACGGTGTCATCTAACATAGATAATTTGTACTATCTATTTGCTTTAGAGATACTTGCTACTACTCAAGCGTTTGATACTTAGCGCCTGTTTCATAATGTACAAGTAGGCACTATTCATTGAATAATTATAAAAAAGGAACAGAATTCGTATGAACTAATCATCAGAGTTAGTTACTCGGAACTTACTCGTCGTTGGTGAAACAGGCCCTGAGTTTAGCAATTAAATAAACAGTTCTGTTGTACTGAACTCGATCAAGCCAACGCATCTATGGATTGTGTTGCTACACAATATAAATATGACGTTGGCTTGATTCTATGAACCTATCATCACCATCTGTCAATTACTTATACGCTACTGAGATGAGTAATAAAAAAGCAAGTGAACTGTAATAGATTTATTTAAAAGAATTTTACATTCTACTTTTTTATTAAAAATCAAACAACACTTTATTTTCTACACACCATTTTTTCATACATAAAACATTTTTTAAAGCACATATGTTTCTATGAGTAAAACAATTGTATATAGTTATATTTTTACAATAAAGATCATTAAGAGCATTTAAATTTGGAACACCTAAATAACTTATATCTATGATATTATTATGTCCGCATAAATCTTGAACCCATTTAATCTTCTCAACACCTTTTACTATAATTTTTCTCTCTTTTAAATAAGGTTTGATAATTCTACGAAATTCTCTGTAATCGATATATCCTTCGCTCCAACGATAGCCTCTATTTTGTTCTATCCAACGCACATGATTTCTCTCTTCTTGAGTGAGAGCAGTGAACGGGTATGGGGGTTTTATTAAAAATATATGAGTATGGTCTAGAGTAGCTATAGCTAATTCTTTTACTATAAAATCATTTTCCTTATTTTTAAATCCTTGAAGATCTAAAATTATTGTATGATTCATGATATTTTCTTTACAATATTACTCAAAGGTTTATATTCAAATATGCAATCGTTCAGTATTAGACAATATGCAGCGGTGTGATCAGGTATCTCTTGATCGGCTTCGATTTCAACTCGGACGTCGATCGATCCTTTTAGCGTTTCGTGCTGGCGGGAACAGTCAATAACAAATAAGGGAGCGATTTCTTTGAATTCTTTTAAGCTCAACAAGGGTTCAGCTCGACGACTGTGATAAGACTGTTGAAACCTTGTGTACTGTTCATATATTAATGAATACTTGTTGTTGGAGAAATCTATGTTCAGACTTTCATATGGATAATAGGACGAATTTAGAAATACTCTTATATCGCGTATATGACAATGATCGAACTCTGCCATTGACATTACCGCATTATGTTTACGGTTAGTTTGTAAAGCAATAATAACAAAACGTGGTTTTTCGATCTGTGAAGAGGTTTTAATAGACCAATTATGCTTACGAGTTTGTGGTAATAGCGGATACTCATATAAATCCCAATTACGAAATGCTAATGTTATAGCACGATCTTTTTCTAAGTGCTTTAATAAATTAATTCTTTCTCGGTCTGATACTTTAACGTGAGGAACTCTCCAGGCTATTTTATTTATCATGATGTCTTCCACAATTTCTCCTGTAGCTAACTTTAAAGCATTGAGATTTGTGTTGCTTCTCAATAGTACTAATTCATGTTTACAGTTCATTATAATTTTTTCATAATCTTCTGCAAAACCTAATACTTTATTCAGGGGTATAGAAACAGAAAATAATCCTCCGTTAACAGTGCTCGTGCCTGTAAGAGACCAACCCCAAACGTTTGCACATTTCGATTCATTGTCATTTAACGAAAGATAAGATTTCATTGTTGTAGTGACCCCCGCATTTTTTATTCTATCTATTTCTACACCATTTAGTTCATATCGAATGTCTTGAAATAAAAATAATGCAGGATTATTTACAAAATGTACATTTGGTATTCGTTCTTTTTCTTTAGAAGTGCTATTAAGCTTATAAACATCAACTCTGCCCTCAATATACAAACTGCTGAGTGCGGGTAAAACGTACAGGTCTTGCTGATTAATCGGTATCCGTATTTCATCATTCTTGTTGAAACTTGTCACGTAAGGTTTATACGAATGATATTCAAAACTTTCAATGCTGTTATCGTATGACGTTGGTTGGGATATATTTAAAATATTCATTTTAGTAAGCCTAGTAGCTTTAAAAATTCTTTATTCTTTTTGGTGAGTTTCTTTTTCAAGCGAAGCGGTGTTTCTCTATGAGCAGATCTTTTAGAACTGAGTGGATCAGGGAAAGTAGGTAGGTTTTTATTGAAATTTAACATTTTTTAAAGTGTAAATATAATTGTACTTCTTCACCTCGCAAATTGATTTCTCGGTTTTCAGCATCCAAAATTCTTATATTTATACTGCTTATGGAATTTTGGTTAACGGGAAAATAAATCAAATTTTTCGGTATTTCAATGATTCTATAACCAGGTGGTACGTTTGGTACAAATTCGTAAATTATATGACTTGCTTTTCCATTCACAAATGATCCACTGATAACATCACATTCGATGCGCACGATAGTTGTTGATAAAATGCTAACAGGATACCGGGACTCGGTGGTTATATTTGCATTTACTGCTTCCGATCCAAAACCTAAAACTTTCCCGATGGAATTATTTTTATCGAAGTGAACATTTTGAGAACAGAACAAATGTGTTTTTAATGTGTTGTTATTGCAAGTCAGGTTCAACGTGGCATTTTTTATATTACTCTTAAGATAATCACAAATATCTTGAAATTCATACGACCCTTCAGGTATTTCGATAACTTCATTATTACCGTAGTGAAATTTGTTGTTTCGTTCATCTATATTAGGAATAGAATTAAATGTAGAAAAATACAAAAGACCACACTCGTAGTTTCCGATTAATTGTAGACTGGGGGAATAATTTGTTAATAAAGAATCTCCTTGGCCTGTTATTGATACAGTGAAAGACATTTTTATACTGATCAAAATGTTTATTGCATTCTTATTATAAATGATTATTCCAATAATCTTTTAAAAAACTTAGACAAAGATGACCACAGTTTATAGTGCCAAACTTTTGATATTGTGCATAATTATAATGTATCGTCATATTTCTTAAATAATTTATCAACTCTAATGGTGGTCCTAAATTACCAAAGCTATCAAAATATTCACAATAGTCATTTTGTTTAACATAGGCTACCCAATGAGTTCCGGGATTGTTAGAACTATCAAGATTTACTATACCACATTCTATTTTTTTAGGTTTTAATGGTAGTGTATCTCTCATGTAAACGCCTCGAAAGTATGGTATATCAGAAGCATTCTCCAATATGTTATAATTAGTGAGAGGACGTTTGGGTAGCCGATTTGTTAGTTTTTTGGAAAATTCAAATATAAACCAGCTCCTTTTTTATGAGGTTTAATATACATTCCTTTCCCAAGTGCAACAGCTTCCATCATCTTGTTATGTCTTTCAGATTCTTGCAAGTTTTTCTGAGCAACTCTATAATCGTTGACAGCTTTGGCTATACCAGCAGCACCACCAGCAAGTGAGCCCAGAGCAGATAACCCAGCAAAAATTGGAACGAGAGGCAAGAAACCTCCGCTTTTAGGTATAGGAATACATCGTGGTAATCTTATTCCCTTTTTATTGGAAAACAATTTTTTTGCTGTTGCGTAAGCGCGTTTTATAGCAGAGTGATTATTTTTGCATTTTGATTTTCTTAACTGTGATTGTATTTTTTTTACTATTGACATAAAAGGCCTGACTCCAGCACCGGCTTTGAGCTTTGCTTTCATCGCATTTTTTACAATCCATGAGGCAACTTTTTCTCCTCTTCCTGCATCTTTTGATTTTAACCTGTTTTTAGCCATATCTAAAAGATCTAAATCAGCCTTATGTCTAGCCTTCAAATCTCTATTATTATATGCAATATCGTGATACATACAAGCTTCATCCAATTTATTTATACCTCGATCACCTCTCAGTAACCGTTTTTGCAGTTTTGTTCCGGGACCACAAAATTGATATCCAGGTAAATGTAATTCAAACGGTAAACGGTTTATTAATTCGTTGATAACACCACTTCCCCGCTTCATTGATATTTTCGAAATGCCGATATTAAAGGTAACCAGTATAATTTATATCAGAAAACTAGTGCTTTCTTATCTATCCAACTATTTTCGTTATCATCTAGACCTAACCATTTAACAAAAAGCTTATTTCCTTTTCTTTTCAAAACTTTTTCAATCAGATAAATATCAGGGAATTTTGTTTTTTGTAATTCATACTCATAAAATGATCCTAAAATTCTTTGTTTATACTTATCCTCTAAAAGATAAGTATTTGGTTTCGTTTTATTTACTTTAACAATAACAAACAATTCAGTCGACCAGTTTGGTGTATAGCCTTTATAAAAATCTTTCTTAAACTTACTAACTCGAACATGATCTCCAACTTGAAATTTCGGTTTCTTATCTGTGTGACACGACTTTGATTTAAAAATATTTGACCGAACAATAATCTCGTTTGCTTTATCAACATCAATTGGCTTATATTTTGTTATACGGTGCACAGTACTGTTATAATTTTCTACAACGGACTCTATGTTCTTTCTAAACCATTTGTAAGAGCCTTGCAAACTAAAAATTTTGTAAAGTTGGCTTTTTATTGTTCGTATTACGCGTTCTACTATGGAAGCTTTTTTTACAGAGTAAGTGGAATAATGATTTATGCTGTATTTGTCTAATATTCCTTTGAATGTATCATTATAAAACTCTTTACCTAAATCTGTTTGTAAATGATTAGGTATTCGTGATGACTTTATGAATATCTCTTGCATAGCGTTCGTAACACACTTTTTTTCTTTTGATTTTAAAGGGCACGTCCATACATATTTCGATAAGGTATCGATTACCACTAAAATGTATTTATAGTTTTTATTATATTTTGAATACTTCTGTAAATCAATCAGGTCAGCTTGCCATAAATCGTCTATTCCTTTAATTATAGTAGTTTGACGTGGGAAATTTCTTCTTGCTGCTTTATGGAGTTCATCGATTATGTCTTTTTTACTCATTTTTTGTTTAATTTGTCTTCGAACAATTTGTCTATTTCTGTTTTGCTGTAATATAAAGTACTGAAACGGTTTACTGTCACTTTTTCCAAGTTATTTAGATAATTTTTAACGTCACTTTGGACCTTCTTTATTTCTTTTCTTAGTTCCTGAAATGCTTTGTCTACATAAGCTTTATTCACTGCTTCATCATCTTCAATTGGGATTGATAAGCCTTTTAATTTCGAAGACTTTAAATCAAAGTGCCCCGTTTCCGATTTCACCAGGTAATGGTTACAGGTATCAATATATTCTGTTAGTCGCAAACGCTTGTGAACGTGGTGCCCAAACTTGTCTACATTCATTGCAGTCTCGGTGCTTTGTTGAGGGTATTTGCTAGTGCACTGGTCAATTCTCCTGATACCCCACGCTTTTTATATTCTTTGAAGTTTATACAAATACCAGCCTCGTGTAATTCCTCTACAATTGAAATTATTTCATTATCGACTGCAGTGTTACCTGCTATTTTCGATGCTAGAAGTAATTGTAATCGTTCGACTAATTCGTTTGGATCATCCCAATAAATATAGTCAGTATTTTTTTTAACTTTCTTCATAATTTTAAAGCCTTCTCCTTGTGCTAAACTCTCTGTGCTTGTTGTAGGATTTCTAGTCAATCTAAACAAAGGTTTGATAATATTTATGTATCTAAACCCCTTATTGCTGTTTATCGGTTTCGATGGATCGCAATTGCGTCGATGAGCATTGGTTTCTAAGAGCAGTAATTTATAGTTTTGTAAATCATCATTCGTGATAATATCTAAATTTGGTTTCTTTTGATACAAAAGTTCTTTTAAGCCTTCTGTAATTTCCAATTTACGTGTTCCTACTGTAAGAAACATGCCATCATCATGAATGCGGGTTTTTCCAAGCATCAGTTTCCCGCGTACATTTTTTATTCCGAAAGGTACACCAGAAAATACTTCTGAAGATGTGGACCACGACAATGACTGGTTTTTTGGGTTAGGTGATGACTGGATAGACTTAAACGATGTTTCGCTAACATTCTGATCTTCAAAAGGAGATGATATGAGAGTTTTGTTATTATATAACTCCCGCCCTATCAGTTCTTCATCTTCTTCACTTTCAACTTCATTGGAATCATTACTAGACAATGACGACGTTTCACTTCCTTTATAGGTGTTTTTAACTTTTTTTGGTAATTGACTATATTGATCATTTTCCTCCGAGTTTCGTTCATCGTTCTTATTTGCTATCCTTTTAAGCGGGTCAACTATAGGTTTCAATATTTTTTCGAAAACCATATTATCATTATTCTTTGCATCCCTTATCATTTCTACTTTTCTTTTTACAGCTGCAGCAGATTTAACAATTTGTTCTTTAAGATTTTTCTCCATTTTAAAGAATATAGGTAAGATCTCGTTCTGAATCACGAATGAGAGTGATCAATTCGTAACATAACATGCTATTATGTACTTTAGTCCACTATCACAAATGTATCAAATGCTAATCTATAACAACCCTTATTTTTTTCACAGTCCTTATTTATTACAAGATAGCTGTAAGGCTTACTCCAAACAGCAGAGCACATATCGCGAAACTTTGACCACGACATATCTGAGCCTACATGTTCATCGTAAACATGTCTTAAATTAATGTCGTCTTGCTTAAAAAGAACTATTAAGTTTGCATTGTCTCTTACAAGCTGCTTCGGTATTTTAGTATAAGTTTGATTTATATAAAAACAATCGATATTTTTATGACGTCCCATAGCAAAGTAATCTCTAATGCTATTTTGATTTTCACAAGCAACATCATCAAAAATAATAATAGAATCTGACATAGCTTCATGCGGGCTCAAAATTTCACTGTTATGGTTATATTTGTTATACGATATTCCAGACACCATATTAAGAACCTTCTCGAGATACACGTATTTAGGTTGGTATAGAGATTTTGAATAAACATATAGATTTTGAAAACGTGGTCCATCTTTGTTCAACAGTAAACTTATCACTAAATTCGTTTTACCACAATTTGAAGGACCACAAACAATACAGCGTATCGTATTCGGTAATAGCTCCCCATGACGTTTTGGTTGATTGAATGATATAGGACAGATGCATTCTAATTTGAGTGATTTTTTTTGTTTAACAAATTTCATTTCACCTACTATTACTTAACCGTTATCTATCACGAGTAACGAGTAAATGAACATTAATTTGAACGCCGAAGCTTTTTAAATGTACATCATCTTTACAGTATAACTTTGAACCAATAACCCAAAAAACCATATTAGACATTCCACTCACGAATGTTATTGGGGGGTTCTAACTCTCGAGAGTGAGATCGCGTCTGCGATGAACGAAAGTGAGTTAGAATGCCCAATAACATACTACTGCTATTAGTACTGAAAAAACAATCGAAATCGTTTTATGAAAATATCTTGGATTTATATTATGAATGAAAATAACCTGAGATCGCTTATCCACTTCAATAAGATTCAATCTAGTTTTGTCTCTATTTTGGGAACCATTAGTTAGAATAAACCAAATTCCATCTCGGAAATGTGTAAATTGTAAATATAGAATTGTTTGTTTGCAAAGGTGACCGACAAACTTGCGGTCCCTTGGAGACAAGAAATTTTATTGAATAGCTCCCAAGTCCTACGAAATACGAGTTACCCTGATGAAATTTGCTTACTTAATCGAAATCAGAGCGTATGTATACTCGTAAATATACGACCTTAAAATACTAAAAAGTACTTAATTAAAGTCATTAATTTAAAAGAAGGCTGCATATAACATGGGATATTTCGTCAGTTGACACCACGAGTTGTTGACACGTGGTTGACACCAATTCAATCAATAATTACAGAAGGACTCATTTTGAATTGACCAATAGGAACCATTGGCGTCAAACGGCAAATAAAATATTTTGGACTTCGTCGATTGACACCGGTCGGTCCAATCGGTCTCAAACAGCGAAGTCAAAAAAGGCGTGCGTGTGAAATTTGTGCGCTTGACACCGCGGTGTCAACCGACGAAATAATCATAACATATTAACGCTGAAAGTTACAGTACTCCTGGTTCGGGTAGTAAATGTTTAAATGGAGGGAAAACTAATGTTTAATAATGATGAAGAATGTACGCGTGAACCTACTCTATATTACATTAATCATCTTCGGGTATGGAATATACTGCCGCTTACCATAAGTTGGCGGGATGGATATATTTCCAATCTATCTTATCTATATATATAAAAATGAATACTGACTGACTGAATGAATGACATATCAACGCACAGCCCAGACCGCTGTGTCTAGAGATTCCAAATTTGGCACGTAGGTTCCTTATGAGGTCAAGTTTGCACTAAGAAAGGATTTTCGGAAATTCACCCTGTAAGGTGGTGAAAAGGGGGTGAAAAATTTGTATGGAAATCCGTCAGTTTTGAAGCTAAAACGATAAAAATTGGTATTTAGCTACTTAGTTAGAAATAAAGAATGAAGTATTTCAGGATTTTTGAAAATTCAATCCCTAAGGGGGTAAAATAAAGGATGGAAGTTTGTATGGAAATCCGTCAATTTTTAAAGTAAAATCCAGGAAAATCGGTATATGGCGCTTAGGTTAGAAGAAATAATAAAAAAAATTAAATGCTGCCCAAAGTAACTATTCTACGCGGACGATGTTGCGGGCAAAAGCTAGTGTTAAATAAGAATACATGAACGATACGCCGCGTTATTGCGGTGTCATTTACCATAGTGTGACGTCTGCGCTGCGCTAGCACTGCATAAGAAACGCCGCGCTAACGTTAATCGAACACTAAGCTGAACAAACGCTAGTGTAAAGGGGCACTGAGTCCTATACTACCTTATTCAAATAAAGAAATGTCTCACAAAATCCTGTCGTCATGGGGTCCTTACAGTAATTTCGTCGTGTCAATGTCGTGCTAGGATTACTGCACCGCAATAAGACATGGAAACAATTTCCTCAGCTACTAAATACACGTATCTACTTGCTCCGTTTAACATATTCATGCGATATTAAGTGGAGAGGATTACTAATACATGCCCTTGGGGTGGTTGTAAATTTTGCACGTGGCAGTTATTATGATAGCTAATATCCTGAATACATAATGTACTTATGGACTTCGAAATCAAATTAGTCTACGAAGTGTATGCGGGGCTTAGGTCCCGGACCGCTGACTACATCTGTCCTGGTTTTTGGATTTTTGTTGGGATTTAGTTACTTTTTGGGTTTGAAGCCCCCTTTATGAAGGCGACACGCTGGCAACTACCGCACGCTTGCTTTGATCTCACATGCCAGCAAGATCCTTCTTCATAAGGCATTTCTTGGATTGGCAGATACCGCAGGACCAGGCGGGCTTTGTGAAGGTTAGAGGTTCCCGCGAACAAATACTCAACGTCCGACAGCCATGCTTTATCGTCTTCAACAAGGTGTTGGACTCTGTTGATTGAACGTGCTTATGGAGAGTACTATCTGCACTCGGTGTCCCAAACCATATCGTGGCGCTTATTCGTGGCCTCTACAATGGCAATCAAGGAGCCGTTACGGTTAAGGTTATATCTTCGGATCCTTTCAACTTCGGTAAAAGTGTAAGAAAAGGCTGCATACTCTACTTTCCCTTATTCTTTTCAACGCTTACGGAGAGTACATAGTAAGAAAGACCTTTGCAACATGCTCTGCACACTGCTGGGGATAGGTCGAGATGGCGCAGAATATCACAGAAAGGATGGCACCAAAGGGAAGTCACGACCCTCATCACTGAGGAACACGACGCGAGGAGAGGAGTACAGAGCTTATAACAGTGATGATGTAACACCCGTGCGCTGCCAACCCTAGTCCCCTTACCCCCTGGCAACTCCAACAGAAACACAAAACCACAAAAATGCAGTGTTAATTGGCTGTGGACTTCTGTAAGGTAGAGGTATGTACTACCACGCCCAAAATTCGAGCGGCTACTTCGCTGTTCCCTACCTCACTACCTAGTCACACAATCATTGAAGATTTTATGGGTAATAATGCTTCGTCATGTACCAAAATGACGTGACAAGCAGTAATATTTCAGTGCTGCGTACGGGAGCCTCACAATGCTGCCATAATCCTGTACGGGTATAGTTATTCTGAAAAGGGTCGCGCTCCTTGGTGGTGCGTGACGCGATTGCCAAAGGACTGGCGACAGTTCTAGGGTTAGCTATGTCTAGTTGACTTTTTTTGTATTACATTCGACCTTTGTAAAACTTGACAGCTGTACAATAATAAAGCTATATTCTATTCTATATTGTAGGGAGTAAAAGCCCACAAGGTTTGGTCTCATACATCATATTGGTTTAATCTATAACAACAGTTTTGTCATATCCATTCCAGGCTCAGTTAACGGTGCGGTAAATTTTGGAATTGAAAAATTTAAAACAGGGAAAGCTATATAAAAGAAAAGCAAAATTCGACAAATGAGTTCGGTAAATTATGTAGTGTTCTTACACTAGACAATTTACCGAACTGAAAACACGTAACGCAGGACAGAGTTCTTTTAAATCTTAGATACATGTGCTGTTAGTTTTTAGACTTAAAAGCTCGAGGATTTGTTAAAGTTTTTATTGAACAGTGAGAGGCAACCCTAGCGAGGCGTGTTAATTACGAGGTCAGAAGGTCGAAGGGGGCAATAAAATAACCAAGATTAGAAACACGGCCACTTCTTCATATTGCAATTGTTTTACACTATGTTAGATATCATGAACAATTACTATGCGAAGTCAATTACATTATCTGTTTTTTTTATTGATCGGTCGATGGGAACGGAATCCTATAACTTTATTTATTATTATTTCTGGTGTACAATATAAAAACATGTTAATTCTTTCTTCATCTTTTTCCTGCCCTGCTACTTGAAGATGTAAAGCGAGCTTTAACAGTAACTCTCAACTACTGAGTGACTGACTATTTTATCACTAACGGTCGAAACACGATGTTATGATGATTATACCCCAATGGGGTGGTGGTTGGCCGTGTGATGCCGGCAGAGTAGAATAGCATCACATCATATCCTTCAATGAGTGTCGTAGAAGCTGACTAATGGATCAGCAAAGGGGTATTTGACATAGATTATTGATCACCTTATACTCCGTCCACCAATCCGCATTGGGCAAGCGTGGTGGACTACTGCCTAAACCTCCTTAGATGACAAGGCGAGGCCTCAAGTCCCAGCAGTGGGTCGAATCATAGAGGCTGTTATGATGAGGTGGTGGTAGCTAGTCAGGTGCTTAAACAAGTCCCACCACTAGCCAAATCGAGCACTTTGTATATACTCTGCTGGGATGAACGCGGAATATTTTTTCGATACCATTGCCATTATTATTGCTTACAAATGAACTGAAACTTTGCTTTACAATATTCCATCTAAAACACGGCAATATACTTGTCCGAAATGTTGGTAAAATAAGTTAATTGCTCAACGTTCCTTCTAAAAGGGGTCCACTAATTAAATTTTACACCTCAGTATGTTTGACGCGTTGGCTACAAACACCGCCTGCTTTCGTGTAAACAGGCCAGTATTATTAGAATATCGCACGAAAACATTAACGAGCTTGGCTTCGAATACAAGACAGGGGTACGAAAGCTTTGCCAGGCATTCACGCAAGCAAAGACGGTTGAACGGATTTGGGCGTTTGGGACGGACGTAAACTCAACAGTTTGGTTGGATTAATATTTCACGCCAATACTAAACCGGATTATGCCCGGAAGCTACGGTCTAGAATCATTTAATGAAATATTTACATGCACAGTAATGATATAGCATCAGAATAACATATGGGCAAGGCGCAGTTATTGATATTGCAATTGCAACTGAAAGAGGAAATCACTAGGCAGTAGATAATTCCTACGAGAAGCAATGAATCAAGAGTGTGAACTCTGAAAATACATAATGAAAAAAAAGAAAAGTTAAGTTAAAAATTGTTTTATTGAATGATATTGTTAATATCCATTATTTAACATGAATATTTTCATGCACTTACTATTTTATAATTTACTTTAATCGGACAATGATCTCAGTGATCATAAGCAGAGTAGGAAATTGTACACATAATGTCAATGGTGCTACAGTCTAATGTTTATTCGGTAAACTGCAGGAAGAACAAACGATGCGTTTTGGTCATACGTTCATTGGTCTGTAGTTCATTCGGTGAGAACTATACAAGTGTGAAGTTTCGATGGGATCTTTTATTTGGTAAAATGCTTTTTGGCAACAAGTTCGATACTCTTGCTCTATAACTATACCTTCCTTTTTCCTTCCCATACCTTCGTCCTGTCAAGGTTCACTGGTTTTAAACTTACATTATAATTTAAAACAAACAATAACATTGTGATATAGGTACAACAAGATAAACTTGTCGATTAATCGCAGCATCTTAGCCGTTTTGGTATCGGTAAATTTATTTAAGTACACGAAACACAAGCGGAACTTAAGCCAGACTAGTTCCCAATTTCTAGATCTATCTAACCACAAAACCAGTTCAATTATAGTTTGGAGTTAAATCACTAGAGTTAAAGTCGAAAATATCTTGATCGAGCTCTGGCCCGAATATTCTACCCAACTTCATCTATAGCTTTCTTAAGATGGTACTATTGGTTTTATGTATTTTTGTAACATAATAACACTATTCTATCTGACGGTAATAAGTGGAGGTGAAGTTCATATCCGAAGGGAGATAGTGTTAGCAACTAGGCCGTACGTACTACGTGGTACTAGCCTTCGGTCATCATGCCGAAATACAAGGTGCTTCGTCACATTTTATTTCCAGAGTGTGGCGGAAAACTTATATCAACCATGTCTACTGATAATATTGTTAATTTTAAACAATTGGATTACAAATTCATTCTAAACTAAAACCTTCAAATGTCTTCTAAGTTCCACCGTCGAATTACACTGTGCCATTCAGTTCCGTGTAATTATTATTATTATTTACACCGACAGGGACATTGTCAGCTTTCCCTCACCCTATGGTAAGGGAAATATGGCCGAAGGTGGAAGCTTGTTTCACCGGGAGACTTTAACCACCGAGGACCGAGGGACTGGCAATCATATTACTATCGAAACAGAACCGTGCTGTTCACGCTATTGTTATGACAAAAGAGGATCGTAGCTAGCAGGCTCACTTATCAAGTCATATCAGCAAACAAACCTGTGAAACAAACTGTGTACAAAATTGTGATCTCTAGGATCGAACCCGGCTCTGATGAGTATCGGCGAATTACTAGTCAATATCACTGTGATGTTGATTTTATGAATGTATTCTAATTCCATAGTTTCAATTGAAATTACTGTGACTGAAAAGATAAAAACACCGTTACATAGTTTTGCCAAGTTTGGTATCGCGCCAAGCTTTTTAGATAAACGGTCGAGACCTGATATTTTGCAGTGAATAAATTCGATATGGCTTCAACATTTGTAAGTTAACACAATAAACTATATACAATAAACTGCTACTACAATTTGTTTGTGCGCTATTCATGCCACACACGGTAAAATTAGCACGTGTGAAAATGCAACAATGAGATTCCTGCTCGGAACAATGATGCGAGGATAATCGTACATAATAATAAGAGAAACGTACAGAAACCGTAGACAAAGTGTCTCTCAACAATGTCAACAGAATAGCTGTTGATTATAGGATTTGTGAGGTTGCTTTAAACATCACATCAATATAATTTGCGAAAATATTAAAACATTTTTTAGATTTTTATAAACATCTATCCTCTGATATTTCCACTTTTAGAAACATCATAGATTAGTGTTTTTTATCTCATGAATTTTGATCCCTAAATTAAATTACAATTGCCTATAGTACAAAACACACGGAGTACTTAACAGTATTTGGCAAAACACGACTTCGTAGAGTAAATTTTGACCGATCGATTCATACAGTTCAAAGCAGAAAATTACCAAACATTTGGGTCAAATTTCTTCATCTCTTCGTTGTAGATAGCGCGTCTCCTACCGAACATCTGGCTAAGACCTTTTCCGGTGATCATATGTCGAATCGTGTCCTCATATTATCATTACTTGCTTTTTGTAGGCAGTGAAACCTTTTACTGTCTCCTTGAATGAGAAAATGATTACCACTCCACTTTCCACAGTATATTGGCTCACAGCCTAACTGCGAGATAGTACTCCAGCAGAAGACTCGCAATTTGTGAATTATAGCCATCACTAGCAGTCCCTAACGAATGGTCCACTTCTCTAGATTTACTGTGGCAGTATGTATTCGTTTGGAATTCGGATTAAATTATTTATGTCACTCTTTTAGAAAGACTTAATAATTTATCGGAGAACACATTGGTTGGTGAATTAAGAGACTGTTGGACAAATTTATGGGTTTTCACTTAAAACTTATTTCAATTCGCATTTTTTAGAATAATTCTCAAAACGCATTACCTCGATAATATGGTAATTATTTACTGAAATAAAATACTCGGAAGTAATTCCGATTTCTGAGGCTTCATTTCTTTTAATTCATTTTTGAATAATTTGAAATATATTTTCGCTAAAATTAAACTCGTATTTTCTCTATACTCTCGTTTTTTGATTACTCTGTTGTCCATTGAACATTAGTTTCAATTCTCATTTTTGAACAAAAATATTTGCATATTTTTGTGAAAAAGAAATCATCAAATATGAGATAATGATTACCATAACATGTTTTTTTATACATTTTGTAATAATGTGTTACTGTTGTAATATTTGTCGCTGAAAAATCCACTTAATGACAAGAAAACTGTCTTTTTTTAGTCAATAATCCTTCAGTCTAATAACGAAATGTCACGTGTTCCAGTTTTAATTTGTAAAATAATTATTTTCAAGTTTATATAGTTAATAATTCCATTTAGTAAATAATCTATAATCAATAAGACTACGGTTACTACTTATTACACCAGACGAGCCGTATGCAGTTTGATGGTCAGTTACCGTAATCTATTCATATTTTTACATAGGGTGGTTGATTGCAAAAATGTACCTAATTATACAGCAATGAGTTAGAAAGATGAAAACATATTTCCAGTAAATTCAGTGGATCACAGATGATGGACCCAAGATTTACAAGCGCATGCAGGCTCAGCTGAATTATTTATTTGTAGACGTCGCGTCGTTTCGATAAAAAGTTGTAAAATATTCCGTGTTTCTCTATTGACTAATGTAGTCTTGTTTTACACTTAGCTATTTCTGACCTCTTCTGACCTGACTTAGTTTTTTCGACTGTCATCTTTTGACAGCAATCAAGACCACTAGATTAAAAATCCGTCCTTTGAAATTACGTAGTTTACAATCGTTATGCAAAACGAACGACTTTCTTCTCTAAATTTGTTAGAAAGTCCGACATCTTTTTATTTCTAGTTCACCTACTATTTATGCACCAATTTACGGAACATGACAGCAACCCTGTTGTGATTTTTTTATGAATAAACCCGGCTCATGACTATGTATTTTCGCTCTTGATAGGGGAAGAAGCAGCGTACTTTAAAAGCCAAAGCGACCCCAGCTTACGGTATAATCTTGAAGGCTTATTAATGCTTCTACATTTATAATTACTTTGTTTATTTTTTGTTTCTCTACACAGGCTCTCTCATAATTTTTCCATCCATTTAGTAGGAAGGCTTATTCATTATTATTTTATACAATTCGGGGCTTTTTGCGTCACTGCGACCTATAAAGATCTATTGTGACTAGCCTCCAAGTAAGTCCTATTGAGGCCTTACATATACTCCTTTAGCTGGGCACTATCTAAAAATGATAAGATATTCCTAGCTCGGATTGTTTTGATATCGTCTGGGCCGAGAATGTATCTTCCCAAATTTCGGCTTCTTTTGTGAATGAGACATTCACAAGAGCACAGGAGGTGTATTGGTGTTTCACGCTCCTGTTCACAGAATCTGCAAGCATCAGTATCTTTTAGTCTCATATTGTAGAGATGTCTGTTCAGCTTGCAGTGGCCAGTCAAAGCCCTAATCAACACGCTCAGGTTGCCCCTGTTGAGCTTCAGTAGCTCGTCAGTGCGCTTACGAGAGTATGGTTCGATTAGTGCTTTTGAGTGTGTTAACCTAGGCGTTCTTTGCCAGTCCGCTTTTGCCTCTTGGAGGAGGTGGGTTTTTGGCCTGCATGGCCTGGTTCTTTGAGATACCGCAGAAAGGTTCTAGGCCAAACTGTAGACCTTGAGCCCCAGCCCTTGCTAGCTCATCGGCCTTTTCGTTACCGATGATTCCAGAATGACCCGGTACCCATTTGAGGGTGATCTTGTTTTGTTGCCCCAGGTCATTTAGTTTTTCCACGCAGTCTTTTACTAGCTTTGCTTTAAAATGTTACCGTTTAGTGCTAGTAGAGCTGCCTGGCCGTCTGAATATATTACTATATTTTGGTTAACGTAGTTTCGCTGGCGGTTGGCTTGTACCACAGAACACAGAAAGAGGTTTCTGTGTTCTGTGGCTTGTACACATTCAATTATGGCACAAACTTCCGCCTCGAAAATAGTGGCATATTTACCAAGGTTTATGGCTTAGTCTCAACCGAAGACGATAAGGCTGGACGGGAGCAAGCTTCATCCGAATCTTTCAACCAGTGGGTAACTAGCTGTTTTTGTCACTAACTGTTCCAAACAGAGCAAAACTGATAATCGCCATTTAAAGACAAACTTTGATAGCTACTCAGACAAAGGCTAAATCTTGCTAAATAGGTCGGTCAATTCTGAATTTATGTTCGTAGTAAACACTACGGTTTCCGCTAGCCGGATAGAATTTATTTTACAGTAGGCGGAATAGGTTTCCAAAATATATCAATTTAGCAACAAGTAGGTAATCTAACCAATTTGTTGATCAAGATGATAGTAGTGGTATAGAAACGTAGCAATTTTAGGAAGTGGAGTTTTAAAACTTATTAACTCCAAATCAACTGTAAAACATTTACATTACTTGTTGTACCTCAACGCTGTTCTGAATCTGAAAATTGATGATTATTTATATGATAAATGTAGGCCATTTTTTAATGCATTGACATTAAAACATGGCCTACATTTATCATAAAAATAATCATCAAAATCAATTCATAACTAGTGGACTAATCGTGTAAAAAAATCAACAACATACAATGGAATAGAAACATTCACCTTTCTTGAAGTCGGCTAAAAATAATAAAATATTTTTAGCAAAAAAATAGGACAACCGACTTCAATGCGTACAAATTTAAACTAAAAAGTAAGAAATAAATAATATTTTTATGAATTAGTTGAAAAGAGCGTAATAGAAAACCAAGGAAAGTATTGATACACATTTATAATTCTTTATTTATAATTCATACTCCGATATATTTGGAGCCGGTGCCAGCTAGCCAAGGAGGATAGTGTTTGCAATTTTCGAACTTCACGGAGCGGCGGATTATTTCTTATCTTCATCATTCATTATTATGTATAGTTAATGGATTAATCAAGTTCGTATCTATTAGGTAAGTTTATTTTGCTTAGGCTGGCACCGACTCCAAATATATCGGAGTATGAATTATAAATAAAGAATTATAAATGTGTATCAATACTTTCCTTGGTTTTCTATTACGCTCTTTTCAACTAATTCATAAAAATATTATTTATTTCTTACTTTTTAGTTTAAATTTGTACGCATTGAAGTCGGTTGTCCTATTTTTTTGCTTAAAATATTTTATTTTATTATTTTTAGTGGAAATAAAGTATATTTTATTGAAAACGGATAGGCCTACTAGGCGCTCATTAAAACTTAATTGAAACTTTAACTAAAACGTTTTTTTTTGCTATTACTGATTTGTTCAAAAAGGGTCGAATTTATATAGATAAAATTTATACGGGCCATCTCTCATCTTGACGTACCTAAAAAAGAATCATTAAAATCGAGTCGTAATACTCATAATTGACGAAGTAATCAGGTAACAAACACAAAAAAACAGTCGGATAGAGAACTTCCTCTTTTTTTTAAGTCGGTTAACAAATAATATCACGTCTCCGACCTATATCTCATTACAAATGCCTGCCATTCATTCAAAATGAATGGTAAGTTAATGAACTATGAACCTAGTTATTTAACTTAAGTTCATAAAATAATTTGTCATAGTTTATGTGTTGACTATTGGACCTACTAACCAAAATTTCACTATTGCATATTAGGTAATGGCTAGTTCAAAAAAAAAATTGACATTATTTTTCTGTTCATGGACGATATTATTATATCATCCCCAATGAAATTATCATTTTAACAAAAAAGTACTGAACCAATTTCGGTATAATTTATACGGGACCACCTTTGGAGTATGTCCTTCCTAACGAAAAAAGAATCTTCAAAATAGATTCATAATTGACGGAGTAATCGCGGAACATACATACAAAAAAAAAAAAAAAAAAACATACAGTCGAATAGAGAACCTCCTCCTTTTTTGAAGTCGGTTGAAAACCCAACAACATTTCAGGAGAATGAAGGCACTTTCATATTTTCGTGGTCACGTAGGTAATTGTCGTTGTAAATTGAGTTTCCCCTGACTAGTGTATATACAATAGTGCTGAAATATCAGAAACTGGATACCTATTATGCAAAATACATAACGCAATTTTAGATATTGCGTACGTAAATAGATGTTGAATAAAATTGATGTACTATTCAAGATTCAACTCACATATTTAAATTTAGCTCTTGTCGTATAGTATTTTTATCTTACAAACGTGAGTGAGCCATTATGCACACTGAGACAATTGCATTAATTGATGCGTTATGCAGATTCTATAAGAATACATAATTATGACGCGGGCGAATAAGCGACCAGCTATCAACTATTCTGACGTTCAATAAAAAGGATGCAGATATTAGTTGATCATAGACGAAACGAAAAGAGCTATGAAGCAGCTATCGTTCACCTGCATATGTGACACCGACGACGAGTAAAGAGGTGCTAGAAACGAGTGGTGACAGTAATGAAATGAAATGAAAAAGTTCTTAAATGGACTTTGCTATGCACTTTTAAGTCGTCAAAACCCTACCACCGTTTCGGGACGAAATAGCTATTTCACTTAATAATAATTATGCGAAGACGAAGAAGAAACGGCGAAAGAAACTCCAGTAGTTCGTTACACTCAAACACTCGTTTATACCAGCCAGCCCATATCGAAATTGCACAGTCGATTCTCGCTAGGTTGCTTCTAGTACTACTCTAAGTACTTTCTTTCTTTCTTCTTTCTTTCTTTCTTTACTTGCTTCTCGCAATTGGCTCTGGGACAATTGCCCAAAGGAGAAGGACGTACGTAATTGATATCTGGCTGTTCACACCGTACGTCTTGATCATTTATTCTGTGACTACAATAAATCGTTCAGCGGCAGGGATCATTGCGCGAGATTCTCGCACCATTTGCATGACGACCGTCATTACTGATAAGTAGGTTTGGGTTTTCTCTAATACGGTCGATCTATTTTTCTTTTTATGTGACTTTTCAAGTCGTGAAAGGACAAAAGCTTATTATAAATGAGTTTTTGTTTTCGATCTTTTATGTTCCAAATCGACGTGATGATATTACTTGCAGTAGCAAAACATTTTATTCTACTTCTTACTTTGACGTACTAATAGCTTAAGTTAGTCCTAGAGGCTTACAAGACCAGGGATACCTATCCCTTTGATCACTTGCAATCGCAATGTACTCACACATGAAAAAACACATCACTAAAGGTGGACACACATGTAGCTGAGCGCAGCGCGCGTCGAATCGAAGTCGAACGCGCCGAAAAAATCTTTGCACCGTAATTGAATAGAAAAAATGCGAGCGCATCGGTCGAGTCATCAGCATCACCCGCGCCGAATCTGGTGAACTAATCCGAACTTACGGGGTATAAAGAATTCTCAAGTCTCAAATATAAGTAACTTCTGGCGTAATCATGTTAGCAGTGAAGTAATTCTCCTTGTTTCATCATCGACATGTTATGTATCTTAATTGATAAGTTCGAATTCGAAGTTGTGGGAAATTGTATCTTATTTCCAACTGTCTATAATTAAAAGACAATGGCCACCCAAATTACGACCGAAATCAATGGCGTAAACTTCTTAGTACGGTTGCGGCGCCGGCTTCGTTTACTAGTCCCGTCTGGCTCCTAGACGGCGTGAGTAATCCGTGTAAACAATGACACATAGTCTACACAGAAAATTACTTTATATCCCTGTTTGTGTAAGGCCCTAGTTAGGCAATATAAATTAAGTGAGACCCTACAGTGCCAAAGGTTTGTTTTGACCGAGTATTAGTGATAACCAGATCAACTTCTCATATGATGGTAGATTTTAGGACTCACTGATCCCAATTTACTTGGTGTCGGGGCACTATATTTTGATCAACATACTGCAGTAGGTTTGGACATATGACCAGTCACCTACCTGACTTGAACAAACCAAGATCATGCAAATCAAATAGTTTCAATGACATGATGTACCAGTCGCAACAGCACCTATACGCTCTTGCAAAGGGTGGCGTCGTAATTTACCAAGAGTAGGCCTTGGAGTAAAGGATGGGCAGTTGCATCATTTCGGAAACAATAACGCTAATATATATGTTAAGATTTGCGATTAAGGAAAAACGGCAAAGGAAGAAAAACTGCAAGTGAAAATCTGCTATCCTTGGAGATATCAAGTCTAGCAGTGTGCCTCATTGGGATACAGAAAATTGCATTGTTGCAATGATCAAATTCAATCATGACTGTCTTTTTTCCTATATGTGAATGCTAAAATTAAATAATTCAGACGTATAAGATGATATTAATATCATAATTACTGTCTACCAGTGCACCGCACCGTAAATCCATTTGAAGATGTCGATCCTACGCGCATTTTTCATATAACAGGTTCAAAAGCCTTTGATTTTGTTAAAAAGTAACGTTAACTTGAAAGAGACATCGTATAACAGACCTTAGATATATCTTGACTTGACAGCGTACTTTATACTTATGTGAGAAAGAAACAAATACCGAAAGCCGTGATAAATGCATTCCACTATTAGAGACCGTAAATAACTTAAAAACATCTTTTTCATCCCACCACCTCGGAAAGTGTAATTTTGCGCTTCGAAATCTGGCTGGAAAATTCTATTTTATTCGCTTGAGCGGCAAAGTAGATTTGAATTTAGAACATCACATATAATGAGTACTCAATATAATTGTAAATTCAAAACGTCATTAAACCTATTTAATGTAACCTCTATGGTGCCAAATTTATGATTAGAATGAAGATTATTTTGTCATTTCCTCGCTGAGGTGGGATGAAAAGTTACGTATTAAACTCGAGTGGAAAGATTTTTCACCTTGTGCTCGTTTGTTTCCCTCGCTGACGCTCAGGATTCTAATTTAGAATCACTCGCTACGCTCGTGATTCAACTTTAGAATCCTTCGCTTGCTCGGTCATCCAAATCGAGCACGCGGTTAAAAAGGAACTTTCCACTCTTGTATAATAAATAACTATTGTCAAAGGTTCGAAACAGGAACACAGTCACCATATTTTCTTGTTCCTCGTTTCCGATTCCGACCTGTCTGCCGGCGTTCTGACTGGCAATATATTAAAGTGCTTTCAAGAATAGACACTACTTTGTAAGGAGACGTATAAAAGGACACATACTTTTTACGAGTTGTTGTTACTTATAGATTGTGTCGATTTTAGATAAATAAATTTGCGATCTTATTCTTGCTCAATATCTTTATGTATGACTTTGACGTGTTTATTCTACAATATAGTAAATTACTCAATATACACAACTTGGTAAGGATACGTATAAGCAGAGAGCAGACAATCCTCTTTAAAAGTTGTTGTTGCTCATAATTGCCTGTCCGTCTTGTGATAGTTGTAATCACCGTCCCCTATATTCTTGCTCAATCATGAGAGATGATGAATGGTGGATATCGAAACTAATTCAAAATTTGCTAAAATAATCAATAGCTCTTAATGAAAATAAACTTACTGCTTTCTCAGCGATCGCAACTTTTATTTATTATGTAATTATTCATTTCTTCAAAAAGTTTGTTTGGCGCGCGTTCGCGAAACTTTTTTCTTCTTTTTCTTGCGACTCGCATTCGCGTCTATGGCGCGCGACGGGATCATCGCGTTAGAGCCACAAAACCCAACAATGATCGTGTTACAAATAAAGAGGGAGAGGAAATCCGAAGAAAAGATGGATAGACTGTGTGTAAGATGATATGGCAAAGGTGTTAATGTTGAGATGACGGTTGATCGAGGCGAGTGGAAGAGGAAAATATAATATACCACCCAGCAGGTAAATGATGCTGATTCTTGCTCAATCATGATATTATAGGATTTTGATTTTTGACGCAATTATTCAAAAATTTAGTATATTGCTCTACAATAGAAAATTCAGTATTATGGGGTATGATTCTAGAAAATGCTACGCTCCGTTTTATCTCTTGTAAAAGTTTACAGATTTAAGAATCGCTATCATCCAACTGGTAAGACTTAAAGTTGAGACATTAAAATTTTACGGGGAATGCCCACGGCCATAGCGACGGGCGACGAATACAAAAGAATCAAGTTGTTGCACAGATTTTAAAAGACATTCCAACAAAGAGAGAAAGTCTCATTTCCTTACTGAATATAGGTCTGACAACGAGACGGTCCTTTAAATAGGACATTGTTTTAAAAGGAACCTTCTTTCATAAAAGAAAAATGGTAATCGTCATTTCGTTGTAATTCAAACTTTTGACTTTAAATATTTTTAGGAAGTGTATAATTATCTGACTGGAATTGGATGTTTAAATGGATGCGACCTTTTATGCATATTTTTACTTACATAATCTTAATATATTATAAATTACGTGTCATGCTGTTTATCCGCGATGGACTCCTAACCGATTTTAATCAAATTTGTACACCGTGTGCCGATTTGTACACCGAGTTTGATCCAACTTAAAATATAGTTTTTATCTCGATAAGTAGTCCTCATTTTTTTTTAAACTGCAATTAAAATGTTATAGGACAGAAGTATGAAATTACCACAGCAACGGGTGGCCGGGACAGCTAGTTTAATATAAAATCTTCACAAACCAACTTAATGACTATAATCTCTGTAATGACTAAAAACAAAATCTATAACCGATTCTAGTCTGTATATGCCATGTATATGGCCCTGGTTCTTCTACACTACGGAACATATTTTGATTGCCAACACGCTTTCCGTGAATAATTATCATGTAGTCCTTTGAAAAAAAAACCTCACCACACCCATAAACCCTTTAAGAAATAAACTAACCACTGAGACAATTTATGGTATACTCACTTCTTACTGTCAGGTTAATTCTGTCGAGAAAGGACGTCTCATTTTCCACCCCGCATTCATACAGGCCTGCATCATCAACCCCTATCTGGGTGATGAATACGCTACCATCCACCTGGAACAAGATAAATTATTTTACTACACTCGTGTCGTCTTTAATCAAGTCTTCCCATATGTTAGAAAAATAACATTATTAATCTGGAAATAATCGTAGTAGCTAAAGGAAGATAATAAAACTTAATTTACATCAGATGTGAGTATGAAAATATATGACAAGATCCTAATAATCTTTCGATTCCAATTCAAAGATGCTATGTCAGTCAAACGGTACATTTATTTCGTTCTCAGGACATCAATTTAAATAAAACGTTTCTGTTTCCGTCATTCTATTCATTTTAGTCTGGAACACCAATTTAGAGTAAGCGATACGGAAATAAATGAGATGTATTTATTTATTAAGTTTGAATCTCCATCATTTATTACATGGAAAGCTAAGATTACCGCTGACTCGATGATTTATATAAGGTTTTCGCTGGTTATCAAGCGAAAACGTTTTGGTGTCGAAATTTGACAGGGAAGCCATCCTTCACCTTCATGTCACCTAGTGATAAGTAATGATAAGGGCGAAGGAGAAGAGAACTTCACGCGAATCTTCAAACACCTATGGACTGTTCATCTTATCAGTAGTTCCGACTAATTTTCTCTTGTGTTGCTAACATTATTGTTACGGTGACAGGCCTTGATGGTGGTAGCTAAGCTAGTCAGGCGGATAAGCCTGATTACCTTATATTCTGCAGAATATTTAAAATTTAAATAAATAGCTATAAGAGTCCAAAATAACAAAAATGACCAGAAGTACAAGTACGCTTCTGAAGATTATTCTTATTATACAAGACTCATTTTATCCTAGTAAGCTCGTAAGAAGAAAATCTCCAACCGAAAAGCCTAAGTAAGACCTTCATTAAATTGACAAATTGCTTTCGGTATTAAATATCAACTTACTCCTTATTGGACTGGGGAAATTGTTATTGGGTCAATATTCCCGGGAGACTGAAGAAGCCGCACGACGAATTTCATTAAAATGAAGTAATACCATAGAAGTGTATCGTGTATATAAGAAAAACCTTTTATGTTATAGTTCACACAGGTTTTAGCAAGATGCATACAGATGATTTAGCATACATCTATTGTATTATTATTTAATTTAGTCATGAGGTAAAAAATTAAGTACAGTGATTTGGAAGAAGATGCAAGCTTGCTTCACCCAGAACCCAAACACTGAGGCACTGGCCATATTATCACCGGCAGTCGGACCACAAAAGTACTGGTCATCGTAACAAACAGCTTTTACAATTCGACCGACTGCTGGGATACAATGCCTCTCATTGTCATCGAAGGAAGTTTAGGCAGTAGTCCACCTCGCTTGCCCAATGCGGATTCGTGGACGGAGTATAAGGTGATCAATACCCCTTTCCTGATCCATTAGTCGCCCTCTACAACACCCGTTGGAGGTCTGAGGTGATGCTATTCTACTATGCCGGCATCACATGGCTTCAAAAAAAGTTCTAGTAACATTAACGATATGGCCACAGACTTGGATTAGCTGGTGGTAGCTAGAGACGCGGCTTTAAAATAAGTCCCACCATAAACCACACTGAGTAGAAATTCTACTCTGAAGTTCGAACCGGGACTTCTGAAATAAGTAGGTTAGCTATCCTAGACTATTCCGAGACGGTAGATACCGAACACTCATCAAAGGAGATGTTCCAGAATGTATGGAGTCTGGCCCATATAGTTGTACAGTTATTCAAAATGTAGGCAATAATTTATAAAACAGTTCTCAAGTGTTAAATTCCTATTTACAAGCTCTGTTTTTTGGCTTAAGTTGTTTAAATAATGCAATTATTGCAACACAACAGAGACCACCATCATGGCGGAAGATGTCACTTTATGACCACAGACTAGTTAGAGATACTACGTGTCATTGTGTGACAAACACGAAGCTCCTTGGCGTAGACAGAGAAAACTATAGACTGCTGGACATTCTTTATTTCACTTACACTAGAAAAGGATGCTCATATACGCGTGGCTGATGAAAAAAAGAGACAAAGAGAATCATTTTTTGTCCCTCACTGCGTGGCCGGTTTTTTCAAGGCCAGCAACTCAGTTGCTAAACAAACTTTGACGTTTCTTACGGGTAACAAACTAATTATTACGTTTTTGGTTTGTTTCTTCAAATACGAATAACTGTTTTGTGCTATTTATGTGCCTGAAGGTGGTTATGTACAGAGTGCATCTTTAGAAAATGGTGCGATGCAGCATAATAGGATGTAAAAGTGATAGTTCGAGAAAAATTAGTGGGTTGTCTTTTCATTCGTAAGTAGACATTATTCCCGACTATTTTACTTATTTATCATAATTAAACATCCTAATTTTAGTTTGTTTTTAACAAATGATATCGAGACTCATCATGTTTTTGATAAATACGTGAGATTTTAAATATTTTTGTTAACATAACCTCTCAAGTCAGTACTGCTAGTTTTTTGGTAGAAAATTTCCCTAAAATAAGGCAATATTCTTAATTGTCAATTTAAGGGTATCTTGTATTGTCATTTTTAGATTTCTTGGTGATCCTAAGCTGAGTAGTTTGTGGATGGCGGCTACCAGAAGAACAGATTGGATCCCAAAACCTAGTTCAAAAATATGTAGTGAACACTTTGATAAAAAAACTACTATGGAAGAAAGGGAATAGAACATATCTCAATCCTATCGCTGTTCCTAATATGGTAATAATGTATTCAGTTAAAAATAACCTAATGATTTCTTAATAATTAATATACAATTTAGGGTGCGTTCCAAAACGATCTCAATTTACTCGGGGTAGAGTAAATAAAGCTCACTCAATTAAAATCAATTGTGTCTGGATATTAATAATCGTCGATGGATTAAGAATAAACTGAGTAACCGGTAGGGTTACCCAGTTTATGCTTAAGTTGTTTGTCCATCCTCAATCACAGTTCAAAACAATTCGCTATTTATTTATAAAGTATATTGTTAAAGAAAATATCTATCACCTTACAGATTTTGCACATCCCAATATTGTTCAGCCGATGGAAGTGGAAAATTGTGAAATCATGTGTCATGAAAGCCCAATTACAGATTGTGTAAGTAATGAAATTTTACACACACTAAATTTGTCTCATAATTATTTTTAATGTTTATATACATTTTATTTTTTACCAGAATGAATCTGATGTTATCAGTTGCACAGCAAGCACATCTGTGTCATCAATGGTGAAAAAAGGTTTGAGTGTTTTAAATACTCAAAATTCACCAGGAGCAGTTAAGATTGTAAGTAATCTCTTCATTCACAAAAATATGATCACTATTTTTCTCTACAAATAAATATACATATTAATGTATTTTAATTTTTAGATGGACGAATCTTATGTAACAAGTATTACAGCAAGCAACATCTGTATCTTCGGTGGTGAAAAAAGATTCAAGTGCTTTAAATACTCAAAATACACCTGGAACAGTTAAGACTGTAAGAAATCTCATCATTCACATAAGAATGTTCAGTAGTTTTCTTTTCAAACAAATATACATGCTCCTAATCTGTTGATGATGATGAATTGATAATCAATTTATACTCAGCAATAATAATTGTTATCAAGTAAGTTTCATGGAACTAATCAATATTTTTATTTTTAGAGTTCATCTCCTGACTATACCCTGCGAACATTAAAAAGGAAATGGAAAACTGAACAAAAAACATCTGAGCAACTTTTGTTAATAAAATACTAATTATAAAAAAAAACTCGACTGCATGAAATTACCACTCAAAAGTGAAAAACAAGCTCCATGATTTATAGTGGAATGTATGCACCGTGTATTATATTTTATTTGATACCTACATAAACAACAAATATATTTTAATGTATCACAGATACTTTATAATATGTTTTAAATCACTGCAGGTTTGGCGTCTAAAATCCGCCACTTTGTTTTTTATATTTTTATGTACTCAGTGTCAGTCGCGCTATCAAGACTAATCTAACGACACCTCGTATGTAAATTCCTTCAAGCCATTCAGGCTGTAGCAGGGAATATAAAAATTTACAAACATACACTCAAATAACATAACCCTCCTTCGGGAGCAGTTGGGTAATAATATCATATACTGCTTTTCCACCCTGCAGTTTCATCGGAGTAACATGTTTCACTCAATTATAATGTAGCATTCTAATGGCGAAAGAATTTTTGAAAACGAACCAATACTTTGTGTTTATTCGTTACAAACATACAAAAAATAAAATATTTCCAGCATCTAAAATCGTGTAATATTTTGTAATAAATACATATCTAATTTGGCAATGTCTTAGGCTAAGCAAAAAGGGATAACTTATAAATTACTTATTTTGTATGAAAAGTTACTTGTGAGTGTTTGTAAATTGTAATTAGTGAATATAATAAAAATATCCTATTATTTTTTCGATTGCTTTTATTTTATTTCCAACAATACTTCTTTACTATACGGGCAGTTTTAAAGAGACAGCATTTTCATTATTACTTTCTCGTACGTAGTAAAGAGGAAGTCTTGTAACCGTCAAAAAATTCGACCTCGAGATTTTGACGGATTTACACGTTTTGGACCTCCCTGAGTCCAAAAATACCGGTTTTGAAATTATGTTGTCTGTGCGTTAGCACGATAACTTGAGTATGCTTTAACTTATTGCATCCAAATTTAACATACGTGTATGACATCAAATAATGAGGTTTCTATCAACTTTTGAGTCGTTTTTGGTATACCTACAAGAAAGGCAAGAGGAGATCACTTCCGATTTTTTTTTACGTTTATTTGTAGTTTTTCCTTTCTTCTATGTTTATTTCCATGTTCACTGGCGAATACTTAGCAGAATTAGGTATTCCTTTGAAAAATGCATGTTATCTTGAAGTACATATAATAATCAGTACCTACCATGACTTACATTACTAAATATTTGTGAAGGCATATAGCCTTATTACTGGTTGCTAGGCAGCGGGTTGTTGTTTAAGTCATGTCAGTGTGCAATGTAAATTATCTAAAATAATAAAACAATTTGTTAGTTCTCCAAATATATATTAACTGAATACTACTAGTTATATCCTCACGTTAGCATCCGCACGTATTTAATTCAAAAGATTTTATATTAAGTTTCCTAGTAATATTTTTAACATGTAACGTTACCTACTAAGTATTAGCATGTTAGTTTTTTGTATACAAAAAGGGAACAGAGGTATGGGGTAAGTTTATCCTTACCTGGCAACTCTAAATCTAGTATGTACTTTTTTTTCTGTCCCTTTCAGTGACACGCTTACTAGCTGTCTATAGGTTTCTCTGTCTACGCTCCTTGGTGACAAACAACGATATACTAGCGAAGGCAAAGAAAATAAGCCTTATTGTAATAATCTTAGGAAAATAATCTTCAGATATTATTTGTTCTTGACGAAACATCAAAATAACCGTGTAATTTTAACGTTTGGGATATTTCATTTAAATGCGAGTGATTATTTCATAATTTGTTCTATCTTAATATGTTAACGGGGTAATGCATGCGTAGTCAATGATGCGTAGTGCTGACTTTGTACGCGTTAAAACAGCAATGAGGATCCGTAACGATTTTAACTATGAATGTAGCTTTGTAGACAATTAAAAAACAAAATAAATGGTACCAATTTTTTTTTTCTACGATGAAAATTGACGAAGTTATGACGAAAAAACGGATCGTTCCGCCAAGCGGCCGCCTGGCAGGCGTGTGACGTCACTCGGCACTACATCACTGCCGACTATACCCGCGCGCAGCGTTTCTTGCGAACATATCTTATTAAATACTATACATATTGTTTTTTTGATGTTATAGTGGTGGACAAAGCCTATTCAAGAGGTTTAGTGACAATTTAGTGCAGTTTGAGCAATTCTACTAATTTATAAACACGAAAGTTTGTATGGATCGGATGGTGAAAGAAGTATGCGAGCGTATATACGTCTCTATGTCTTTAACGCAAAACCTACGGAATGGATTTTAATTAAAATTTGTAATAATATAGCTCATACATCAGAATAACATATAGATAAGGCTACCTTTTATTTCCAAAAAGGGTTCGAAGGGGTTGAAATAAGGGATGAAATTTTGTATGGAAGTTCTTAATTTTTAAAGAAAAGCCAAAATTGAAACTTGAATTTAGGCACTTGATAAAAAAGAAATAAATATTTGTTTTAGCGTTTTTGAAAAATTTTGACTAGAGTGGGGATGAAAGTTCGTATCGAAGTCCAAAAGCCACGCTTTCACGCCTTCGATTTCATTAAAATTAGGTACATACAATATATACTAGACCTTAGGTCTAGTATATTTTTTTTTAGGATGTTTTGTAGGAAGCTACCTTTATTTGTAAAAAAAGGGCATGAAGGGGTTGAAATAAGGGTCGAAAGTTTGTATGGGAGTTCGTCATTATTGAAGATTAAAACATGAAACATTGAATTTAGGATTGATAAATAATAAATTGATAAGTAATAAATAAATATTTTGTTCATGTTTTTTAAAGTTTGACTCGTTTGGGGATGAAAGGTTGTATGTAAGACTAAGCAAAGGCACGCTTTCGTATATTCGATTTTGATGAAATTTGGTACAAATATTGACTAGACGCTGGGAAAGGACATAGGTTACCTTTTATTTCGAAAAAAGGCTTGAAAGGGTTGATGTGAGAAATAAAAGTTTGCATGGACGTTCGTCAAAATTATAATTGAGGCATTGTTTTTTTTTTCCTAATAGGTGAAATCATGACCTTTTATCCTCACAAGGATGAAATGGGTGATGAAAGGTCGTATGGAAATCCAAAGTCCCAAAAATGCAGCCCAAAATAACTATTCCACGCGGACGAAGTCGCGGGCAAAATCTGGTACTACAGCTACATATAGATAGAAGCTTACTAAAATAATTAAGTGTAATTTCGATTATATGATGGCGATTGTATGATGTATGATTTTATATTATCAAAACTATACATACAATTTTCAAAATCTTGGAATGTGTAGGTACTTTGCTGAATAAAAATGGTTTTTTTGTACTCAGTTTAGTTTAGTTTACAATGTTTATCTTCTATCATTACCGTGATTTAGTCAAATATTACTTATCCAAATATACATAATAATTTGCAATCATAATGTATAGGTACCTACTATTTTCTTTTCTCAAAATTTCTGTTAGAGATTTTGCCGACGTTTGCTGAATTTCTGGTTATAGTTTTATTTATTAGAAAATAACAATATAATTTGACCATAGATAATATAATACTATACTAGTAAGTAATTTGACGGATAAATATATGTTTTTTGGGGTTTCACTGCGTAACACATTTAAATATATTATGTCAAAGTGAGAAATAATGTCCAGGCCTATGTCCAACAGTGGGTGTCTCTCGGTTGAAATGATGAAAAAAAAATCTAAGTATTCCTCGATTTTTATAACTATTAAATAAAATTTTACTCACGAATTATAGATTATCAGGAATAAAATCATGTAAATATCTTTATTAACACGGAAGTTATAACTTTATGAGATGATGATGAGTAAAGTTTTATGATGTCAAGGTGAGAAAAAATATTATTTTAAGTACCTACCTACTTATTCCTTTATTATTTCTAACTATTAGAAATAAACTATTACTCACGGAATATACATTATTTAAAAGCATATTTATTCAAGATTATCAAGTAAAAAAATCATGTAAATATCTTTATTAACACGGAAGTTATAGTTAAATGAGATGAAAATGAGTCAAAGTTCCTAGGTACGGCGACTCGGAGCGGGCGGATAGTGCCGGGTGACGTCACAGCCATGCCGTAGAGCGCAGCGGATTAAATAAAATCAGTTGACGCAAATTCCTTTATAACTTTGCAACGGATGGACCGATTTTGATGATTTAAAAAACATCTTTATTGTGGTACAAAAAGGAATGTTACTATGTATGTCGTATTAGGAAAAGCCATACCATTACGGGACCTCATTCGGAACGGAACGCTCCAGTTTTTTTTTTAGTGTAATAGATAGGTAAGCTATCTATAGTTGCCATATTCAAAGTGAACTAAGAAGTTCAATTGTTTTAAGCCAAAAAACTATACATTATTTATATTTAGTTGTAAATTTCCCAGAATCATTTATTTTTTCTCCATTTTTTGAGATAGTGTACAAGACATGGGCCAGTTTGGAACATCTCCTTTAAATTGTTGGAAATCTTATTCATTAATTATAAGTATTCAAGCTATTTACTATCGACGAAAATTTTTTCGTAACTGTAGCAAAATAATATCTTTTTCTGAAATACTTGCCAATCATATTTTGAAAGGATTCTGGATGTGATGCAGTACTAAAGCGGAGATCTAGCCTGCGACTTTTTGCGACCCAAGAGACTGCCCTTCCGACTGAACCACACAGGACCGTGAGAACACAATCAACCCCCTAATCTGTAATTTCTTGTTATGTCACAAGCTGATTGATTTTGCGTGGTTTAACTTACAACCATATCAAATCATGGCAAATAAAATTATTAGGAAAACTAAAATAGGTACCCTTATTTTATAACAACGTCTGTAATAAAATAAGCAAGGCCACTATTCCGATATGTCCATTCCCAAATGTTATATTACTTGAGTTCAGAATTCTCATGATACGTATTCTATTGCATGTCCAGAGTGCCAAGCACGGAGTGTGACCGTAACGGCGATACGTGTTGCGTAACCAGCTTCGATCTTGCGACCTTATGTAATAGATTCAATGTTTGTTTTACCCTGAAAATAGCGGCACTTAGGCGACACGTGAAAATAGGTCATTATACGGTAGGTGGAATAGGACAGATATCCTATTAAAGTCGTAAGGCGATTGCTTGGATCGTATTGGAGACAAATTGAGGACGGGACAAACAAGACAAACGTTACCTTATTACTTTAATCAAATCGTACGTTTGTCAAACAAAAACTATAAAATTCTCTTTCTCCTCAAGAAACTATCTCTCTATGCAGATTCAGTTTTTGTTTAGTCGAACGTCGAACATTCCTCTTTTCAAATATTGTGCTGTTATGGGCAAAATTAATTTCCCGTATTCCAACCAGTTGCATAAAGGGTGGATCACGAGCAACAGAGGGTGAAAAATTATTTTTAACATTTTTTTTTGCTATAGTTTCATTTTTATAGCAAATTTTAAGCATTAAGTAAGTATATTCAAGTGGAAAATAAAATAATTAAATTCATACCGCATTTTTCAACCAGTAATAAAAAAAATCCTACTACCTAGTGAAGGATAATATTCAAACCATGATTTTGTTGCTAATTTTTATTTGGCATGTTTAGATATGACTGAATTTTATACCAAATTAATTACAAAACGAAAAACACGATAAAATACCGTTTTTTATTTATTTCGGTATAAATTTCAATCAATATAAATATTCAAATCAAATAATTAGAAAAGTTAAAGGTTCTGGGTTATTCCACACCACATTCGACGGGGATTTTTCTACCCGCAAAATCAGCTAATCCATTTTATGAACTGAATAATTTGTCAATTTTTTTGTTGCATAATTATGAAATATGAAGGAATCCTTTGAAATCTGGTAAGGAAATTGGCAATGTTAACAAGCAGGTGTAATCTCCCTATAAAAAAGTTTTAAATGCACTATCGCGTGACAAATTACATCCAGTAGTAAACGACAAAAATTGAAATTAAAGCCATTGGAAATATGATAAATATGGCTTTACATTACAAAAAGCCCCAAAGTAAAACACCATTTGTGAATTATGCATAAAGTTCATGAATTTTAATTGTCACGTACCTTCTGGGATATCGGGCCCCTTTTCACAATAAAGTATGCATTTCTATCAAAGTCAAATAATGATAAATAATATATTACTTCAGCATTGTTTGCGTCATTATGTAGATGTAATTCATAGCTTCCGTGTAACTAAATTTCAGCCGAGAGACGCCCACTGCTTGACATAGGCCACCTCCAAGGATCTCCAACCCGATTGGTCCTGCGCTGCCCGCATCCAGCGGCTTCTCGCGACCTTCATCAGATCATCGGTCCACCTTGTGGGGGGCCTACCAGCCAATGTTTCTACTTCCTCATACCAATATATCAGGGTTCATGTCTTGATATCGACAATACTGCTCTTGGTTTTGGTATTAATTTTCTGATACCCACCCTCAATGGGAACATGACTTCTTATTGTATGGTTAACGAGGTATCAGAGTCTCACAAGTCACTATTTCTGTCCTCTAACGTGACCTTTGTATTATCTTTCGACAGCAGCCTGAACCATCAGTTTAACGTGCCTTCAAAGGGGAAAGTCAAGTTGAAACAGTTTAGGTCACCCATCTGAATACTGCGCACTTAGTATGCTTAACTTCTGCGATCGGTATGAACGACACACGACCGCGGCGTCATCGACCCCCTCAATCACATCATCACTACATTGATATGACTTTCTTTTAATACTCACTTTGATTTCGCCTGATAATTTCTACCAAAATCTACATTCTGCCTACCTGCTTTTGTAGAAATACTTTCTACAAAAATCTTTCATCTAGCTATCATAAAATTATACGATTTAACTTCAAAAGATTTTATGCAATTTATTTTAAATGAAAACATTCTTTGAATGCGTTGTGTGTGACAAGTACATTCAAAATCAGTTGCGGGCTGAGGTCTGATTTCGTCACAAATCATATGGCTTGTCGCGGATCTTTTTCTGGAAGTTACTTTTGTGGACACAAAACATGAATTATGTCAGCTCATGGCGCAAAATATAGTCTGCTCTAAGTGTTCGACGACATTCGTCTACCTGTACCGTGGGAAACTTGTATCACAGCACAGTTTAAGAAACAAGTTGTTTAGACTGTGATTCTATCATGAAAGATTTACGTATTTGCAGTCTAAAAATGGACTTAGCCTCGGGAGTGGCGCATTGAATCTAATTTTTATTATTACGTTAAAATAGAGAATACTACAATTAGTTTATACCAACTAAAAAACCCCCATTTATACATTTTTACCAACAAAAATTGGAATTCTACCTAGAAAATCCGCTAAGTTACACTGGTTACCGCATATTCTATTTATTGCGTGCTGGTGTGAAAATCTTCGTACGGGGTACGGGTTAAGATTAGGCATTATTTTGTGTTCGTTGTGGTATCGAGTTATAGCCTACGACCTTGCGGCGAAGCCTTGGCAAACGATCGATAGCTACTCATGATGTCAGCATCAAAACTCAAGCACAGGTGAACAATACCTTTACGAATTTTACGATAATGTCAAGATCTCCTGTCGACCCGAAATATGAAATACACGGAAGTTCAAAGAAAATGTAACATTAAAATATTGAGTGCGATATTTATGCAGCTCATTGTCAATAAATAAGTTACATTGAAGAGCTGTAATCACGAGTCACCCGTAATACGGGCTGCATTTAATACAGTAACATAATTACTAATGTAATTATTAGGAAAGGGCAGAGCAAATTAGCTGCTCGAATTTAATGCACAGGCGTTCCAAATTCTGGAAATCTGTCAGTCAGTTGTTGATAAAAGTTAAATGAAAAGTAGTTGAGTTAGCAGTGCGACCAGTGCGAGGCGAGTGAGAGCATGAAGTTGTCGATTGACATTATCGATCGACAACCGCATCTTTCCTTTTCTCTCTTTAAGAATATCTGTCAAATTAATCGATTTTTGTAATTTTACAAATTTTGACAAATTTAACAGTAATCTTTTTTATGTCTTTTTTACTGAAAAAAAAAACTATCGATAGTTGTATGTTCGCTCGTATCATTACACTATGCTCGCTCGTATCATTACACTGTGCTCGCTCGTATCAATACACTATGCTCGCTCGTATCATTACACTGTGCTCGCTCGTATCATTACACTATGCTCGCTCGTATCATTTACACTGTGCTCGCTCGTATCATTACACTATGCTCGTATCGTGGGCACTGCACGAGTCCATAACGTTTGTTTGCTAACTTTGGTATTATTAATACTCAATTACGAGCGTATTTATTTTAAGGTGCTGAAATGTAGAGAATTTATGTAAGTGGCTATAATACGATATAGAAAAGTTTTCTGTGTAAAAACTCGCAATATCCCATAATTCACCAGAGAAGAGTATTACAGCCGTTTGTTATATACCCTGTGGCAAAATTGCCAACATAAATTCGCGTTTCTCATAATAACGTTGTGTCGCTAAACGCAAGCAGTAGAAGGCGAAATTCCCGAAGAAATTCAGTTGAGAGTTTGGACAGAAACTAATTCATAATTACCTCCCCTTCACCTCTAATGGCTTAAGCGTTTGTTAGATACAGCGGTGCTTCAAAATTTTCATATCCCTTGCTAAGTTTGCACGCAAAGTTAACGATATATGAGCGTAATATTGGTATGGTAATATTGTTCAGATATACAAATAGTTGCATTGAGATTTTAAATTTGACGATCAGTACTTCCTAGTGTAGCTTTTTGACGTTGAAAATATTTGAAAAGACGATAGACTAGAAAAACAAGTTTAAGAAAACTAGTAGAAATGAAACAGGGCCTACAATATTCAACAAGCTGAAATCTACGAAATAATCAATACTAAAGTGGAATAATAAATACCTACAGATCACAAATCACACGATCCTCTCTTCCCCGCTATAGTAGAAGACAACAGTGATAGAAACAGCGAATCATTGCAATCCCCGCTAACCTTAAAAATACGAAAGCAGAGTCATTATCTTCCAACATAGCTCTATATGTTAGATATTGTATATATTCTAGATAGATAATGAATCGATTTCGTATCTATAACAGACTCTAACGTTATGTTCACAGATTTGCGAGATGTGATGTGTCACGGAGGCATTTCTATGTTTGTAGTATGTTCTGAGTCCAAGATTTCCCTGACCAAATACGTGATGTGTTGATTTAAAAGTTTTAAATTGTAATATGTATGTCAAATGAAGGAAGTATTTGGAATTGATGTAAATAATACAGACGTTGATTGAACTATAGATAATATACCGGATATTTGTAAATGAAATAAATTATATAGTTCAGGAAGAATGCTATAATATAATATCTTAAGTTTGTCTCATTAAAGGAACCCTTTAGGAACAACATATTCATCCCTTATACCTAACGCAACACATACACCATTCATAAACTCAAAGCTCATATCTAATATTTGGATAAGGAGACGGTGTTAGGAAGCGGTTAAGGAGCGACCGGAGTTATCGCTTATCTCCCTTATTTACGACAACGATGGAGCTACCCGTGTCACCCGTGTGTATCCCATGGCGTAAAGGATTTCGGAAATATAAACGTTAGAAGTATTTAAAGCAATTCCAGAAGCTGTTATATAACGTACTGATGAAACATCACGTTTTTTGGTCCAATATCCGTTCGCAATAATAATTTAAGAAATCCATAATTCAACGATCTCGTGAGTTGGAAAAAAGATAAGAATACAGAGTAATGTTTGGATAAGAGCTTCTGAAATGTAGGATTCTACGTATGGCATTTAAAATAAAAAAATATTACGTACCAATTTCTAGTAAATATTCATTTATTAGCGATATACATTAAATTTATTTCATAGGAAAGTAAAGAGGGATATTTTTTACTAATTTGGTATTAATAAAATATTTTTAGCAAAAAAATAGGACAACCGACTTCAATGCGTACAAATTTAAACTAAAAAGTAAGAAATAAATAATATTTTTATGAATTAGTTGAAAAGAGCGTCATAGAAAACCAAGGAAAGTATTGATACACATTTATAATTCTTTATTTATAATTCATACTCCGATATATTTGGAGCCGGTGCCAGCTAGCCAAGGAGGATAGTGTTTGCAATTTTCGAACTTCACGGAGCGGCGGATTATTTCTTATCTTCATCATTCATTATCATGTATAGTTAATGGATTAATCAAGTTCGTATCTATTAGGTAAGTTTATTTTGCTTAGGCTGGCACCGACTCCAAATATATCGGATTATGAATTATAAATAAAGAATTATAAATGTGTATCAATACTTTCCTTGGTTTTCTATGACGCTCTTTTCAACTAATTCATAAAAATATTATTTATTTCTTACTTTTTAGTTTAAATTTGTACGCATTGAAGTCGGTTGTCCTATTTTTTTGCTAAAAATATTTTATTTTATTATTTTTAGTGGAAATAAAGTATATTTTATTGAAAACGGATAGGCCTACAAGGCGCTCATTAAAACTTAATGGAAACTTTAACTAAAACGTTTTTTTTGCTATTACTGATTTGTTCAAAAAGAGTCGTATTTATATAGATAAAATTTTTACGGGCCATCTCTGATCTTGACGTACCTAAAAAAGAATCATTAAAATCGAGTCGTAATACTCATAATTGACGAAGTAATCAGGTAACAAACACAAAAAAACAGTCGGATAGAGAACTTCCTCTTTTTTTTAAGTCGGTTAACAAATAATATCACGTCTCAGACCTATATCTCATTACAAATGCCTGCCATTCATTCAAAATGAATGGTAAGTTAATGAACTATGAACCTAGTTATTTAACTTAAGTTCATAAAATAATTTGTCATAGTTTATGTGTTGACTATTGGACCTACTAACCAAAATTTCACTATTGCATATTAGGCAATTGCAAGTTAAAAAAAAATTTAACATTATTTTTGTGTACGTGGACGATATTATTATTTCATCCCCAATGAAAATATCATTTTAACAAAAAAGTACTGAACCAATTTCGGTATAATTTATACGGGACCACCTTTGGAGTATGTCCTTCCTAAAGAAAAAAGAATCTTTAAAATCGATTCATAATTGACGGAGTAATCGCGGAACATACATACAAAAAAAAAAAAAAAAAAAAAAAAAAAAAAAAACATACAGTCGAATAGAGAACCTCCTCCTTTTTTGAAGTCGGTTGATAATTGATATCTTTTCACTATAGTAGTAGTTAGATATTGAGGTATCTGGATCTGGATCAATCGGAGATCCAGATCCAGATCCCTCAATATCTAACTTTTAATTATTCATCTATCAGTATGACTATTCATCTAATAAACATAAAATTATGTAATTATTAATAGAAATCAATTTTGTCATTCAAGATAGGTAGGTAGGTACCTACTGTTTTAAAAACAAACTTATTACGCGTTCACTTTTAGCGCGACACGTGTGATTGTTTTGTTAAGGTACGCCAGGTATGCACTACTCAGCAGTTTTATAAATTCTATAACTTATTACGATGATACTATCGGCTAAGCATTGCCTTTACTGAGCACGAGTAATGCTACGTTTCTGTCTTATATAGTATAATAGGGAGGTAGTTTATGTAAGTATGATTATCTAGTAAATATTTATATCACAGTATGTAGTAAAACCTACTTTAGAAAAATATTAAGTTTTGCAATTGTTGAATATTTGAATGATGAAATAAAATTTCAAAATAAAAAACTAATATTTAGGTTGGACATATAAATTTTATTTGACTCTTCTTAGCTAGTACAGTTTTTAAATAGATACGTTTATTTCATAACTTAATCCTTTTCCATACTATTTTGAATTTTTGTCATCAAACTCTTTACAGACTGATATACGTCATCAAAGTACATATTATCGTTATTTACAACATATTGCATGCATACATCAGCATCACATTTACAAAATATTGCACTTTGAACAATTTCAATTTTTTCCGCATCATATATCTCTAGTCTAACAATTTTCTTTCCGTGTTTAGGCCTTTTTATGTAGGAATAAAGCATTTCATTTTCCTTTCTCTTTTTTTGGTTTCCAGCACCCTCCGTAGCATGATCTTGCTGCTGCATGTAGTGGCTCACACGTTGTGCAAGAACATTTTGATTTTTAGTTTGAATTGGTTGAAAAGGAAAAATGTCTTCAGAGTCCTGAAAAGTAAATAGATAAAAAATCATATTAGTATTATAGAAGAAACATATCGAAAGTGAATATATAAAATGAACTCTTGAAACTATTGATTCATGATCAGGAAAACAATTTAGCAATGAAAACAATAATATGTTTAATAAAAAAAAAATAACTTACCGACATTGGAGAATTTTATGGTAAACGTTGTGACGCGAGAATTAAATTTTTTTAATGTGGTAAATTTAGTGTTTCCTTATTATATACATTTTGTAAAAGTGTTAATAGAGTTTAAAATCGTATTGTTTTCCTAATCTATTCATTACTGTAACAAAATTGGTAAGATGAAATAGGAGTCTCGCGACGGGCAGGCGCCGCCTGAGTTGTCAAGCCAGGGGTGCACAGACCGTGGCCTGTATACTCACGCGGTCCGCCGAACATCAACAGCTCAATCGCAAAGTTAAGCACCTCTGCTGTAGAGTTTGTACAATTATCTACCTATATGAATAAAAACACATTAACACTATTATGTTTGTTCATTGAAAATGAATCTACTTATTATCCTAGACTAGGTAAGCTTCTTCTTTAATATAAAGAAATACTAGTGGTTTCTCACGGCTTCGTTCACTATAGGATTATTATTTTTTCATATAAAATGTATAGGGTACATGACTAAGTGTAAATGTGAAATTGACTGATGACCGGTTCAGTAGTTAAGGTGTGTAAGGTCATAATAAAACAAACAAACAAACTTACTTTCACATTTAAGTATATAATTGGTCAGGATTAAAATTCACACAGCAGAACCTGCGGTATAAGACTAGTATAGCTTGAACAAAGTAAGCATCAGAAGATTATCATTTTAGTACCTTGACACAACAACGCAACCGCTTGTTCAGTGATACATACCATAATTTAATACGAATTCTTATTATGACAAAGTACTAACTCTACTTTTGATACCGATCGTATATTGTTTCGATGGCGAAGCATTTTCCATTTCGGGGTTAGATTGGACTTTGTACTTGTACCCGTGGGGGGTGATTCAAATATGGTCATCAATCACGTGTAATTCAGGATATTTAAGCCATACAAATGATTTGGAGCATCACTGTGCTTTCTGGAAGCAGAACATCAACAAACTAGAGTTTCAAACAGTGCACCACATCTTCTAAAAATGTAAGTTTTGTTTTCATTAGCGTTATTAGTACCTACTTACCTACTATGTTTTACATTATTAGTTTATTTTCTATATTCGTGAACAGTGAAATTATTACTCTTTACTTTACTTTACAATATTAGTTTTTGAGTTTTCAATATGCGAGAGTGGTATTCATGGTTATTAATTCATCTATTCAGTATTCATTAACGTAATAAGTTAGTTATGTTATATTTTTTATTTGTTATTTTTGTCTTAATGAATGTTTCTTTCTTTCTTCCTTTCTAATAACAATTTATGTTCTAATGAGCCGTTTAGTGAATATTATTATATGCAGTTTCTTATTGTTTAAGTAATATGGTATATTATTTAGCTTATAATGATCATTATACAGAACTTAAGTCTTTATAATGATTAACTATAGTATTAGTAGTATAGTAGTTCTAGGATAGTATCATTTGTGCTATTCACTTCTGTTAGATATTAATTTATATTTTATTTAAAGCCTACTAAAGCCTATATTAGATACTAATTCGTGCAAACTATTGAAATTATTTATTTATTATTTGTAGGTCCCACGAACGAGCAAACGCTGATTTATTATTCCCGTCCGACGACGAGGCTCCTCACCCCCGAATAGAAAAAAAACATAGAAGAAAACATTCATCGGAGGCGAGCACATCGAGAGCGAGTCCGGCTCACTCACCAATACCGAAGAAAAAGAAACCGGTATTCAAGCCTATACCCGCGAAGAGATCATCTGCTCATGATCTGTTCGGGAGCGACAGCGAGGAAGAAGATGTTATCGTACCAGCCAGTTCTGGTAAAAGACCATCGCCTCTCCTTTCTTACATGACGCGTAGACTCGCAAACGGGTATTCCCGTCAAGTGTTCGATGAGAAACCCGGGACGCATTTTATTGACTTGCGGATTTATAAATGCGATGAAATCGAAAAAGTGCAGCCAATGAATCGTTGGAGGCACTCGATTATATGCGTAAAAAATCGTACAGACGAAAATACTGACGCATGGCAACATCTTGCCAATTTTCTCATAGCTACTCGTAAGGAATACCGAGGCTGTCCCCCTACATTTATTAGTAATTATTATTAATTAAATTGTTTACTATACTACTTATTATAACTACAATTATGCTTTTATTATAATTGTATTTACCCAATTAGATTTAATGATTTACCTAAACAAACCTAAGTGTATACAATCATACTACTTAATTACTTCTAATAACTAATATTATGCTTTTATTATTATACATTGTAATCGTATTTACCCAATTAGATGTAAGGATTATCTACTCAACAACGTGTTTATAAAATGATTAATTAAATATAATTAATATTTTTTATTGTTTATTTCTTTTACAGTACAACCCACCATCAGTTCAAGATCTGATTATAACGATTTAATGAAATGTGAATACTGTGAAATTGAAATACCTAAAAATGAATACCGATTTCACCAGAGATCTAATTTACATAAATCTAATTGCATACTGAAATCAGAATTTGAGAATATAAATATTATAGCTGCAGCGTTTAGAAATAGAATTGTATCTTATAGGCTAAATCCATCAGACGAGTACCTCATGCCAGAGGCTTTTCTAATGGACAGCCTGAAGGAAATACTAAAATTAATCAATGACTGTCTTGTGAAGCATAAATGTATTAAGCTGAATTTCGAGCTGTTTGCCTATTTTATGAAGTCGACATCAGATGAGCGACAACTCAAATCGTTTATGACAAAATATGAAATCGTTTACCAAAGTACAGACATTAAAGAGTTATTAATGAATACTATTTGTACATTTGAAAGAAAAATATCTGAACTTGAACACTGTGAGTCTGGGTGGTCTTGTGTTTTAATGAGTCATTTAGAGATAAATATAAATAAATATTCTCCATTAAGAGGGGGTTCTTATATTGATTTACCAGGAAAAATAAAAAATACTAAAAGTTGTATAAATAATAAATAAATAAATAAAATAAGTTTTATTCAAAAACACAATTTCCTTACAGAACACACTTAAAATTTAAAATTAGGTAATAGTATATAAACATTAATTATTTCCAGAGGTTCCCAAACTAGGCAAGGCCTGTATCTTGGGAAACCTGAAGGTTTATTAAAAGTATCTCTTTGTCTATACGAGAGAGGTAGGAATGTGTATATTAATAAAATAATTATTTAAAAACAATAATTTAGGATAAACATCTAAAATATAAAAAAATGAAAAAACTTAAAAAAACTTAAAAACTGCCCAAATATTACGTACTTTAATTTGATTTCCAATATAAATTTTGAATATTTGAAGGATTAAATTTCAGGGGAAATTTAGAATTCACCGATGTGTTACTTGCCTCCAATGAAAGATTCCGTGCGCTCATAATCACACCTAGAGAGGAATTGTATGATTTTTGCTTTTGCTTCCCTCATGGAACAGTTGTGTAAGTGACAATGGGCTACAAGCGCGTTATAGGTCGAGAAGTAACTGTAACGAGGAAACCTTTTCGCAAAACTAGTATTGACCCTCGGTACTGGCAGCTTTCTGATTCTTCTAGTTTGACTTAGAGCATGGTTTCCACAATTAGAGAGCTTGTGGGAAAATAGGCAAGCCTTAAGAATGTATAACTGCCTTACCCGCAGCACTTTGACCTCCCGGTATAAATAATTTGTTGGGTATTTAAAAGGTTTCCTCAACATGACCTTCAAAGCAGCTCTCTGAGCTCTCTCAACCATTATCATGAAGGTTTTCGCTGCAGCCCCCCAAACACCGATGCAATACGAGACAATAGATTGGCATATGGCATAATATACCGTCTTCAAAGTATCTATGCTAGCAGAGCCTCTCAGCGAGCGCAAAACTCCAATGCATCTCCTTACTTTTTTTGCCACATTCGAGATATGAACCTGAAAGTTGAGATGTTCATCTAGCGAGATTCCCAGGTATTTGATGACTTTAGTTCTATGAAGCTGGGCACAGCAGCAGTTCGTTTTGTGGTCGGGGGAATAGGCACAAGAATGAATCCGAATTCTGCAGCAACTCTGAGGACAGGAAGCAAGAGTTTTATGAAGGCACATGTATTGAGTCTTCTCTATGTTAAGAGTAAGGAGATTATTTTGTAACCATTGACTCACTTGCGCCATTCCCAGCTCCACCGCTTTAATGGTGTTATTCCAATCCGTTCCCCTGATCAAGATTGCAGTATCATCAGCATAACAAATGAAGTCACTGAATGGAATATTAAGGCTGTGTATATCGTTCATATAAATGATAAATAGTGTGGGGCCTATAATGCTGCCTTGTGGCACCCCAAATTTAATAGGTAGACAGTTGCTTATCTGATTATCAATGCGCACCCTTTGACTTCTGTTGGTAAGATAACTAGTGAACCATTCCAAGGCCATCCCACGAATCCCTACTCTTTCCAGTTTTTTCAAGAGTATAATAGGAGATATCGTATCGAATGCCTTGGCAAGGTCAAGAAACACTGCGATGCATTTAAGACCATCGTCCAGGTAGGAGGACGCAAGGTTAGTGAGAAGTTCTACTGCATTTTCTGTGGAGAGGTTCTTCCTGAAGCCAAATTGCCTATTTGAAAGTATATTGTATTTTTCCAGATATCCCACAATACGCGTGTTAACGATTTTTTCCAATAGTTTAGACAGAACACTAAGCAATGAGATTGGTCTAAAATTGTGAGGCACGTCTGTTGGTCCATTCTTATGCACCGGGGTAACGCAGGCAGTCTTCCAGGCCGTTGGGAAGGTCCCCGTACTCAAACTCAGATTAAATATGTGGGTTAATGGCGGAACTATAGCAGATCTGACGTATTTCACAAAAGTATTGGTGATACCATCCAGTCCTGGAGAACTCTCACTCTTCAACTGAGCTATAAGAGTATTCACCTCTACGTGATCCGTGGGCCTGAAAAAGAAAGATTTAGAAGGGGCACGAGAAGACTCAACTTTGTTTGCGAGCGTATTCTCAGTTTCTCCTGACCTATCAAGTACTTCCTGTGCCAGATTTTGTCCGATCGATGCGAAGTAATCATTACAGTATTGAAGTGAGGAATTGACATCTGTTTTCGCAGTCAGAAGCTCGCATGCATAGTTGGTTTTGTTTTTAAAATGGGAAAAAGATTTAATAGCTTTCCACAGTTGTTTCGGGTTTTGCTTTGCTTCCTCTAGTTTCTCCGACTCATATTTGGATTTTACTTTTTTTAGGAGGTCATTACAGAAATTACGGTACCGCCTGTAAGATATCTGTAGTATGTCATCATTTGGGAACTTTTTAGCTAACGCATGAAGATGATCTCGATGGCGTATACATCGAAGGAGGCCGGCCGTAGCCCAAGGTGTCAGTGTATATCTGGTTTTACTAATACGTATTCGTTTGGAGTGGTTTTTAATAACAGTACTTAAAATATTTGAAAATATTTCAACAGCATCGTCGACATTTCTATTTTCTAACACCGCAGACCAATCAGTTCCCTCCAGATCCAACATGACGTTAGAGTAGTTAATAATATTTTTGAACCGAGTGTGGGTTTCTTTCTTTTTCTTAGTAGAAAACCCGGCTATCGCCGGATAATGGTCAGTTATATCCGCTCTGCATACTATACCCAGAGATTCTCCTTTTGATTTTATAAAAATGTGGTCCAAACAAGCTGTATCTCTGGTGGCTTTGGTGATAGCGGCCTGGAAACCATGATGCGCCATCATATTTAAGAACTCCAATGAATCATTTTTATTAGGTACCGTTGGTAAGATATTTATATTAAGGTCGCCAGCTATTGCCACTGTATTTTTATAAGGCAAAGTGCTTATAATTTCGTCCAGGGAGGAGATGAAATTATTACAGTTTTGGAAAGAAGGAGATCTGTAAATGCAAAGAGCGGATATTAAATTTGGAATTTCAATTAGGAGACCACACGCCTCGTTAAACATAGGCTCTGACACCTTAGCAATTCTCACTGACATATGCTACAACACCTCCATTTTGGTTAATATTGTTAGTTGAAGAATAAGAGGTATATCCAGGGATTTGACCAATGACTACGCCATCCGAAAGTCTGCATTCTGTGAGGGAAATTATGTCGAAGTCAATTTTCATACGGTTCAGTAACAATTCAAAGGCGTCAAAGTTTCTAGAAATGCTTCGTACATTGAATGTGCACATTTTAAAATTATGGTGTGAAGAAAAAGCAAGGCCACATAGTTCTGGGGTTGAGTACTCACACTTCAGCTCAACGGTTGATTCCAAATCTTCCACTACATCAACACTGTCCATAAAAGAAAGAAAAAGCAATCTTCGAATTAGTCATCATACCATACATCAGATAGCTGAAGTATTCGCATGAGAAGAATAAAACAAGTAACACAGATAATAATATTGGAGTATGATATGTAACGTAGAAGCGAGAAGTAATTAAAATTTCTGAGGAGCGTAACACACGAATTATGTACCAATTGCTTACTATGAAGAGTGTTTTCATTGCTGTACAGCCTGAGATGCTTTTAATAAGTATTAGTACAGTAAACTGTGGAGTAAAACTACTTAAATCCATCCATATTCTTAGGTAAACATTGTAAAAAATAACATTTGAAACAAACACGAGAGAAGCTAACATAAAATAATCTAAATTAGATACAATCATTTTGAAGACTAGATCGCGGGATGGCAAACAATTTCCAATCATAACTATATTTATACGTAAGCCGATAAACGAATTAAGTTTACTGTCAAAAGTGAGCACAGAATTAAAAATTGTTGGGCAATTCAAGTAGGTTATGTTTTTTAGGTTAAGTAGGACCGTGTTGGTGAATAAGTTCAAACAAGATTTCAAGTACACAAATAATGAGCAAACAAAAACATTCAGAGCCATAATCGGATGAGCAAAATAACAGTACCAAAATAATTTTATAGTTTGGTTAGGAGCACTGCTGTAAGGATCCAGGTGGCGGAGAGGTAGTCTTACTGTCACCACGCAGTTTGTCCAATGTTGAGGCAGAAACTATTCTCAGTACTGAGCTAGTATCTGATCTACGCATAAATATGTTTCCATTTGAAGTCCATACATACTTAAAGTTCAGCTCTCTGCCTGTAGCTCGTGCCCTACTAAACAAGGCTCTGTTTTCCTTCGTAAGGTGTTCATTGATATATATTTGACGGGAATTCCCAGGAACTTCGATTTGTTTAGTAGTAATGCCACGACGAGTGCGAGCTGCACGAAATAACTGATCTCTTATCCCACGCCGCGCCAGCGATACCACCACTGGGCGAGGACGCTGGTCACTCTCCGATGTACCTTCTTTCTGGTGTTTACCCACTCGACGTATGTCGTCAACATCATTTGGGTTCAGTTCCACTCCTAGCTTAGCCGACAGCACAGAAACAATGAACGGAAGGTTTTCGTTCCGATGCTCAGTGATCCCCGAGATCTCAATGTCTTTCAGAAACCGCTGCTGCTGCTGCACATCCAACTCCCGACGCAACTCGGAGACCTCTAGACGAAGATTGTTGACTTCACTCCTGTAGTGCTCCAGCTCCTTTACCTGCTGCTTCAAATCGAGAATTTCCTTTCTGAAATTCGATATTTCGTCGGTAGTCGAATTCAGAGAAGCTGTGAAGTCGATCATTTCTTGCTTCATTGCAGCGAAAGCGGATTGTAGTTCCCTTAGAGTTCGTGTGAAAGAATAGAAGTCTTCAGACGGTTGCTTGTCCCCACTGTCAGACTCTAAAGTCGGCACAGGCGATCGAATCGGTGTACAATCGGTTATTTGATTTCTCTTCCTTGCTTTGCACGAGGGGCAAGCAAAGGTATTATCTTGAGATCGCAGCTGTTTCATTTCTTCTCTAGATAAATTTAAACATTTAGAGTGGTACTTAGAGTCACACTTCCCGCATGAGATTGCCTGCGAGTCCTTATCACCCTTTAAGGGTTTATTACAAGCGCCGCAGTACATGTTTACAGGTTTTTTTTTCCCTATTAGAATGTACTAATTGATAAAAGAGAAAACGGTGATAGTATTATATCTCTCAAATAGTAGACACTCGGGATTCCTTTCTGATCGCCACGCTCCAGTCGTAGTGTAGATACAATATGCTAATTTTGTCGCGGCGATACAATGCTTCGTGGCCGAGCGGTCAACGTCCCAAGTCTCCACACTCAATCGGGAGGTACGGCGTTCGAAACCAGCGAGATTCAACAAAAATATTTTTTCGGATTTCTGTCTCACCGAGGTGCTTCGGTTCAGCCGGGGCGCAGTCTCCACTCCACAGGGGGCGAAACACCAACAAATAAATATTAAAATTAAAAATTTCGCAAACTTGTGACACACGTCCACTCTCAACCGTATCGTATCGAGGAAGAAAAGTATAAATATTAAAAACAACGACGACCATTGTTTTTTGTGGAGCGTTGTTGCGGGTCTATTCCCTAAGAAGAAAAATGTAAGTAGAACCAATTCATATCCTCATTATACCACAGTATTAAATATAGACGGTATGACGTTCCCCCTCACTTATAAAGATATTAGATTGTTTGAGAAGATGAATAACAAAGTGAGTATTAACGTGTATGGACTAGATAATAAAGATAATGTAACTGGTCCTTTATATGTAACTTCTTTACGAAAAACAAATCATATAAATTTGCTGTATATAGAGAAGTCTGGTACGGGTCACTACTGTTTAATAAAAGATTTAGTACGTTTGGTCAAACGTCAGATAACTCTTAATAAAGGCAAAATATATTTATGTGAATTATGTTTGCAATTTTTCACGAGTGAGATAAAATATTGTTCACATATGTGCAATGAAATCGTAACAGTTCTACCAGAGAAAAACACAACTTTACATTTTAAAAACTATGAAAGAAAACAAAAAATTAATTTCGTTATATACGCTGACTTTGAAAGTCTTCTTTTAAATCACGATGTATATCAAACTAAAAATTCACGACTTTATAAACTACACAAGCCTTCTTGTTTTGGTTATTACATTTGCTGTTCGCATGATTCTAATTTGAACAAGTACGTTTCATATAGAGGACCAGATTGTGTAAAAGTATTTATCGAATATTTGATTAGTGATATAGAAAAGATTTATTATGAACTGTCTTTTAAAAAACCTATGACGCCTTTGTCACCGATGGAAGAAGAAAACTATAAAAACGCTTTGAAGTGTCACATATGCGGCTATTTCCTCTTAGACGATAAAGTAAGAGACCACGATCACATTACATCTCAATACAGAGGCGCTGCACATTCCCGCTGTAATCTGATGTATAAAGTATGTCAATTTGTGCCAGTTATTTTCCATAATTTAGGTGGTTACGATTGTCACCTCTTTATTCACGAGTTAGCGAAATATGATGGCTGCTTTAAAATTATACCCCAATCAAAAGAAAAATACATATCTGTCACAAAAATTTTAAAATCAGAAAATACCTCATGTCCCATACAAATAAAATTTATTGATTCCTTTCAATTTTTAAGCTCAAGTTTAAATGATTTATCTAAAAATTTAAATGAAACAGATTTTGTTTCTTTGATAAAAGCGTTTCCCGAAAAAGAACAGATCAAATTATTGTGCCGCAAGGGTATTTACCCATATGATTATATGGATAACTTTTCTAAATTTGAGGACGATGTTCTCCCCCCTAAAAAAACGTTTTACAATAGCATTAAATGTGAACATATAAGTGACGAAGAATACAAACACGCGCATAATGTATGGAATGAGTTTAATATAAAATCCTTAGGAGAATACACAGATTTATATTTGAAAACTGACGTCTTGTTACTATGTGATATATTTGAACATTTTCGAAATACGTGTTTATGGCACTACCAACTGGACCCTGCTTATTACATAACTGCCCCGAGCTTGAGTTGGGACGCTATGTTGCTATATACAGGTGTTCGACTAGAGCTCGTAGATAATTTAGAGATATATGAGATGATAGAAAAAGGAATACGTGGTGGTCTATCGCAATGTTCTCTCCGAAACGCTAAAGCAAATAATAAATATTTACCAAATTTTGATCACTCTCAACCATCAACTTTCTTAATATATATTGACTGTAACAATCTTTACGGTTATGCAATGACGAAAAAAATGCCAATATCAAATTTTCGCTTTTTAACCTCTCAAGAAATTGATGCCTTAGATATAGTTAACGTATCTGATGATTCACATGTTGGATACATTCTAGAAGTTGATTTAGCCTATCCCGACCATCTACATAACATGCACCGTAATTTACCTTTCGCACCAGAAAAATTTATTCCTCCAGGGGGGAAGGCTCCTAAATTAATTGCTAGCTTGTATGATAAATTCAAATATGTAATTCATTACGTTCATTTAAAGGGATGCCTAAAAAACGGACTTCTTTTAAAAAAAATCCATAGGGTTATAACATTTACACAAGAAAACTACTTACAGAAATATATAGATCTAAATACTCGGTTACGTCAAGCTTCGTGTTCAAATTTTGAAAAAGATTTTTTTAAACTACTAAATAACGCTATTTTCGGAAAAACTATAGAAAATAGACGCAAGCAAGTCAATATCAAATTAGTATCAAATTGGCGGGATGATCAAAATATAACTAATAAAAAACTTGGCGCAGAAAAACTAATAGCAAAACCTAACTTGAAAAGTATTACAGTGTTCTCAGAAAATTTTGCAGCTATACATCTAAGCCCAGAAAAGTTGACTCTTGACCGACCAATATATATCGGGTTTACCGTCTTGGAATATGCGAAACACCATTTATATCAATTCCATTACGACTTCATTAAAACTAAATATCAAAACAAAGCAAGATTATGTTACACTGATACTGATAGTCTTTTATACTTCGTGAAAACTATAGATTTTTATAATGATATGAAGATGGAAATAGCAAAATTTGATACTAGTAATTTTGAAGTTGATAATTGCTATCAAATACCTAGAGTTAACGCAAAAATTCCGGGTCTATTCAAAGATGAACTAGGAGGTGAAGTTGTCAGTGAATTTACAGGATTAAGAGCTAAGTTATATTGCATAAATACCATAAAAAGGGAAATAAAAAAGGCTAAAGGTGTGACTAAATCAGTTAAAAAGCAACTACATCAGAGTAATTACAGAAAAGCGCTTTTAGTTGATGAAAGCTTCAAATATAAAATGAATCTTATTAAGTCAATAAAACATGTATTATACTCACAAGAAATAGATAAAGTAGTAATAAATCGAAATGATGACAAGGTACAAGTACTCCCCAACCAAATTGAGACAATACCTTGGGGTCATTGTAGCACAGTATTTTAAATTAGATGTATTGACTTTATTTTCATTTATAATCACAAGTTGACCTCAGTCAAAATACAGACAATCATTGGACTTTGAAACGAAAACACAATGAAATTTGTTAAACAATCGCTAGATCTAGAAGTTCGCAATATAAAAGTCAACAAAAAATCTTGCAAAATCAAACACAGTATTCTTCTACCTAGTACAATCCGGTGTATCATATGTGGTCCTTCAAACTGTGGTAAAACGAATGTTATGTTGAATCTCTTGTTTCATGAAAATGGGCTTAGATTCAAGCATGTTTATTTGTACTCGAAGACTGCCTTTCAACCAAAGTACTATTTTTTAAAAGAGGTAATGAAGAAAATTCCAGAAGCTGAATACTTTATTTTCGATGACAATAAAGAAGTTCTTCATCCTAATGACGCTTTACAAAATTCCATCATGATATTTGATGATGTTGCATGTGAAAATCAAATCAATATACGCAATTACTTTGCCATGGGAAGGCATAAAGAAATTGATTGCTTTTATTTATCACAAACTTATTCAAAAATACCTAAGCAACTTGTGCGTGATAACGTAAATCTCTTGATAGTTTTTAAACAAGATGATATTAATTTAAAACATATATACAACGAGCATGTTAACACTGACATGGAGTGGTTAAAATTTAAAAAAATGTGTTCTTCTATTTGGCAAGACTTTTTCAGTTTTTTAGTTATTAATAAAGATTGTGCTCTTGACAAAGGAAGATACAGAAAAGGTTTTGATACATTCATTTTTTTATAGAAATTGCATATATACTGTATTCTGTTGGACATTTTTCATTTGTATTTATGTTTCTGTAAATAGCAGTTGCACTTCGTATTATCATCTCAGATGGATACCGATATAAAAGAACAATTGGTGAAGTCAGTGCACAATATAAAAAATAAATTAAAAACATTGCGCAATGAAGACGATGCTTCTAACATTAAGTACAAAAAAGTTTTCAGACATATAACTGATCCTTTGGAAACTTTAATTAAAGTGAAAGAAAAAGATATTCCTACTTTAAAAGTAAAGAATGTCGGAAATTTAAATTCATCCGTAGGAGATGACACTTTTAAAGAAGATATCTTGTCAGATACCGGTTCAGAATATTACAGTGAAGATGAAAAAACTCCGATAAAAACTAAAAATGACACATTAATGTCAATTGATAAGGAAGATGTTATGGATATCTATGATAATATAAATATACCATTTGGTATTCGTAGTGAAAACCCTTTATTACCGTTGTCCCCGTACACCGTGTCCCCGTCCTGCGGGGACAGCGGTACTTCAATTAAATATTTAAAAATAATTCCCGTTGTCCCCATACACTGTCCCCGTCCTGCGGGGACAGCGGTACTTCTATTAAATATTTAAAAATACTTCCCGTTGTCCCCGTACACTGTCCCTGTTAATATAATATAGTTAAATAAAATAAGTTAAAATTATTGCCCACAGTCCCCGTTTTTTCTTTTTTCTGTAGTATTATGTGTGAATCAACATCTTTTACCCAACAAACAAAGTGTATGGAATATTGGTAGATTAGTCTTGGTACCGGGTAGATTAATATAAAGGATTTAGACCTTGTTTTCAAGTAGGATTTCATTATATAATGAATTTGATCGAAATAGTAGATTATTGTGAATGATAATGTCCTCAATTTTGCCTAAAAAAATAGGTAAGTACACAATTTTAAACTAATTTAATTATCATGTTTATCATTTTAAATGCACCGTACATTCCAAGTTAAGTTTTCTAGTAACTTTGATAAACGACATCGCGCGCGCAGTCGCGGAACAAAAGCGCAGATAACATTGCTTTTGTCGAGCTCTCATTGGCTCATGCAAAATCCCACTCCAGAATTCGACAAAGGGATCTCAACTTGATATTGAGAACTGGTGATGTAAGTGAAAGTGTAAATGGGAGCACATGTAAGTACATAGTTTCTTTTTAATATCTAATTAAAACTATAATATGTTCTGTACATCATTTAAAGAATGTTTAGAATGTTAAAAAATAATTAAGTACATATTATGTACTTGCACAAAAACTAGTGACCATTAGGGTAAAGAAAAAAATGTTTGGAAGACGTCAATTTAAAATCAATTTAATGTTTCGTTTTTTCCAATAGTGATCAACAATGCCCGAAAACTCTCAGCCAGGTCCTTCAGGAGGAAGTAGTGAATTAAAACGCATACACAGAAAGGGAGGCACAATACTTCTACACGCTGGACATCAATATACAAGAAAGTCAGCAGAAGTGTGGGAATGTGTGGGAACTACTACTATTTATAAAGCTCAAGTTGTGTTATTTGTGTAAATTTAATAATTATTTGTTTTTATTTACAACAAATTAAAGTTCGATAACAAATAAATATATTTTATTTTATTCCCCTTTCTTTTTCCCATGTTAAAAACTAAGCTTAAAACAGAATGCAGATTTAAGAGGACAACGAGTCGTGAAAAGTTTACTTCCCGTTGTCCCCGTTAGCCGAATGTACGTTATGGGGACAACGGGAAATAAATTTAATCACGTCTCGCTGTCCCCGTGACGGGGATATGGCATACGGGGACAACGGGAATAAAGGGTGAAAACATGAAACTAATGATCGGTAACTCTGAGGTCAAGATTTCATTATCAAAAAGTTCTTCAAATACAGAAAAGATGTACGTTATTAGCATCAATAATAAGCGTTTTGAATTAACCTCTGGCTTACAGGAGCTCTTGATACGAAATAAACCTAATCTAAACTTGGTTTCCGAAAAAGATAAAGTTGTTTATAAAGACATACTGAGCATTACAAATGCACACAAGAGGGATTTTAACCCTAATGGGCAAATAAAAGGTGACAAGGGGTTGAAATATCGTCAAATTATTAAACCTCTATTTAATCAAACAAATGAAAAACTACTTTGTTCTGAGCTATTGTTAAAACCTAAAATTGGCGGTTATATACCGAAGTTTAAAAAATATAAACAAAACACTGATTACGTTTATTGGGACGACCCAAACGAATTAGTTGAAAGGTTAAAATTATTAATTGCATCACAAAGTGCTGGAAATACTAATCATGACAATGAAATCATATCAATTATTGAAGAATTAAAAGAAACTGGTGTTATAAAAGACTGAAAATTTAATATATAATTCAGTAGCTGTATATTCATGAACATGGATGTTCATAAAAATAAACACCACGTTAATATAAAGAATAGTAAAAGTTGTGATATTGAATTAATAACAAAAACCTCTGAATGTCAAAATGTTGCCAACATAAATTGTCTCGAAATAGCCAATAAATTTACTCGCGAAAAATTAAGAAATATTGATAAACATTTAACAAACTTAAGTGAACGGATAAAAATACTCGAAAAAGCAATATTTGTAAATGAAATTGTAGGGAAGTTAAAAAAACAATATGAGCAAACTGGACGTAATAAATGAAATTCACAAAAATGCACGAAAAAATTTTCCGCGTAGAAATGTAATACTTAAAGATATTGACGACCTTTGGCAAGCTGATTTGATAGATATGCAGAAAATTTCAAAAGCTAATTGTGGATATAAATACATATTAGTGGTTATAGATTGTTTTTCAAAGTATGCTTGGGCTGTTCCACTTAAACAAAAAAATAAAGAACTTGTATCAAAAGCTCTTAAAACGGTTTTACTTGAAGGAAGGGTTCCAAAAAATTTACAGACAGATTTAGGAAAAGAATTTTATAATAACAGATTTAAAGACATAACAAAAACATTTAATATTAATCATTACTCTACATATTCAACAAAAAAAGCTTCAATTGTAGAAAGGTTCATAAGGACATTAAAAAATAAACTTTATAAAGAGTTTCATTTGAAAGGTAATTATAAGTGGGTCGATGGAACGCTAAAGGAAAAAGTTTTTGAATATAATCATACTTTTCACAATACCGTAAAACAGCAACCGGCATCAATAAATCAGGATAATAAAGGAATTGTTTTACAAAGATATATCAAAAAATCTAAGAAAAAATGGAAAAAAGAAAAATTACGAGAAGGTGATTATGTGAGAATCAGTAAATATAAAGGCTGTTTTGAAAAAGGTTTTACCCCTAATTGGTCTACAGAGATATTTAAAATCATAAAAATACAAAACACTAACCCTATTACGTATTTAATAGAAGATGCTAAAAAATGTCCTATATTGGGTGCATTTTACAGTCAAGAACTTCAAAAAACAAAGCATTCAGATATATATCTCGTTGAAAAAATTATAAAAAGAAAGGGGGACAAAGTTTATGTAAAATGGTTAGGGCTATCGAACACTGAAAACAGTTGGATAAATAAAAATAATATCCTGTAGTTATATAAATGAAATGACTACTACCTATAAAGGGATACTTAATGTTTTTTTTTAATCAGTTACTCAAGATTATTGAAGCAGTGAACAGTTTTGTTAATTTTTTTAAATTATTACATGATATATTTAAAAATGTCAAAAAAAAGAAGAAATAATATCCATGAAAACAATTCGATACCTTCAAAAAAATACAAGTCAGGAGTCGGGTTTAAGAAAACTTTTAAAAATATTGTAACACACACAAAAAGACATCTCAAGAACTTGAAACCTAAATGCAAAAAGGCGGTTGTGGAGCTAGCAATGGCAGCTGCAAAGGAAATATCTTCGAATCTACCAGTAGAGGTACCAAGAGTTATACCGGTACCGAAAACTGGAGGATTTCTTCCATTAATACCTATATTTGCGGGCTTATCTGCCGCTGGTAGTTTAGCTGGTGGGGTTGCTGGAATCACAAAAACAATTAATGAATATAAAGCGGCTAAAAAGCGATTAGCAGAGTTAGAACGGCATAATGAAAAAATGGAATCACTCTGTATCGGAAAAGGATTACATCTCAAACCATATAAAGATGGATTCGGAATCTATGTTACAAAGAAAAAAAACTAAATAATCGGCTACCCAAAAGACCTTTGACAAATATTGACTTAATGAGATATTCGAAAAACATTCCCTTTTTTCGAGGTGTATTTATGAGAGATGAATTACCAATACGGCCATTACCAATAGAATGCGCCATTATTAACTTAGATTCATCTAAAAACACCGGAACTCATTGGGTAGCCTATGGAAAAGTAAATAATTATATTGAATATTTCGATAGTTATGGGAATTTAAAACCACCGAAAGAATTCGTCAACTATATGGGTTCAAATATATACTTTAACAATGACAATGTTCAAAGAAATAATTTATACAACTGTGGGCATTTGTGTTTAAAATTTCTTAAGTCATTTTGGTTAAGAAAACAAACAATTTTATATTTATAAAGATTCGTCTTTTCACTTTTAATCATTATAAACATTGCACTCATAGTAAATATACGCAGTATTTATTTTGCAAGGATTTATTATTAAATAAATATGATTATTTTCAATAAAAACCCCAATGATACAAAAAAACTGAATACTTCACTTCCAATAACGAAGGTGGCAAGACGGTTGAACACTAGTAAGAGTTTTACTAAAAAGATTACTAAAAATAATAAAGAATTTCTTCGCGCTCTAGGGTTTAAAATATAAAATGTTACAAATCACAGATTTACCGCAACATGATAATTCCATCGAAAGTTACGAAATTCATACCTACAATCCTTATAATAATAGTTTTAAAGAGAACGACGAAATCAGAATACCAATTCATCAACAAGATGTATATTTGCTACCCTCAGCAAGCTCTATTTACATCGAAGGATATGCAAGTGTATTTACAAAAGATGTGTCTGGAAAAATTACAAGAAAAGATGTTCAATTTGTTAACAACCCGTTTTCATTTTTATTTCAAGACGTAAAATATGAATTAAATGGCGTTGAAATAGACCACATTAAAAATGCAGGTATCACAACCACAATAAAATCTTTCATTTCTATGAATGATGGTGAAAGTAAAGCTGGTGCAATGTGGGGGTGGAATGTAAACGGTAACAAACAAAAAAGTGGAAATTTTAGTGTCATTATTCCGTTAAATAAAATACTGGGGTTTGCAGAAGATTATAATAAAATAATTGTTAGTTGTAGACATGAACTTATATTACAAAGAAGCAGATCCGTCATGAACTGTCTTACTATGGAAAAAAGTGATTATTTTGAATTAGATATACAAAAAGTGCAATGGCGTGTCCCACATGTCCGAGTGGCTGATCGTGATAGATTATTGTTACTTAAATTATTAGAAAAAGATCGACCATTGCAACTAGCGTTTAGAAACTGGGATTTATATGAGTATCCAGTATTACCTAAAACAACAAAACATTCCTGGTCTATTAAAACGGCTTCCCCATTAGAGAAGCCAAGATTTGTTATACTCGGTCTGCAGACTAATAGAAAGAATAATGCTACCAATAGTTCTTCCGTATTCGATCACTGTAAAGTGACAAACGTTAAATTGTTTTTGAACTCACAATATTTTCCATATGATTCACTGAATCTGAAATTTGACGAAGGTAAATACGGTATATTATATGAAATGTATGCATATTTTCGACAGTCATATTACAACCTTCCTGTTGACCCGTTGCTTGATCTGTTCACATTCAGAGAAAAAGCTCCACTGATTGTTATTGACTGTTCACGACAAAATGACTCATTAAAAACTGGACCAGTTGACGTTCGGTTAGAAATTGAATGTTCAGAAGATATACCAGATAATACAACAGCCTACTGTTTGATCATAAACGATCGTCTATTTGAGTACAGGCCTTTAAGTAACATTGTTCGAAAATTATCATGAATGTTATCGTCGATGTACAAGGTTTTAAAAATGAAAACAACGAGTTTATACCAAAAGAAATAGCAATTCAAAATGCAGGGCGTATCTTTACCCTTTTGATAAAACCACCATATCCGTTTTATAATTTAACTAAAACAGAACGTTCACAAGTATCTTGGATTGAGAGAAACAGAGGAATATTGTGGAATGAGGGATATGTCCCATATTTTAATTATAAGGTTCTCATTAGTGGTTGCTTAAAAAACAAACGTATTTTTACTAAAGGTTCTGAAAAAGTTGTTTGGTTGAAAAATATATTACAAACTGATAATGTGCATAACTTAGAAGATAAGAATTGTCCGAGTTTAAATACATTGTATAAAGAATATACTTTATCTTCAGATATTTTTAGATGTATCTATCATAACAAAGTGTGTGCCCTAAAAAATGTATCTTGTCTTTATAAATGGTGTTTAGAAAATAATATTCTTAAAAATTAAATAAACTTAAAAACTATATATTTTGGTGTTTTATTTAAAACCAACTGAATTACCCATTATATAAAATCAATTTAATCTGAGAAAATCAGCCTCACGGATATCTGAACTACACTTTATAACGTAATTTTGGTATCTTGAATGCATCCAAAACTGATGGAGGAATAGGTAGACCTAAAAGATGAATTGTAAAAAACTGAATAATGAATAGTTAGAGAGAGAGAAAGAGAGAGAGAGAGAGAGAGAGAGAGAGGGAGATATTCGAGGTTGTGGATTTGGATCTTATTTGAGTGATGACTGATGAATCATTATCATATCAACCGACAGACTGTTGGACATAATATACCTCCCTCCTCCAAGGATCTTCAACGCGAGCGGTCCTGCGCTGCCCGCATCCAGCAGCTTCTGCTCGATAGAGGAACAGCTACATACAACTAAAAGATAAATAGTAAAACTGATAGATGAATAATTAGAAGTTAGATATTGAGCTCTGGATCTGGATCTTACGACAAAATTGATACTATTAATACTTACGTAATTTTATGTTTAATAAATGAATAGTCATACTGATAGATGAATAATTAAAAGTTAGATATTGAGGGATCTGGATCTGGATCTCCGATTGATCCAGATCCAGATACCTCAATATCTAACTACTACTCACTATTGGTAACTTCATATCAACAAATTTAACGGCACAGATGTACGAAGAAATAGGTCTACACACATTACAATGTATTATCCATTCTTGCCATGTCATGCCTGAAACATCCCTTGCCAATGTAGAAATCACAAGTACATAATTTGAAACAAGCTTTTTATATCCGGACTGCTGAGATGATTTTGAGTGTAACATCTCGTTGGCTTTAGTTCGTTTGTTTGCTGAAGGATTGTTGATTGTTGGGTTTGTTGCCGCTTTTGTGTAGGCGACAGGCTGGCAACCTGTCACTATTTTGGGGGGTACTGTATGACCCATACTGCCAGGCGTGGCTTTGGGTGTAACCGAATGTTACCTGAGGCTCTGCTTGACCCCTTTTAGGATTGTCAGCCTGATTATATGTATGTCTGTATGTTTTTCGATTCCATTTTTCCATTCCAAGAGACTGGAGGGAGACAAAATCAAAACTTTGTAAGGATATAAGAAAATCTCAGATAAACTTAAAATTTACAAGCAAAATCTGGGAGAAAGTGCAAAATGTAATGGGAAACTACCGGACGATGTTCTCGGTTAGTTATTAATCGTAGGAGTCTCGCCTCCCTTGCAGTCTGGCCTGTGTTCAGCAAAATAGATGGATACTAAAACTGGGCGGTGAATCATGTTTCCTAACTTCAACTACGACGAACTTGCGGAAGATAAAACACCATATATTACATTTTAGTAGATGTCTTTTGGATCAACTTTTGTATTAATATCTACGTTGGCTTTAAGGGTATGTTCTTGAAGATTTTTATCTGTTTCTACTAAGTTTTTATTGTTACTCTCTAGATCAAATCCAGTTATTCATATCACATTGGAATTTTCCAAAACAATGACCACTGCCTATTACTTAATGACCAAGTACAGATAGTAAAAGCCATTTTGGTTAATTTATCACTTCTCATCAAGAGCGTGTTTACGTGAATTATTAACAGCGATTTGGCGCACCAAACCAGGACTGAATATTAATTGAAAAAGCTAGGTTTTAGGGAGATCTCAACTTTCATTTGAAGCTCGCCTCGTAATGGTTTATTTATTACTCAATCTTTCCAACAACGTGAAATATATATTCGTTTGCAGAGGTCAAGGCTTGGACGTGTATCATAAAATAGAGAATTATTCTACGGAGTTTGTGGCAATTTTCATTATACTATAAGGATGGCTTACAAGCTTATGGGCTGGACATGATGGTTAATGATTACGGTTACAAGTGTCACTCTGGATCTGGCAACTTAAACGCATACACTCTAGTAGAGCAGTAGAACCTTATTTATCATAATTTACCATTGTGACTTTATGTGTAGGTAGTCAAATGTTACTTAAAGATCTGCGCTAACCCTTTTTGGTATTATGAGCGTGATTATTATGTATTTTTTTTAATTAGCCTATATCATCCCACTGCTGGGCAAAGGCCTTCCCCAAACTCTTCCACTGATCCCTATTCTGTGCCAAAGATTCCCAGTCGCTTTTGAACCTCTTTATATCGTCACACCATCTTTCTTAGGTCGGCCTCCTCGGAGACATGTATGTATTATATCATGTATATTAAGTGAGATGAAAGCCAAGAGATTCCCCATCAAGTAAAAAAAAAACACTGCGAAAAAATAGTGTTAATTAAGACTTTAATTAAAAGTCTTCTGTATAGTGAATTCTATCTAGCATAAAACGGTGCCTGTGTTTCTTAAAATAAAACCAATTGTATACTTTAACAAAACTGACAGAATTTATGTCGATATTAAATATTATACGGTAAATTATATCGGCGACAAGCATAAATAAAAGTTATGAGCGAGGCAACCTTTGAAGTTGGGCAAACTTTTCCGTCGTTGTACCGACTTTTATTCCTTAGGGTTGCTCTTTTTATGGAACTTGTTCGCTCTTTTCAGAACGCAAATAACAAACAAAAAAGCATACACAAAAATTGGACAAAATCCATTAATTTTTCATTGACATTTAAGACTGATGGCGTTTTAATACGTTAGAGAACGTTTGGAAGTGAGAGATTGTCAGGGTATGGATCTATAATGAGAAGAGAAGATGAACATGGTACAAATGTGATCAGAAGGATGGATATGGAGGTATAGAAAAGGATGGAGAAACTAGTGTGAAAAATGATGTGGCAAAGAAGAGTGTAACTGTTGAGGGTAGAGAACGGGGTTCATATTTGTACCGCGTAAGTGACACCTTGATGATGCAAGCATATATTTTATAACATCAGGAGGGTATGCCTTTTCAACCTTAAAAAAAATCTCACCATTCATATTAGTCTGTGCTGATTATAAACGACAAATAGGTACTCTACCCGCAGCTTCGCGTAAATTGCTTTTGAAAGTAAAATTTAAAAAAAGCTATAAAAGGAGAAATAAAAATTACGTTTAAAACTCTAAACGATTTTTTGAGGTCGGTCCCCAATACAAGTGACAACGTTTATTCCTAATATTTAGGCACCAACCTCAAAAAACATTTAGATTTTTTAAACTAAATTTTTAAATCTCCGTTTTGTTGAAGCCGTTTTTTTCAATTGAATTTTTTTCTTAATTAGAAAGCTTTTAGTTACACAAACAATAAGATTATGATATTACCGATGTCAATTAAATAGGCATTATTAGGGATAACTCAAAAATTAGGTACTCGTCAGATGTCGATCAAATTATTGGGACCACATGACAAGCACCAGCTTCCATACGTCACAATGAGTTATGATGAGAGATACTCCTCTTTTTTTGAAGTCGGTTAAATATAGATGTTAGTCATCGAAAATGTAGCTTTCCATTCAGATTTTGTAAAATCTGTCTAATATCTCTCAAAAATAAGTCTCTAAATCTTTTCGAGCCTATTCATTACAATCATATAAACATACAAAACTTTTATCTTTATGATATTAAGTAGACAACTCAGTCAAGTAGCTCTAGTTTCTTTTGAAATTTGTACACAGCACACTTTTCTACATTAATTGCTCCTTTTAGAGGTGTTCAGAGAACTTCATGAATACATAATTACCTTAATTACGCATTCTTTTTGAGAACCGCTTCACTCTTTTATGAGACAAAATTACATTTTCTATTATGAATTATTTTTTGTAATTTTTTTAACTTTCTGTGAAGCATAAAAGTTTCGAAAATGTTATCTTATTCGATTTAAAATATTAGAGGTCCATTATTCCATCTCCGTGAAGAATACAATCTCATTGCGACTGCTATTGACATCAAAAGACAGGGTTCGTGAGGGGTGTATATTGAGGGCGTGTACAATAAATACGGTTGGCATCCAGACTACTTAATTGCTCATCCCAATGATAACGACTGTTTTTCAGTAGAATGCACAATATACAAAGATCTCCTAGTCTCTATCTCTATTTTTATAACGCAACGTACACAAAAAATCAAAGAATTCAAATAAGATTTTACGCATTTTTTAAAGTGTGCTTGATGCGGGATCGGGGGGAGAATGGTGAAGATTCAGAGCCAAAGATCGCCCCGTCACCATAGTAACGAATCAAATAATACAGTTTGACCAACCAAGACCAACATCTTAATAATAGCGTACATACTAGTCTCTGTATTGTAGAAGAAGTACATGAAGAATTATTATCGTCGTCGCTGGGTGTTAGCAAATCGAAATGCGATGGTGAGTGAGTAGCTATTGCTACTCACTACCATATTTATTTGAGTGCAATAAATTAATTTGCAGACCGGTCATTATAAACAAAATTTTAAAAATAAATATTTCTATTTGAACAGTCCACTTCTACCACATGGATAAGATTTTAGCTAACAATGAAAATTACGCGCCTTTCAGAGCTTAGTTTATAATATTTCAGAGATTATATTATGATACACTATTTTAGACTTGTGGCTTTATTTTCAAACTACACCGAGCTTCTCCTAGCGAGTTCTCCTAGCGACTTATTAATGTTAATAAGAGCCAAATCAAATGCAAATGCATAGCGAAACGATAAGGGCAAGGGTACGGCTTCGTCTGCACAAAACTTTACAATGCCAAGTTAATGTAGTCCGGAATGACTATTATATAACGTATTGTATATCCTATGTAGCAACCTATAGGCTCACAGGCATAAAGCGTGGTAATGGCTGATGATATCAGAGATATGCAACACGCAGTTATTGATTCTATAAATATCCCAACTTTACACCTCACCTGAGAGACGAACTATGGATTCGACATGACACCTATTCCTGTGTTATTTGCGTTGATCTCTCAATTTAGCCAAATTTGCTCATAACTGTTAGTCGGGCTTTAGTTGTATATTCGTGAATCAAGCTCTTGACAACTATTAGAAGAAATTACTATTATCTTTTTTCAATCAATCAAATAATTTGTTTGTGAATACAAGTAAACATACAGGTGGTAGCGCAATATAATTGTAGTATCACTATATTCGGCTATGAGTAGGCAAACAAATTTCTCATAATGGTGGAAGTAAGAAGTATCTTAGTTTTATAACATTGTTAAATTTCAGAATTTCATTGATTCAAATGTAATTAATTATCTTGTTTGTAATTTTCATTTTACAAATAAATTTAAAAAACAAATTTCAAATCACTAAAATTAGAAATAAAATTAAAAATATATAACGTTACAAAATTAAAATATGTTAGATAAAAACTCAAAGAATAGAAGGCCTTACTTCTTAAAAGCGATAGCAGCACCTTACGTTAAGCTGGTTTCCTTAAGGTTTTTTGGCAATTTAATGTACCTATTTAAATTTTTGGAGCCATACAGTAAAAGTTATTTCCCTTTAAAGAGGTTTTCCTAACCGGTGCGGTGCACTCAAACTATTTCCATGACGTCTGGAGACCTTAACTTGACCAGTGGATATTGTTGAAAAACGATGTGAACTTCTCTTGACGATTATAGCTGTTTTATTAATATAATTCACCGTTAGTATTTTTAGTTCTCCGTTAGTATTTTTAGTTCTATAAAGTCAGTAGTTTTTTAAGAAAAATATGGTTCTAAATAATGGATTAGTGGAACTACCCTAAAAATGATTCAATAACGAAGTATGGAAGCAACATATCCGTTGTAGGTGGTTAATACTGTTTCTATGTTGGCTACTCTAGATAAATATTTTATTGCGTATACGAACTTATTTTGACGAGTACATAAGCCAATTGTGTGAGTTAGCTAATCAATGTGTAATCCTTAAAATTTTTTATACTCTACAGGTTCTATAACAGTGTTATTACATTTGGCGTCGGGGTTTTTTGGCGAAAATATATTATTTTAGTTTTATTTATATTAATATGCAAATTATTCATCTCCATCCATTTCATTAGTAGGTAATGTCAATTTAATTTCATTTTCCTATGTTATTTAATTTCATTTTAAACACTGAATCCTCGTATCCTTATCAGATTGTTTTTAAAAGATTGCTATATGCATAATTATCTCTAGACGGATATACAAATTAATTTAGTTAAAATCCTAACATTCAAATAAAACAGAAAAAATATTGACGTAATATTTTCTCAGTCGTCAAAGAGCTATCCAAAGTTTCGAACAGGCACTCGATATAACATCTTTTGTAACAGCTCTCGTGAACTCTGAATGGAAAGCTTTTTTAGAGAAGTGAATTCAAAGCAGTGAATGGCTACCTATCGTAAATATTTCACTCTCTGGACCTGTGCCGATTGAAATGTTACATACTTATATCCAAATGGATATTGATGGAAGCTGATCAAAACTAAATTATCATGTGAATTTAGATCCGAGATATTAAACTTATACTTAGTATTTTTAATTTAGTTCCTTTACTTCAGTACTATTTTACTTGTGTTAAGAGCTCGTGAATAGCACCCCTAGCAGAAAGAAGCGTAAATCGTGACTTCTTTCTGTGTTCTGTGGTGTTTCCCATACAAATTGGGCTCTTAACGCAACTGCAAGAGTTACGTATTACAAACAAAAAAACTTACACTACGGGTACAGATTAGTACTGAAGGAAACAATCGAAATAATACAGATACTTAGAGATAAAATCGAATACAATTATCATTTAGATTTTATCGCCACAATAATCCTTCGCAATTTTCCAACCAATTCTATTTTAGGAAATGGGGAAGGGCAGAGAATTTATTATTCAAGTTAAAAATAAAATGCTAATAAATCATTTTTACGACTGCATTGCTCTGGGTCGCAATTGAATCTGGTTTCTAAATAGACTACGTGGAAAATTCTAGTGCAAATGGATTTATGAGTAGAGCAGTATCTAAGCGGGCGTCACGATATGCTCGAATACCACGATTAGTTACAAGTATATCGATGATAATATCGATATACTTGTAACATCCGTTAACTTAAAATGAGAAAATACACTGAATAGAACAGTATCTTTCGCAATCCGGGTGTCAACCACTACGCTACCGGGACACTGCTTTCGCCGTCGAAATTTGTCAGTTTTTTTGCAAATATTTGACGTTCAGTTAAGATGACCTTATATTATGGAATTATTATTGCGTTAACAAACGCAATAATATTTTTAAAATTAGAAAATACACTGAAAAAAGTTCGATTACTTGTCCCTATAATCTCATTTCTGAAGAAACAAGCAAGACAGAACAGGCAAATGATGATGAATTTCCAAAAAAAAAAATAAAGACGGAAGTAACTGAACATTCTACGACGGTATAATTTTTTGGCGAGTTCAATTGACTTTGAATCACGTCGTGCAGGATATTAAACTTAGTCTTACAATAAATCTTAAACCTAGACAGGATAGAAAAGCGAAATGCAAAGTAAATATTAAAGTTAAACTTTCTGCGGAAAACTTGCAACTAGTAAAAGTAAACTAGTGAGTCAGTCCCCTGCGGAGTGCCGCTTCCCAGCTGATAAGGGTTGGGACATACCTACTTGTCAACATCGAGCAGCGTTGAAGTCACAATATTTTCTTAATTCGAAGACAAGCCCCGCAATGGGGCAGTAATTAATGGCTTTGAGGTTACAATGCATGCAGGTTTAAAATAAAAATAGTACAGATGGAAAAAGAAACAAGAAATTTTAATAAGCTACAACATACAGGCATTATAATCTTCCCTAGGGAACGAGTTATGTCGGTGTTCTGGTACTTACGTACTGTTTTTTAATAGATTCTACATAAGTACTACCGAGCTTCGAGCTTTTAATATTAAGCAGTAGTCTATTCTGTAATGACAATAATAAAAATTAAGAAGACTGATTGATCAAACCTGTAGAGTTGTCACATGTACTCGAGTACTATATTGTTCATCATTATCATCATAACCGCCTTTATAATTCACCCCACTGCTGGGACACAAGGCTTCTCCTTGTCATCGAAGGAGGTTTAGGCAGTAGTCCATCACGTTTGCCCAATGCGGTTTGGTAGACGGAGTATAAGATACCCCTTTTTCTGGTCCATTAGTCGCCTTTTACGACACCAATTGGAGGATAAGGGGTGATGCTATTCTACTCTGCCAGTATCACAAGGCAGCAAGCAAATACTATTTTATTTTTTCCCCAATTAGTCTGTGGATTGAGAGATATTGCACAAAATTTATTCCAAAAATGCGAAGCGTTACTAACAAGTAAGGATGTGCCCTTACACTGCCTTCCACCCCCGGGCGTTCGCATTACGCGCTGACTCATCATTTAACCCCCAGCGAATACGTCTGCGGATACGAATCAATGCGAGTGCTCTTATATTCGATTGTGACTGTTTTTATGATGTTATACTTACGAGCGATCAAAGCTTTACTATTTGTCAGAAAAACTGAGTTGGGTTTGATTAGAGAAAAGCTAGAGCAATTTTTGGAAATTATCTGCAAATGAATCAGTTCAATCTCAACTTATTAGATTAACTTTTTCGGATGGCCCTTCGATACGAATCAGCTTTATGCAAATCTAAACATAAATCAAATATGAAGCCTGTGTTTTGTGAGCTTTAACACAGAAATAAACTTATTATAACTAACTGTACAATGAGTGTAAAGGAAGAAGAAGTATAGATAAATACTGGGTATGGAAGGCATATCATCTTAGTCGCCAGGATGGCACTTGCAGTGTTAAGTGATTTACCCTTAATATTGCAAATGTCTTTAGGCGACTCGATCCACTTAACACCAGGTGGGCCGGAAGCTTGTATGCCATTTCGTAATATTAGGTTGGGGAAAAAGTCTTTTCGCATTATAGTATGTATAAACTTGTAATAAAATCTCTTTGGCTATACTATTTGTATCTGGCTGGTTTTGGTATCATTGAAAGTTTAAATTTTAAAGAACATAATTCCAAATTCAAATTAGGAAAATGTGTAATTTTCATTTGTTTTTCGTACCGCCAAGATGAGTGAATCTAATGAAGAAATTCGATACATTTTAAAATTTTACTACAAAAAAGGTAAAAATGCATTGCAAGCCGCGAAAAAAATTTGCGATGTTTATGGACCTAGTGCAGTGTCTGTGAGAGTAGCACAAATTTGGTTTAAGCGTTTTCAATCCGGAAATTTTGATGTCAAAGATGCACGTCGCTCTGGTCTATTACAGATAAAATGGATGCCATTTTTGAAAAAGTGGAGCAAGATCGGCATGTCAGTAGTTACGACGTAGCTGAAGAACTGGGAATTGACCACAAAACAGTTTTGGCGCATTTGAAAAAAACTGGGTACACAAAAAAGCTCGACATTTGGGTACCTCACGAGCTCACTGAAAGAAACCTAATGAACCGTGTACTCATTTGTGATTCTTTATTACGACGTAATGAAACCGAACCATTTTTGAAGAAGCTGATAACTGGTGATGAAAAGTGGATCATGTACGACAAGAACGTGCGAAAAAGGTCGTGGTCAAAGGCCGGTCAGGCTTCACAGACTGTGGCGAAACCCGGGTTAACTCGCAACAAGGTGATGCTGTGTGTGTGGTGGGATTGGAAGGGCATTATTCATTATGAGCTGTTACCACCAGGCAGACCATCGATTTTGAACTCTACTGCGAACACCTGATGAGATTAAAGCAAGAAGTTGAGAGAAAGCGGCCGGAATTAATCAACAGAAGGGGTGTGGTTTTTCATCATGATAACGCTAGACCTCACACATCTTTAGCCACTCAGCAAAAATTAAGAGTTTGGCTGGGAGGTGTTAATGCATCCGCCGTATAGTCCTGACCTTGCACCTTCAGATTTCCACCTGTTTCGGTCTCTTCAGAATTCTTTAGGCAGTGTCAGGTTAACATCATGAGAGGACTGCCAAAACCACTTGTCGCGGTATTTTGACCAGAAGTCCCAAAATTTCTATAGGAATGGGATCATGTCCCTACCTACAAGATGGCAAAAAGTTATCGAACAAAATGGTACCTACATACTTTAGTTAAATGTAAATAAACTATATTAAAAAATGTTTTGAATTTTCTTAAAAAATGCGAAGAAACTTTTTCCCCGACCTATTATAAAAAAAGAAGAAGATGCTACATATGAATGACTAGGTACACAAGGAGCTTATATTTTACCTATAGAATGGAGTCATTAGACAAATGAACAAAGTGAGGGCAAAAATTTTGACAACACTTGACATTTCTTGACAATTCTAGAGAGGCCCTGTCTCTTTCTAGTAGGGTGCCTGTAGCACAAATTAATCACGGACAGTCTTGTGCCACGGGTAAGGTCTCACGTGCTCCCACGGTCCTAAGATATAGGGAGTTAAATGAGATCCGTGCAGAACAATTTATTAGATGGTGGTATAATGCCCAATAGCGTGTACTCCCCTGGTGGTAGCCGGAGATGGTCTCGGTGAGGGTCGCTCGGTGGGACGAGTTAGGGCGGCTTGTACTGCTGCTCACTTTAACTCTGGGCGGAAGTGAAGTAGCGGAGGCGATCGCGGCTACCTTAGCCTAATCTTGGACCCCAAATAAGGGTTAAACACATTAAATAAATAACTATTATTACACACGATTATCAAATTGGTTAATTAGTATTAGTGCTCAATTTACTTAGCGTACCACGCAAGCGCAAGACCGAATCACCAAGCCTTTGTATGCGGTTCCTGACAAGATCGAGACTGCCCTGCGACGCAGGCGCAATCTATCGGAGATTGTCCGCAACAGTCGTAGGGTCACTAAAATGTAGCTTATTAACGTTGATATGGAGCGCTAAAACCTGTTGATAAATTTAGGAGGCGAACTCTAAAGAAATATTTCAATTAGATGAGCTTCCTTTATATCTCAATTTATGTAATATTTATAAATAGTGTAAACTGATTTAATTTAAAAAAATATATGTATGTAGGTCGGTAAAATATGTATGTGTAACGTTACACTTGAACTTCGTTACGTTAATAAAACCACAAGTTGAAAATAATTTGAGTTTTGAGTTTTCCATGACAAAGAATTAAAAATCATAATAATTACTTTAAACTTTTTTTCCTGAGTGCCTTTTAGCACGGTAATGTTATCTATTTTCCGCTCCCAGGAAAAAAATCAGCAACCGAAATACGAGGATTTATCGCTTCTGTGACTCTTGATTTTAAGAGGCACGTTACAGTTTATTATATAGCTTATCTCATGTCACGTCAACTCATAGACATTAAATTATTCTTTTTTTTAGGTGCTAAGCATACATTTAAGGTTTTCCGGTTAGCAATGCTATAAAAATACATTGTGTGGTATACCGATCTAGCCGTTCTTGAGTAATGATTATAGGGCCATAATGATGCGCAACTTACCAACTTACTACCAGACTTTCTTTATATTGATAGATATTACGGCTGAAAGCCGAAGTGCGGTTTTTTATACAACAGAAGAAATTGTTAGCTCTAGTAACTAGTGAATTAGTTACATTATTAACAGCTACTGGCTACAAATCGGCTAAAAGTAAGTTTAGTAGCACTTGGTTTTTACTATAATACAGGCTTTAACATGAAGGGTACTTAAACATGGTACCCTACATGTTACAGCCTGCATTATAATATGTAATATTTGGGGTGTTTTAGGCCATCAATATGAACAACTTTTTGACGCCGTCATGGTGGAGTGGTCAGTATAGCTACCTACATATGAAGGCGTTCGGGTTTGAATCCTGGTGCCGGCAAATATTTGTGCGACGAACACGAATATTTGTTTGCGAGTCACGGTTATTAAGTTTATTTATAAAAATATATAAAGCTATTAATTTATATTGATAAAAATGACCGTTATCTACACTTACGTGCAATAAAATCGACCCAACTCGTCGGTTTCGATTCGACATTTATCGGTATACAGGGTTACAGGAAAAGTCGACCTAGATCCGTTAAGAGCGTGTAGTGCACATCATTTCTGAATGATTTCACTATGGAACCCCCCATCCTAAACTTAATCGTTTTCGAGATATTCGTGTTTTAATTTTTTTTATGAAAATGCCCAATTTTTCGGCTTTTCAATTGAATATTTTGAATTTTTTTGATTTTAATGATTATTTTTTCGGTTTTTTACATGAAGAATGAGATGGTTAATGACCTCAATGACTAAAATTGCACGTAAGTTAAATAAATGGGTCATTGTAGACGATCGAAACTTAAGAAAATAAGTACAAATTATAAAAAAATATTTTTCTTTTCTGGATATCTCAAAAATTTATGATGGCACTTGCTCTGCAGATGTGCTTAAAAACATCTACATTTTATCAGCTATCCAACGAGGTATAACAACCTAGGGTTGTATTTAAACTCATAGAAAAAACATAGTTGAAAAGGTTCAGGTAGTAGGTCTAACGGTGAAACTTAGTTTCTAAGGCTACATGGGGCAGTCAGAATAAATAGTGCTTATTTAATCTAATTAATTTGACTTAAGTTCAGCATCATCATTTCAGCCTACTGGCTTCCACTACTGAACGGCCTCCCTCGGCTAGGTACAATTTTCATGCATCCATCGATGTCCCGCTATCCTGACCTAGGAGATCATTCAGTAATTCACCTAATGTTTTTGAATAAAATTTTATAGTTCATGTTCTACGTGTCCACCTCTATTTCGCACACATTTTCTAATTCTTTCACGTAGTCCACTTTTCACTACACCAGTGGTTAATATTCTTCTTATGTCGTTAGCAGCATTAATTATCCTTTCTTTGAGAACTTCCACTGACGATATGGGGTTGAGCTCACTGTAAACGAGGCTCTTCATGTGCCCCCATACATAAAAATCCATGGGGGTCAGGTCGGGAGATCTGGCTGGCCAGGGTAAAGGCCCACCTCGTCCAATCCATTTGTTAGGATAGTTAGTGTCCAACCAATCCCTAACGCTTCTTCTGAAATGAGCAGGGCAGCCATCATGTTGAAACCACATGTCCCGCAGTAATTTATTGTAATGGGAGATCATCTAGTAGGTCACCTAAGTCACCTCTTAAGAAATTTTGATTTCGTTGTCTTGTTCCTCGTCGTCATCAATGACACGTGGTCTTCCTAAGTCCGTACGTCGTCGCAAAACTGAGCCAGTTTCACGAAGTCGTCGGTAAACTCCGTCGAAAACGCTCACATCAGGTACTCGACGGTCGGGATAGCGTCGTATGTACTCAGTCCGAGCTTGTGCGTTTCAACTATGTTTTTTTCTATGACTTTAAATACAACCCTAGATTGTTATACCTCGTTGGATAGCTGATAAAATGTAGATGTTTTTAAGCACATCTGCAGAGCAAATGCCATAATAATTTTTTGAGATATCCAGAAAAGAAAAATATTTTTTTATAATTTGTACTTATTTTCTTAAGTTTCGATCGTCTGCAATGACCTATTTACTTAACTTACATGCAATTTTAGTCATTGAGGTCATTAACCATCTCATTCTTCATGTAAAAAACCGAAAAAATAATCATTAAAATCAAAAAAAATCAAAATATTCAATTGAATAGCCGAAAAATTGGGCATTTTCATAAAAAAAATTAAAACACGAATATCTCGAAAACGGTTAAGTTTAGGATGGGGGGTTCCATAGTGAAATCATTCAGAAATGATGTGTACTATACGCCCTTAACGGATCTAGGTCGACTTTTCCTGTAACCCTGTATAAAAAGAAGATTAGGCAAACAAAACTTGTAAATATAATTCAAATCAAATCAAATAATTTATTGCATTCATGAATGTAAATAACAGATGTTCACAAACAACACCACCATATCATGTTTCCCATTTGGGCATAGCATAATCAAGATAAAAGTGTAACGGACTAGATTAGAAATTATTCATACTAGATTAACTTAATTCGAATGTATATTTCTTACGCTTTATTTAACTTACTCTAAACATCGATAAATGAAGTGTTGGTGACAATAGACTAATTACTTCGGAAATCCTGGTTTCTCATTTTTGCGTCATACGCCATTTTTGTGACTATGCAGAATGTTAAAAATCAATTGAGTCATTGTATATTCAATAATTGATGATGCCTGATGCCCTTAAAATTATTTCTCCAAACATTTTAGGTCTCTGTATTAACTGTATATTATCAAGAAAAATTTTACTAACCAATTCAAGGGTTGCCTTTGAAAAGTGATTGAGTAGTGGTTTTATTGAAAAAAGGGCTTGAAGTTTGACATAAGCAGTTGCCTTGAAAGTGTAGGTGTCTTGAAAGTGGAAGCTACATATTTTCGAACTTACATAAAATTTTGTTTTTAAAGGCACAATAGACAACCATATGGTCCGTCGCTTCGGAAATCTAAAAAGAAAAGAAAATTTTATGTATGCAAGTTAAAAGTGTATATAAATATTTATGTACACTTTTAACTTGTAATCAAATAGCATATTAAAAACTATCATTTGATAGATTTTAATATGCTATTTGATTACAAGTGCAGAAGAGCGCAGCCACAATTTTATTAATACTGTCTGTCTGTGTGCAATATATCTGCGTTGTTAGTACATGCAAATGTGAATGATAAACATTATTACACTAGTACAATCCAATCAATACTCTCATTATCTTTTTCTCAAATAAAATAATTTACATTACACAAATTACATATTTTATTTGTAAATAAACATTTCGAACTAAAAATGGGTAAAACTATTTATGCATTTTATCTATGTAACAGTTATTTCAAAGAATTAAATAAAATAATCTATCAATTTTGATTGCCATTTATAAAAGGAATGGATAGAAAGGGATATTATTTCCTTATGATTCCGGAAATTCTAGTCACCCTAGTCATTTGTTTCCAAATATTTGAATAAGTAAATTATGTACAAAAATTCATTAAATTCTAAGATAGGATTAAATGCGAGTATCAGAAATTTCTCCCTCTTATGGAGTTTTGCAAAATAACGCTAATAATCTGGAATTACGGGTGAAAAATGAAATTTATAGATTGAACAATATTATATGCAATTATGACACTTACAAGTGAAATTCACACTGCATCCTCAATACTACTCACTTCTACCAGCTCGAAATATGTATTTATTTACCATTTTGCATTATTTATCCTTATTTTAAAGTAAAAAGCCGTACCAAAATCGCGAGTCGATATTTATGAATATGTCAATTACGACAATTTATGTCATGTTGAGATTTCGGGACATTGACACATGAAGAGAGTGCTGCCATTACATATATCCTTTCATTTCCCATAAGTTATAGAAAGAATCACAATGATGATTTTCAAAATAAAAAACAAACCTAAACATTAAAAGTAAATATATTATATTTCTTTCTTTCATTGATAATAAATACTGATAATTGAATACAATATGTTAAGTTTTTAGCCACTTTTCTACTTTTGTTTTAGAAAGATGGCGAAATACTGGGGAAATCTTGTTTCTATGTAGTCGTGTTTAGAAAGAGATGACGACAATTTCTAGAAAGAGAAATGTGAAATTTGAAATGTCAAGTATTGTCAAAATTTTTGCCCTCACTTTGTTATTTTGTGTAATGACTCCATTCTTAGTATAAGCTCCTTGCTAGGTACAGCACGTCAAACATTGTCAACTTTTTCATTTTATACCCGGTGAAATTTTATTGGCTCTCGAGCCAAAGCCATTTTAATAGGTAGATCAATACAACCAACTCTTGCAATGGGATCAACATCAAAAAACAGCTGTTCCATACAAAAGTGCAACACAGCTACGCAACAAAAATGTACGAAATAGCCAATTGTTTTTTTGCATTCCCTGGTTTTCCTTATAAAAACGATTTTCTTCACATCCGAATAATTCGAATTGACCAAAAACTGCGCCTACGAAATCTGGATTAACTCTGACACGGATTTGCAATCCCTAGGTTGTGAATCGTGAAAATTCCCTAATACACACGTAGCACGCAAGGAGGCTCTTAGGAACAACTGACGATAAGTAAGTGGAGACCGTACTTAACATTTCTGCAAATAGTACATGAGGTGTGTAAAAGACTAAGGTAAGTAGTACCTACATCGTTTTGTCGGGACCTACTCTTTGTTTCAAATGTGCGTATTATGACTATGTATAAGGTTTAAAATCGGATATGTAATGATTATTTACTGTATAAAGGCACATATTCCAACAACATCAAAATCAGTGTGTCTCATATTTTCTTCTATGTACTGAATGAATAAATTTATAACAATATTTTGTTCAGTAGCAGTGTTCGGAATAATTCGCGGCATATCGCGTACCGCTAATGCTAGCTATCTCATCTCTTCATCGTATACGCAACAAAAGTCAATTAAGTAATCGTCATTGGTCAAAGTAATGAGCATCTCTCTATTTGAACCAATGTAATAATTCGATAATATACGCTGACAACGCCTTCTTGATAAATTGAAGTAAATCAAGAACGGTTACGAGTACAAATTACCGTAGTGGCATCTCAAACCGCTACAAGCAGAATATTTAAGTAACTAGCCTCTGCCCACGATTTCGTCTGCGCAGTATCAGTATAAATTATAGCATTTAAGTTATTCTAATGTATGAGCTATGTTATAAGTTTCATTAAAATCCATTCAGTATTGTTTGCGTGAAATAGTAACAAACTCACATCCAGACATACATCCATATAAACTTTCGCTTTACAATATTAATAGGATTTTAGTGGAAGTAAACTATCTTCTGCATGCAGAAGATGATGATGAATGATTACAAATATTTTGTGTTGGCAACGAAAAATAGTGATAATAATTACAATACCTACTATATTTCGTTATATTTTTTTTATTTGCGTATTAAATAATAATGTTATTGAGTCGTAAATGATAAGCGAGCTGAAATTTTTGCTGAAAGAACACCAGATCGGAGTTACGAGTACCACCAATAAAAGACGGATATCTAAATGTCAGAAATAATTTTATATGTTACTAGCTGTGCCCGCGCGACTTCGTCCGCGTGGATTTCCCGTTTTTGCAACATTTTTCATTGATGCTCAACTCCTATTAGTCGTAGAGTGATGTTATGGACGTATATAAGCCTACATCACGGTTTCCTAAACTGTGCGTCGCGACGCCCTGGGGTGTCGCGGTTCTATCCCGGGGGCGGGCGTCGTGAGACGATCCACATAGAATGGCTGTCTAGCTAGCTTAGCGAGCTAGACGAACGAAAATAAATGTAGACAAAGAAATGTAAGTCGCGATTTCTAAACTTGAACCCGGTTTTGAGATGCTCTGTTTTTAAAATAAGAAAATACACTGAAAAAAATCGACCGTCCAGCGCGGGCGAAAACATCGAATAAGCATCTTTACGCTACCGGGACATTGCTTTCGCCGTCGAAATTTGTCTGTGCTACTTTATATTTTTATGGTAATTTTTTTTCAGTCTTTCTAATTTTAAAATATTTGCGCATTCGTTAACGCCTAAATAATTCAAAAAAAGCTATGTTTTTGTTTTTGTAGGTATGTACTTAACTTGGCTGTTACTATAACGGGGGGAGGGCTCGTAAAAATTAAAAAATTCCTAAGGGCGTCACTATGAAAATAAGTTTGGGAAGCTCTGTCCTATAGTGTTCCTCGATAAATAGACAATCATAGAATTTTTCAGATCAGTAGTTCCCCTTTGTAGGATTATGTACCCAAAGGGTAAAACGGGATCCTATTACTAAGACTCATAAATAGAATAAAATAAATACTAATACATAGAATAAAATAAATATTGAAGGGGCTCCCATAAAATAAGCGTGACTTTTTTTGGTCGATTTTGATAACGGCAACAGATAGACGCTTGAAGTATTCACAGAATATTTAGTTATATTATTCACTTTTAAAATACAACAACAAACGTGTTATTCGGTCTTATTAACGATAATAACAGGTAGAAACTTGAAATATTAACAAAATATTTAATTTAAATTTCAAATATTTTTTGGAGATTTTTGATAAAATCTATGGCACGGAACCCTTCGGAACGGATAAAATCTATGGTACGCGCGTTCGACTCCTTCTAGGTGGTTTTTTTTTTGCAGGCTATCTCTGATGACCTTCTTGAAGTCACCAGGGCTTTTAGTAAAGGAGAGGACCTCGATGGGTCCTCAAGCTTTAAGGTCGAATCACTCCAAAGAGGATTCCTGACCGGTGAGCATCTCCCTCGGAGGAGTCTATGAACCTATTAGTCTCTAATGCGTCCGAATCTGACGGGATCAGTAGTTCCTGAGATAAGCGCGTTCATCTAAACAAAAAAACAACTCGGTATAGATGCGTGCGTAGTACTTGATCATTATTTAGCTGCGGAGTTATGTTAAAACTGTAATATCTCAGAAGATATTCATTGAAATCTAATGATGTAAAGAACAATTTTGTACAAAATTAAATACTTGTGATGAATAAAGTATAAATTTTGATAAGGAATAATATGATTTTTACAAAAATACCTTCGCATCTAATGCATTATTTTAGAACAAATTTTATTAACTAAAATAGGTTATAGCGAGTCAACCTTAAGAGATAGATAAATGCTGTCTGTAACTTGTTTTTAGAACTTTTAAAGGAGAATAATTCCGTCATACATAATTTTTGTGTAACTTTAACCGTTTACGCAGCGCACGAAAAGCAATCTCTGAAAATCAAAATTTTTTATTTTCCGTTTATTTCAAACTATGATATTTCTTAAGATATTCATTGAAATCAAATAAGGTCATTAACAATTCTGTTCAAAATTAAATGCTTGTGATAAATAATGTATTTATTTTGATAAGGAATAATATCATGCATACAAAAACATCATCGCAGATAAACTTTTGATTAAAAAAAAATTTGATTAACAAAAAGAAAGGTTATAGTGAGCCAACCATAAAAGATAAATATATGCTATCGCGGACTTTTTTTTAGAAAATTTAATGGAGAATAATTCTGTCATACATAATTTTTCCGTAACTTTAACCGTTTACGCAGCGCACGCAGGGAAAGCTTTGAAATGAAATATTTTTCTCCCGTTTTTGCAACATTCTTCATTAATGCTCAGCTCCTATTAAACGTACCGTGATGTTATATAGCCTATAGCCTTCCTAGATAAATGGACTATCCAACGAAAAAAGATTTTTTCAATTTGAGCCAGTAGTTGCTGAGATCTTAGGGTTCAACCAAACAAACAAACAAACAAACAAACAAACAAACAAACAAACAAACAAACAATCAAACAAACAAACAAACAAACAAACTCTTCAGCTTTATTATTAGTATAGATATATAAAAAGTAAAAAAAGCTATTAAATGTGTTATTCAATATTTTAATTATTTATGTAGCTACACTCAAAATTGAGACAATACTACACATTAATACATTACATAGATAATTGAGTACAACAACATGAGAAGAAATAGACTGAGAGGTGGCAGGATTTTTCATAACGATCATGGAAACGGTTAGATTTACTTTTATAGTTTGTAGAGTAGTCCCCTAATGTGAATTATGTCGGTCTGGCTGCTCTCAGTGGTTGCAACTTCGAGTTATATAGCTTACAAGAGGCTTCATCGTTGCGAAAAAAAAACGATAACAGAAATGGTCAGTTTTAGTACCTATTCGAAGAATAACGTCTCCGCAGATGAAAAACGTTGGTCTGGCGGCTCTCAGTGGTTGCGTTTCAGAGTTATGATGCGCGAAAGTCAGTGCATTGTTGCGAAAAAAAAACGATAACAGAAATGGTCAGTTTTAGTACCTATTCGAAGAATGGGGTCTCCACAGGTGAAAAAAGTTGGTCTGGCTGTTCTCAGTGGTTGCTTTTCAGAGAAAAAAAATAACAGTGATCAGCAAAATACACAATTAAATCGAACAAATCCAAATTTTATTAATTAAACTTTTATAATTTTATCATCTCTGGGTAAAATCAGACATTAATCATTTTGTAGAATATTGCTCAGGCCTGAAGAGTTAAATATTTACTTATTTCCAATATTCTTTTAATTTTTTCTTGAGCTTTTTCATTGGTCACATTAAAATCTATACTAAACCACAAAATAAAGTTTTGAATTCAGTTTTTTTATAAATATTTAGCTTTCAATTTAATATAATAAAGTTCATAAAGTATCAAAAATGATACTTGTTTTATTTTCATTTAAGAATTCATACTAATTGACTGATTCAATAAAACTCACATACATAAAATTCCTTTACCTTTTAGCTGTCTAAAAAAATGCAAATTACTCTCGAAATTGTACTTTTTATCCGGTCATGTAATCTAAATCTATTGATAAATATACTTAGAAAATTGAAAATGACGAAGGTATGTGTATATAATTGCTGATAATGCAATATTTTTTATTGATATTTGTATTGGTTGTAACATTTTTATCATGCTCTTGCTGGTGTCAAAAATGATACTCTATGCAGTTAGGCTATCTTGGTTATTGAGATTATTCTTTACGATATTTTCTATGAATTTGTAAGCTTTTGCTTCAATTTTTCAACATAATAACATACAAAAATAATATATGGAATCGATATAGACGATTTGGTTACGCAGTCAGAAGGCAGCAATTACTCGGAAGATGATATCAGATGACGTATATTAACTTTAGTTATGAGATAATTAGTGTTGACGAGTAAGATAGTACTTACTCGTCAACAATTGCAAGCTGTACTCGAAGATGATCAGATACAGTGCACTTTGGAAAATCATGATCATGTTTTTTATAAATACTTAGCTTGCAATCATTACAACAGCTCATATAATGTCCCTACCGACGGGCTCGAACTTACCCCATATTTTTTTCCTTTTTATTTGAGGAGACTACCTACTGCCCCTAATGTGGGGTGTAAACATTAGGCCTTAGTCAACCACGCTGGCTAAGTGAATGTTCGTCGACTTCACATACAACCTAAGAATTTCTTCATAGGTGTGTGCAGGTTTGCTCACGATTTTTTCCTTCACCGTAAAAGCGTCGATTAAACGTACATAATTATGAATTCAAAATTTGAAAATACATTGGTACGTGGCGGTTCGAACCAGTGCCTCCTGGGTGGGAGACAACGCCCTTACGCACTACGCCATCAACGCTTCTGTGGCGCAGTGCGTAATGATGATACGAAAATTATGTATTAGCTTGCATTGGCTTGTAATATAATCAATTAATTATTGGGTAAAATCACAGGTTCATCATAACTTTAACTGAGATTTATTTATTAACTTAGATAGATTTAACTTAGATCTCTTAATCTTCGAAATCTTCTTCGCTATTTAGGCACGTAGATGAGGAGTCTATAATGTAATAATATAACTGTAAAGTTTGATAGAATTGTTCAATTTTGCATTTGGTTTCATTTGTCAACAGAGCATCGCAACTTAGCTCAAATATGTATCAAATATCTAGATAAATTTAACTAAAAATCCTCCAAGCTATCCATTGCCAATTTAACATGGACAGAAAGAAGAAGACGGCAAATGTGTTCTTCTCTGCTATGCAGGGAACCGACTACCTGATAAAGTATCTGATGTTACTGTGACGGAGTCAGAAAATGAGAATATTTCTGGTGATGTCAGCGGTAAGTCTTATACCATTTACGGGTTTATAGATAAAAATCGTTAGGAAACGCAAAGTTTGCTTGTATTTGTTTCTTATTAATGGCATTTTACGTATCTAAATCATAAATCTCAAGAGTTCGTGTCCTTATGTTTTTTATATAAACATATGTATAATAATTTTCATATCATCATATTCATATTTTTTTTTATCAAACCTTACAGTTATTTTATCACTAGACATTCCTTTTTTTAAAAAGCGGCTGTTCCATTGAGTGACTTTGGCTAGGTCGCCCTCTGATCGAAGGGGTATGAGTATTTGCACAGGGTATCTGCAAGTTCGATCTAAAGTTTGCCAATTTAGGATCTGCTTGGGGTTTACTTGTTTCCTGGTACATAGTGACCTATACAAAACCCATGCATTGATGACTGACAAATCTACATGGTGGAAGAAAATGGCCATACTATTTTTGGACTTCATAGGATTCCTGTATCTTCACAAGTCTATAAAGTAAACTCCACCCGTGGGCGATGATTCCCTTACGACTTTTGGGCATGAAATGGCCCTCTTCCATTTCTCAGCTTTTTCATACCTGTCACGGATCCTACAGATATGAAGTTCTAGTCCAGTCTATACAGTAAATCCGGGGAGAAAAACATGAAAATAACTGATAAGGAGTTGTTAAAGCTCTAATGTCATCCGGAAAAGTGGTAGAACCTTTGAATAGAATCTGGTCTTCAGAAAACAACATTGACTGCTTTTTCCACCTAAGTTTTGAGCATATAATGATTTGAAAAATAACACAATTTGTGCCACTGTCTGAAACATTTTCACCTTTATTTACTAAATGAGTATCAGGGGGATCCAAATCATGGTCGTGAATAGTCATGATTTTCCAAAGTGTACTGTATCTAATCATCTTCGAGTACAGCTTGCAATTGTTGACGAGTAAGATAGTAGGTACACTAATTTTCTCATAACTAAAGTTAATATACGTCATCTGATACCGCATCATCTTCCGAGTAATTGCTGTCTTCTGACTGCGTAACCAAATCGTCTAGGTATATCGTTTCCATATAATTATTTTTGTAGTTATTATGTTGAAAATTTGAAGCAAAAGCTTACAAATTCATAGAAAATATCGTGAAGAATAATCTCAATAACCAAGATAGCCTAACTGCATGGAGTATCATTTTTGACACCAGCAAGAGCATGATAAAAATGTTACAACCAATACAAATATCAATAAAAAATATTGCATTATCAGCAATTATATACACATACCTTCGTCATTTTCAATTTTCTAAGTATATTTATCAATAGATTTAGATTACATGACCGGATAAAAAGTACAATTTCGAGAGTAATTTGCTTTTTTTTAGACAGCTAAAAGGTAAAGGAATTTTATGTATGTGAGTTTTATTGAATCAGTCAATTAGTATGAATTCTTAAATGAAAATAAAACAAGTATCATTTTTGATACTTTATGCACTTTATTATATTAAATTGAAAGCTAAATATTTATAAAAAAACTGAATTCAAAACTTTATTTTGTGGTTTAGTATAGATTTTAATGTGACTAATGAAAAAGCTAAAAAAAAAATTAAAAGAATATTGGAAATAAGTACCTAAATATTTAACTCTTCAGGCCTTAGCAATATTCTACAAAATGATTAATGTCTGATTTTACCCAAAGATGATAAAATTATAAAAGTTTAATTAATAAAATTTGGATTTGTTCGATTTAATTGTGTATTTTGCTGATCACTGTTATTTTTTTTCTCTGAAAAGCAACCACTGAGAACAGCCAGACCAACTTTTTTCACCTGTGGAGACCCCATTCTTCGAATAGGTACTAAAACTGACCATTTCTGTTATCGTTTTTTTTTTCGCAACAATGCACTGACTTTCGCGCATCATAACTCTGAAACGCAACCACTGAGAGCCGCCAGACCAACGTTTTTCATCTACGAAGACGTTATTCTTCGAATAGGTACTAAAACTGACTATTTCTGTTATCGTTTTTTTTTCGCAACGATGAAGCCTCTTGTAAGCTCTATAACTAGAAGTTGCAACCACTGAGAGCAGCCAGACCGACATAATTCACATTAGGGGACTACTCTACAAACTATAAAAGTAAATCTAACCGTTTCCATGATCGTTTTGAAAAATCCCGTGACCTCTTAGACTAAAAGCATGCTACCATTTTTCACGTATAAACCAAGACAAATAAACTATTACAGATATGGTTGCTCAAAACAAATTCATTTTTCGGTGATCACATAAACTGTAAATTGTATAAAAGGCAAAAATAAGCTACTCAAACTAAATGCACAACAGAAGTTTCAATTTGAAACAACAAACATTATAGTCCAAGTGATCTCGTAACTTACTTCCGAGAAGGATATCAGTATGCTATCGAATAAGGTTACACGAGTGACGATTTGATGTAACGAGGAGGGTCCGAATGGCGAAGCTATTTCTTGTCCAAAGATATCACTGACATTTTTACGTTCAGGAAGATTGGAAGCGACGTCCAGAATGACATTGATTCCGTAAAGCTTATACGTTGAAGAGTCCCAAATTGGCGGAAGAAGAGGTTTTAGTGGCCTTAAGGTAACGAAGAAATATGGGAACAATCTAACAGAAATCAAGATTGTAGTGGTCTATTACGTCTACTACGCAATTACGTCTGTTAACTTAAGAGCAGCATTGATTTATCTGATATAGAATAATTCCTTGTCGTACGGTTAACCTTTTCATCTTCCGAGACTAGCTTAACGTACCATGATAACACCCGGATAAAACCGACATGATTTTTCGATCGTTGATGGATTTAATGATTCTGTTGTGTGAGAAACTATTCTAGCTACAACCGTTAATATAGTGGAGTAGGTACATAAATATTATTTGTATAATTATTTAATTAACTAGCTGTGCCCGCGCGACTTCGTCCGCGTGGATTTCCCGTTTTTGCAACATTTTTTATTGATGCTCAACTCCTATTAGTCGTAGAGTGATGTTATGGACGTATATAAGCCGATATCACGGTTTCCTAAACTGTGCGTCGCGACGCCCTGGGGTGTCGCGGTTCTATCCCGAGGGCGGGCGTCGTGAGACGATCCACATAGAATGGCTGTCTAGCTAGCTTAGCGAGCTAGTCAAACGAAAATAAATGTATACAAAGAAATGTAAGTCGCGATTTCTAAACTTGAACCCGGTTTTGAGATGCTCTGTTTTTAAAATAAGAAAATACACTGAAAAAAATCGACCGTCCAGAAAAAAGGCGAAAAAATCGAATAAGCATCTTTACGCTACCGGGACATTGCTTTCGCCGTCGAAATTTGTCTGTGCTACTTTATGTTTTTATGGTAATTTTTTTCAGTCTTTCTAATTTTAAAATATTTGCGCATTCGTTAACGCCTAAATAATTCAAAATAAGCTATGTTTTTGTTTTTGTAGGTATGTACTTAACTTGGCTGTTACTATAAAGGGGGGAGGGCTCGTAAAAATTAGCAAATTCCTAAGGGCGTCACTATGAAAATAAGTTTGGGAAGCTCTGGCCTATAGTGTTCCTCGATAAATAGACAATCATAGAATTTTTCAGATCAGTAGTTCCCCTTTGTAGGATTCTGTACCCAAAGGGTAAAACGGGATCCTATTACTAAGACTCATAAATAGAATAAAATAAATACTAATAAATAGAATAAAATAAATATTGAAGGGGCTCCCATAAAATAAGCGTGACTTTTTTTGGTCCATTTTGATAACGGTAACAGATAGACGCTTGAAGTAATCACAGAATATTTAGTTATATTATTCACTTTTAAAATACAACAACAAACGTGTTTTATTTCTCGGTCTTATTAACGATAATAACAGGTAGAAACTTGAAATATTAACAAAATATTTAATTTAAATTTCAAATAATTTTTGGAGATTTTTGATAAAATCTATGGCACGGAACCCTTCGTTCGCGCGTTCGACTCCTTCTAGGTGGTTTTTTTTTGCAGGCTATCTCTGATGACCTTCTTGAAGTCACCAGGGCTTTTAGTAAAGGAGAGGACCTCGATGGGTCCTCAAGCTTTAAGGTCGAATCACTCCAAAGAGGATTCCTGACCGGTGAGCATCTCCCTCGGAGGAGTCTCTGAACCTATTAGTCTCTAATGCGTCCGAATCTGACGGGATCAGTAGTTCCTAAGATAAGCGCGTTCATCTAAACAAAAAAGCAACTCAGTATAGATGCGTGCGTAGTACTTGATCATTATTTAGCTGCGGAGTTATGTTAATACTGTAATATCTCTGAAGATATTCATTGAAATCTAATGATGTAAAGAACAATTTTGTACAAAATTAAATACTTGTGATGAATAAAGTATAAATTTTGATAAGGAATAATATGATTTTTACAAAAATACCTTCGCATCTAATGCATTATTTTAGAACAAATTTTATTAACTAAAACAGGTTATAGCGAGTCAACCTTAAGAGATAGATAAATGCTGTCTGGAACTTTTTTTTAGAACTTTTAAAGGAAAATAATTCCGTCCTACATAATTTTTGCGTAACTTTAACCGTTTACCCAGCGCACGCAACAAAAGCTCTGAAAATCAAAATTTATTATTTTCCGTTTATTTCAAACTATGATATCTCTTAGGATATTCATTGAAATCAAATGAGGTCATTAACAATTTTGTTCAAAATTAAATGCTTGTGATAAATAATGTATTTATTTTGATAAGGAATAATATCATGCATACAAAAACACCATCGCAGATAAACTTTTGATTAAAAAAAAATTTGATTACCAAAAAGAAAGGTTATAGTGAGCCAACCATAAAAGATAAACATATGCTATCGCGGACTTTTTTTTAGAAAATTTAATGGAGAATAATTCTGTCATACATAATTTTTCCGTAACTTTAACCGTTTACGCAGCGCACGCAGGGAAAGCTTTGAAATGAAATATTTTTCTCCCGTTTTTGCAACATTCTTCATTAATGCTCAGCTCCTATTGGACGTACCGTGATGTTATATAGCCTATAGCCTTCCAAGATAAATGGACTATCCAACGAAAAAAGAATTTTTCAATTTGAGTCAGTAGTTGCTGAGATCTTAGGGTTCAACCAAACAAACAAACAAACAAACAAACAAACAAACAAACAAACAAACAAACAAACTCTTCAGCTTTATTATTAGTATAGATGATGGGCAGTGGTAGATACCTATTGTAGTACCAATCCTGCTTCCGTATCATTAGCATTTCGCATAATACCAATTATGTTTCGTGTTCGTTCGGTGAATAGACAGAAAAAGCGTCGGTGGCGTAGTGCGTAAAAGCGTCGGCTCTTACGCGGGAGACACTGGTTCGATCCCCGCCACGAACCAATGTGTTTTCAAATTTTGAATTCATATGTACGTTTAATCGACGCTTTTACGGTGAAGGAAAACATCGTGAGGAAACCTGCACACACCTATGAAGAAATTCTAAGGTGATTTCAGTTCATTTTCATTTCATTTAATTCTGTCGAAGATGCCTTTACATTACATGCGTGATTATTGTATTACGAGGCTTGTAAATTATAAATATTTATTAGAGTGCATAAACGAAGTAACTAAATACTCGATATGTTTGCTTGATCTTGGTGCTTGTGTTTCTGAATCCTCTTAATTTTACGAAAATAAAAACACGTAAATAAATTATTTTATACACTTAAAGAGCAACTTCGCATAAGAACATTTCAGTTGAAACACAACACGGTGAAGTAGCTACAAACTTAATGATGTAGGTATTGGAACAAATTAAGTCAAATGTTCCTCAGTGGTTCTAAAAAATAAATCTTTGGTTTAGAAAAGGACTTATATGCGTTACAATCTAAATTCATCAATTACATAATAGCGTTTATTTTTATTAACGCTAAAAAAATATAAAACGTAAGCGGAACATGAAATAATATCTAACGAAAAACCACTAGTAAGGTACATTATAGTAAGTTTACGTTCTGCGTTAGTTCTGCTGCTGTACAAAAAATAAATGAGGGTTGGCAATAAAATCGAATTACTTATACTCAGATGACGCAAGTCCGAAAAAAATTCTTGGATGGCTGAATGCAGAAGCGTATGCAGGGGAGATCTTTCAGATAAATGATGAAAAAAGGACGATAAAAGTTAGTAATGTCGATGTGATTTTAGCAACATAAGGTGCAAAAGCTATATTATTTTTCTCTCCTTTTGGAAAGGTCCTTCTATAAGGTTGCAGAAATAGCTATGAAAATGCCAGCGTGATCTGTCACAAAAACAACATCGAACGACAATAGCTGGCTAAAAGAGCAGCATGCTAATGGCTGGCTTTGTTGTTCGTCGACTATCATACATGCACAATGTAGACTCATTATACGCGCTGTGACAATGGAGATTCGCCCATAATGGGTTTTCTGATATACAAACATAGTTGTGATATTTATAATCAAAAGGAAAGTTAAATTTATTTGAGGAAATTTTATTGACATGACAAAAAGTTAGTTTCTCAACACGTGTTATTACAACAAGAACTCGGAAGAAACTCCATTTTGTGATTGATTAATGATTTCAATATTTTCTTGTAATTATCGTTTTTTTATTGACTATTGCTGTTGGCCGCAGAGGGCTTTACAGCGTCACTGGAGCAGCCATCGGACCGCCCGGCGCCCGGGGATCCATCCAGAACCAAGACGAATACTGCTTTGTTTTAAAAACTAGAACCAAAATATGTGCACAGCGTTTACATCGAGTAAATAAGCTTTTATGAAAACCAAACCAGTTCTGATCAAAACTAAAAACTTCTAAGCTATACTCACGCATTCGCTACCCTAACAGGAAGTGATGGTAATGTCTTTGCCTCACATCCTATGTAAATTGACGGGCTTTTCCTTATTACAGACACACAAAGCAAATAGGGAAGGAGGTCAGTCCTATGAGGGTAAAGAACGCTTAACTAACAAGCTTGATAACTACGGAGTGTGGATTTTTTCGCTGTGATGAGATAATGGAAACAAGACTTCCAAAGTTTAATAAAAAAAAAGTAGTTACAAAGAGCGAGAGAGAGCTGACAAACAAAATATTAAAAAGAACATATACTAAACCTATAATATATCGGGCATATAAAATAATATCGAAATGCAATATTGGTATAAAAGAGGCTGGCGATCTTTAGTCCATCGTCAACAAAGCTAATATGAAACAAAATCTGAAAAACTTCTTAGGGTTATTTATTCATACCTGAGATTTAAGTCAAAAGCAAATTAAATTATTAGCATAACAGAAGCAAATATCACCACATACGATATAACAACTGACAATGACAACGTAATAATTTGTCTGGATAGTAGGCACGTTATATGACGACTAAAAATATCTAGAAATTGAAAAATCAGGCCATTTAACATCGATTCCATCTATTAAAAAAGAATCATCAAAATCGATTCATAATTGACGGAGTAATCGCGGAACATACATACAAAAACAAAAAAAAAACAGCTGAATAGAGAACCTCCTCCTTTTTTTGTTTGAAGTCGGTTAAAATACATTTGGCTGCGACCAATCCATTGGGCCTTACGTGGATAATATAAACAGGAAAAGGCTCGTCATCACCATCATTCACTGAACAATACTCCTAATGTAGACAAATAAACCGCGGCTCACCGCAAACGAAACCAATTTACATAGACCCACGATTTACATTTTATTTCGATCTACGAATCTGATGCATAAACGACGTCAAAGTCAGTAAATGGCGACATAATAATATGTTGGATAAATGGTTTTGACTTTGAAAGCATATTAGCGTTGATATAGATGTAAATCACAATTTGTGACACTATGTCGCTCGTTTCAGGGATATTGTTAGTTTAATAGCCCAGGAAAAAAGTATTTTGAAAATGATCGCGTAATCACATTTAATAACAATTTGCATCATACATGACATAATAATATCATATTTCCAAATGATGCGCAAAGTAATTAGTAGTCAACACAGTATACTGAAGAAAAAAATTGCCCACTGTGATACATCTAAATTTTAGTGTAAGCCAGTCTAAATAAAATGTGTTATAACCAACGGTATAAGATCTTGAGATCACAGGTTAGATGCTCAGGGGAGTTCAAATTGGTGTTCAATTTGGCTGTCGATAAGGTTTATTTTCAATTCACCTGACTAAGTTATAAGCGGTGGTGGAAGGCAATGGGCAATGGGTAACATTCGTCTCCACCTGATCATTAATTACCATAAAGTGATATGTTAAGAATATAAGTATTATCTTTTCTGTATATCAGTTTTTAGTAGGAGGTAGTGAAATATCGACTACTTTTTGTCTACTAAATAGGTTGTAATAACACAATATAGAGAACGATAGTAATAATAGTGTTTCAAAAATAAACAGGAATTCAGAAAAAGCGTATCTCCTTTTGTTTGACCTTTAGAGCAAACATCACATAACACCTACAGAGCAAAAGCAAGTGATTCTTTAGCAGTCAGCACAAAACACATCCCACACAAACGCTGTTTGTTTTTAACCTGACTTACAGCCTAGTCTCATAGTCTAGCTTTTAAACAAAGAGCAGAGAAATAATGAGACGAGAAATGTTGTCAAGGACGCGAGAACAACTTTCGATTAATAATGTTTTATGCAAAACCAATTAAAGACGTCTAGTAAACTTGTGATTCCTGTAAAAGGGAAAACTGTTGAACCGCATAAAAGCCCAAAATTATTAATTTATAGTCAACCTCATGGTTTGAGTACTTCAAAGCTTTAATTGAAATTGGGAGCTTTAATTAATAATAAAATATCCTTTACACAAAAAGTTTTAATACATAAAGCATCCGATTAATGTTTTCGTCGAACAGACAGCACGTACGCGAAACTCATAAATGGTTGATGAACTATTATTTCGTATCGAAACAAGCGCCTATTTGGCAATACGCTGTAGACGCAGCACATTGGTTTTGGTTTGTTTTAGTATACTCACCTGCGAGTCGTTGAGAACATCTTCAAAAATTTAATTGATACGTAAACATCTCACAATATCCACGTCTGTGGATGATTGATAATATTCAGACACAATTGATTTTGTCTCGCGACAGATATCTACCACGCGAGAATTAGGAGGTTAAATGTGTGAGCAGACTATTGGAGTGACAATAAGGTATGTGGAACTATGGAAGACGCACAGTGAGGGTATCTACACAATTTTATTAGCTTCCCAATTATAGGATGTCTTTACCTTCCCAGTGGTTTTTTATAGTTGCGAGTTGTCAGCTAAATAAAGTAAACATAGATATTGTCTTAAAGGAGTATATTTTTTACGAAACGTTTGTATGGAAAACAAAACGTATAACACTTAACCTGATAACAACGACGTTACAAAAACAAGTTTAGATAATGATCTAGTCAATAAATAGAATGACACATCAACATAGATGTATACTAACACTAAACATTATATTAGTGAATATTATCCTCAATGCAAATGCAAGAAGAAACTACAAGATTCTTATTACATAAACAGAAAATAAAAGTGGTAAAAGCAAAACTATATCTACCCTATTGATTGGATAATAGCAATACTTAACGGGAACATGAAATGTCTCTCAATCTAATGTGTTGCCGAATAAGGATCGCAAGGTTAGAAGGAGTTAATTAAGCGATTTCTCAACCAGTAAGTATTGAATCTGGGTGGATTCAACTTGATGGATTTAACTTTAAGTACAGTCCATTTAATTTGCTATTGGGAAAGGAAACAGGAGAGCAAATATTGCAAAAAAAAAAAATACTAGGTGGTAGACCCATATGTAGTGTCGTCTGGGTAGGTACCACCGCCTTTCTTTCTTATTTCTGCCGTGAAGCAGTTCGCTGTGTTTCGGATTGAAGGGAAAGGTAGGCAGTGTAATTACTGGGCATGGAAGGCATATCATCTTAGTCCACAGGATGGCAATGGCAACGCACTTGCAGTGTTGAGTGATTTACGCTTAATATTGCAAGTGTATATAAGCGACGGTAACTACTTAACACCAGGTGGGCCGCAAGCTTGTTTGCCATCTCGTAGTATAAAAAAAATCTTAAATTCTATACACTTTGATGGCTCACATACGTTTGAGCACCACAGAGTTTAAGAACAAGTAGACCTTATTAGTGTACATTTTCTATGCTGCTTGTAATATACTTAGATCTTAGAATAAGAACATACTAGAAGGATAGTTCCATACAATATGCCGCTTCAAAACTGACGCAAAAAATTTGTTATGTGTGCTAACGCTTACACACAGATACACGCACACTACTAAAAATTGGTGTGGTCACTAAAACCTCGTCACCCCAAAACCAGGTAATTTAAATAAAACATGAATACTACTTCTGATTTTGAAGTGAAACTTCTTTTTATACGATAGATACATCGTAATTTGTAAATTCGATGAAACGGAAAAGCCACACCAAAGTTTTTGACGGATAGTTTTAAATAAAATATCAGGGTACCATTATGGTGGTTTTCGGGGGTCCCGATTAAAAAAAAATATATATTGAGATCCAAGATGGCGGACGTGACTTTTTAATATAATATCAATATGGGTATCATTTTCGTGGTTTTCGGGGGTCCCAATTCCGAATTCAACATCCATTTTGAGATCCAAGATGGCGGACATAACTTTTTAATAAAATATCAATATGGGTATCATTTTCGTGGTTTTCGGCGGCCCCGATTCCAAATACAACATCTATTTTGAGATCCAAGATGGCGGACGCGACTTTTTGATATAATATCAATATGGGTATCATTTTCGTGGTTTTCGGGGGTCCCGATTACGAATACAACATCTTTTTTGAAATCCAAGATGGCGGATGTGACTTTTTGACAAAATATCAATATGGGTATCAATTTCATGGTTTTCGGGGGTCCCGATTCTGAATTCAACATCCATTTTGAGATCCAAGATGGCGGACACAACTTTTTAATGAAATATCAATATGGGTATCATTTTCGTGGTTTTCGGGGGTCCCAATTCTGAATTCAACATCCATTTTGAGATCCAAGATGGCGGACATAACTTTTTAATAAAATATCAATATGGGTATCATTTTCGTGGTTTTCGGCGGCCCCGATTCCAAATACAACATCTATTTTGAGATCCAAGATGGCGGACACAACTTTTTAATATAATATCAATATGGTATCATTTTCGTGATATTCGGCGGCCCAGATTCCAAATACAACATCTATTTTGAGATCCAAGATGGCGGACACAACTTTTTAATACAATATCAATATGGGTATCATTTTCGTGGTTTTCGGTGGTCCCGATTCCAAATACAACACCCATTTTGAGATCCAAGATGGCGGACACAACTTTTTAATAAAATATCAATACGGGTATCATTTTTGTGGCATTCGGGGGTTCCAATTGCGAACAACAACTTTTTTGAGATCCGATATGGCGGATACAACTTTTTGATAAAATATTAATATGGGTATCATTTTTGTGGTATTCGGGGGTCCTGATTACGAATACGACATCTTTTTTGATATCCAAGATGGCGAACGTGACTTTTTGACATAATATCAATATGGGTATCATTTTCGTGGTTTTCGTGGATGAACACGTCGAAAATGATACCTTTGTCGATTTTGTATTAAAAAGTCGCAAACACCATCTTGGATCTAGAAATAGATGTCACATTCGGAATCGGGACCCCCGAAAACCACGAAAATGATACCTATATTGACAAATTATCAAAAAGTCACGTCCGCCATTTTGGATCTCGAAGTAGATGTCTTATTCGTAATCCGGACCCCCAAAAACCATACCCATATTTACATTATGTTAAAAAGTCGCGTCCGCCATCTTGGATCTCAAAATGGATGGTGTATTAGGAATCGGGACCTCCGAAAACCACGAAAATGATACCCATATTGATATTATATTAAAAAGTTGTGTCCGCCATCTTGGATCTCAAAATAGATGTTGTATTTGGAATCTGGGCCGCCGAAAACCACGAAAATGATACCCATATTGATATTTTATTAAAAAGTTGTGTCCGCCATCTTGGATCTCAAAATGGATGTTGAATTCGGAATCGGGACCTCCGAAAACCACGAAAATGATACCCATATTGATATTATATCAAAAAGTCACGTCCGCCATCTTGAATTTCAAAAAAGATGTTGTATTCGTAATCAGGACCCCCGAAAACCACGAAAATGATACCCATATTGATATTATATCAAATGTCGCGTCCGCCATGTCGAACTTTCATACAAACTTTCATCCCCTATTTCAACCCATTCAACCTTTTATTCGCGATAAAAATTAGCCTATGTCCCACCCCGAGATCTATATTTGTACCAAATTTCATCAAAATCGGTTCAGTGCTTTAGACGTGAAAGCTTAACAGACAGACAGACAGAGTTACTTTCGCATTTATAATATTAGTAGGGATAATTATTTCTACGCTCACACCAATTATCTAGCCCAAATTAAGTATTATTAAGAACTTGTGTTATTATTTACTTTGACTTCCTTTGCTTCGCTCTTGAATCAAAGTAGCGCCCTCACCGTAAAAGTATAAGTAATAAGTAGTAAAGAAAGTATCATACAATCGATAAGGGAGCAAAATAGCTCCCTTATCATACAATCTACTATTTAAAACCGGTCTAGGCGTAGAAACATACATAAAAAAGAAGATTAAGGCGACTTGAAAACCTCCTCCTTTTCTTAAGGCGGTTAAAAATGTCCATACGTTAAGTCAAAACAATCTAATCATCAAAAAAATTTTTTTTATGTCCTTAGTATTTTTTATAGAACAATTAATATGATTAAATTATTGCATTCGACTAAATTCTAAACAACTAAAATAGGTAAAATAATTTCTGTAACTGGCAGCACTCAGTATTTAAAAAATACAAAATAAAATATTTGGTTTTTATTGCTTATAAAGTGAAAATACAATAAAATATAAAAAACTTACGTGTGAAAAGTAATGTTCTCACTCTTTTTATTTTTTTCAGTTCGATTATTACACCATATAATAGCACAAATCGTCATTTTTTAATAATTTGTTGGAGATGCGTACGGAGTGCGTTGACCTCGAGGACTACGCATAGAGTTTCCGTATGGTGCCAAATAAGGCCTAATATTGGTTGCACCAAATAGAGTGCCCGGATACGGTATCTGTATGTTCTTAATCTAAGACTTAGATGTAATTTAAAATACAGAAAGTTGAAATAACAATAACTAAATAAATTCAAATGAAACGTTTAATGTAATGACAGTTAATAAGTAAATATGCTGAATGAAATTCAAGAACTCGTACATACTACCGTACACAAACGTTTCATTTGAATTCATTTAGTTATTGTTATTTCAACTTTCGGTATTCTAAATTACATCTTTATTACAACTAAGTACCTAATGGAAAGAATATTAGAAGATTCTCTTGTAATTAAAGTTGAATTTTTAATTAGACGAAGTAAACTGACAGCAGCTAATGTCACTTTGTGAAATAATGTTGCCATCTTCTATGTAATAGTGATGGGTTCAGTTTTCGTTCACTCTCAGGAATGAATGATGATATGAATGACTTCATTGTTAATCTAATCTTACTATACGAAAAAAAGAAACTATTTCTATTTTACTGTATAAAAGTAGGTCGATATCTGCTAGTATTTAATTATAATCACTTTTTTTACTACCTTCTTAAAAATAAGACCAATTCGGACGCGTCGGTCGCCATTTTGTCTGTGTCATGCGTCTTCTAACCTCTGTTCTGACTGCTCGAATATTTTCTTTGCGCATACGGTGTTTACTTGTTGTTTTTGTTAAGTTTTTTGTTGTTTTTAAGTTTCGCAAGCGCTTACCGCACGCTTCCTTTGATCTGTGTTAAGAAACCGACACTAGTCCAGATCGGCGCAAGCCGAGCCAACCACAGCCAAACACCCCTGGCACTTGTGGAGGCTTGCGAAGCCTCGGCAAGCGTGTAAATGTAGCATTAGAGCAATCGGTAATGGTAAATGTAGGTACCTACTATACGCAGTGGTCGAAAAGTACGAAAACTCTTTCGTACCTACTTACATGGCACGACTACGATTGGAACGCGGTACCTGATATCGGCAGCACGGCGTTCTAACCACTCACTAGGCTACTTTGTACATACATAATGTTCTCTTAGATTTGCGCGAGCACTACACATTATAAATAAAATTATTGTCCGACGTTTCGTAACACTTTTCAGCGTTCGTGGTCACGGGATGACCGTAATCCCGTGACCAAGAACGCTGAAAAGTGTTACGAAACGTCGGAAAATAATAACAAAATGTAAAATCTAATTACACGCGAGTTAAATCCAGTAAAAGTTGTTTTATTTATAATTGTACATACATACATGTTATTACTTCTTTACTTGCATTATGCATAATTGCGTACTTATGTCTTAATGCTATGTTTTACAAAACATTACCTACACATGTACCCTGTTAGGGCATAGCAAAGGATAAAATATAGAATTATAATTAAAATCGTTATTAGTTATAAATATTAGTCATTATGAGAACAATTTTATACCGAGTTGCGATTATTTCATTCATTCACTTTGTCACAACACTATTTTTGTTTTATCAAAACCTGACAACCCAGTAAACGTCACTTGACTTCGTCTAATTAAAAATACGACTTTAGATCAAGTATTCAAAGTTTCCACAAGACTTTTCTTATTCTACAACTCTTGGTCTGTTTCTGTTGTTTATCTATTTCTTCAACTACGTTAATTGTACTCGAAAACTTTTCGATAATAGGGGAAAGTTCTCGGAAAACTGATGATGGTTCGATCAAACAGCGGTTATTTATTATATCGGGAGCGAAACCTTTATATCTGTTGACAACTGTCTCATTCGTCAACTGGCGTCTACGAGCTATAAATAGTGAGTTCGTGTCTGAATTGAGACATTGACCAATTCGTTTTTACGAGCAAGTGACCATTTTGTCCAGCGTTAATACCGCTGCTGTGTTAATTGTTGCGAAACATGGAGGAGTTCAATGGCGTATTGGATGTGTCGTTTATTGGACTATTTTGGGCGGCTTCATCGGCATATGTGTTTTTTATTGTTTGCTCTTTATCTTATTGTCTTTTCGAGTCTATCTGCAGACTCCATATTAAATTGGCCTTTTACATAATAAAAATGGCTAACAGACATATATTATGGTCACTGGTTAGTAAGTAAATATTCATATGTAACACAACCAGTCGTCAACCACAAACCACAACAAAACGACAACACATGGGCGGGAATTAGTTTGTATTATAATTCATATCTTAATTCAAATGGACCATTTCGATTGAAACGCGAACGATATATTTTTTTGGTGTAATATTAAAATAAGGCCGATTAATCAAATAGGTACAAAGTTATCACTAAAATAACCACACGCAATCTTTTTGCGACCTTATCTACCGCTTTGTCTGCGGTTCTTACACTAAACTGAAAGGACATCAACCACTTTGTTTGAACTCTGGGCTTCGACATGAACAGTAAAATATTGGCCTATATTTGATAGTTTTGAGATGCCTGTAATGAACACATTACATAAATAATAGACTTTTAGTATCAAGTAAGTTAAATAAAACAATATTAATTATTTTATATAATTTTTTTTTTTAAAATATTCATTTTCATACATTACTAATATATTATCTAAAAACTGGGCAGCAGGATTAACGTTTTCGTACCTCGCCCAGCTTAAATACTACAACACAGACATTATGTGAGCGCCGCAACCTACCGTCCTTCGGCCGACTATGCAGATACAATAATATTTTTAATAGCTTGAATGCCTTCCATATTATTTTCATATATTATGCAAACAAAATATATTTTTCGGCTTATATTCCTACTTTGTATTTTACCTCTTAATAAGGTGCAATTATCAGCCGAAGGGAATCCTTATACGAGGTCACTGGCTCTATTGTATTAGGAACCATCATTTCTTATGTGCTCCCCATAGTAAGAGCGCACCTGTTTTATCTGGTATGCTAAATCGAATTGCTAAATAATAGAAATAAATATAAATAATCTAATAAAAAAACGTAGACTGACAACAAAATAAAGCGAACAATAATTGACAGCAGCACAAGTATTAGACAATTGACTTGCTAGTGTTGCCAGTTGAAGAAAAATAAAACACACAAAATGTTAAAAGTATAGGTTCGTTACACTAGGTTTTTGACTAAAACTTGTGTTTGCGTATGGTTGCGCGTAATTGAGGTTGGCAATGTTATTCACTAATCATGCAAAAATACTACTTAATTTAATGAAAACTATTTATCATACCACCATGATAATTATACATTTTTGTCAGGATGTATCTGGCAGCACTACTGTTAGCGTCAAAATCAATTAGTCAATTAAAAATCTGTTTTAAAAATTGTTTTATTTTGATACTCCGTAATAGGCACCAATATTTATGAAAAATCATTAGATTTTTTTTGATGTGTTTTATTTTTTTCCAGGCCTCTGTTCAGCGCCGAGCCCATTTTGGTTGTCCTCCTTTCTGTAGGTAGCATAAAATATTTTTAAGAATTATAGTTTTTTTTAAGCCCGGTCTAACTATGCGAATCTGCATAATGCTGCTGCGGTACGATACGAGGGAAGACGTCTGGACTACACAACAATACATAAAAACGATCATAATAGATATATGTGTTTGAGGGTTCTATAATGTCTCACACACAACTCATTAGCAAATGACTATTTCACTAGCAACATTTGTCAATGTTTCCTTACGCAAACTAATGCCTTAACAAGGACATCAAAACGCAAGCATGCACATGACAAGCAGCCATTTTAAAAATGCATTATTAATTAAAATTTTAAAAGCAATAACTACTGTCAACAAGTTACAAAAACCAAAAATAAAATTGGATAAATAATTTGTTTGACTAAATTTCATTTACAAAATTTTTGTTTACTAAAATTTCAATTTGCTATTTTTAAAATTAAGTACAGTGAAAAGATATGTAGGTCGTTTAACGTATTTGTGTTAGGAAAAATTTACTAATGTTCTTTTTCAAAATGACAAAATATGAAGAAATTACTTTATGAGATGTAAAGTTTGTGAAACATAAATAAATGGAACGTTGATTTGCGAAATAATAACTTTGAATTTCGTTGCTTGTTATCTGTAAATTTGTTTAATAACTATTGATCAACCAAAGGGGAACCGTGTTTGAGTGCAGCACACGCTTTACCCAAAATAGTACATAAATCTTAGTACATTATATCTCAATGAGAAACAAACACGAAGAAAAGAAAATCAAAAGATTAACCTGCATTTAAAAATAAAGAATAGATGAAGTGACAAACTAACCACCTACCGATTCCCTAACCCTCATTGGCCACATAACTATTTTTATATATAAAAAGATCAAGCAATCCTATCCTACTGCATTGTGCATCAAACGTACACCAACTTAAACACTTTGAGTAACTGTCTGTAAGACACGTCACCAGCATGATTTCAAGTTTACAAAATATCAAATAATCTGATACTGATATTTTCAAATCATGGTTGAATCCAAACCATAATTTGTAGCTCATCGGTAATGACTTGATTGAGCGTAATGCCCATTAAAAAAGCATTTCCGTTGTTACCACGATTTGTCGGCTGCACAATTGTCCCATAGGAAGTATAATGTTTAGTGTGCAATCTAACCAGTCCATTACTTGGCACCCCGTTGTAAAAGGGTGTGGGGTATCATCAATCATTCGATACGCGTCCTTGATTCGCTCGCCTCAACGCCATATTTAGAATCGAGCGTGAAAGCATTTCACTAATTCACATTTAAAAACTTTTACAAATACTGCGAAGATATACGAGATCAATTTGCGTCGTTTTCACTGATATTTACTTCAATTTCCATGTTACGCGCGGGCTCGTGCCCGAGTGAGGGAATAACTTAATTGAATCGTATTTTTACGAATCGATTTTGCCATGCCATGTTTACGTAACTAGGTTATTTCAATTGGGACAGAATGAGGAGGATCCCGAGCCTCTCGATTGCCTTTTCCCATCTGAATAAACAAATGCCAAAATAACTTAATTTGCAAAACTGTGATTCCATCAAATAATTCTATTTTAATGAATATGAAATAGTTAAAAGCTCTAAACAACTAAATTAAATACTTGATAATTCTTGGTCAACCTTCTGTTTCTGTAATAGTTGGATAATCTAAGATATATTTCATTCAAGACCATTAGCAATAACGATTTACAATATCTTGGCTTCAAGATAATAGACTAAAGTTTCTGTGATTGACAAATGGTAGACACTCTTGCCACCTATTTATTGAGATTTTTTGCGGTGCAAAGGAAAAGGAAGGTCTAATTATGAAAAAAAAAATATCGTAGGAATTTCGCATTGTATTCTCTGAAAACCTGTAAACTACGAGAACGTCTGTAAGAAAGAAAAACCTCAACCATACTATAGATCAGGGATGTTGCGAACATTCGCATCCGCATCCGCAAATGCGGAACTTCCGCATAGATTTGGACATCTGCATCTGCATCCGTATCCGCATTAATCAGTGCGGATGTTCATGCGGATGCGGATATCATGCAAGTAGCGACAAGAAAGAAATTGGGCGGGCCCGGCGAGTGGCGCGTGCCGGTCGCACGTGACAATGGGACCAATGGGAACGTAGAAATTGGTGACAAGATTCGACACGTTTGTTGTGGTGCCTCATTTATTTCTTGTTAATAAATCATTACGTGTTTGTTTGCGCTGTGGACTACATATCATATAAATAGATATTTTAAATGTTGTTGTGATACAGTGGTCATTGTGTGTACCTAAATAAAGAGTTTACAAAATAACTGTTTATGGGTGAACTTTAAATTAGTTAGACTAATATAAGATCGCAAGGTAAATTCTATTATGTTACACCGGTAATACGTTTTATTGTAGATTTAAAAATATCGTCTTTCAAAATTCTTTTTCCAAAGTGGATGAAAATCCTCTAAATTGGTGGAGTGTTCATCGAAAGGAATTTAAGGTATTATCGCCAATAGAACGAAGATTTTTATCCTCTCTACCGGGCAGTGTTCCTAGCGAACAATTATTTAGTAGCGCGGTTTTAATTTACGAACCTCTGCGTAATCGCCTTGAATCAGAAAAGGCGGCAATATTACTGTTTATTTATTAAGTATAATGCTCCCATTTTTAATTTCACTTATTAATATAAAAACCAGTAGGTGTTTAATATAAAAATAAGTACATAAGTTTGATTTGATCACAATAAAAAATGTTAATAATTATATATCATTATCATTGTTTTAATTCTTCGTTAATAGACTTTATTTACATAATATCTTAAACATCCGCATCCGCATCCGTATCCGCGGATGTGAACCTTCAAAACTCCGCATCCGCATTCGCATCCGCGGATGTGAAAAAATCAGCATCCGCAACATCCCTGCTATAGATTCTGCTGGCCAGTTAAATACGATCCATTAATTAATAAGGTTGTTTTAAGGCCTAGAAGAATTACTCTCCCATTAAACATAATTACCTATAATGTAATATTACTTCACAAGTATAATTTTATATTATTTTACTGAGACAGACTCTCATTACATGAATAGTCATGTAATGAGAAACCAATCTATTATTATTTTAATGCTTTCTGGTAAAATAATTTGGATTGAACTTAAATCCCAAATATTTAATTGTAATTCTTCAGGAATAAAGCTTTCGTGCTGAGGGATTTTATTTCTCCCAAATTCGATTGCAATTAACGTGAATCTGTTCATGTATCAAAACAAACTCGTCGTGAAAACTAAATTGCAAGTGTCGCAGCTGGGCACGGCCTAGTGAACACTAGCAGTTGTTAAATGAATACTGGTTGTTTCCAGATTGTGCGAGGCCGTGTACGACACTGAAGCCACCACCGAAACAGTTTAAGAATCAGGAAAGTCTTGAATACTCACTATATTCCATAGCGATATTAGGCTGAAATAGACTTTGGAAGATGATCTACTTTTGCGCTGCTTTGCAAAATGATTGTTTTAATTAATTAGTACATGTTGATGACTTCTAATTGGAGGTTGCTGACCCTAGACTACAGCTGACTAGTGCTATGGCCCAGATAAAAAGAATAGAATAGAAATATAATAGGTAGTTTGATATGGCTATGTCGACGTCTCCGAGTGCTTCGAGTAATGTGGTGGGTCGTGTCTCTTTGTCTAACTGTATCTTAGATTTCAGCAAAAAAATGTGTACAACAACGACGCGCTTACACAAACATTTAGTAACAAGTGAAACAAAATCTATAATTAATAGTAATAAAAATGAACATAAAACAGTGTACATAATATGAACGTAACACAAGGCAGGTAATGATAACGAAGTCCATACTCAGCTTGTTAGAGCTGTGTTTCGACTCGACACAACGCACCGAAATCGCGAAAGAATCAGTTGTTCCATACAAAAGTTCTTGTATACCGGAAACGACTCAAAAGTTGATAGAAACCTTATATTTTGATGTCATACATGCATGTTAAATTTGGTTGCAATAAGTTAAAGCATACTCGAGTTATAGTGGTAACGCACAGACACACACAGAGACATAATTCCATAAACGGTATTTTTGGACTCAGGGAGGTCCAAAACGTGTAATTCCGTCAAAATCTCGATTTAGAATTTTTTGACTATTACAAGACTTGCTACGTATACGAGAAAGTAAAAATAGATAAGTACCTATATCTCCTTCATTAATTTCCCTAAGTTGCTAATCGCTCGAGAAACAATTAAGAAGTTTAATTGGCCTCGAGTCGGTCATTCATTAGGAGAAGGATTCCGTTTTAGAGAACTCTGTTCTATGTCTTTGTGTAAACAATACAACAAGATAACCGTAAACGACACTGGTTGGACAAGATCGGCGAAGTATTTAAAGAGAGAAAATGAATTAAAAACAGTGATTTAAATGCTATTTTAAATGTGAGAAAACAGGATTTATACCAGTACTTCTGTTTTGAGCGTGAGTCGAACATCGTCGGTCGTCAGTGTCGGTGGCGTAGTGCGTAAGAACGTAGTCTCCCACTCGGGAGACACTGATTCGATCCCCGCCACGTACCAGTGTGCCCCATTCGCTGAACCCTACCTATACCTACTTGTAAAGGAGATTTATTAATATTTTCATAAGTTCCGTATAAATGTTTTCTAACCAATGTTACCCTATCTTCTACCTTCCAAGACGGAACATTATACCTATAAAACTCATTATAGCAACAACTCATTAAGAACTCCTTTTAGAAGATGATTTTTTTGAGGGTACGTTTTTCTTTTGTTTTTCTTCAAGGTATCATTAGCATCGTTTTGCCGGAAACGATGTGGACGATAGAAATTGGAGCGTTAACATCGAAATTGTGTCAGATGAACAGCTATAGAAAGGATGATTGATATTCATTCCTTATAAGACAAAAGCAGAGAATAATAGTATTTTGTAACATACCTTATATTTAGTAAATTTCACTTAGTAGTCATAAGTCTAATTAGTAGAAAAAATACACTGAAAAAAATCGACCTGCCTCAGGCGGGAATCGAACCCAGCATCTTCCGCCACCGAGGCTCTGCTTTCGCTGTCGATATTTGTCAGTGCTTGGTGCTTATGTTTTTATGGTAAACATTGTTTCATGAATTCTTTGAAATTTGCACTTCTAAGATCAGAACGAAATAGTTTTTGCAAATATTTGACGCCCAGTTAATATGAAACTACCTTACAATATGGAATAATTTTTCAATTTAACTAATTAATTTACATTATGGAACCTTCTCCTTTTTTGACGTCGGGTAAAAAGGTCTAGCAAATGACTCCAATCCACCTGATGGTAAGCAGAAGTGGAGTCCAAATGCGAAGGTAGCTGGTGCGAGAGATAAACCACAATGCTAGCCAGCCACCCTCACCTTGCCGACCTGCAAGGTGCTTCTTCACGCCTCTTTTGAATGACCCAGGATTGTAAGAGGGAGTGAAAACGTATGTTGGCAGTGAATTCCATTTTTCATAGTGTGGCATAGAAATGTGTTGTCGAAATTCTTAGTTCGCGTTGGAATGGTAGGCACAGTTCGTCGGTGGCACCGTAAGCCAAGACGCGTACTCCTTAAAAGCAAGGGAGATGATGGGATTATTCAATGCAAACTGATATTTATGTGGATACACAACGCAATGTCTCTCTTAGGTATAATTTCCATTCTCAAATTTTAAACATAGTATTAGATATTTTCACAGGTTATTGAAAAATTTAACAGAGGTAGGGCGAGTCATCGTAGCTCTGTTCAAATTTGCATTGTAACGACATAGTCCATTATCAAATCTTATTGTGTCCTGCGACTAATTTTGTCAAGTACACGAGCGTACTGCGGCCGCGTTGTTGACCGAACTAACACATTCGACCTTGTACCAAAAAATATATCACAGAAAGCAGTTTTGATTTTAACCGTCTCGGATAAGGGTTTCTGGTAGAATCTTTTATTTGTTAGTAATGGCCATTAAAAGGGTGGATGAAAAAGTTTGCAGCTAAAAAATATCATATTGATTAAGATAGGTGTGGAGTTTGAAAGTGGCTCCAGTAACAGAAAATCTGAAAAGGATTATTTTTCTCCGAAACTTTATAAATAAGGACATGTGATATTAGGAGCGTGATGAATTTAAATGGTGAAGGATGGAGGATTAGAAGGGTAGAGGAGGATCTGGATGGTGGTAATGGATGAATGAGGTGAGAATGGATGAAATGTGTGAGAAACTGTATGAATGAAAACGGTGTTAACGACGACATGTCTGATAAACCTAAGAAAAGCCATATAAAAAGTAGAAATTCATATATTTTTGTAATCACATTTCGAATAGGTACGAAACTAAAAATTACAAATGTGTTCGTGGGTGTGTCAAGTGATAACTTTAAATCGGAACACTCATCTTGAAGAGTGAGTGGGTACGAACTTACAAAAGATCACTTAACACTACCATTCCAAATAAAAATGCTATAAGGAGTTTCGAAGTGAAGGTATTCGTTTTAAACTATTTTCGTCTCTCAGGAATAGCTAGCTGCTTTCTGCATTTGTTAATGCCAAACAAAGGTTCGAGAGTCGCTGTTCTATACCTCGCATCCACAGACCTACATTTGGGGAGGCACATTCTCGACTTAGATCACATTAAAACAGTCTAAGCTGGGAAGATCCTAAATATTTGGATAGCGCACGATCAAAGCATTAATGTAAAACCTAAATAAACTTACTTAGTACCTAGCTACGATCTACTTAGGTAGATACAATAGATTTTTAAGGTCGCATAGCACTGAAACAATCAGACTAAAAATCAAAAATGTTGAAAGTAGGGGGGGCTATTTCCTAACTTTTTTTGACAGATGAAAGTGATGATCACCGAGCGAATTACATATCCATTGACGTCGTGTTGGAGTGGTCAGTATAGCTTGTTACACAACAAGCGGTCCAGGTTCAAATCCTGGTAGCGACAAATATTTGTGTGATGAATGAACACAAATATTTGTTTGCAATTCATGGTTGTTTATATATTTATTTTAGTTTATTTATAAAAATATCTAAAATTATTATGTATATTAAAAATGTCCGTTATCTAGTATCCATGACACAAGTTTTTAATGATACCTACTTACTTTTGACTAGATAATTGGTGTGACCGTAGGAAATATCTATATTATATTGCTGTTTTCACACGACAAGTGTCATAATAGCGTCTCGTGTATGTAATTCTTTCGAAGATTATCAATTTCATTTGCCAAAAAAAAATTAGCTAATAGGGGTTGTCTACTTCTGTTTTTTGATTCACTGCAGCTTTATTTAATATTAGGGTTTGTTGCCCCTAGACGTCTATTGACATTGGGACCACTGGATTTGTCACTACTGAGAATGGACTGGAGGAAATAATCCCGACTCTGTCGCCAGTGGTAACGTTCAATGTTCCATGTTCACATTAAGCTACTGAAACAATTCATGAAAAAAAGTAACTAATAGTCTGATGGTGATTTATCAGACTATTGAATATTTTTTCCGCGAAAGTAACTAAACGTGTTGATATTTGTTGATTTTTCATCGTGTATGGGATGTATGGTACTGGAGGTAGTTGGGATGTTTTTCTTCCATTTATCGTCAGTGATGACCAAGTCAGTGGTCACAACTGCCAAAACCTACACTCTCCTAGGCAACAAGTTGGCAACCTATAGGTACTATTTTGAGGCCCACAAGACTGGAAGATGGTGGCTTTATATATAACCAAATGTTAACTAAAGCTCTACTGAACCCTTATGAGATTAGGAGCGTGATGGTATATATTTTATAACGACAATAAAACTATCATCTCATCATCTCAGCCTTTATAATTGGACCCACTGCAGGGACACTAGGCCTCTTCTTGTCAAGTGTATCCGCTTGGCATTTGAAGTCACATGGCATCGTCGAGTTGATTTTGTTTTCCCACCACGGCTAGTTCCGGACGGCCCTTTTCAGGGACACGACCGCGCCCGGGGTCCCCCGAGTGCGGTCCGATGGCTGCTCCCGGTGTCCTCGTCAGGAGGACGCGCCAGGGCGAGCAGCCGTCGGTGAGGAGGCGGCCTATAAGGCCGGCGTCGGCCAGCGGCCCACAGGGGCTGGCGTTAGTCGGTAGCCCCTGTGGGCTGCTGGCCACCAATTGGTGCACAAGGAGTGCCTAGACGGGCAGCGTTGGGACGGTCTCGGTGTAGTTGCGCTCACGTGCGCAGATCCCGAGCCGTTCCGCAATAGCGCATTGGAAGTCAGGCCGGGAAGGATGTTTAGTGGGTATGGAGGGAACACCTTTACCTCGAGTCCCACATATTCCCTGCGGTTGGCACCACCCCGCAGGGACGATGCGTAAATGCATTTGACCTCCCCGTCAAAAGAAAAAAGCAAAAAAAGGCCTCTTCTTGTCAACGAAGGAGGTTTAGGCAGTAGTCCACCACGCTTGCCCAATGCGGATTGGTGGACGGAGTATAGAGTGATCAATATTCCTTTGCTGATCCATTTGCCTTCTGCGACACCCATTAAAGGATATGGGGTGATGCTATTCTACTCTGCGGGCGTCACATGACTATCATAAAACTATATTCGTAGCGAAATCACACGCGACATCCTACATCAAGATCGAATGGGATGAATAGCGTGGACACCCTATGCCGCATTTAGAAGACTTTTGGCATGCAAGCTACAAATGACTGACATCCCTAGTTATTATAAAAAAACGTAATGTTGCCGAAACGCCATCTCTTGCGGATGGTCCTTGGCAGTAGCCCCGACTGCCCTTCCTCTAATCCGGCCCTGTATGTTAGTTAGGTCGACTTATCCCTACACAATTGACATTCGAGCTACAAAAATGATACATTTTGTTTCAAATGGCATCGCGAAAGTTTTTTTGTGGTTCTCAGCGGCGCGAAGCGTCCAGCCGCGACGCGATGCGTAGGTACCTACCTACTGGATATTCTTGCGTAGTTTTCACGCGAACATAGACTACGATGAAGTCGGTATATGGTACATAGGACGAGCGTGGACTCTCATAACAATACACCACTTTGTCGCGTTTGCTAGGAGAATGACTTAGTTGGCTGCTCAGAATGGTTACCACAAATATATTACGATTTTCATACTTCTATACTTCCTCATAGGCACTTTAAAACATATTGGGTAAGCAATAGAAGCCACTCTAATACGAGTGATTATAAAAACTACCATATTAAAATAGTTCCTACTAGATATTATGGTCCATTTTGTATGCAATGCTTTTATAACGATGACAATGGACTAAATTAGATAAAATCTTATTGGAAAGGAAATTAATGAGTTTCCTATTTGTTGACTTACCTATTTAATATCTTCAAATTCAAACATCATTAGACCCTATTTTGCACAATATTTGCCAATAATTGTATGAAAATGTGTTACGAGAATTTTATGCCACATGACATAAAATTTTGTATTTATCTCGGGCCGTAAAAAAGAAAGCTTCAGATCGCACATATATATTCACCCTGGCCTTCAGTTTCTTTTACAGAAAATAAGTACCTACTAGTCATTACTTAAATAATATTTTACTACAGTAATAGATACATAAAAATAAAAAAAGATGTATAATTTCTACAGTATTAAATAAATTTCTAATTTTTTATAGCAAACTTTAGAAATCGAAATCAGTTCAGGTTTTAAGGCACATTACTTTTAAGTAGATGTATCAGGTTTATACTTTATGCATTTTACTTTAGTAAATTGGTGTAAGTTCATAAGGTGATTTATTTTTACAAAATCAATCAACTGCTTAAGCAGTTGCAGCAAATTACTGGATTAAAAAAACATGACATCAAAACTTATAGAAATTTAATTACATTAAAATAAATTTAATAATAATGATATAACTATGTAATTTGTAATAAATAATTATACTGGATTGGTAAACTTTATTAAGTACTTGTTAAAAAATTTACTAAGATTTTGTTACCCAATTAATATACTTTCTGTTTCTTTGCAATGATAGGTACTTACAATGAATATTAAGATTCTAATAGGAAATAATAAAGTGTTTTTATGATATTAATAGTATAAAAATACTCACCAAGATTTCATGGTGAGTGTGGTTGCCTCTATGAACCCATTGCACGTTAGGAACCGGCAGCACCAGCAATCCACCACAGGGGATTGTTATGTTGGTGCCTTTGTCTGCTGCCACTTCTCTGATGTCCACCTCTTCGGTCAGGACAATAGGCAAAGCTGACCAATACGCAAAAAATATATGTAATATTATAATTTATCTAAGGCACACAAAACATTTACTAGTACTCTTGTTACCTTTGATTCCAAGGCAGAACACAGGCAGAAATATACGCTCGAAGAACATTCTACTTTTCCTACATTTAGACACGAGGAAGAAAATATTTTAGTCCTATCTAGCTAGATTTAAGAAAGATTTATTTACTATCTAGATATTAACATTACACAGAATTAATTAAACGACGGAAGGCGAAATAATAGGAAACAAATCTCACAACAAACGTCCTTAGCGCATTGATGAAAAGCATAGACTAAAAATTAAATACAAATAAATGTCATTGAAAGCTAAATGTTGCTATGATTGAAAAATAGGTCATAGCTTAGGATACAAGTCTTTTGCTCAGAGAAAAAGTGTTCTCGGTAATTTTTTAAACAATAAAACGAAAATAAACAAAGAAACTTTCTACAATATCAGTTTGTAATAAAATCCAGAATTATCTTAATATTATTTTTATGGAACCAATAGTTCTATGATTCTATCTCGTTTCCTTACTGTCATTTCAGATAAAATAATAAAATGTTGTCTATGGTCGACAGGCATGTCATAGACAAGAATATAGATTTTCTTCGGATATGGCCGCTGTATCGGCAATACAACATCTGCAATGTTTTGTATTCATTTTTAGAAAATGAATGAAGTGTTTTTTACTTTTATGTAGTGATTAGTGGACCGTGTATAGTTCTGTGATAATTGTAATGGATGCAGAGAGCGAGTACGAAATAAAGAGAGCTCGTGATGCAATTCAAACGATAGAGACTATTCAGTCTATGATAGACGTTTCAGCAGATATTCTCGAGGGTTTGAGGACACAATGCTCGACGAGCGCGGAGCTTACGCAGCAGGAAATCCGGACCCTGGAGGTATATTTAATTCTAGTGAAATTGTGTTTAAACTGGGAAACATGCAATGCCCTTGAAAGTATTGAGAGAGCCCAGAGATTCAAGGACTTTCTGGCTCAAGGACTGGATTGTGTTTGTTGCTAGCGTAGTAGAGGCCGTTCGCTACGTATTCTTACTGACCTTGGATTGATTCTTTTCGTTTCCACTGTGTTGATAAGGCCATTTATATTGCACTATTACCTGAATTTTCACTTTTTAAGTTGTATTGACAAACTTTCTTTTGTCAATATTCTTGAGAATGTAACATTAAACTTTAAAATTGGACAATATTAATTAAAGTAGTGAAAATAACATTCCTGACCCCATCCATATATAAACAATGTGATTTTTTAATAAATAATTGAATGACATTAACTCTGAACATACTATCATATTTTGTCAAGTTAGTAATTTGTCCACTTTAAAATGCTAGCAGCTAATTGGTGAAAAATGTGATACTGTTGTTTAAAAAGACATGTTACAGGAATGTGAATGTATAGTAAACATTGATAAGATTAGATGGCCCTAGTTTCAAACAATTATAACTGTCATTGTGTACTGATGTCTATCAGCTTCTTATATTATCAGTATTATGAGTATTAAGGGTGCATTCCAAAACGATCTCAATTTACTCAGGGTAGAGTAAATGGTAGCTCACTATTGGTCGTTATTAAGAAGCGCGTTAGTTTTGTTAAACTATAGTTAATTTACACCAATTAGAAAGCTTTCTTACGCTGTCTACTTGGCTTCACCTGGTTTTGGAACGCACTATAAATTACATTTTATTATAAGAATATAATTTGCATCAATCTTTAAGATTCTTTTTAAGAAATAGTTTAAAAAATTACTTGGGCCTTAATTTAAGATATTTTGTAGACAGTAAAACTTCACTTTTATTGCATTATTTATTTATTATATACTTAATATCAGTTATTAGGCGACTTTTGTCTTACATTTTTATGACTGTTTTTACTCCTCTTTAACACAAACTAGTGGCACATCCTGGCTTCACCTGAAGGACTATTTATATTTTTTAAACATTTTTTTAGTTGTTTGTAACAAAAAAATCAAAAACTATGTGTTTAAATAATGTGTATGTTTGTAATCGCTAATCAATATTTTGGACCAAATTCCATCAAAATCAGTCTTGTAATTTTTGAGTTTATTCATTATAATATAAACATACAAATCTTTCCTGGTAGCCTACTTATGTGGTTTCCTAACATCTAATCTATATTTGTACCACATATTCCTAATAAACAGTCTAGTAGTTTTATATTTGTATGAAATTTCATCAAAATAAAACCAATAGTTTTTGAGTTTATTCATTAAAAATATACAAATCCTTCCTCTTTATAATATTAGTATACTTAGATATAGATAATATAAGTACACAGGATACACTCTTGTCTTTTGTATTCTTTAAATATAATGTGTATTCTTTAATATTGTTCTCTTCTGGCCAGTTTTAATATTCTATCTGCAGATGAAAGTATGCATACTGAAGTGTACTAAAATATCAGTGGTTATTTGGCAACAAAACTCTGGTAGAAAATCTCTTTCTGTGGATAGAAACCACCCATTAATCATGTTTAGATTGCTATCATTTATTATTGGTGACTAATAACATTAAATGATAACTAGGCATAACACAATGTGGCATTGCTTGCAATATGGGTACCTATCAAAATACAGATTTTTTTGATATCGAATTTCATTTCATCGAAAACTATTCCACGATTTTCAATATCTATTTTTCTTGATTGATCGAATAGCTAATGATCACCGTTTCATATTATCGAACAAACATTCATAAAAAAAATGTTTCAAAGTTGTGTTGGTTACCAGAATAACGGTCTATCGAACTAACATTTCATATAAACTATTAAGTTATCGATAAAACTATTCATAAAAACATGTTTCAATATTTGACGGTACACATTATAATGTTTCGTTTAACAACTTTCCATCGCAGTAACGTTTCATCGAACGATGCATTGGCCTGTTGACGTTTGATAAAAACTGTTGAGGTCAGTTCTTAACTTTTAAAAAAAATTACCTACAACATAATAATTGTTACGTTACGATCTATTGTGCATGTAAGCATGCATCGTTCAAGCAAGTACACAGCATGCAAGCAAGCATGCAGCATGCAAGCAAGCATGCAGCATGCAAGCAAGCATGCAGCATGCAAGCAAGCATGCAGCATGCAAACAAGGATGCAGCATACAAACAAGCATGCAACATGCAAGCAAGCATGCAGCAAGCAATATAATGCTCCGCTCGCTTCGCTCGCTCCGCTATGCGTGGTCACAAGTCTAACCTAACCTAACCTAGGTTTATTTTCGTATTCATGGTTTTTCTTTATAGCGGGGGGCCTCAGGCCACCCGACCCCCCCGAGCAGGGGGGCCAGCCCCCCTGCACCCCCCGGCAAGCATCTTGCAGGCAGGCATACAGCATGCAATGCAAGCAGGCATACAGTATACAATTCAAGCATACATACAGCATGCAATGCAAGCATGCATACAGCATGCAATGCAAGCATGCATACAGCATGCAATGCAAGCATGCATGTAGCATGCCAAAATACAACAAGCAATCTCCGTTAGCTTCGGTTGCACCGCTGCTTGTGGTTTTAAATCTAACCTAACTTAATCCATTAAAAGGTTTTCTTTACAGAGAAACAAATGTATTTTCGATGTACACTAACTTTATGTAGTAAAAATTGATGTTTCAACTATTCTGCAAACTGAAACTTACGTGGAAACAAAATTATGGGTAACAAAACATTGATTTAACATTATTTCGATAAAATAAATAAAATAGGAAAAGAATTTACGATGAAATGAACTTGTAGATAACAACTATTCGAGGAAATGAAATTGCGATGTAAGCTGATTCTAGGAGTTGTTAAATATTGTATAAAAAGATCTGCGAATAGTTTTATGGGAAATGAAAATCGTTGAAGTTAATTGCGATAAAGTGATGGGTTCCCTTGCAATATGCATGCTAATGTTGACAATTTTTTTGTTCCACACCACCATTTAAAAACAAAATGGTCACTTACTATTTATTTCTTCTCCTCTTATTATATTTTATATATTATTATTATGCCAACCCCAAATAAAATTAAGAGCATGGTTTGTAAATGATGATCAAATAATGGATAACAAATAATAACAGTTTATAAAGTTAAGGAAACTGCTAATTTTATTATTGTCGGGGTATAATTGGATTGAGTAAATATTTATATTATATCCCTTTATTTTGCTAATGAGGACTTAAAGGAAGTTTATAATTTTTTTGACAGCCAGATGCTCAAATTGTCAATTATAAAGATGATAATAATTTATATGTGATTGGTAATTTATATCTTTATTGTTTTATGTATAGAATGGTAACTATATGAATATATCAACTATGTACAAATAGCACTTATCTATTATTTTCCAATAATTTCAAATATGCCAAAGTCTTTTTATTTATTTTTTATCATTCATACTATTAATTAAAAAAAGTGTTAGTGCCAGACAGTCAGATTAGTGTAATAACAAAATGTGAAACCCAAATACCTGCAAGTTTAATTCATAAAAGTTGTCTTATTTAATCATCAACAACAGCTCATATAATGTCTCCACGGAGGAGCTCGAGCCTACCCTACATTAGGGGCGATTAGGCCTTAGTTAACCATGCTGGCCAAGTGCGGGTTGGTCGACTTCACACATAACCTTAGAATTTCTTCATAGGTGTGTGCAGGTTTCCTCACGATGTTTTCCTTCACCGTAAAAGCGTCGATTAAACGTACATATGATTTCAAAATTTGAAAACACATTACTATCTGGCGTGGATCTTACTAGGGCCTCCCAGGTGGGAGACGAGACTCTTACACACTACTCCACCAATGCATCTTATTTAATAAGGTCTAGCAAATGCCTCTATCTCACCTAACGGTATGCGGAAGAGTGGACATAGTATTCAAATTTGAACATACATAATTAGTACAAGAATATGCACTCTGATAGCCACCCTCATCCAGTCTACAAAATAGTGTTGTTGTAAGCTGTATAGATAGAGCGCATAGCTTACACGCATCGAGTACTTGCACGCAACTAAACAAGCATACAATATTCATTATTGAGTTTACCGTAATGTGTAATGTATTTCAGGGCAAGTTGGTGAAACACTTCTCAAGACAGTTGTTTATAAAGGCACGGTTCGGTGAGCTACAGCGGGACCTGCGGCGGGTCCCGTGCTTGGCACAGTGGCTGAGGGTAGTTGGTCTCAGCCCTGAGGCTATTGAGGTAATTCTGATTAATTAATTTATTTTGATTTATTTGCTATGCGGGGTTACAATAACTCACTTGTGATTCATGGTTTTTGTTGTCAGTCCTAGGATATTGATAAATATTATGTGGAATATTTGTCATTGTGTTACACCTGTTGAAAAATTACTTTCAAAATCAGAATTCATACATTTTTTACATGGCTAATGAAATATTAAATAACAACTGATTGTATGTGAACATAAAATTTATTCTGTGAATGATACACTTAGGAATTCTTAGGTTTTGTCGATGCCACTGGTGTTCACAGTTAATTTGGATACATTTTTCAATAATTTCAAATACTAGGTGGTAGACCCATATCTAGGGTCGTCTGGGTAGGTACCACCGCCTTTCTTATTTCTTCCGTGAAGCAGTTCGCTGTGTTTCGGATTGAAGGGAAAGGTAGCCAGTGTAATTACTGGCCATGGAGGGCATATCATCTTAGTCCCCAGGATGGCAAACGCACTTGCGGTGTTAAGTGATTTACACTTAATATTGCAAATGTCTATAGGCGGCGGTTTAACATCAGGTGGGCCGCAAGCTTGTTTGCCATCTCATAACATAAAAAAAAATTCAAATAAGAATTTTACCAAAGAGTAAAGAATTATCACTAGAGTATTTTAAAACAAGGTTAAATAGAGATAAAAAAAAATTGTAGCCCTTATTTTCTGTGCTGTGTTTTAATTTAGCTTATTTTTATTGTTTGTTTATCAGGCAATATGTTCGCGCGTAGGCTCGCTAGAAGAGTTGCGCGAGCGTTCAGACCATGAACTGCGAGCGTTGTTAGCGGGCGCAAGGGATGAGGAGGTGCGGCGACTATGTCGGGCTATGCACCGACTTACTACCTACACAGGTAACTTATTATATTGGGTTCTCTGCGTTAATAAATTAATCACACAATCTGAGAAGTTAAGCCAGATGGAGATGGATTTGACGCCTCTGGCTTAATGCCTGGTTGTGGTGCCTTTTTTTGGCAATTTTCTGCCGCAAACCACAAGACTGTGGCACAAATTCCCGAACCGACATCCCATAAAAATTTCCTTTCTTAAAGTCCCACAACGCATTTACCATTCGTCTGGTGTAATGCATCTTTGCATTGACTGCTCAATAAATAGGATTCTGTGTTATCGAGTATGGCTTTTTAAAATTGAGTAAATAAATAAATGGAAAATATTATAAATACTTTAAAACCCATAATCTCCATGACAACGTAAAAAACACAAGCTCGCGAGCTGAACTAGAAACATCCGCTCTGCCAACTTGTAAAATATCCAGGGTCGCGATGAACGTCTGGTTACGTCCTCTTGCCTTTGGGGCGTCCATCTGAACGGAAGCGCATAGTCTCCATGACAACGTAAAGAACACCAAAAAGTAGAAAACACAATATAAAAGTATGAAACTCCAATTAATAGACGTTTTATAATGACGACAGAAGTGAATCAACGACTGTGATGCAACAAGTATATAGTGTTAAACCCCCTGATAGGGGGTGAATGTGTGCATACTAACGCGTATATTAGAGCGAGATAGATAGACGAGACCATGTCTCGACCTAGTCGATTCATTGCCAATCCACAAACACAGGCGTAGCTAGGGCGGGGCCATGGTGGGTCGGGCCTACCCTAGAAAAATACCCCTCCTCATACATAAACTACATCGTTTTAGTGAGGACATAGATAAAAGAAAAATAATAGTGTAATAGGATAGGGTAACTGAAATCCATACTTGATACCTACAAAGTTGCGCATGCGCTGATAGTCAGTAACCACCTTGCCGTGACCTGCCGATTCATAGCTGGGGCCATGGGGAAAAATCGCTAGCTACGCCATTGTCATAACCGCCAGTAATTTTAAATCTATTGTTGTCTCAAACATTGCTATAAACAGAGAAAGGGTTATTCTTGATGGTTCAGAAATTATATCATTTCATTGATGGAAACTCTGTCCTATGTTCCTTTTCCACGACGCTGATTAAAATGTATTGCAGAGGCTCTGGCGCGTGGCGATGGCGGTGCGGATCTGCAGTTGTTCTGGGACTCGTGGGAGCGACACTCGCACACACGTAACTCGCCCCGGCCGAGGCCACGAGGCTCGAAGGCCAGCGACACTGACTCCCATCACTCCACGCCGCAAGGGAAGAAAGGTTGGTAATGATGTTGCATTTTATTTTTGTTTTTACCTTTTAGACCAAACCTGGTTGAAAGTGATAATGAATATGAAAAATTGATCATGGACATAAAATTGCAAAATGTTGACACCAATCACAAATAATTATAAGGTGATAAATTCGTAAAAGGTTGTGGGCATTTTATGCCATAAAATCTCCATCGTTTGTAATTATCTCTAGAATTTGATTTTTAAGCATATCACAATCATTTAATATTTAGTCAGTTGACTATAAGAATTTGTGACTTCACAAATTCGTATTGCCATACAAAATGTAAGGAAGAATTATGTTTTGACAGCTGATAAAAAGTAACTCAACTGACTTGACAGGCAACACCCCTATTGTATCACTAAGGAAAAACAGACGTCGCGTCCTAGGATATTTGATTTCTTCCCAAGCTCAACATTCCCAATGTCATATGCCCTCCATTTGTCAAAAGCTAATTGGTTTGTGGGAATATGTGAAATATCCTCAACACATGTGAAACAGAAACCTGGAATTATGTAACCCCTATTGGCACTCAAAATGTAATGATTGATTATAAACGATGCTCCGGATCTAGAAGCCTGTTGTTGAGAAGCTCTTTGTTACTGTACAGTCGACAAAGTTTCCAGTGTTCCATAGCAAATAGAATCCTTTTGACGGTTGCCCTGCATCAAGCCCCGCCTACGTTTTACTCCGGCCAATAGAACGTTAACATAATATGACGCAGCCTATAAGGCTGGTCGCCTCCCCTCCGCGCAGTCGCTATAATGTTGTCGCTGTCAATCAAACACGTCTGTGCCACGCGATTATCGCCTGCAAGTGTTACACCGGGAACTTTGTCGATTGTATATAGTGAAGCTGAAATTGTAGCTTAATGCTAAAGAAAACTTTCCCTAAATAAAAAACCTAACAGACTGTATTTCGTAAACGAAAATATTAAAAAGTTAACAGATTGTAATTATATCAGAGAGAATTGAGAAAAATCAAACTGCAACAATTACCACTAGGGAATGCAATCCTGTAGAAAATTCTTAATTCCGGTATTTGCGGGACTTGAAATTGTCAATCCCGCGGGATCTAGGTGTTTGCTGGATCCCGCGTGATTAATAAAATTTTACAAATTAAAAGCAAAAAATAAATAATAAAACAATACGTCAGTTTTCGAGCAGCCGTGCGCTACGCTAAGGAACATGATACCTAAAGGGCCCGCGCGCGACCAGTAGGTCTATTCGCTAACTTTTTTTTGACAGTGAAAGTGATAATCACCCAGTGAATTACATATCCATTGCTTTTTACACGGCACACTATTATAGCACTTGTGTAAAAATAACAATGGATATGTAATTCATTCGGTCATTATCACTTTAAACTGTCAAAAAAAGCTATTCGCTAATGCCGGCAGGACGTCGTGAAGATAAAATGTATGGCGCCCAATGAATGAAATATACTTGGAGTCGCAGGCGCGTTGCTACTCGTCATACATTTTATCTTCACGGCCCCTTGGCCGTACGCCTCAGGCGCTTTCTTCATGTCCCTTACACATGAATTTCGTTTCTCTTCAATGCCGCTAATCTCGCGCGGGATCCCGTTTATTTTACGAACGGGATTAGTCCTGCACTTGCCGTGCGGGATTCTGGAATTACAGTATCCCGGTATTACATTCCCTAATTACCACTATACATTTGTAGATATCTTTTATCACAAAATTCTGTAACACCAATTGAACAAACTTATTTTCAGGAGGCAAATCCCCAACGACGCCAGTCGGTAAACGGAAGCAAAACTCAAGTCTACCCGCGCCCGCAGCGCTCACCAAGTCGCGCTCGCACGAGTCTCAACTGTCTGTACGACCGGACGCTTCAGACCTTAGGTAGGTTTTATCTACTGTGCTAGAACAAGTCCAGTGCCACCATCGTTATTATCTTTCGTAAAAATTGGTGGTCTTTTTTTTTGTTGGCAATGAATGGTGATGTCTCCATATCAACTCTGAACCAGTTCCCCCATGTCATAAAGGTGAAATAATTCGACATAAGCAGAGTTCTATGTTCAACTTGAAATTGATTCACCTAGGTAACAGAGTCGACTTTTTTTAATCTTGTGGACCATCACCCACCTGGGTTAGGGTCCCGCGGTGATGAAAAGTCACCAAAAATTCAACTTTCTTCACTCAGGTGAACATAGTGGAATGAACCATATATTAAGTGGGAAAGACTTTCCCACTCCAAAGTTATCATATCTAGCAATTTTTCTTACTAACGTTTATCTGCAATGTTCCGTAAGGTGGACCTCCACAAACACGATATATTAAAATTGAACATTCTTATCCGCTATGCAAATACTTTAGTAATAATCTAACATTGTATTATTTACCCAGCGACAACAGTCAGTCTTCAGCGGCAGGCGGTGTGGAAGGCTCTCCCCCCAGCTCGCCGCGTGTACCTGAAACTGAGACCACGCCTAGCAGACCTTCGGTGCACTGTAACAATAATGTAAGTATTTCAAAATATCTTTTGCTCTGCCCGCCTAGCCTGACCACCAAAACACAATAGGATATAGCCATTTATCGCTTTGAACTGTCAAAAATCATTGGATAAAATTTCAAGGTGGCGGTTTTAACCAATGATTTTTGACAGTTCAAAACGATAAATGGCTATATCATATCGTGTTTCAGCGGTCATGCTAGATGGGCTGGCTTTATTTCACACTCAACACCTATTTTGTAACATAGATTTGACATTGCGTTTTATGTGATAGCTCGTTACAGACCCGCGTGTTTGCACTCTGTACCGAAACTCTGTACCGAAATTTAACTACATGCACTTGGTAAAGAATAAAGGGTGTAACAAGACCTATGACAAAGCCGAGAACTACTTATTCCGCTCATCATTAGGACCATTTTTTCCTTCTACACTATACCTGGGAAAGTAATAGTTATGAAGTCGTTGAAGGTCAAAGTTAGACATTTTTTTCAAGAATTTTATAAAAATATTATTTCTCAACCTTTGTCCAAAGAAACATTATCAAAATTTTAAGTAGAAATACTTAAAATTTTGATAATGTTTTTTATTTTAAGTATTTCATACCAAAAAATTACTTTAAAAGGTCAGCGCTCAATGTTACCACTCTATATAGAGGCCATTCAACTCAGCCGTGCACGTCTCCATGTTGCTAAGCGCTGCGTGACTTGTGCGCTGTGTACATTGCGCGATATTATTTGTAGTTTGATTTAACACCAAAAAATAATTGTCTCCCAACAGTTCTTTTTACACCCTGTATAATCGTTACAAATTCTGTGGGGCCCTAAACTGCAGTCTTCTTTAAGGTACAAACCCACCACCTTCCCATGGCCTGACGCAACCTTACGGTTATACAGGCCGAATCACGGGAGAGTGCGCTGCTAGTTGCCGGAGGCTCTGGTTTCACAGCGCACCTTGATCTCTCCTACAAGTTATTCTTTATCTTTCGTCCTTGTCCCTATGGTCCTTCTCCCCTTTCTGAGGCGGACACCACTCGTACGCCTTCGGTGCCTTCCAGGTCGTCCGAGCCCACCCGAAGTGGTACCGCTAGCTCCCACTGCCCAGTCTTCTGCCTCTTCTGCGGCGCCTCTTCTTTAAGGTACAGTCAACAAGTTCCCGGTATTCAATTTAGTAAACAATATCCTTTAAACGGCTGCCTTGCACCAAGCCCCGCCTACTTTTTACTCCGGCCAATAGTATATTAACGTAATATAGCGCAGCCAATAAGGAGCAGCGTCTTCACTCCGCTTCCGTGTCAGCGACTGCGCGGAGGGGAGGCGAACTTCCCCTCGGCGCAGTCGCTTTAGCGTAGCCGACGACATAGTCTGCTCTTATTGGCTCAAACTGGTATTGGGAGGCAGGTCGCCAGTCAATCAGATACGTCGGTGCCACGCGATTATCGCCTACAAGTGGTACACCGGGAACTTTTCGATTGTACATGTTTATGTTGAAAGCTGTTTCTTTTGTTGGTGATCCAATCTTAACTAATATTATAAATGCTAAATTGAGATTGTTTGTTACGCTTTCACGCCATAATAACTAAACCGATTTCAAATATTCTTTCACCAAAAGAAAACTACATTATCAGGGAGTGACATAGGCTGTATTTATTTATTTTTAATTAGATATCCCTACGAAAATTACAATAACGTAGTCATTATATAACGTGCGCTGCCATTTTGTAATTTGTTAGACAGTTTAGGTTACTATGGAGATCCCTTTGATTTGACACTTTATCTGATCCAATATTGGTATCGGTACCTAGTGTACGAAATTTGACAGTCCGGTTTCACATTATCCGATCCAATATTGGTATCAGTAGCTAGTGTATAAAATTTGACACTCCCATATCCGATATCGCGCCGGGCTATGTTAAAGGCGGGTACATATTTCATACATTTCAATTGCTCTCGATATCTAATCTGCTTCCGATATCGTATCGGATGCTGTGGAACCGCTCCTAACATTTTAATATTATAAAGAGGAATGTTTGTATATTTTTCTAAAGAATAAGAACTCAAAAACTACTACTACCATTAGCTACTATCCCTGAATGACATAAGCTATATTTGATTTAAAAAAACTTCCCGGGGTTTCATCATTATACTGCCTTTATAATTCGATCCGCTACTGGAACACAATGCCTCGCCTTGTCATCGAATGAGGTTTTGGCAGTAGTCCACCACGCTTTCCCAATTTTCAATTTCCCATATCCACCATTGGAGGATATGGGGTAATGCTATTCTATAGTGTGTTTTTTTTAACAAACGAGTACTGAGTATGTCTCTCCCATATCCCCGATATTGACAGAATGAGATGGGTCATGTTACGGTCCGGGACCGACGCCTCCGTTCTTGTTTTAAAATTGTAAAGGCCCGTGCATATTAAATACTACTAAACGTATTGTATTCGTTACCAAAATTTTCTGTTCACGTGATATTATGATATTTACATAAATAAATAACAATAAAACAATATTGGACAATATAGTAATAATATTTTATGCACTATAACTTATAAATCAAATAATATAATTCTTGTAATCTTAAAAATGTATCGTCATCACTTCCTTCTGATGAACTTTCTGCAGACACGTGAATAATAAACTGCTCTTACTCTAATCTAACCTTAGATAACTAACATATTTTCTACATTATTGTCGACATCGTACATTTTTACTTCGGACTTTGACTTTGAATTGACACATGTTGACCACTTTTGACTATCCACTTTAGTTACTCTTTGTAACAAAAGCGTCCGAACTTCATTAATTGTATAACTTTTGTTATTTGCTGCTTGATAAAAGAGCGCGCAGCGTCTCAATATTTGTTCATGGCACATTTATCATAGAGACCAGTCTTTTTTGGCGTTTGTGTGAAACGGACTTTACGTTGATTACGTGGACCAAACCCACCACCTTCCCATGGCCTGACGCAACCTTACGGTTATACAGGCCGAATCACGGGAGAGTGCGCTGCTAGTTGCCAGAAGCTCTGGTTTCACAGCGCACCTTAATCTCTCCTACAAGTTATTCTTTGTCTGTCTTCCTTGTCCCTATGGTCCTTCTCCCCTTTCTGGGGCGGACATCACTCGTACGCCTTCGGTCGTCCGAGCCCACCAGAAGTGGTACCGCTTGCTCCCACTGCCCAGTCTTCTGCCTCTTCTGCGGCGTCTTCGCTCTTCACCTCTCTCTTTCTAGCCCACTCCTAATCTTGTGCCATCGCCGCGCGAAGTCCCGTAGCTGTCTGAAGTTCGCCTCCGTCCCCACGAGGTCCGGGTAATAGACCGGGCCCACCTCAAGCGTCTTCACCTTGTCCAGAAGAATCTTACGCGCTTCCCCGTAAAGTTCGCATTCCCACAGTGCGTGGTGCACGTCCTCTACGTCGCTACCCCCGCAGTAGCATGAGCTCACATCGGCGAGTCTCATGCGGAAAAGTCTACCCCTGAAGCAACCGTGGCCTGTCAGCAACTGTGAGGTTTCATAGTCCGGCTCGACCCAAGTCGCCTTGAGACGAGCCACCACATCCGGGAAGAACCGATTACGTGGACCAATAGTAAAGCCGTCAAAATTGTCGGTACTCGTTTCATAAAAAAGTGTGTATAAAATAAGTAATTGTCCAGGCGACACCGTTCGGTCCGCCGCGGTCGCCGCGCACGCCGACCGTGTCGCGCTGCATGGCGCACGACATCGCGCACCGGTTCACCAAGACCTTCAACATGATCGCCACCTGCGACTACTGCGACAAACAGATGCTCTTCGGCTCCGGCCTCAAGTGCAAGGAGTGCAAGTTCAAGTGCCACAGGTAACATTTTGTTATACTTTCTCTCTCTTACTTAGTAAATATTACTTAGTAAATCGTTCATTCATTAAAAAGATAGCTTCGCCCGGACTAGGGTATTTTACACCATGAAAGAAAAAATATATAAATTTGCATTTTTATCACAGATATTGCAAAAAGTAAACGCGTTGCTGTGGTAATTTCATACTACTGTCTTATAACATTGTATCGGCAATAAAACAAAATATGACTACTTATCTAGATAAAAACTATCCTATCTCTCAAGTTGGATCAAACTGCACACGGTATACAAATTTGATTAAAATCGGTTAAGTTGTTTAGGAGTCCACCGCGGTCAAACAACGTGACACGTAATTTATTAATTCAGATTTTAAAAATCGACTTTTTTAATCTGTCCCTGAAATCTTTACAACACCGTTTGCCATATTGGAATGCGACTGACGTCACTCCGTTAGTGAACAAAGTAGATTTGAATCGTGCTTTGTGTTGATTTTGAAATCGTAGTTGTTTTGTTTACTAACTGAGTGACGTCACGGGCCGAAAATCATGGCAGGTAGCGCTTCCGCGCGAAAATTCAAAATCGAAAATAAAACTAAGTTTTTAAGGCATTTTTTGTTTAATAAAATTGAAATAAGGATTCTACTGGTTAATTAAAAAATGCTGCAATACGCTATTCTCAACCACTTATGAATGCCTTTGTAAATTAGTTTTTTAACAGCCTTCGTGAAAACTGAAATGAGATTGTTGAAAACATTTTAGACTATTGTTAATTGTAAATGAACATCGTAATAATTGAATGGATTTGTATTGCTTCAGAGACTGCGAAAATAAAGTTCCTCCGTCGTGCGGCCTCCCGCCCGAGTTCGTTAACGCCTTCAAAGAAAAATTTCACAAAGAATGTAAGTAAATTACATAATTAGTATGTTTACATGTAAAAACAGTAAGTTCCATTACTACAACGATATTCAGATTTCATTCATATTTATTTTACAAGTGTTTCGTGTGCAGTCATTTTTGGTAGCTTTGAATTACAGTGTCACATACAAACAATGCCAAAAAAAAAATATTTGGCCTAAATGTAGACGCGTACCTACATCTTTGGCGACTACTATCGAAACATTTAATTTTACTCAATTAGAAATATTATATATGGGTTGTGCTTTTTTGAACCTCTCGTTCACAAAAGAAACCGAAATTTGGGGAGACATTCTCGACCCAGATGACATCAAAACAATCTAATCTGGGAATATCTTTAACATTTTTAGATAGTGCCCAACTAAAGAAGTACAGGTAAGGCCTCAATAGGACTTACTTGGGGGCTAGTCACAACAGATCTTTATAGGTCGCAGTGACGTAAATAGCCCCGAAACAACGAAATTCAGGGCCTAATTCTAATCTGTAAGGAATATCGAAAATGCTCAAAGGAGTCGCGAGCGCGATTCTGATGAAAACAAAAATGCATCATTCATTCAAACGGCGTCAATGTATTTCCCATTCATGGAAAAGGGCTATATCTTTTGGTATAATGAGCGCGATTGTATGTTTTATTACTATGGCAGCCCCCGTCGCAAGCGGGTACAACATGGCTTGTGCGTCTCCCGGCGGCCGCGGGTCGTTACTAGCCGCGCTGGCTCACAGGCCACGGCGTAGGCCTCAACCTCCACATCACGTAAGTTTTACAACGTTTTATGATATGTATTCCAGATAAGTCAGTGTCCTTTCAGCCTCTTCTACCTACCCTCGTCCCAATTTATTGGGGTCGGCGCCATATTCCTGTAGTTTTCTGGCATAATTTTAAGGCTGGTCGTCTGGCTAACCCAACCCTCTTTAGGAACACGGGATCAGAAGGGGCAGCTCTATTCGTGACTGGAAACTTTTCATCCTGGTAGAGGGCATTTTACCAACTTGTAACTTTTTAGAAAAACTTATAAAGCTGTCATGCATTCTTGGTTAACTATAACAGACCTTTAGAAAAAGTAATTCTGCAAATAACCATTTATGATCAAATAAAGAAGTCCAGTTCAAAACAATATTTTTAGTAAATTAATTAAAATTTAAACGGCGAAGAATTTCAATATATTTAGAGTCATGGAAGTTAGTAACTCAATAGTGAAAAATATCCGCAGCTTTATTGGTTTTATTTTTCAGATATGAACCTATACAATACATATTGTTGATATATACCTACAAATAAAGTTGAAAGGGCACTGATTTATATCAAAGGTATGATTCTGCCTACCAAGTATACCATTAATAATGAGAATAATATGTACTTATAAACAATAGTAAGGAAGAACAATCCTACTCTACGCTTTCACTTAAAATCAGGTGATTATGCGAACAAAGGTTTGCCTAATCATAACAAAATGGAAAAAAATGGATGATGTGACCTATTTTCCTCATACAAAACAAGCAAATAAACAAAACAGGAACTAAGCTTGTAATTTATATCAGTTTTTAAACCATTGTCATAGTTGCATAAATTAGTGATAGGTTGGTTTTGTGACTACTATCAGCTGGCATAAACTGGTTTCATCGCACGGTTGTATGAAGCTTAACCCATAAAGTTCTGTTTATAATTATTACAAGTATTTCCTTATGTGGTTTTATGATTATACAACACCAATTGCGAAGAATCATATCTGATGTTTGTCATAAGCATGTCTCTTTTACATAATTTAAAACATTTCTTGATATCGTGTTTTGACTTTGAACGAAGATTAACCATCAATTTCAGTTTATAATATCTTGTCTTAGATTGAATAAAATTAAGAAAACACAATGACTTGTGATTGGGATGAGAACGAATCATTTAATTGGGTTACCTTTTAATTTTCATTACCAATAAGATCTGTTCTCGTGTGCAACAATTGAAGACTGATGTAATTGTGTATATAAAATCATGGGAAACATAAAAAAAATGTGTTTTTTTTTTAAATTACATTAAATGCGTACCCAATATTGAAGTTGTTGATGGTAATTCTTCTACGCACTATTAAATATTCCTTAAAATAGTATTTATTCAAATTTCAATTACTTTACCCTTTTAATCTGAATATTGTATTACGATTGCATCGTTGGAATGGTCTATTGTATATTATGATTGGTTTTTAATTATTATCCCTCTCTTGTTATTTACTATTATACTACTTCTCTATTTTTGGGCTAGCTTCACTTATGACTGTTAAAGTGCTATTTTTAAATAAAACTACGAATCAATTCGTAATTAGTGTGAGGTTTTTCATTTAGTTATTGACTCAACGCTTCGTAACACTTTACAGCGTTTGTTGCCACGAGAAGGCTAAAGATGTTGGTGTCTTACCGCTAATTATTATACGTAGTGCTTGCACAAACTGTACCTCACACCAGCTCATATAATATTTTACACTTTATATACATACAGTTAGTGAAACTTGCCCAAAACTTATATCTCTTTGTGATTGAATTTTCTTAATCTTTTATACAATAATAAATGAGTAGCCAGCCACTAGCATAGTATGCAGTTTTTGAAGAGTTGAGAAAATCACATAATGAAGTAAATAATGAAGAACAAATTCAATAAATAAATATACAGGTGATTAAGGATAAGACACTGACATTAAATAAAAAAATAAATATATCACAAAAACCTTTTCCAAAAATAAGCTCGGTGTCTAAAATAAGTGCCGTGTCTGATAATATATTAATTTTACCCATATGTTACTATACTCAATAATTACCGGACATAAAATATGGTAATTATTGAATAAAAATAAGTAAATTAATATTCCCGTTGCAGTCACAACAATTTAGACGGTTCCAGAAAGACTTACGAAGCTCATTTTTTGTTGCTTATACCTCGTTAGTAACGTTGTAATTTTTATAAGTAAGTTCAGGCACTATCAAAATTCTGACTGACGTGTATACACTCTTTTCAAATTAACGTTTAAGTAATTAACCCTATAAGAAGCTCATGGACTCACATCACCAGCTCATATAATGACCTCACCGAGGGGCTCGAGCCTACCCCACATTAGAGGCGATTAGGCCTTAGTCAACTACGCTAGCTAAGTGCGGGTTGGTCGACTTCACACACAACCTAAGAATTTCTTCATAGGTGTGTGCAGGTTTCCTCACGATGTTTTCTTTCACCGTAAAAGCGTCGATTAAACGTACATATGAATTCAAAATTTGAAATTGCATTGGTACGTGGCGGGGTTCGAACCGGTGCCTTCCGGGTGGGAGAAAACGGCCTTACGCATTACGCTACCAACGCTTCCTGTTGGATTCACGCTCGTATTAATTGGAGATGTGCTAAGATTCAGTGTAAGCCAATAGGCGATTAAAGGTCCTTGATTTAGGTCACCCTAAACTAGAGGACTTATTCCCGCCAACATCGTGAAACTCATACAAAATGTTTTCGATGTTGGCGGGGATGGGTGATGAGGAAAGGGGAAGCACAAAAGATCCTATAGGGTCGAAGTGCTCTGAGACACGGCCTCGGCCCCTTGCATAAGAATAGAATAGAATAGAAGATCGGCCGTATTCACAAACAATACTTATCATAGTAAAAAACAATGCTATGCAAAATAAGGCATTTCTCATTGCATGCCATATGGCAAGGATTTTGAAGTCTTATAGTGCGCGTGGACGCTCTGGGTCGTAAAAATTTATTCGTAGACAATACTTAAGGGGATCGGAACTATGCGTACATTAAAATGAACGCACAGCTTAGGTAGCTAGCTAGCTATATTACACAACACACAGGTTGAAATGTCAAAAGCAAAGTCCAGATGTCAAAAGTTTAAAGTTTGAACGTATAAAACGTCAGTACATTCAAAATGGGAACTACAAAACAGAATCGAACCAATCACAGAGCGCTATTCAATCCAATGCGTTTCCTTAACCAAGAGTCGAGGAATCTCATAGTAATGTTTGTGAATACGGGTGTCAGTGTCTGTGAGAGGGAACTTCGTATTTTGCTTCAACAATAAATGGCAAGCTACTCGGTTATTATTGCATTTGGAATGCGTCCCCCCTCCCTGTCCCCCCTCCCTGCCCCCCTCCCCCCCCCCCCCCGCACCCCCCGCCTGCGGTGTCGTGTCGTGTGGTGTCGTGCACTGTCCGCTGCGCAGTGGGCGGAGGCGAACGGCGCTAACGGGCCGCCCCCCCGGCAGGGCCCGGCGGACTCGTCCTCGAACACGTCCTCGTGCAACAGCTCCACGCCGTCGTCGCCCGCGCTCGCCGCGCCGCCCACGCCGCACCCGCCGCACCTGCCGCACAAGCAGCAGTTCCACTTCCCAGGTTTGCCTTTTTTTTTTTATATCTTGCACATTAGCCACAGACAAAGGTAAGGAAACGGATACATATTCTTAATCGGATAAGGTCAGGAAAGTATTAAATAAGGAGAGGGTATTAAATTTTAATGTTATTCTCACTTATAAACTTACATATAATATTATATACTGGGTGTAAAAGACATGAACAGTCAAACGAGAACCATGTATTCTATACATCAAAATAAGACATATTTCAATAAAAATATTGCTGGGAAATAATTTTTAATTTTTTGGTGTTAAAAAAAATGTAAATTGTATCGCGCAATGTAAAGGGCTCAACTGGCACGCAACTCGAAAAACCGCGATAATTTTGCCAGACGGCGGCCCCGTTCGTTAGTGTCCGTGCGCATCGAGTGAGCTACATTGAACGCTAACGTTTTGAAGCTATTTTTTGTTATGAAATACTAAAAAAAATATCATGTTTCTTTGGAAAATAATTAAGAAATAACGTATAGAATACGTTTTTATAAAAAAATAAAAAAAATATATGACTTTGACCTTTAATAAAATCGTAACTATCAATATCCCAGGTATAGTCTAAAGGGAAAAAATGTATTGATGGTGAGCAGAATACATGTTTCTCGTTTGACTGTTCATGTCTTTTACAGCCTATATATTTATATCGTTACTATACAACATGTAAACTAAATAACCAACACACTGAATACAGGTGGTTTGGGATCGGCTTCCGAGTTGATTTCAATATTTTTTTTTACCGTACTAAAAACACGGCAATAAGGTCGTTAATTGAACAAAACGGCCCTCATCGGACGCGCTATAGCAATTTGTTCAATTAGGGACCTTATTGCCATGTGTTTGGTATGGTATTTGAATGAAACAGAATGATGTCTGCGCCCGACGCTCGATCGGTGTGCTTCGCGCCTTAGGGCTCTTACACAAATAGACAATAACACGTAGTCGGTGCCGCAGTTAATCTCGATCCTTAAAACGTCCTCTTGGACCCAGACGATCCGATTTCGAGCGCAAACGCTCTGATCACTCCGATCTACCTATACTACGATCTGCCGAGTAGTACTCAGATTAACACTACAAACTCGGGCATTAGACACACTTTTGTTATACACCGCACTCGTTGAACAAGTGTGCCAAGATCCGGTCTACACACGACGCGCTATACCCGGTAATCTGCCTTCTTGGGCCGTCCGCCATATTGGATATAATGACGTCACTTAGATAAGTATGTATTATCATCCAAACTAAACGTGTATGCAAAATTTTAGCTCAACTAAACACCAAAAAGTGGTCGAAAAGTGGTTTGAAAAGACTGACCACTTACATACGAACAGTGCAAGTTAAATAAAAGCTTGTAGAAATGGACGACACGTGTTCTCCTTCTGCTGGTATAACGAAGAAACAAGAAAAAATTGGTTGTCTGTAAAGTCGGTTTACTGACGATAGTTGAACGTGACAGCGTCTTAAGAAAATACTGATGGAATGGTAGCATTTTTCAAAAGAAAAATTTAATTTCATTTGTATAATAGATTTCGCATTATAGTATGAATAAACTTGTAATAAAATCTCTTTGGCTATACTATTTGTATCTGGCTGGTTTTGGTATCATTGAAAGTTTAAATTTTAAAGAACATAATTCCAAATTCAAATTAGAGAATTAGATTCAGAGCGAGGTAACGCCGCATGACGTCATGTTTTTTCGTGCGTGCAGCCGGCTCTATCGAATTATAAGACGTCACGTCAAAAAGTTTGTGGCGCTACGTGTAAAGGCATATTTTATTTTATTTCTTAAAGAAGATCAACAATTAAATATCTTCAGTATACGTTACGTACAATGTAAATTTTGTAATTTACTGTAGTAAATATTTAAAACGTGTCAATGACGGTACATGTAGTTTGATTTATTTTAACGGCGGCCGACTAAGTAGCCTGAACTCGTCTTCTTAGCCCTTAACACACTTCAAGAGAAGATTTAATAACAGCGGATGTAAGATTATAATTAATATATGTACATATTTACACCACTAAACGTACGTGTAACAAAAAAGAATACATATTCGTCTAAACTGCTAACGTTTTGAATTAGGTCATGGTCAGGAAGACGCCACTATAGCTTTCTTACATTTTTTTTTTATATTACGAGATGGCAAACAAGCTTGCGGCCCACCTGCCGCTCTAGCATGACCACCGAAACACGATATGATTTAGCCATTTATCGCTTTGAACTGTCAAAAATCATTAGATATAACCTCAATCTTGAAATTTTATCGATCCTGCGAACATGTATAAGCCTTATACAAGTTCGCAGTTTCGAATAAATTCCAAGTTTGGCGGTTATATCCAATAATTTTTGACAGTTCAACGCGATAAATGGCTATATCATATCGCGTTTTCGTGGTCATGCTAGGCGGGCTGGTGTTAAGTGATTACCGTCGCCTATAGACACTTGCAATATTATGGGTAAATCACTTAACACTGCCAATGCTTTGCCATCCTGGGTACTAAGATGATATGCCTTCCATGCCCAGTAATTACACTGGCTACCTTTCCCTTCAATCCGAAACACAGCGAACTGCTTCACGGCAGAAATAAGAAAGGCGGTGGTACCTACCCAGACGACCCTACATATGGGTCTACCACCTAGTAAAGTCCTGCCAGTCTTGTTCGAATAGTAACAACGGACAAACGGTGTGTATTAAGAAAACCCGCCGCGGCCACATGCGACGCTATAATTCAAAGAAACGCGTGCAAAATCTCCTCTTCTTATACCGTATTTCTACTCTGTGCAAAGAGTATATACCTCGTAGATTGAGAATAGAGTATCTACGTATCTCTAAATAGTCTGTGGTATACACTCTGTGTTGTGCTATGAATGTGAAACATTTTATTTTTATGTATCAAATACCTATGTTTGTGTTTCCGGCAGCCGGTCCGCGTATCCCAGAATGAGGCCTTACTGTTTTTTTAGTTACCTCCGGTTAATAATTCAAAATATTTACTAGCTATTGTTACTTTATACAGAAGTGAAACCACCTGTGTCTAGTCCCAACCACACGTCGACGACGCAATCTCCCGCGAGAATCGTTCAAGACAACAAGGAGGACTTGACGGCTAGTGTTAAAAGTGGTAAGTCGCTAAAGAATTAAGAAATATTCTGGTACAATAATTAATAATCGGTTCTGATACAAGAATAATATAATTTGAAGTTGTCCCCTTTCGACACCCAAAGTCGTACATATTTTGCTTGTTTTCTGGTAGTAGAGTAAGGCTTCTTTGAGGCGACCTGGTTTGCTTCGACCATATTACCTAAGTCTGCTGCTATACCAACAATCTTAATTGTTGTATTGAAGTATTTAGTTTTTTTATTTAGAGTCACGATGGTAAGTTTTTCGGACTGTTTGAAAATTGCTGTACGAGGGCATTTCCGCTTGTGTCCTTAGTCCTTACGAGTTTATAAGGCAATGGTAAATTCCCCCATATTTGAAAATTTGTGGGTTCAGCATAGGATGAAAATCAGTGAAGAATAGAATAACGTTTATTTTTCTTCACTGTTTTCAAAAACAAATATATCAATACATAGGGTAAACTGAAATAAAGTCTGTGCTTAAAGACTAAGAGAATTGATGGTAGTCAGGGTCTATTTATTGGGAGACATAATTTCATATTAAACATATAATAATACATGTTTAAGAAAGACATTTTACATTTAAGCAAAGTAGAATTAACAAAACTACTTCCGCCTTATAAAGAACACAGAGATTTAGATCAACCCTTTCCTTTTGGTCGGAAAAAGAACCTAGTTTATTTGTCTGCGATCTTCTGTATGTGGATAAGCTAATAGTGACAATAGGCTATTTTACACCATGAAAGAAAAAATATAAAATTGCATTCTTATAATAGATATTGCAAAAAGTAAACGAGAAACGTCGATATTTATTCATAAATATGAAATTAAAATTTTATAATCATAAAATTTTAATTTAATATTTATTAAATTAATATAAATAAATATAATTTTAATTTTCAATTTTAAAAATCGACTTTTTTAATCTGTGCCTAAAATCTTTAAAACGCGGCCCGCTCGCCATATTTGAATGCGACGTGACGTCACTCCGTTAATAAATAAAGTAGATTTGTATCGTGCTTTGTGTTGATTTTGAAATCGCAGTTGTTTTGTTTACTAACGGACTGACGTCACAGGCCGAAAAAGCATGGCGGCTAGCGTTGCCGCGCGAAAATTCAATCAAATCGAAAATAAAACTAAGTTTTTAAGACCTTTTTCGGTTGTATAAAATTGAAATAAAAATTGTACTGGTTGATTACGACCTCAGGATTGATTTAAAACAGTTTTCCAGAAAAATGTGTAATTCCGTATTGTCCATCGCAGACAGCTCCCGAGGCGTGTCGTTGAGTGGGTCCGGCTCTACAGACAGCGGCGGCGTCCAACGAGCGGACTCCCTGGAGCGACACAACACGCAAGACTCGCGCTGGCCGCGACAGAACAGCGTCAGTATAAGATTTTACTATTTTCATACTTCTTTTCCAGGTCGTCAATATGACTTATGGGGGCATTGGCCCCATAAGGGCCTGTGCAAACCAGGGACTTGTTTATTATCATCATCATATCAACCGAGAGAGCCCCACTGTTGGCCGAGGCTCTGCAACCCGATCAGATTTCCCAAGACATTTTATTTTTTAGAAAAAGGTCGTGGCAATTACTGATGGTAAGCAGAAGTGGAGTCCATATGTGAAGATAATTAGTGAGAGACAAGCCGCCGCGCTAGATACCCTCGCCTTGCAGACCTGCAAGGTGCTTCTTCACGCCTCTTTGAATGATCCAGGATTGTAAGGAGGGAACACGTGTGTTGCCAGTGAATTCCATTCCTTGATTAGCAAAGAAACGAGTTGACAAATTTCTTAGTTCGCGTTGGAATGGTAGCCACAGTTTGTCGGTGGCATCATAGAGCAGCACGCGTAGTCCTTAAAAGCAAGGGAGATGGTGGTATTAGGGATAAAAGCTCCTCAGAGCACTCAGTGACGCAACATCACGTCGAAATTGGAGTGGCTCAAGATGTTTGGTCACCTCATCGTCGCCGATGATGCGGGTCGCGCGACGCTGCAACCTATCCAAAGGATCGAGTAAGTACTCGGCGGAGCCATCCCACAGGTGCGAGGAATACTCCACGCAGGACCGTACTTTGCTTCTTTTAAAGCAAGCACAGTTGATCTGGCGTGAAAAAACGCCGCACCTTGTTCAGGATTCCCGAGTTTCCGTGAAGCTGCGACATTTATCCGATTGTCGGTCCACCTTGGGGCATAGACAAGTGGCAAACGATACAACGTTTCTATCGAACGAAATGATAATTGCCATCCATCCACTAGTATCAGTTCGTGTGTATAGTGACAAAAGGATTGTTTTTCCTCTCGGACTGGCGAGGAATGATAAAGTCGCAGGAAAACATGTAGAGATGACATTTAGTTAGGGGCCTCAATGGTTTTATTTATACCTACGATGTTTCTCTACAGTTCATCTATGAGGACAAGTCGTACGAAATAACCGCTAGTGGATGGGTGGCTAATTTTTGACTACGGTCGCCATAGAGCTTTCTCACTAAAACGTCAGTTTCATACATTATTATTATTTTCGTTTCTTCTGATCTAAGAAAGGTGGCTTTTGCAGAATGGATCAGAGTTGCAAAGGATAGAGAAAAATGGAAATCTTTAGAGGAGGCCTATGTCGAAAGACAAGCTGTTTCTAAAAATAATGATCCTAACGCTTATAATTAAATATGTATAAAAAAAATAGATTAGAATAATGTTTTTATATACAAGTTTAACGGCAATAAAGGCTAATTTTATTTTATTTTTTATTTTGCTTTTTTTTTATTTATCTTCCTTTTGGTTTCGCGTAATCGGGAAAAAATAAATCCACCATTGTTATCTATCAAAATATGTACTTACTGTAGGCTAGGCGATATTCGTTAGACTTAATTAGTAGGATTGCTTTATACACATAAAGTTGTTTTATGATTTATAAATAACTCGACCAAGTTGCCCAGTTTGCTTATTCAAGCAGAGCAATAAAAATGGCTCGGAACAGAGCGGTGATTCAGCATCAAAACTGTTAAGCTCGGCGCTCGTTCACAAATCATCGCAGTAACCGGCGTCACTAATTGCAGCGAGAGGTCGTTAGCTGCTGATAATGAAGCGTCGCGATAAAGCTCCCGGCAGTACGCCTGGCTAGTGGCGTGCACTTGTCGATGATTTGAAGTGACACTTCTTTAGCGTCGAAATTAGCAAAAATAATTCCATCATATAAAGTAGTTTCTTAACTGGACATCAAATATTTGCTAAAATATTTCGTTCGGATCTTAGAAGTGCAAATTGCAAAGATGTTTACCATAAAAACAAGCTCCAAGCACTGAAAGATTTCGATGACGAAAGCAGTGTCCCGGTAGCGTAGTGGTTGACGCAGCCGCCTGGATTGTGGAAGATGCTGGTTTCCGTTTCCCGCCTGGGGCAGGTCGATATTTTTCAGTGTATTTTCTAATTCTTTAGCACCGTTGTTGTGATTTGAAAACTCGATAAAACGAAAAACCGACTCGAAAAAGTTTTTGACGCATAGAAGTTTTTGTTTAACATTGTGTCATCGGTTTTATTTAGCTTGCCCGGTTTCCTTTTTATTAAATTTACTAGGAAATATTTGGGTAACGGTGGAAGTTACGCATTTGCAATGTCATTATATCTGTACTTGTCACCTATGTGTATCTGTTTGTTATTATAGCGATCCCAATAAATAAATAAAATATGTCTAATGTCTATCTTGCATTGGAATTTTAGGAAATCAAAACAATTTCTATTACTCTTTGCTATCAACTTTTTTATACGTATATTGAATAATTGTATAATTCACGAACATTACACTGTCTATTTATATGCTAGATTATTGTAATTGGCCCCACTTTTTCCTGCACTTGGCTTTAATATAGAATTTTTTCTCGAGAACAACCTATAACATGAAAAAAACATAAAAATCGGTGAAGCGGTTTAGACGTGGAAGCGTAACAAAGAATAACATTTTCGCATTCATTACAATACTTAGGATACTCATTTAATATCTGTATGTACATCGATATAATGTATTACATACAACACTAGCTATCAAATACCTACGATGCTACAAACTGAGTCATTTGGTCTGCTAAAAATAATAAAACGGCATAGGGCTCGCAGGGAGCTTTCATTAGTCGTCTGAGCAGCTGCTAATATGTGTTTTTTTTAGTAAAAAATTTTTTATCGTAGTTTTTTTTTAAATAAGTGATAGTGAAATGGCGATGACAGACTTTATGCATCGTCGAAGATTGTTCGAAGAAGTATTTACATGATTTTTTTTAAATCGCAAATCCTTTAGTTATGAAATGTTTTAATTTTGGCAAGTAAAGTTTAAGTGTGACCAAATTTGGACTCTTACATTATTCAAAAAGCGATTAAATGGATTATTAAGTTGCAAGTGATAAAAATTAGTCAATACTATTGTTTCAAAATGTTGTGTTATTGCATTTGGTCGTAAATTTTTTAGATGAAAGGGATTCAGTTGTTGTTATTTTAATGAAGTGATATTCATATAGCCATTTGCTAAAATTAACAAGTTTATCTGTGGGAGCCATTCTGAATTCGTTATTTTATTCATATCGATAAATCTCCTAAATAATTAGTATGTGTGAAGCAATTGTTTTTGGGTTTTCAGAATTACGCTACGCGTCCGGAAATTCCCACTTCTTGATCTCGGCTGGTAATAATAAAAGCCGTATCGCCATCAAATATGTGCGAGCAGAGACATTCTTTTTCCGCCCTATTTAAGTGATATACTATTTCTGTATCTCATATAAAAATTATTAAGTTGTTTTCCATTGCAGCTGTCGATGAAAGAATGGGACATTCCGTACGACGAGTTGAAACTATTCGAGGTGATCGGCAAAGGCCGGTTCGGGACAGTGTACCGTGGGAGCTGGCACGGCGCTGTTGCTGTGAAGTTACTTCACGTACAGTCTCTCAGCGACGACTGTGTGCCGCTAGACACTTTCAAACACGAGGTCAGTTTTATGCTAAATACATATAACATTTTAAGTTACATTAATCATAAGTAACATAAAATAACGTACACATTCAAAGCAGTTTGTTACTCAGGCTCAATTTATATTAGCGCAGAGTCGAAGCGCATTGAAGTGTCGGTCTAATAATGTAAATAGCAAATTCACCCTTATCTCCACAACGTAGCGCACAATTTTCTTCTAAGATAAAAACACACGGACACGCCGATTCGCGCGCATTCGACGCAATATGCGTGTCCACGCGTCTTGTCAAGAATTTCGTTTCGATGCACTTTCGACTCTGCGCTAGTATAATTTGACCCTAATATGAAAATGAGTCATTCTTATTTAACCTTTTTTTTTTAATAAATAGGCAAGTAAAAATACATAAAAAATAACTATCCTCATATGTAACACACTGGCTGAACTGACTGCAAGCAAACTACTTTCAGGCTGTGCTTTATTTCTGTTACACGTGGACGAATATATAAATTAAACCTAGCTATGTAGTAACTTATTAATTTACTAAACTTATTAAAATTTGTATTAGTTAGTTTGCATCAAACATAACCCATGAAACTTTCGAAGGCTTTTCAATTTATTTCGAATAAACTAAAGTTGCTTAATGTATTAAAAGTCTAATATCTAGGTTTCCGGATTTGAAAATCTGCATACACGATAATGGCGTCTTCTGGCTAATCCATAGATAAAAGCGTAAGACAGCCGAATACTATCAAAATTAGATCCTAAAAATAATGTTTTGCTTAGGTGGCGACGTTCCGCAAAACTCGACACGAGAATCTGGTCCTATTCATGGGCGCGTGCATGAAGCCGCCGCGGCTGGCCATCGTGACGTCACTGTGCAAGGGAATGACGCTCTACACGCACATCCATCTGCGCAAGGACAAGTTCACCGCAAACAAGAGCGTGCTCGTCGCGCAGCAGATCTCGCAGGTGAGTCGTGACGTCACCGCGCCACGTGACGTCACGCGTACCACATCCATTTGCACAAGCACAAGTTCACCGCCAACAAGAGCGTGCTCGTCGCACAGCAGATCTCGCAGGTGAGTCGTGACGTCACCGCGCCACGTGACGTCACGCGTACCACATCCATTTGCACAAGCACAAGTTCACCGCCAACAAGAGCGTGCTCGTCGCACAGCAGATCTCGCAGGTGAGTCGTGACGTCACCGCGCCACGTGACGTCACGCGTACCACATCCATTTGCACAAGCACAAGTTCACCGCCAACAAGAGCGTGCTCGTCGCACAGCAGATCTCGCAGGTGAGTCGTGACGTCACCGCGCCACGTGACGTCACGCGTATCACATCCATCTGCGCAAGGACAAGTTCACCACAAAGTCCAATGTTAAATTTGTACCTTGTGAACATACTACTGACTGCCAAAGGTAATTTGGTAATCGTCTTCGTTTGGTTAGTAATATGCCATCTGATCAGTCTTTGGTACATGGGGTATCAAGCCGGCACCTACCCATGCTAACATAGTCATATAAATACTATGAAAATATTAAAAATTCAAAATTGTACAAATACTTTTGTAATTTTTCATAGGTACATTTTGTTTTTCCGATGGAACTATTTGTATGGAGAAATCTTTTTTTTTTACAATTTCAATTTGTTTTCAATCACCGTAGTATTCAAATGACTACGTTGGCATGAATAGATGTCCGCCTAGAATGTACCAAATGCTCTGTATAAGTTGCTCTCGCAGAATCGTACCATAATGCGGCTAGGCAGAGAGTAGCGAAGGTGAGTGCTTCATAAGGAAGCGTCAATAACCCTGCACCTTGCGGTCACAAGTCCCAGGCACTGTTCCTCTCTCCAACGCGATGGCCCTGACACCGACACGGCGAACCCATGGAATATTAAGAGTTCTCGTCTCTAGTTAATGGAGGTATCCATCTGATTTCCGAAGATTCATGTTTAGACTTGAACATAGAAAAAATATATATAAAAGTACATATTTGGGTAGTAAATGCTCATAAGTGAATCAAAAATGATTTATTCGACATATACTCATTACAAGCACTTCTTTTTAGGGTATGGGGTACTTACACGCGCGAGGCATCATCCACAAGGATCTGAAGACTAAGAACATCTTCCTGGAGAACGGGAAGGTGGTCATCACCGACTTTGGCCTTTTCAGCGTCACTAAAATGTGTTTTGGGAATAAGTAAGTATTATTAGTGTGTATTTTAAATTATATCTTAAAGATAGCTTAGCTCGAAAGCTCAGAAACTACTGTTTTAATGTCATTGCAGTGCGAGCACGGATTTGTCGATATACAAAACTTGACAGTAAAATTCGACACAAATTAATTAAAATTATAGGTGCGTTTGTTTACAAACATTTATCCAATATGTTCATCGACAACTTCTAGCCCCGCCTACTTTTTACTCCGGCCAATAGAATAATTACATAATATGGCGCAGCCAATAAGGCGCAGCGCACTCCGCTTCCGCTAATCGCCTCCCCTCCGCGCAGTCGCTCTAGCGTTGCCGACAACTGCTCTTATTGGTTCAATCCGGTTGCCAGATGTCCCGCCTCCCTAATAGTCAACATCAGTGTCACGCGATTGTCGCCTGCAAGTGGAACACCGGGAATTTTGTCGATTGACCCTACCAAAATATAGGTTTCTTTTATAAATAATAAGTTCAGAAAAGCACAGCTGTATAGGTATTTCACGTTTGTGCTTCATTTATCTGCATCTATATAACTGTCATATACAACATGTAAACTAAATAACCAACACCCTGAATACAGCTGGTTTAGGATCGGCTTCTGAGTTGATTTCAATATTTTTTTAAAAAAAACAAATAAAAAACAAAAAGTACCCAGAAAACATTGTACAACATTTTCTGGGTACTTTTTGTTTTTTTTTTTTAAATTATTGAAATCAACTCTGAAGCCGATCCCAAACCACCTGTATTCAGGGTGTTGGTTATTTAGTTTACATGTTGTATACAGGATGTAAAAAGACCTAAGACAAAGCCGTACTCTACGCATTATTTTTGAAGATTATTGCTGGAAAACGATTTTGATTTTTTGGTATTAAAAAAACAAAAAAAAATACCGCGCAATGTATACAGCGCGCAGGACCCGCCGCGCTTAGCAACTTGGTGACGTGCGCGACGTTCGGTCGGCTGAGTTGAATGGGCCCGATATCGAGTGGTTACATTGAACGCTGTCGTTTCAAAGCCATTTTGTGGTATGAAATACTTTAACGTTTTATTAATATTTCTTTGGACAAAAATTAAGAAATAAACATCATTTCTTTTTTTTTGTTTTCTTAAACATCTTGAAAAATTTATTTCTAACTTTGACCTTGAATAACTTCTTTATCCAGGTACAGTCTAGGAAAAAAATGGTTTTAATGATGAGCGGATTATTTCTTAATTTTTTTTAATTTACTTTCGTAAACTTCTTGAAAAAATAATTTCTAACTTTGACCTTGAATAACTTCTTTATCCAGGTACAGTTTAGGAAAAAAATGGTTCTAATCATGAGCGGAAAACGTGGTTCTCGGCTTTGTCATAGGTCTCATAGGTATTTTTACACCCGTTATGCTGAAAGTTTGACTAACATGTTTTACAGTGCACGAGGCGACAGCTTAGGCATCCCGGCCGGCTGGCTGTGTTACTTGGCGCCCGAGATAGTGCGGGCGCTTCGCCCCCACGCCTCGCTTCACCTACCCTTCTCCAAGGCCACCGATGTCTACGCATTCGGGTAACTAACACTTTTTCACACCAGCTTTAGAGCGGTTTTAGAGTAGCTGTTTTTTCTGCGCATATACGGTAGTTTCGGGTTTCGGCATATACGCTTACGCCCGCGCTTCAAAAAATATGGACTCGCGTACACGGGCTTATTCAGTACCCGTAGTGTGAGTTTTTTCGTTTAAAATACGCAACTATTGTAGTTGCGTACGAGCTCGATTTGTTTAGAAAACGTGAATGGCGCCCCTAGCGGGAAGAAGCGCAAATCATGTTTCCCATACAAATAGAGTTCCTAACGCAACTACAATAGTAACGTTTACAAAACGAAAAAACTGACACTACGGGCACTGGCGTGTTCGCTCGAACCGGTGGTATCAACATGGATTATACGAGCTTACAGGCTCGTACTAAATACGCGCCTTTATAACGCAAATCTGAAAACGCTGTTAATACATACAGGACAATGTTTTTTTGCAGATGATTTACTGGTGTGGGTACTAGTCGTCTAGGTCTAGTCGTTATTAAAACATGGGTGTCTTAAGGTTTTATGCATCTACAGAGCGTATGGCGAAAAATATAACCGATCTTCAACTACTTTCACAACACAAAACCACTCAGGAACAGTTTAAGAATTATTGAAATAAAAGTCTGGCTTGCGCCAAACACTCTACTACGACACGAAAATCGAAAGAAAATAATGAAACTTTACTACTTTATATTCCAGGACTGTATGGTATGAACTTCTGTGCGGGGAATACCCTTTCAAAGGACAGCCGCCGGAAGCGATCATCTGGCAAGTAGGGAGGGGCGTGAAGCAGTCGTTGGGCGCTATGCAGGCGTCTAGGGATATCAAGGTCAGTAATAGTTGGTAGAGTTACAAGTCTTCAGATTCATATCTTCTTTCCTGATTTTTGCAATAAAATGTGGATGCCACACATTTTATTTAATGCATCTAGGGAGTGCTTGGCGAGAAATGCATGGTACAGACCACATGATGGTGACTGGTGAGGTGGAAATCCCACTATAAAAATTTCAATGGCGTACACACCACAAAGCCTTTATTTCAATGATTTCTCATAACTGATCGTCAACACGGATGCTTAAGCAACGAAACAACATCACTTTCACTACACAAAATCCCCTCCGAAGCAATTTTGAATTATTGAAACAAAGATCGACATCCAGACGCTATGGTTTCCTGCCACACCGTAGATTGAGAGTATAGATAAGTCATCAGCGTACACCTAAGCGAGATAGCCATATATCTACATACTATACCTATAGATACAACAATACACTAAGTATTGCCTTTTACAGCCAATTATACAACAATTCACCATTACTACAAACGAAATCACACAAAATACTGCGTATTAGAATGATTGGATTGTTAAAATTGACATAAAATCACTTAAAATGATGAGAAATATCAAAGCACCACGCACTTGTCTGCCACCAAAGCAATGGTGGCAAACATAAAAATCCGATACGCAATCAGAGACAAAAAAAAATGTTTTGTCCTGCTCTCCCGTATATATCAGACGTAAGTGAGCTGAATGAGCGAGTGAGTGAGTGAATGAGTGAGCTCGGTTCATCTCAATATCCCTTTTTACCAAATATGTCCCATTTGCGGTAAAAAGCAAGCAAGACCAACCTCGGGCACCACGCCACCATGAATAGACTCCAACGTCAATACAATGCTCTAGTTAAAACGACGAAGATAGATATTTTTGCTGACAAGACGACAAGATTTAGACGAGAGATTATAAATTGTCTCACGCTCTGGTCCTTCAAGCTCTGATTGTGTTCTTATTATTTTATTTAATATTTTTAGCTTCCTAAAGTTTTGTAACATCGAGTCCAAATATGCATGCCGTGGCAACCTATAATTAAGTCTGCACTTAGAAGGATTGTTAAGCACTTAGTTTTAAGCTGTAATAGTGTAAGATTTGTTGGTTGTCCTAAAATAAATAAATAAGCTTTCTCACTCTAATAATTATTATTCTTTAGTAGCTCATCTATATTCTATTCTCAATGTACGTGGCACACTCTTATTATTTTTAAATGTTGTCAATTGTTTGTGTGCAGGACATCCTGATGCTATGCTGGGCGTACCAGTGGAGCGAGCGGCCCGACTTCCCCCGACTGCTGAGCACGCTGCAGAAGCTGCCCCGCAAGAGACTAGCGCGCTCTCCCTCGCACCCCGTGCACCTGTCTCGCTCGGCAGACTCCGTGTTCTGAGGCCGGCCGCCGGGCGCGCTCTGCGTGCGGCCTTGACTCCTTCTCCTTCTCCTGCTGCCCTCTCTACCATCATACAAGGTTTTTTACTTTCTCGTATACGTAGTATAGAGGAAGTCTTGTAATCGTCAAAAAATTCGACCTCGAGATTTTGACGGATTTACACGTTTTAGACCTCCCCGAGTACAAATAATCCGTTTTTGGAATTATGTCTGTGCGTTAGCACGATAACTCGAGTATGCTTTAACTTATTGCAACCAAATTTAACATGCATGTATGACATCAAAATATAAGGTTTCTATCAAGTTTTGAGTCGTTTCCGGTATACGAGAAAGTCAAGGGGAGACCACTCTCGATTTTATGTTAGTGTTTTTGGCTTGGTTACTAAGACCTTTTAGCCATATATTCATTTGGTGATTTCTCCTTTCTTGATTTTTACATTCAAATATGGGCGTCACGTTTTAATGAACAAGTAGACTACTATTTCGTTATTGGATACCAAGACGGGACTTATCTTACTATCAATTTGTGTACTTGTTTATTGAATAAAAATGGATCGTATTCAACTGCCCAGCAGATTAACCTAACCTAAATCTATCTTAATGCAAAATGAGCGACTTAAAATATTATTATTATATTATTTAGTATTTTTAGTCGCTCATTCGGGAATATTTAGCTGCTCGGTTTATTATTTCCCTATAAAAATCATGGTAGAGACTTCCATTGCATTTACATTCTACCTCAGTAGTCAGATCTCGATTGCAAACTATACCCGTCTCATTCTTAACCCATTCAGAAGTTTGATATAAGCTATCATTACTGGTGACGTTATTCGGGCTTATTTATTGTTAATAGTATTGCTGGTGATAATAATAATAAAAAATCGCATTGCATATAGAAATATACAATGAAGTTCTTTCAATACCAAAAAACATAATTGAAAAAGAACATTAATGATATACCTTCGCGTAACCTTGAATATTTTCTTTACGCAGACTTTAGAAATGTATAATATATTTCATAATTACTTTCTCTCAAAAGTTTATATTGTTTTCTCTTTGCTATTACAAGAAAATTTTAAAAATAATACAAAATATTAGCAGCAATATTATGATACGTAAGATACATAACTTTCAGTTATCTACTGAAATATAAATACCTAAGAATTATCCGTTTAATGTCACTAGTGGTATTTCAGAAATATCTGCTTTCGAGTCTCTAGGAGTCTGGAAAATCTCTCTTCTCTTTCTGGTCAACCCATCCCTCGTTCTCACGAAACCTCACTTTTCCAAGTCCGAAATCCACATTGTTGTTCCTATTATCACTAAATATTTGCGAACCAATTTCGTCATTGCCCCACTCGTTGAAATCACTACCGGCCGAATACTCTCAAAATGTAATTGTGAATGAATTAGCGTTTTGAGTATAATTACACTTTGTATAAGACAAATGGTGCAATAAATGACGGCTTGACCCACTTATAACTTGCACTATCGTCAATTCGCAGAATACGTTAAAAATGTCGAATTTAATAATCGATTTGAGAACGGCTCAGGTTTACTAGTCAATAAATGAAAATTAAAAATAAACTGTCACGTCTACCACAGCGTATACAGAAAGTGTAGACGCGAGACTTAGTTTGGCATCGGCGAACACGAGGTGGGATGTTTCCTAGTTTTGAACTAGTCGCTATACCCCGTATAGTGGCAATGATATCAAATTCTCGCGACAACATCATGAGAGGACAATATTGACAGTCCCTTTTTCATTTGCTTTACTATATTACACTTTCTACACTACTTATTCTACGCACTGGTAATATTGTCGTCCCATCGTGTGCAATAATTAATTTATAAAGTCTTGTTGTTAATAGCAGACGGGTCATTGCTATTTAGTGTAACATTTATAAATAAAAATTAATAAAAACTTGTAATTATGTTTATATTATTGCGTAGGTTATTAACAACTATTGTAAGTAAAACCTTGATCTCTGTGTAATTGATAGATTAAATTATATTTTCGTATTTTTAAAATGTGAAAAGTTGACGACTGCTTTGTTGATAATGTAAATTTTGTACAGTGTTACGAATTTTTGCTGTGATTGCGTCTTTGGGTGCACTGGTCTTTGTCTGTTCAGCCTGCAGCTACATGGGCACTTGCTGTGTCCCTGTATCTTGGGGGTTTCAACCTCCAGTGTTGAAACATTGTATCTATACAGTATTTAATTTTGTACGTAGTTTAATCAAAGCAAAAATCAGTGCATACCAATTTCTATAAACTCTTAGTATTAGGTTAAAAGTTGACTTTTTAATACCTACAATTTCGATAGAAACCCAGATTCCGTAACTGGTTATCTTAAATTGAATTTAATCTTAAACAGTAAAGTCTCAATCTCGGGATTCTCCCAGCGTTTTCCTAATATTTGTGTTTCATTGAGGAGTATTTTGTAAATATTATAACATTCCTTTCTGTAGGTTGTTGAAGTTTTTGAACTTTCATAGTAAATATTTCGAACTATAAGTACATTTGTTTGTATACTTTTTAAAAGTTACCACTAACTAATAATGTATTTCTAAAGAGGCTTATCTTTAGACTTAAGCTGAATTGGAAACAATAGATTTTTTCAATTATTAGTTTTGGAGTAATTGTTGGATCTTTGGGTACCTACCTAGTTCTTTTGTCCTACAATTTGAATAAAATTAAAATGAATCCGAAATATATAAATAATAGATCTAACATGCCTTCATACATTATTTTGGTGATTGTAACAAACATTATTTAAAATTGTTGATAATGTTTGATATTTAGACCAAATTGGTGTTGTTGACTAATTGAAAATAATTAAAATTATTTATTATCTTAAAATGAAGATGACTTACATTTGCTTCAGCTCATAATGAATGTTATGTTATAGTTTACTTACTAAATTATTATTATATAACGAAAGGAAATTATTCTGGTCACTCAACTCCTATTAAATTAATAGTTAGTTGTTGTAAATTAATAAATAAACCTTCGCTGAGGTGACATTGCCACAATAATATGTATATAATGGAGTGGCACTGCTTGATCAATTGTATTATATATTTATTCAATAGGTACAGGAAAATGGTCGAAATGCAGTCAGTTGTAGTTTTACATATGTATTGAGATTTCAAGTGAATTAGGTTAGTTGCATTTGCCAAAATAAATCTCCGATCACTGTTTGGTGTTGTTTCATTGCATCCTTTTGGTCAATCTCACTTACATTACCAATTTTACATTTTTGACTTCATTTTATTTGAGGTGAGTTGGGGGCGAGGCCGGCGTTCACTGGATGAGGCCTGGCGGTGTTTTAAAAGTCAAATTCTGGAGTTACTTACTTTATGAATAAAATAGTATAGTTTTATAATATTCTTATCGTGGTTCTGGAAATTGACATCAATTAAGGGTCGAAACTGCGTCAAGCGGACGCTCGCGCGGTTCCATACAAAAAATGCTCCGTCGCGTGCCCCCTCGCGGGTTTTTTTTTATGGAACTGCGCGGGCGTAATTCCTGATAGGCTGCCCGCCACGTCTGATAATCGGCGACCGTTTTTGTAGGGAAAAATGGTATGTATTGATTGCAATAGTGAAACGCACATGTCCTACAAAAAGTAATTATTAAAATTTATATTAAAGGATCTTGAATTAAAAAGACTACATATTTTTTTGACAGCAAGGAATAGGTACACATACCTATATTTCCCCTGTACTTTTAGGGGCAATAACTCATCAGTCATCACAACGGCGCGGCCCTCGTACCGCGGGTGCCGTGTACGGCGTGTACTTAGTATGCGCGTGAGAATATAGATTATACTTCTTTGAACACAGCATAGAAAATTTATTTGTTTTTTTTTGTGTCGGCACTTATGAAAAATGGGGGTACACAGGGTTGGGGTAGTGGATCCAGGTGACACGAAGATCACTGGGCTCGGACATATATATCGGCATATACATTTTTGGCACATGTTAAACTTCAGAGAAAATTGTTCTAAGACTTGTTTGGGGTTAGTAAAGACAGTTTAAATTCAGTCTTTATGAACTTTGAGAAATATATGTCCCGAGCGAACTCGAAAACTTTCCAACTGCCAGGCACACTAGCGAAATTAAGACATGAATATTTTCCTCAAAGTCCAGATCGGGTCAGGATGCTTCGGTCATGAGCTTGGAGAAATATTCTAAGTCCTGAGCACGCTCGAAAACTCTCCAAACTTTGAATTATGTAACACAGCTGTGACTTTAGTGTTAGTCTTAAAAATTTACTCTCATCATTTTTTCATAATGCACCTAAAAAAATGTTTTTTAGGGTAGTTGTTACTTTCATAGCACTTTACATAGGTACTTAAACAATAATTTTTAATTCAAAAATTAGTAAAATAATAAAATGGTTTATCCATTCATGTTACAGCCATTAGTTTGTATACAAGGCGCAGTAAATAGGATTTTTTTACAAGAGTGGAAAATGGTGTAAAACAAGCATGGTAATATCATAAATTGCAACAAATGAGAAGGAATATGAGAGCCTCTTAATTAGAGTCCTGATTAATTATCTCTGTATTACAGAATTACACAAGAACACAGTAAAATAAAATTACTTCATTTTGGTTAGTTAGGTTTGGGTAGAATTGACATCTACACTATAAATCATTTTTTTGGTTTATTTGTATCCCTTACTAGTCAATAAATTGATTATTATTTTATGAATCAGTGTTAACTATACTAAACTTAAGAAAAGAAAGGTAACTTTTTATATGGTTTATTAATTATTATATTAAATAAATTTACATTATATTATGAGACATGTCCAGCAAGTATGCCAGCTATATTCAAACACATGTTTTTGATTTCATCATCACTCAAATACTCGCAACCCAAAATTGCATTCCCTACTGCTATTGTTTCTCTCATAGAATTTGCTTTTATCCAAATCTTGCCGTTCATGCCAGCTGCAAATTCAAAAGGCCATTCGTTTTTTAGAGAATTTACTAATGGGCAGTTGGGATTTAAAATTTTCCTGACAAGGTTTATTGAACATTTAAATACAAATCCACCAGGTAATACGCCTAATCTTCCCTTCTTTCCATGTGAGTCTACACAGACAATTTCAGGTTCCATATCTTTACTAGCCACTAACATTTTAGCATATAAGACGTCGCCGATTTGTACGTCAGGTCTGTTCTTCTTTGTGGCGCCTTCGAATGATAAATAGGACAGTGTAGCTGAACAACTACCACCGACATCCACGCGGAAAATATCTCCCGCCTTTTGAACTACAACTCCAATAACATTCTCTCCTCTGGCTGGAACGTACCTCTTTTGATAGCTATCTATCCAATAAGTGTTGGGAGCACGCTTTTTTAAAACTCCAGCCTTACAAACAAACACTTTTTCTATTTCTTTTCGGAGTCCTGGGCCTAAAATGACTTTATTCTTTTCACCGGCTACTATAATTTCTTCGCAGAAATCTCCGGGTAAGACAACATCTCCAACAGCTACTTTCATTTTGAATTGTTATTGTTGTCATGGAACATTGAAATAAAAAAGGAAATTGGTGTTTTTTATTTGATCACGAAAACTTTTGAACAACCTCAGAATCAGATGGTGGGTGGGTGATAGATTGACATGACATCACAGACTACTTAGAGATTTAGAGATTTGACATGACAGTGACACTTTTTTTTTTTTTTTTTTGGTAAAATTTTCCCTGTTACGGGACGGCAAAGGGATCTAGCCCATACAGCCAAGTCTTCAGTTTCATCTTTCTTGATTTTTGCATTAAAATGTGGGTGCCACACATTTTAATGCATCTAGGGAGTGCTTGGCGAGAAATGCATGGTACAGACCTCATGATGGTGACTGATGAGAATTGTATAGTGGGATTTCCAACCACTATACAATTCTCAACGCCACATACACAAAACCTTTATTTCAATGATTCCTCATAACTGTTCGTCAACACGGATGCTTATGCAACAAAACGACACCACTTTCACTGCACAAAATCCACTCTGAAGCAATTTAGAATTATCGAAATAAAGATCGACGTCCAAACGCCATGATTACCCGCCAAACACTCCTTTGTTTTTTTTTTGGTAAAATTTTCCCTGTTACGGGACGGCAAAGGGATCTTACATCCAAGTCTTCAATTTCATCTTCTTTCTTGATTTTTGCCCCTGAGCCGGCGGCTGCCATATTATGACATCGATTGTCATACACTATTCGGGCGCGTGCCATAATATGGCATGCTGTCATACATTTAAAAACCATTTTTTCGATAATTTGTTATGTCTCAACTCTACGATTGTTGTTTGTACCGTGTGATTTTACAATTAGGATGGAAGTTTAAGTTACCTTTGCCTCAATAAAAAATAACTCCATTTAAGAAAAATTAAAAATGTGACGTGCCCAATGACGTAAGAATTCCTACGTCATTGGACGTGCCATAATACAATGACGTAGGAATTCTCCATAATATGACTGACCGCTGCCGACATTGACATAAAGGTTTTGTGTATGTGGCGTTGAGAATTGTATAGTGGTTGAAAATCCCACTATACAATCAATGTGACCGATAGATTTGAAAAGTACAATAAAACACACATTTAATAAAAGCTATGGTTATGTACATTTCAATAGTTTTTGTTTCATTAAAATCGATGCAGTATTTCCAAAGTTATTAACGCCGAAAGTTACGGTCGCTATTTAATTTTTCAAGTACGCGCACTCTAAATAGGTGACGTCACACATCGACAGCCGACACGGCAGCCGCTCGCTCGCTATACTAGTCGCAGGTCATTCAAAGTTGCTCTGCGTTTTGTGTCGTACATACCTACTGCGATCTGTGTAACTTGACTTTTATTGTTTATTAGCCTTTGAATTACAATAAAGGAGAAAGGATTTCAACAAGGTAAATCAGATAATTTACCAAAATTAGACAGTTTGTCGCTCAATATTTTTCCGAAAATAGTCATTATATAGCAACGGAAATGCAAGGACTCAAACTGAAACAAGTAAAGTAGCTATTCTTTTCATCTAGCATGTGAATAGCATTTTTGCAACATAGATAAGTGTACCTACTTATTGTGTATAGGCACGGAAGGTAAGTAATAGCTCTAGTCGTGTAAGGTACCTACCTAACCTAAATGCAGTAACAAGTGATGCTGAACATTTATGTTACTGTGTGCATGTTATAAAGGCCGAAATTAGATAAAGTTAAATATTTGTACTTACATAGATAATAAATACCTACCTATGTAGGTAATATTAGGCATGTAGTGCAGTGGCGCAAAATATTTTTGCCAATGAGTGCATTTTTACTTTCTCGTATAGGTACGTAGTTATGTAGAGGAAGTCTTGTAATCGTAAAAAAAATTGACCTCGAGATTTTGACGGATTTACACGTTTTGGACCTCCCTGAGTCCAAAAATATTTTTTTTGGAATTATGTCTGTGTGTGTGTCTGTATGTTTGTGCGTTAGCACGATAACTCGAGCATGCTTTAACTTATTGGAACCAAATTTAATATGCGTGTATAATATCAAAATATAAGGTTTCTATCAAATTTTGAGCCGTCGATCACGAAAGTTAAGCAACCAAGTGCGCGGTCGGTACTCGGATGGGTGACCAAATTTTTTTAAAATAAACCTTGTAAGTCGTATTTTGTAGTAAAAGGAATTAGGTAGGTACATACATAGGTAAGTAATTTATTGGTCATGAATTCATCTCGAATTTTTAGGATTTTAGTTATTTTTTCATACTAAAATCTGTGAGAAGGGTATACATATACATACATGCCATAATACGGGCTTTTGGTCTGCAAGTACAATCATGGAACTATAAATTATATGGAAGGTAAGCGTCTGGACAAGAAATACATTGAATAGTCCATATTGTAATATTTAGTGTGGTGTTTGTACTACTATTCGTCGCGTCGCCAGAAGGCGCTGCTGTGGCGCGATAAAGAAACCCAACACCAATCGGGTGAAGCCGCGGGCGGCTGCTAGTTTATTTATAAACTTGGGTACCTATTTTTCTACCTTCATTTTACCGTCAAGAAAAGTCAACTTACTTAATCATACATAGGTACATACCTATGTAGTATAAAGAGTGACAAAATGAAGATATTGCACCAAAAACCTCATAATACAACTTAGTTATAGGGTATTTCCTAGTAGGTAATAGGTACCCCAAAGCTTAGAATATCTAATTACATATTATCTTACTTAGGTCTTCACAAAAAATCCAACCGTCTTAGGGTCAATTGGATCTGCCCGTTTCATAACATTCATCCACTTTTTACGCCTTTTGGCATCCAATGGCACTTGAAAAAATAGTTTTGTAGGCGTTTTAGTGGTTGAATTTGTACACATAGGTACTACACAATATTATTATATGGCATAATGTTGATTCACACCTGAGAGCCACATAAAATTAAAGACAAGCGCGCGCGCACCAGTTGCACAGAGCTAAAGAAGTACGCGGCCGCGAGTACCACTGCCCGTTCTGTCGATGTGTGGCGTCATCAACTTTCCGCGACTCGATTTAAAAATCCGGACGGCGCGGCAACTTTGACCGCTTATATCTCGGTCACTTTTTAAGATATCAAAAAAATAAAAACACTGTCGTATTTGTCTAGTGACCTATATTCTGGGTATATCGTTAACAAAAATCGATGGTCAGATTGATTCTCATCAGTCACCATCATGAGGTCTGTACCATACATTTCTCGCCAAGCACTCCCTAGATGCATTAAAAAGTATGGCACCCACATTTTAATGCAAAAATCAAGAAAGAAGATGAAACTGATGACTTGGCTGTATGGGCTAGATCCCTTTGCCTTCCCGTAACAGGGAAAATTTAACCAAAAAAAAAAAAATGACCGCTGCCGAACGTCGAGTTGTCATAATATGACCGCTGCCGAACGTCGAGTTAATCAAACGATAGTTCAAATTTAGTTTGTCAATGTGCTATATTTATCAGATTCTAGGTATGTTTAGTTAATTTGTTAAATTTAAAGTGTAGTTTGTGATGTATTGGCTGGTATTTAACAAATTTAGGACATATTAAAGTCGGAAATACCCTTATGCCTGGTTTCAAATGCTTGTAAATTAATCATTATACAATGCTCTTTATTCAAAGTAGTCTTAGATTTTAGTTAGTTTATCTAGGAATCTAAAGATATACCACATGCGTGGTATTTATAAACAAAGGAAGTTACACAAAGCAAAAAGCCGACATGCTACCCCTCGGCGGGGTGATGACGTAATCGCCTAACGGTTGTTCTTTACAGCTCTTTGAAGCGCCGCCCGGTGAAGGGATAATATTTGTGTTAATCTATCTCACCAATAACCTTTTAGAGGTCACAGATAAGTTATAGAGAGGCACAGAGAGGTAATGAGATCACGGTAATAGAGCAAAATGAAATAAAAGTAAAGATAGAATTCATTTAATTTATAATGGAGGGTAGAATAGAGTAAGTGGGATTTTCGATAAACCTTTTATCACTCCAGAGTCTATACGATTCAGACCAACAGTCTCGCATCGGGCTGAGCCGGAACGGAGGCCGTCCGTGTCTTACGGAGTCGTACGCATGCCGTGCGTTCATTGATGTCTTTGTCTGTCGTGGAGCCCGTCCGGAACCGTTCAGCCATCGCGGAATGTGATGGAAATATGAACTTTAATTTATGTTGACACATTTCGATTTCTCTTACCGCATTATAAAATGCGGTCCAGCCCAGCTCGATACTTGGTTAGGGATTCAAAACCTAGCCATACGCCCGCATGTGGTTACTTCTGTAAAGAGTGTTTGGTGGGAAACCACGGCGCCGGCGGTTGGATGTAGATCTTTGTTTCGTTAATTCAAAATTGTTTTGGAGTGGATTTTGTGCAGTGAAAGTAGTGTTCGAGGAATCATCAATATTAAGGTTTTGTGGTGTGAAAGACGTTGAGTTTTTTATAGTGGATATCCACCTCATCAGTCACACATCATGAGGTCTGTAGCCATGCACTCTCTCTAAATGCATTAACATGTGTGACACTCGCATTTTAAATGCTAGGCTAAATTAAGAAAGTACGTAGATAGAAAACTGATGATGTGGCTAGATCCATTTGCCGTCCCATATTAGGAAAAAATTAAGAAAAAAAAGGTGTTTGGCGGGAAATCATGGCGTCTGGATGTCAATCTTTATTTCGATAATTCAAAATTGCTTCGGAGTGGATTTTGTGCAGTGAAAGTGGTGTCGTTTTGTTGCTTAAGCATCCGTGTTGACGAACAGTTATAAGGAATCATTGAAATAAAGGTTTTGTGTATGTGGCGTTGAGAATTGTATAGTGGTTGGAAATCCCACTATACAATTCTCATCAGTCACCATCATGAGGTCTGTACCATGCATTTCTCGCCAAGCACTCCCTAGATGCATTAAAATGTGTGGCACCCACATTTTAATGCAAAAATCAAGAAAGAAGATGAAACTGAAGACTCGGCTGTATGGGCTAGATCCCTTTGCCGTCCCGTAACAGGGAAAATATCATGAAGGTATAGGTAAAACTGGAGGCCACACTCGGTACTAAAAAAATGAAGCTTAGTAGGTATGAACTCAAATAACCTTTCGTAGGGGTCCTGGGTTACCACACTAGGGAGTTTCTCCCGAGTTCATGTTGTAATAAAAAGTGATGAGATAGGTACTTCATTTTTAAATTAATGTACAACCGTGCAATCAATTGTGACTCAACTTACATTTTCCACTTGACATTAGTTAAATGCGTAATCCCACGTGAACCATAAAATAAGAATAAGATACAATAAAAAACATTAGAAACAATAAAATAAAACATACCACACCATAATTTACCGTGGGGTTTACCTACTATGTCATTAATTTTTTTATTGCTGTGTGTGAAAGATTTTGTTTGAGTTTTTTGTTTACATCAAAATCGGGGTCGATATCGAATATAGTCGAATCAACTCTTTGATAGGCCCTACAGACTCACGCGAGAAGTCTCGGCGAGACATTTATGTATTAATATTATTAAAATTTTTCAAATCCATTTAATTATTAATATTTTTTATCAATTAATGAAAATTGTATAGATGTGACATAATATATTGCTCTCGCTCATGTGGTGCGTTCGGTGTGTTTAAATAAAACGAAGTCCCTTCACACTTATATTATTTTAGCCTACATGTTCTATTTCTGAGAAAATAAGTTGATCTAAATAAAAAAAATAAGTAGGAAAAATATTTTTTTATTGTCTATAACATAAATTCAAAAAAACATTTGAGATAGTATATTAATTGATATAAATAAATTAAATGGAAAGGAATGAAAGGAGTCAAAGCGACGCTATAATGATCATCAAACTATATAAAAATCCTTTCCAAAGATATATCGCATGTTGTTATTAGTTCCTAGGCAAAAATGCCTGTCCGCTCCCGGTGAACGCCTCTACCTCGAGTCCCACATATCTCCTCCGGTTGGCACCACCCCGCAGGAAAATAATGAAATGAAATGAAATTAAAGAAAAGCTCTTTATTTAAATGGACTTTGCTAAGTACTTTTAAATCGTCAAAACCCTACCACCATTTCGGGACGAAAAACATATTATTATGCTGAGATGGAGAAGAAATGGCGAAAGAAACTCCACAGCTTACAATTTAGTAATGATTTCAAAACATCATTACAGGCCAATAGATAATAATAATAAAATTAAATTACAGTTTTACATGCGTAATTTTTGGGCAGTTATTACACCCACGCATTTGGTTCATTTATAATAATAATTTATGTTGTAAAAGCTTTTCTATATAATTCAATTAATCACATTAATGAACTAATTCATTAGTCTTGATACCCACCACTATTTTGTGTTATTGTTAGATAGATTTGGCTCAATTTAGGTGCTAAGCATACATTTATGATCCTTTGGTTAATAAATATAGCTATAAGAATACAATGTGTGGCATACCAAAAAAAAAACCAATACCTAATACATTAGTTAGTTACACAATAGCATAACACAAACGAAATTATCCTATTAATGGCATGTATCATACAATTATCCATCTAAGAATAAACAACTACATTGTCTAACATTTACATCAAATAGAAATAAAAAGTTCAAGAAAACATGAGATAACCAGTAGGCCTATTCGCTAACTTTTTTTGACAGTTGAAAGTGATCATCACTGAGTGAATTGCATATCCATTGCTGTTTTTACACGACAAGTGCCATAATAGCGTGTCGTGTAAAAAACAGCAATGAATATTTAATTCACTCAGTGATGATCACTTTCAACTGTCAAAAAAAGTTAGCGAATAGCCCCTCAGGTCTCATTGGCGGCACCTGTTCACAGTCATGACGCAAGAATCAGCCATCGCTTCACTCAACCATATTTTAGGGAACGTAAAGACCCGACGCAAGAATAAGTAAATACATTGGACCTCCCCGACAAAAAAAAAGGCAAAAATGCCTGTCCTCCTTTGCTGAATAATTATTACAGATTACTTTAAATTCTAAATTCAATTAATCAATCTACCAATATATTTTTAAGTTTGTAACCTTGAAGAGATATTTGCCCACTGTTGTGCAAATAGGCATCTCTAAATTACGGCAACACTGAATGTCTACCTTCCGGAATTGTTCTAGTCCGGGAGATAGCGTTGCAATTTTTCTATGAATTCTATTCGCAATAAATTTTATTTGGTGTTTCTCCTGAGTTCTTGTTGTAAAAACGCGTGCTGAGAGAATCCATTTTTAACCGACTTCCAAAAAGGAGTAGGCTGTATTCATCTGTTTGTTTTTTTTATTTATTTATTACATCGATATCTCCGTCATTTTTGGACCGATTTTCAATTATTTTTTTTTGATAGTGTTTACTCCTGAGGTGGTCCCACTGTCACCAAGTCAGGGTCAGATGATGGGAAGTCAGGGAAATCGAGGGCAACCCTCAAATTTTATAAGAATATTTAACGTTTTTCATATTTTTTCTAAAACTATACTAGCATTTGCGTCTGGTAGTCATCATCATCATCTCATATTGATGAGCTAATGATGGAAGGTAAATGTATGTTCGCCAATATCTCTGTCATTGGTGGACCGATTTTCAAAATTCTTTTTTATTCGATAGTGTATACTCCTGAGGTGGTCCCATTGTCACAAGATAGGATCTGATGATTGGAAGCTAGGTTCTAATGATAAATCATCATTTCATCTAATGTTGATGAGATGATGATGGATGGTAAAACTACTTAACTGTTAGGAGTTGTTAGATGATTATTTAAATTTTAAAGGTGCCTAAAGAGCGATAGTTGTATTCTTTCAGGTTATTCACGTGAGCTGATGATGGAAGGCAAAACTCCTTAACGGTTAGGAGTTGGATGATAATTCTTTAAATATCAAAGGTACCTAAATAGCGATAGTTGTACTCTTTTAGGTTATTCAGGTGAGCAGAAGATGGAAGTAAAACCTTCTTAACGATTAAGAGTTGGATGATTATTCTTTAAATATTATAGTTAAGTGATTATTTAAGTGTTAAAAGTACCTGAAAACTGATAGCTGTATTCTTTCACGTTATTCTGGTGAGCTGATGGTGGAAGGCAAAGCACCGTAACAGTTAGGAGTTGGATGTTAATTCTTTAAAGGTTACACGTATAGACCGATATTTGTATTTTTAAGGTTATTTTGGTAAGCTGATGATGGAAGGGAAATCTCCTTAACTGCTGGGACTTGAATGATAATTATTTAAATATCAATGGTACTCCTATAGGCCGATACAAACATCCGATTACGCTTGTAATCCTGTGACAGGATTACAAGCGTAAGCAGAGCCTTAGGTAACATTTTGCCATACATAAACCACCTCTGGCAGTATGGACCATGCAGTGCCTCCAAATTGTGACAGGTTGCCAGCCTGTCACCTACCTAAAAGGGGCATCAAACGCAAAAATAAAAATCCACAGAATGGCAACGCACTTCTAATGTTAAGTGATTTACCCTTAATATTGCAAGGAATTGCGACGGAACCACTTAACACGGGTGGGCCGCAAGTTTGTTTGCCATATCGTAATACATATAAAAAACGACAGCAATTATTTACACTAAAAATAGAAAAATTAATAACTTTAAAAAAAAGTCAAACTGACTTCAAAATGTATAAAAATAATACATTTTTAAAATGTGTGCTAGGTACTTGCTGTACTGTTTGAAGTCGGTGCCAAGCTAACTAGGTATTCTATAGGTCCACTTGCCACATCACATTCATTGATCACACCATTGATTGCGACCGAACACGCTAGCTTGGCTGATGAGGGGCTCGTTGTACTGAACGGTTGGCATGGCTTCAAATAGTACACAAACAAACATCAAGTTTGGAAACCACTGTGCTAAAGAATGAGCTGGTGAACAGAATTTATTCGATGAGAGTGGCGAGAGCGAGACCTTGTGATACCTCTTGTTCCTTGGAATGAGCGTAGAGATGATTCTTTATACAATATATACCGAACAGGGAAAGTCAAGGAAATTTTACAATCCCTTAAGCTGACTCGCATTACCAAAACATGTGGTTAATAAGAGTCAATTTCAAATTGTCAACACTTTTGTTTATTAATTATTATTATTAAGAAACTGCATATGACAGACAGCAACTTCTTTCGTTATTTGATTGTTAATTAGTTTATTACGATTAAATGCCATAATAAAAGAGTGAATACTTCACTCCTTTATTGATCATAATAAACACTTTTCCATAAATGACTTCCATTCCCCCGATATCCCCTAATTTTTAGGAAAGGTACGTTAAATTAGTGAGACTTTTACAGCTTGAAATCCCTTGAAGCTAAAGTACATATTAATATAATTTAAAGCCAACACGAAATTAATAAATATACTGTGGTGTTATTTATATGATATCAATGTTATACTTATACAATTTTAAGTAAAAGACAATTTAAATGTTAAAGAAACAACAAATCGTCATCCGCTGATTGTATGTGGGTGTAAAGATCGTCAGTTTATTTTTAAAAGGGACTATACAACGCTCGAATGCGTTGAGCGCGCGACATGTTTATCAGGCTGACTGACGGTGTTACCCCCGTTAAATGTACAGCTGACACTTTTCTTTAGTATTTTAAAAGTATAAAAAATTGAGATAATATATATTTTACTAGGTTTAAAATAAATTTATTTGTGAAATTTTCTCATCGTACAGCTGACGATTATTTTATTTAAAAATGTGATTAATACAATCATTTAATACAGTTTTTCTTGGTATGAAAATCATCGGAACAGAGTTTTTTCCAATGATTTTATCATACTGTCTCCTTTAGCTCCACCACTAGTGCGACAGCTGACGCTCACTTTACTGATATCCGAACTTCAAACAACTGTTTGAAATAAAATTCATTTGGTATAAAATTCCTAGAAAAAGTGATACGCTATCTCCCGGACTATAAGGAAAACTAACTAGGGTAACCATAATATAACGCGTTTGTCGTAAATATCTTTAATATTTATTTTCTAAATCAGAGTGTTATTGTGATTTCTGAATATTATGACACTTCAGTGATATTTCTAGATTATACTTAAACTAAATAGACAAACAGAAAATGTTGACGATGTGAATAAAGCCCTTTCCAAAGTAATGTGTTGGCTTACTAACAATAACTTCAACATGTGAATTATGACTCTTTCCAAATCAAAACTGTAAAGGGAGAGAGTAAAACTTGTTGAGTTTTTTGTCGGTTCTTCTCAGAACAAGGCCTCAAAATTATTGGCAACGCGTATTCAACGATACTGAATATTTCAAAGTCAAAATTTCTTTGTTCATTTAGGTACATTTTGTACACTTATGAAAGTAAATTTTGATGCCGATGACATGAAATATTCAGTATAGTTAGATACGCGTTGCCAATAGTTTTTATTCCTAAGGAAAAGCGAAAGATTTGTAACAAGTGTCGAAATGGGTTTAGGAATTCATCGTATCAAATATTTTGTCGATTATTTGTAAAAATTCAATCGTAGATCCATTATCAAAAATATCTGAGTTTACTTTGTCCAGAAAAAAATATTTGTTTAAAAAATTATTACTTTGTCCCGAAACGATCGATAGTAGGGCTTTTCACTATTCACGAAAAGCACTTACTAAAGTTCATTTTAATTTTCATTTGCATTTCAGCTTTTTCATTTCACTTCATTTCATTATGCTTAGCGTTTGTGGACTGTGAGAAAGCCTTCGATTCTATCAACACCTTGGGGCCGGACGATCACTCTTGTTCAGAGGTGCCAAATAGACTATCAACAGATCCAAGTGTTTCAAGTTCCATGTTGCATTCGTGGAATCTTATCATATACGGCTAGGCAGAGAGAGAGAGAAGCCAGAACAGTGAAGGCGAGTGTTAACTAGTTGTCAAAGGTATTACCTTACTTGGATTAGAACTTGTGACTCGCACACAAGTCCCAGACGCTGCACTTGACTTCGCTCTCTGCAACACAACCGGAATCAGCACGGTGGCTGCATGAAATGTTAAGAACTTTCGTCGCTGGTTTGATTAAATTAATTATATAAGACCCACCTTAATTATCTTGTTTTCTTTTTATCGATGTAATGTCAACCACCTGGAGTTGAAAAAGAAAGCTGCCATAACCATGTTTCTAATAGTATGGTATGCGAGATCAGTAAAGTAGAATTGTGATAACATTGTAGATAGTTGTAAATAAATACCTATTTAAATATCAATCATTTATTTCTTTTCACAAATATAATTATTTTTATATCTAGATAGACTAGAACAAACTTGCTCAGATATTGATAGGTTCTTATTTAGCCTATTTTTTATTTATTGAGAGTACTCAAATCGAAAATTCATCTCGACGACTAGCTATCTCGTTCAAAATCCCGAGAAGATACATTTTCAAGGTGGAGAGAGATTTTGTCCACGTGGAATTAGTCTATTAATAGTTGAACACTATCTAAGACAACGGAAAGTGCAAATTTGTGTCTATCTTTACCGTTGTTTGTTTATAGCAAAAAAATGGAAAGAAACACCCCCATTATTAGAAGTAATCAATAAATATAATTGTTATCTGTATCTATTAATCTTATGAATAATCTTTAGTTTAATATGTATATTTACTACAAATTAAAGTCCTTTGTGATTGTGATAAAACTTAATGTCACTTACAGTCGGTAAGTGATTATTTCCAAAATTTTTAATGTTCTCTTAGATTTGCGCGAGCACTATACATTATAAATAAAACAACTTTTACGGATTTAACTCGCGTGTAATTAGATTTTACATGTTATTATTACCCAACGGTAGATATAACTATTTCATAAAATATGACAACCTACATCTTTAGTCATCCCGTGACCACGAACGAGACGGACGAGTTAAATCCGTAAAAGTTGTTTTATTCAAAATTCTTCTTTAGTAATGCTATTTTACCGGAAATCCCGTTATTTTACTCTTTCGTACATACGTGCATCCCTGGCATATAAATAAGCAAGTAGCAAGTAATTAAAAAAACATATTTTTATTTTGTCCTTCACTTTGTAGTTGCGTGGACACCTAATTAGAAAGAGAGGCCCTGCCCTAAGCGAAAGAGATGGCATTCGTCAAGGTCAGCTTCGTGTAGGTATTTAGGAGCGTGGCCTCCAGTTTTACCTATACCTTCATGGAAAATATAACCAAAAAAAAAAAGAAAAAAAAATACAGTGATCTGTCACTGTCAGTTTGACACTGGGTCACTGGCGTGTGTGTGTTTACCTTTTAATATAGTTTTGTATTTTGTAAAGTTAAATTCAATAGTTAATTATGCCAGCAGTTATAGAAAATGACGTACTTATATATAAAGGCAGCAATTTCCTTCGACAGCGATTGCTTCTGTCTACATTGAGCGGCCGTGCCATCAAAATTGAAGATATTAGAAGTGCACACGATGATCCTGGCCTTCGGGAGTATGAAGTTAATCTAATACGTCTTCTGGATAAAGTAACGAACGGTACTAGGGTGGAATTGAGTGAGACGGGCACCTCGTTGTACTTTCAACCGGGAATATTGATCGGAGGACAAGTTACCCATAGTTGTTGCACTCAGCGCGGTATAGGTTAGCTTTCATTGTTTATTATTTTAGAAAGTATCTATAGATGATTAGAATTTACTTCAAAAATGGTAGATTTATTTTTCTATCCGCTATAGAGAACTAAAGCTTCTGTTAGTTCACTAATTGTGTTTGTCTTATTTTTTTTTAAATTTAATGATGACTTTTTTCTTATTTCAGGTTATTACCTAGAAATATTATTGGCATTGGGACCTTTCTGCAAAGAGCCACTTAACGCAGTACTCCAAGGAGTTACACACAGTGATGTGGATGTCTCCGTGGATAAAGTAAAGGCTGCTGCATTGCCTATCCTTTTGAAATTCATATTAGTTGATGATGGACTAGAGCTCAAAGTAGTCAGAAGAGGTATACATTTTTTACTTTAAATATTTTTACTGTGCAATGCCACAGATTCCAAGAAAAATAAAAAATAAAATAGCTATTTAATTAAATATGAAAAGGAGTTTCTCTCGAGTTCTTGTTGCAAAAACAAGTGTTGAGAGACTCCATTTTAAACTCAATATACCGTACAATTGTCGTTTACTTTAAGTACATTTTCACTTGATATTGGCGCAATGCGTGTTCTTTATGTGTCGCGATAACATAAAAAAAAATATATGAAAGATAAATATTGATTATAGCCACTAGATACTATTTATTTGCAACTTTTATGATTTTTCTATTATATAAATTTGAATGCTATGATTTTAAAATTGAAGTATAAGAGAACCTTAAAAAAAAAATTAAGTGTAGGTAAGTAATTTATGAGACTCAATCTGTTGAATTTGTAACATTCTGTAACGTCAGAATAAAGTAGAATGCCATTTTATAAAGCTTTTTTTGTACACAGGTGCTCCACCCTTAGGCGGAGGAGAGATAGTATTCCGATGTCCTGTACGCCGGCACCTAAGACCTTTGCAGTGGACCACATGGGGTCTTGTGAAAAGAATACGAGGAGTTGTATATGCATTACGCGTCTCCCCAACCATGGCAAATAGAGTGGTGGAGTCTGCTAAAGGGGTAACTTTTTAAAAAACAAATTAATAATTATTTTTTAAACTCATATTTAGTAGGTGGTGGAAAACAGGGCTATATCACACTGGCAGATTGAGATAGAGTCTAAAGTTAGGCAACTGCGCAGCGAGTTTGCCATAAGTGCGCCACAAGCTTGCTGTGAGTTCACAGCAAGCTCACCGCAGGCGCCGAGTGAGCTTGCCGCGATTGGCGCAGTTGACATCATTGTATTGCATGCCATGAGCTGGGCGCCCATGGTGTTTTTGCAGTGAGCTGCACAATCGCCTCACTCTCAAATTACCACTTTGATAAGGCCCTACAACTTTTAATATGGAATCAACTTTAACATAGAACAAATCAGCTTTCCCACACAATACTTTTACTATTTCTAGGATACCAATTGATTGAGCCCTGCACATGAAGTAGCTCCCCATGTGCTTGTGCACAGTCTGGGGATTGCCTTAGTACCATAGGGTAATCCCCTCGGGAGCAGCCCTACTCGGGCAGCCCGGAGACGTTTCGGCGTCGAGATCTACACTGTGCGCCATTCTTCAAACGTCCTCATAAAGGGCTGTGATGTTACGATGGTTTTTAGTGGGTATTCCCGGCAACCCCCGGGCGAGTCCGACACCGTTAAGGATTTTCCATTGAAAAAAAAGTTTACCAATGGGTTATTATTTGTTGTCAGGTGATGTTAAAATTCCTGCCTGACGTTTACATCAACACGGACCAGTGCAGAGGCTCTAACGCCGGCAAGAGCCCTGGTTTCGGAATCAGCCTCGTTGCAGAAACAAATGAGAAAACGTTTTATTGCGCTGAAGCGGTAAGTATAATATTCTGGTTAAAGTAATAAACCTTGGCATAGGCATGATAGGAATAAGTAGTTAGTTTAATTGTTTATCAATTTATTTAGCAACATCGGTTGAACTTTTCAAATTCGGCGGGTGGTTTATTGCTGGTAGTGATAAAATATCGAAATTCTTCGATGTCTATAACATTCTTAATTTATTTATACTAGAAAAAAATGCACTGAAAAAATCGACTTGCCTCAGGCGGGAATCAAACCCGCATCTTCCAAAACCCGGGCGGCTGCGTTGACCATTACGCCACCGAGACACTGCTTTAGCTGTCGAAATTTGTCAGTGCTTGGTGCTTATGTTTTTATGCTAAACATTCGATAATGGTATAATTTCATAATAAGATGCGGGTTCGATTACCGCCTGGGGCAAATCGATTTTTTTCAGTGCATTTTTTCTAGTATAAAAATATTTACGCGTTTGTAAACGCAAAAATAAAATTATTCCATCCTTAATTTAATTATACCCATCTTCAATCATTAAGACACTAGATACATAATTCCATACTAAATGAGTTAAAAAAAAAAAGGTGCAACTATACTATTCAACTGTAGTTAGTTGCAATTGCCAATATAAATAGGTACTAGTGCCTCAAAATCAATTCAGGTGACGTATACATTAATACGATGTTACTGTCTTTCACGAATGCTCTCATGCTTTGGCCGCACCTGCGCCTATCGTCTCGAAGTAATGCGTGGCGATACTTCATACGATACACGCAAGTGCGGCCCTAGCAAAGTTATCGCGATAAAGCATGTGGCATTTCTTTATTTGCACGAACTATCGTGCAATAATCCAAGATGGCCGACATCATTTCCAGACGTGTAAATTGCGTAGTATTATTATCCTCTTTGCGTTTAACTATGGATATTCACTGTCTTTACTTCTAAATTGTGCGCTAATAATTACGTAATGCATTTATTAAAAAAAGTAATTCAGCCGTATCGTATACTTAGTCACCCGTACGCGTTTGAACTAATGGAGAACAATCTCCGAAATGAACAACGCATGTCTGACCACGCAGCACGATAGGTTAGCGGGCTAAAACCCTGACTTACCGCCTCCCGGCCGATAACGCACAAGCAACCCGAATATTCGCGACGATAGCCGATAACGGCCAGTCACATCTGCGCATATCGTGTCCTAGCACGAAGTTTCGTGACGATAGGCGCAGGTGCGGCCCCAGCATCACGAAATCAGCATACAGCAAAAAACTTGAAGCGATCTACGGTCTTTGACCACTTCAACCAGTAGACATAACTGTAAGCAATTGAGAAGAGCCGCTTCGCAATAGATAGATGCTTTGCAAAGCCTATAAAAATAACGTATAGAATACGTTTTCATAAAAAAATAATTATGACTTTGACGTTTAATAAAATCGTAACTATCAATTTCCCAGGTATAGTTTAAAGGAAAAAAAATGTTATGATGGTGAGCAGAATACGTGGTTCTCGTTTGACTGTTCATGTCTTTTACACCCTGTATAGCAATGGCAATGCCGTTAGGTAGGTTTCATGAAGTTGATTTTTAGTCAAAGTCCCTGCTTTATTCTTTGCAGAAATCTTCGGAAGCGGGTAGCGGTGAAGTGAGCTTGCCCGAAGACTTAGGCCGGGAGTGCGGACAACGGTTGCTGGACGAACTGTTCCGCGGCGGCGCCGTCGACTCCTCCTTCCAGTGGCTCGTGGCTCTTTGGATGGCGCTCGGACAGAAAGACGTCAGCGAATGCATTGTAAGACCACGGACTTTATTATTGTTCTAGAATTTCTAATCTTAACATTATGCTCGTTTCTACGTGATCGGATCCGATATCGGACCATATTTCATACATTTTGCTTGCCTTCGTTCGGATTACTTGGTTCGGATAATGTGGAATTGTTTCCATCATCATCATCAACAGCTCATATAATGTCCCCACCTCCGGCCCGAGCCTACTTCACATTCAATCAACGTCGGAAGTAGGTGTACTGTTTTCTATGTTTCTACCAGGACACTAACTCGAAACTGTTGGTATGTAATAGGCAGTATTATCTGTTCACCAAGATGGTTCTCAATGTTATTTCGATGTATTTTTTTTGCATTTCTCATCCACTCCTTTGTCCTGCCTCATCTCTGGAAAGAGGGTTTACCCTTGTTTGGTATAACAACGTTTGCTCGAAAATCGTTTCGTCTAATTTTAGTTGCAATAAAGTCATTTCGAATAATTATTCATTTGATCGAATATTTAATTGGTAGAATTTTATTTAGCATAATTATTTATTTGACATAATATCATTTCACCGAATTTTCATTTGCACTAATTTTATTTAACCTAATGTTTAATTGGTAGAATTTTATTTAGCATAATTATTTATTTGACATAATGTCATTTCACCGAATTTTCAAATGCACTAATTTTATTTAACCTAATGTTTAACTAGACTAATAATGATTTGGTCGAAAGATCGTATCGAATATTCAGTTCAGTAATAATTCAGTGAAAACGTCCTAAAGTCGAATGAAAATAATGTCAATCGATGTTATACAAAGTGATTATTTTCTTAAACGTTGTTCGAAGAAATGATTTTCGACTAAACGTTGTTATACCAAAAAAGGGTGAACCGGAAAGAGCACCGTATACCTATTGTATAGAATACTAAAATGGGCAAAATTTTATGTTTCAGGTGGGCCCTCTATCGGATTACACGATATCTTTCCTCCAGCACTTAAAAGTGTTCTTTGGCGTCATGTTCAAGCTTGAGGTGCAGAGATCTGATGCTGACGAGGATTCTGACGACGAGGAGGCGCCCGCGGCTAGCAAAGTCAAGATGACCTGTGTAGGGATTGGTTATGTTAATATTAGCAAGAGGACGTTGTAAATATAGGTAGTTAAGTAATTTTGTTGTTTCATTATTTTGAATAACGGCGTAATTATGGTATTTGTTACTGTGGCCTTATTAGTAGTTTATTGTACACGAGAATTTTATAAAAGGTAGAAAAGGTGGGGCTTATTTCTAAAAGAAATCTCTTCTATTCTAACATTACCAACCCACCTGTGATAGAACACGCTTGAGAAACGTGGATGTCGCGTGTACTAATTATACTTACATAAATATTTATTACTTATACTAAAAATACATACTTTTCTACATACTAATTTATACACATCCATAAATGTACTCATCCTTCACGATCTAAAAAGCTAAAGCCCCTTCCTACCTTTGTTCCCCTTTCCAGCTGTCCCCACCACCCATTCGTCTCAGGCGTTCATGTAACACTAAGATGTTGGAACTTCCCAAGGGAGCGGAAGGGAAATGAAAAGAAATAGGTACATTTACTACACGTTACTCACGTCGGAACCTGGCTTTAAATAAATTCACTAGAGCGACTCTTTTATTACCTTTTTTCAGTTATCTTATTTTTATTTTATTACGATGTAAATGATCATTTCGGCCACAGAGCAAAGTACATACAAGTATATCTACAGTATAGTGATGGCTCACCTATGTTCGTGAGATATACTACCTATAACTACTGTTTATTGTTAATGTTCTATAAGTATTTTTGAAAGTAAACCAACGAATACTGTTTATAGGTACTTTATTATTTAATCTTAAAAATAACTTCACAAAAAACTTAATCTACAATTGTATAATAATTAAGGCACATCACGAAACAAGTTTTTGAATTTTAATAACGATTTTTTAAATTACAATAATGCTAATAACAATTTAAAATTTTATATGAGGTAAATTATAAATATTTATTATTACGTGTGCGCGTAAGCAATAAGTAGGTATCTATATAGTACGCGCAAAATAACAATTTCAAAAATACATATTACATGCGTCTGCACATCAGAGTATTATTTACATTTTTTGTAAAAAAAAATATATGTAAAACTACACTTTATTAACTATGGCTTAAGGTTGAAATTGTATTGTAGGAATTTATTGCTTTAGTTTAATGTGCAGACGTCTATAAAATTAGTATAAAATTGGCAGTGATGATTTTCAAATAGCAAATAGTAGGTATAAAAATAAGATTATTATGACTTAGAGTAATTGTTTTAATAACAATATAGAAACGTGGACATAATATTATAGCGGTCCAGTTTTAGATGTGGGTAGATAGATAATAATTAGGATCTTAAGTAGGTTTATTATTCAGTCGACGACATAAATAGAGAGTAAATAGGTACATAAAAAATTGAGATAATGGCGGAATTGTTTGAAAACTCAACATTATCCGATTATCCAATAACTTTTTTGATTGGTGACGTGCACACAATTTCTCCGGACAGTGGAGAAGTTTGCGTGATTACGACATAAAAGTTATAAGTAAGTACATATATGATTTTGACATAAAAGTTACCTACTTATACTTAGGTACTTATACAACATGTAAATTAAATAACCAACACTCCGAATACAGGTGGTTTGGGATCGGCTTCTGAGTCGATTTCAATATTTAAAAAAAAAAAACTACAAAAAAAAACCTGTATTCAGGGTGTTGGTTATTTAATTTACATGTTGTATAAGTACCTAAGTATAGGTATACAGAAAACACATATGTAGATATCGATACAGACGGTCCTCAAAAGTTGCTCTTTAGAAACATTTCATATTAATTTAACAACTACATTCTTCATTATAGTCACCTATTCACTAGGTATGTATCTATAGGTAATCTTTCGTTGTCTTAGATAAGTACCTATCGTCACCGACAGGTAAATGATATACAAAAACTGATTTGTTTAACACGTTGCCAATCTAAAAAGAAAAAAAAGTTTTAGCGGGTAGCCCATAACGTTTTTTTCATGATTCTATGGGCCACGCCCCTTTTACAATAGTTGAATCCGTGCTCTAGAGGCCCTGTAAAAGTACATTTGCGATTCCTATGCAATGCCTATGGCAAATCTTCACTCAAAACTCTTTAGAAATTTCATGCGAAGTCGCGTGATGGGTATTGGTGACATTGAAAAAAAATCCGTAAAACAAGCGAAATCGGTTGTAAGTAATAAGGTTGTTGGTGGCTACACTGAAACGGACAACTCCGAACTCCGATACCCCTGACACGGTAATGTATGGACAGTCCTTAAGTTGGCGATTTTCGTTCGTGTTGTTATAAGTCTTTCTCGTCGCAGCCGAGGCCGGCCGACCAGTTGCAGATGCCGCCGACGGGATCGAAGCTGAGACCTTTCGGGCAGATGTACTCCCAGCCGATGATCGCGCCGCTGTCTATGCGCGCGCACGATATGAACTTCTTGCACGACGTCGGGTGAGGGAAGTTGCCGATGTCCAGGCATTCTATCCTATCTGTAGGGAATAATAAAGTTTAATTTATTGACATATACGTACATATGTTACAGGCCAAACCCGATTTTAGGATAAACTAGTTTTCCGTAGGCCAAACCAGTTCACTAACCTACTCACAGATTTAATAATACAAGGAGATAGGCCAAGCAGGCGTTTAACTTGTGACAAGTGTATGCCCTGTGGGCATACATTTCCGCCACTTCGCCTTCCTATAAAGTCAAGTGAATACGTAACTCAGCGATTCGAAAGACCTCCTTTGCGGCGTGCTTAACTTTCATCGCTTCGCAGTCCTTAAGACGCGCGCAATGAATAGTGTATATTACGGCATGCTCAACTAGAACCATGTTATGTAGTACGGCCGCTGATCGCGACGCTCGGTCTTCCTATGAACTCGGCGATTCGACCGATCTCCTTAGATTGATATATCTGTGAACTTCTACCCATCACTCAGCCATGGTAGATGCTAAATCGCTTAAAGGACTAATTGATTTGGCCTAGGAAAAACTAGTTCGTCCTAAATTCGGGTTTGGCCGGTAACACATACATATAATCACGCTCAAAACTCTAAAAGCGGTCGAGCAAAGCTGCAAGTAGCATTCGGTTACACACAAAGCCCCATCTGGCAGTATGGGCCATACAGTGACAAGATTGCCAGCCTGTCGCCTACACAAAAATTGGGCAGCAAACACAAAAATGTACAATCTTTCAGTAAACAAACCGACCAAAGCGCAAGACCAGGACAGGTGCTACTGTACTGCTTGCTCTGAAACATTTGTATGGATATGCCAGGGTACCATTTTTTCATTGTTTAAATAGGCAATCCCATAAGACACATTGACATAACATTTACTAGGTGGGCATGGAAGGCTTAGTCCCCAGGATGGCAACGCACTTGCAGTGTTATGTGATTTACCCTCAATATTGCAAGTGTCTCTAGGCGACGGTAACCACTTAACACCAGGTGGGCCGCAAGCTTGTTTGCAATCTCGTGTATAAAAAATAAAATAACATGGGTAGGTACTTTGTAAAAAATAATTAATTGTACGTACTTTTTACATGGAGTATAACCTTTGTCCCCTCCATGTATTTTTGGGCCACTTTCTCATCACTATCATCGTAATAGTCATAGTTTTCAATGGGCCTGTATGTCTTCTTTGGGGCAGAGTTCACCTTCTCGAATGGCTTGGGAGGAGACTTCGAGGGGACCCTGCGTGGTTTGGCCGTGGTCGCTGGTGGGACGTACGCAGCCGTGGTGGGTCTGATTGTGGTGGATATCCGCCGGTTGATCACTTTCTTCCGCAGCGGCTTCTTCGTGGTTTGAGGGGTCGTCACCGGTGACAAGTATTGGTATTCCTCTGTGGAGTATTTCAGAGGCCTTAGTACGAGTTTGTTAGTTTTCGAGCTCGATCAAACGAATCGTCTCTTTTCATACATTGCCCACTAACGCCTCTAGCGTAAACTATCAGAAACAGTGGCCAATGTATGAAGAAAGACGATACGTTTGATCGAGCTCGAAAACTATCAAAACTCATACTAAGGCCTCAGATAGGGTTAAGATAATACCAGGATCTCATCAAAGTACAATTTGTACACTTATGAAAGTCAATTTTGATGCCATCGGTTCAAGAGTCTACCAGGAGGCCTTGTTCTGAGAAGAACCGGCTAGAAACTCATCAAGTTTTATCCTCCCTTTACAGTTTTCATAGTATTGATTTCGAAAGAGTCATAATTCACATTGTGAAGTCTTTAATAATTAATCAGAATATTCTAATAAAATAAGACTGATAATTGAACTTACAATAAAAAAAAAACATAGTATTTTTTAGAATTAGGTAGGTACATACATTTGGTATAATAATACCTTGTCATAATTATCAGTTATATAACTTATTATTTATTTGCTTTTACATAAAATAAACAATTAGGTACCTACATATGACCACACCATAATAAATAAGATAGAATACCTACTATAATATTATAAATTCCAAGGTAACTCTGTCTGTTACCCTTTCACGCGTACTGACTGAACCGATTTTGATGAAATTTGGTATGGATAGTTTGAGACTGGGAAGGACATAGGATAGATAGAAGAACTTTTTGGTGCAATATCTGATATTCTCCGCGAGCCAAGCCGCGGCAACCACTAGTAGCCTAGTTAAAATACAAATTAGACAAAGACATGCTAACAGTAAATTTAGGATTTTAATAAATCAAGAAAGAGAAAAATACCTATTATGTTCAAACTTACCGTCATAAGTCTTGGTAACAGGAGATTCCAGTAAATATTCCCTGGTGAAGTATGATGGTTCTTGGTTGACGCTGGTGTAGCCGTTTGTTGAGTACGTGTACTCTTCCACCGGCACAGGGATCAGCTTCTCCCGAGATCCCACGAACTTCGGCGTAGACGACACGGCTGGAGACACACTAGGGCTGGTTATAGCGACGCGCGGCGAAACTGTGTCTCGTGGTGGCTCTCGCAAAAATAGCGAATTCGTTGGCGCAACTCCTGACAATCCCGAATTTATAATAGTCGGCGACGGCAGAGCTGACGACCTAACATCGTTCAATGGGAAAGTGCTTGGTCTGTAACTAGATTTAGGAATCGTCACAGTGGTTGTTGCTATTTTCGGAGAGTCGTATTCTGAGAAGCCGGTGTAAATAGGCACAGTAGAAATGTAATCCGGCGAAGAGGACTTGTAAACTGGCGTGCTCGTGTAGTCATCGAAGTATACAGTCTTTTTGGTGTCTGTGTAAGGTTCTGTTTCGCGTTGAGTGTAATAGTCTTCTGTTGTTTGTGCGCGAGAGTTCTTTGGTTCGTCGCCGGTGACTGCGGAGCTTGGTACTGGTGCGGCCAGAAGTTGATGGACCGCAATGGCGACAGCATTTTCGGCGGTAAAATCTGTTGAAAAGAAGAACGAGGAACAAATAAGTTTTTATTTAAATAAGGTTACTTAACAAGGTTTTACACAGTTTGTAGATAAATAAAATAATTGCAATATCGTTAATGGGTGAACGCCTGCTTTTTAACAGACTTCAAAAAAGGAGGAGGTTCTCAATTCGACTGTATTTTTTAACAAATTAAGAATACCTAATAAAAAGGGCGAATTCAATGTAAAAATTAAGTTAGTTTTGGTAGGTACTTTTCGTCATTTAAGAACTTTTCTGTAAGTACTTAAATGACGCAGAAACGATACAACAACAGAATCCCACCGGAAGAATTAGACCATACCTAGTAGGTACAAAAGGCAGGTAATTTTGTAGCTATTGCAGTACGGAGTATCTGTATTATTTTCAATCGAATATATGCTATAATTTTTGAATATTAATTTGTATTACCTTCAATTACAGTAGTTTTCTTCTCAGTGGTATCATCGGTCTCCTCTTGGCTCTTCGCTCGTTGTCTCAGGACCTCATCGAGCTGGTTCTGCTTGAAGCTGGAGCTATACTTCTTGCTCTGCCTCTTCCTTTCGTCCTCATTTGTAGCCGAAGGGTTTTGGTCTCCGATTTCTTCTTTGAGGGAGATCAGAGGACGGCGCTGGATCTTCACAGTTTTCTTTGACGATGGAACGTGAGGTTCAAGTGTTGGATCTTCAATTGCGTCTGTTGGAATTTTCAGATTAGTTTTTGTATGTGATAAATACCAACTTCCTATGATATTTTAGTAAAAAAAGTGAATGGTTATAGAAAATTGAGGCAAGTGAGTAATATTAGCAAGAATTTATGAGATCCATAACATTATTTTGCAAATACCTATTTCAAGATGTTCAATAAAAATAAATAATGTCACGTTTTAATAATATCTAATCTACATCCACGACGATTATTCAAACCAATTAGGTATCTCACGGTCGTCTACACAATCCTAATTACTGTTTCGTCCTTGTAAAATTGTGCCATATCTTTATTTAAGGAAAATATTATGAAAGCAAAATTGTCGTTTGATATAAGAATTGCGTAAACATTCACCAACATTATGGAGATTTTGTGCGTGTCTCTTACTAGTCACAGAAATTAGTCACATAGTCATATTTTGTACCTAACGCTGGTCGTCTTGTTGCAATTCGGTCTTTTTTAAAAATCAATACTTATAAGAATTGGTTGTCACCGAATCTGCTCTACAAGCTCCCTTATTTCATTTGCTAATCGTTGTTCCTTATTCCCATTTCTTCTTTCCCAGCTATCTCTAAGAATTACACTTAGAGTCTCTTAAACATGGTAAATAAGTTTTAGAAGTAGCTCAAAAATACCTGAACGCAGATCCTCAGCCTATTGCGGACGGAACCTCAAAATTAGCGAAATTGAGTTAAGTAGTATTAAGTCAGTAATTTTACCTATATCTTCAATTTCCTGGAGTGACTCCTCGCTGACGTCTGCAGCCGTGGTTGGGCTCTCAGTACTGGTTGTTGAAGTTGAAGTGCCTAAAGAACTTGGCAATGGTCTTCTTCTACTTGCAATTCTGAACGGTCGTCTAGTTGCTGATGAAGTGGTGGTTGGGGCCACTGTTGTTGTTGATGTGATTGATGTGGTTGCTGTAAAGAAATCAGAAAATAACGATTGTTTTAATAGAATGTTGGAGAGAACAAAATAGATCGGGAATTTCACAGTCAATGCCTAGATACTAACGCTAAGCTGAGTTGTAGGTATGTACCTACACTATCGCACCAAAAATTTCATTTTGTAATTTATACTGGCTAAATGTTTGCAGAACCCATTAACCAATAAATTGTATCGTCACTATAAATGAAATAGGGTGAAATAGGGGATGAAAGGTCGTATGGAAATCCAAACAAAGACTAAAAAATGCTATCCAAAATAACTATTTTACACGGACGAAGTCGGGAGCAAAAGCTAATCGACTACAAAGTTACGCTAGTTCAAGCGTGGTTAAGCAGGTACCTAACTTTAGCCTGGAGCCATCCCAAGACTACCCATGACACGCTATAACATTCAAATTGTCCAGCTACCTATACAACCAGCTGTTGTGAAAGGCGCCTAATGCCGAACGTGATCCAATCATATCTCCATTCATTGTTTGCGGAGTCGACAAGCGTGACAAGGCCAGAACATCACCAAACTGTTAAGAAAACAATGTATCGTTAGTATAACCCCGCCGATTAACAAACCGAACAAAGGGTTATATCGTGATCGGACTGTTTCAGGTGTATCTGCCGATAATTGTTGTCTAAGCGCCTGTCCACACGCCGTGTTTTTTACCCACGGTGGGTGTGTAAATGGACGTTCATATACACCCGTGCAGACTTGCAGAGCAAGCATGAAGTCGATGGATATAATATCGATAAATGCGTTTGCTTTTTCTCTTCAAGAATACTTATATGTGTCAAATAAATCGATTATTGTGTTTTTTTATAGTGACACGCACCTACAGAGTTACACGCACACACATGTAACGAAACTACACCTAGCCTTATATAAAAAAAAGCCGGCGCACGCACTACATAGATATAACCGGCCTCAATTTTTTATTCGCATTAAGTAGGAGAGTTTAATCTACGTATCTGTGTGATCGGTAGGGAGACGATATGCCCAAGCATTTCATGATCTGGCCAATTATACGATCGGGCCACGAAATAAACACAGTCATGGCGTTCGTGGTGTTTCAAGCATTTGAAATAATGAAAATATTATCAGAGGAATGCTGATATTTCATAATAGGGATACAATCCAGCAATTGTTCGGTTACATTTCTAAGTACGCTACGAAACATGCATATTGCATTATTATATGTAGGTATCATATAATAATAGGTCCTCTGTGGCAACGTGCGTCATTTTAGGTACTGCTATTTCCCAAGAAAAGTGAGAAAAGCTGTCAGTATGATGTCTCAACAAAACCGTGGGAGTTGCAATAATTGGGCCCATTCCGACCACAGCTGTTCCCACGGTACCTGCTGCCGTTGGCCACAACAACGCGTCAAGCCAATGACAATTTATGGAATACATTCCGTCGATTGTGACACGACTAGGTCGCTACAATGTTGCCAGACTTTTTCTGTTAATTATAAAATTCTGTTCGTAACTGCCCTTGTGTCTTCAGGAGTAATGCAGCATATTCAAATTATGGAACAATTTCCAAAGAAGTTCATGAAACCTAAAAGTTATTTTTGAGTATGATTAAGAGGACTAGATACAATTTCTGTCCTCTGTTAGAGTCAGAACTTAATTGCAGACAGGCAGAATTCACTCTCAATTTTAAACTTAAAATGCAATTGTCATACGATGATCTGAGACTTGTGAGATCATCATCAGAGCTAAAGGAATTTATAATACTGACACAAATCTGTACAGTGTACGTATAATAGTTGATCGTTAAAACCGCATGCAAACGTGCCAAGATTTTGAGAACGCATGTTAAATTTGAAATAAGAACACTTTATCTTCTCCCCTTAAAAATTTTCTGACACTAAAATTGGTTTACATTGGAGATCGAATATCGTGTGAAGGCTCGAAACATCACACGCTTACTCAATCAGCATGCGAAACACGAAATGACTTTTGACACCAACGCTATCAATGCAGCGTGTTTACGAGAAAGCCGTAACTTGCATAGGTATACCTTTCTACTACGTAATAAAAGTCTCCTTTTGTTTACAAGGACAGTGAGCATTTTACCTATATACGACGTAAACAGTTGCCGTAGATTTTAGATATTTGCAACTGCTTTGCGATTCTCTAAATATATCACTTCTCACCTCGGATTTATTCAGATACTGGAAATGCAGAATTTTGGACTCATTTTAGTCAGTTTTGCGAGCTATGCCAAATAAATCCAGTTCAGGACTCGAGTTCTGTGCAACACTAGGTATTTAAAACTCTAACTTTGGTAAAACTTTGTTGGCGTACTATTTTTTTTTAGATATGGCAAAGAAGGGCGTTAGTGCTTAAATGACGACTGATCGAGGAGAGTGGAAGAAGAGAATGTATTTCGCCAACCACTTATAAAATTAGGAGCAGCGCAGGCGAATGATGATCTCATTTCGAATAAAGCTGTCAAATGTTATGCAAAATCCTTTGTTTTGTTGAATAAACTGAAAACGAAGTAAACCATGGTAGTGTATAACGACATTGTTATGCAAAATGAGGAGAATCAATGAAGACTTAGAGCGGATTTGCTTTTGGGCGGAAAAGAATTGCTTGATCTTAAATCCGCTAAAATCAAAGTTTCTTGTCTTTGGATCTGTTGCTCAGAAACTCAAAATCAATGGCTTTAACTTCAGAATTGGTATATGGCAGTCTGAAATCGAGCAGTTGACTGAAGCCCGGAATCTTGGGGTCCTCATGGGTGATGACCTAAAATTTCACAACCACATCCTTGAGACGGTAAAAAGTTGTCACTATAGGCTTAAGGTGCTATACCGTGTTCGTGACTTTCTGGAAACTAGTGTCAGGGTTAAACTGTGCGAGTCCTTGATTTTGTCGAAATTGAATTATGCGGACACCGTTGTAGGAGAGTGCTTATACGGCTATACTAAGAAGTTAATACAGCGTGTCCAGAATGCTTGTGCTCGTTTTTGTTTCCATATACCACGTAGAGCTCATATAACACCATATCTTAACCGAGAAAACCTTTTGAATATGGAATCCAGACGTGTACTGCATTTTGCTTGTTTGTTGTTTGGCATTGTGAGGACGCAAACACCTTCTTACTTGTTTGATAAGTTGTCTTTCTCTAGTAGATCAGTCAGGATAGCATCGCGACTTTTATGTCCTAAGCACCACACAGCTGCGTTTCGTGGAAGCTTTCGGTATGCTGCCACGAAATGCTGGAATAACATACCTCCACCTATGAGAAAGTGTGAAACAATTTGGTCTTTTAGGCATAATTATAGAAGTTTTTTACTCAATCTGCAAAAAGTTAAACATTTGTAAGCTTGTGGTTAAGGAGATTGCAAGCTATCTTGTTCAGTACTTTTCCGATTGAATGAAAGGTATTTTTTTTTTTGTTCTCTTTAATATAAAAGTAGCCATTTCTTTTTATTTTTTATTTTATTTAATTTTCAAAGTGCTATTATTATAATTAATTTTTTTTTGTGTAAATACGGTGCGGCGTAGCGTACAGTCGTTCTCCCACGCATATGGTGTCCACGGAAGACCAGCGTCGTGGCGTTCATGACGCCCGGCATATGCTGAGTTGGACTTCCATTCAGCATTACAATAGATTATATATTAATTAATTCTCATTGTTATAATTGTATCTACTCGTGTATTTGTGTGCTGAATAAATATTTATTCTATTCTATTCTATTCTAAATTAAATCTAATTTAGAAATCATACCATACAATCATATCATCTTACCCGGACTGCCGAAAAGATTTTGAGTGTAACATCTGTCCGGTTGTTGGCTTTTGCGTTTGAAGGATTGTTACTTTTTGGGTTTGGTGCTCCTTTTATGAAGGCGACAGGCTGGCAACTTGTCACTATTTAAAGGCACTGCATTGCCCATACTGCCAGATGTGGCTATATGTGTAGCAAATGGTCACCTAAGGCTTTGCTCAACCCCTCATGTGATTACCAGCGTGATCGTATGTATGTAGAAATCATATTGATTAAAAAAAATCCTTTTATTGTAATATGAAATATTCGTTAGCGTTTGACAGCTTAATTCAAAATGAGATGAGACCCTGACTGACCTAGCTCTTACTAAATATATATTTCTTTAAATAAAATTGTCCAGCAAAAAATAGTTGGCATATTGACTTTTAGGTCGTTTAAAACATTAAACTTTTGTTCCTCCCTTTTCAAATTTGATGTCGGTTTATTTTTCAAAAAATATTTTTTTATTGGACGTAGTGCTCTATTATATACGATTGTAGCAATAGTCGATGTTTTCTCAACATCGGCCGCGATACGTGAAATTGCCAATTATTATTGGTCTATAAAACGGCATGTTCTCACGATACCTAATTGTTAGTTCAGTGGAACATTTTTTTGTGTTACAAATGTTTCAATTGAATCATATACGCAAATTTGTAAATTGCACATTAAGTTGGTTTTTAAATCACAGCCTTTGGGTTGGGTAGTGGTCACACCAGTATCATGATCTAGTTGGTTGCTACTTATATGTATAACTCGAGTATTCGGAATACTTTTTAAAACGACTGGACTCAACTTGCATGACTGGACACGAGTCCAGACGAAAATAGGAGCTCAAGTGTTTTGCTACTGACTAAACACCCCCTTTCTGCCTATTGCCAAAGTGGCTACAAGGCTATCGGAAGCAGCCATCCACTCATGAGAGATGGAGGTGCACACGCTGCCCTAGACATATAGACTAGGGCATATGCGTGGAAGTGCGTACGGACACCATAGCGGGGCCGAACTGCGGAGAACCACGCGACAAACCTGGGTTGCCAGAAGGGCTGAGAATTTAATCTGAGCAGACAACCCACCCAAAGTGGGCGGGTGCTACCCCAAGGTAAACACCTTGGGTATTAGCACCAAAAAGTCGAAAGGACACCAGAATGGGCCGATCGTAACGGAGTGGAAGTGTTTTGCCAGTGACATTTACTCCTCATGTGACTCGTCAGTCACTTGAACAAATATTTGCTAACAAATTACTTATCTTACTTTTTAATAATTTAAGTTTTCCGATAACAACTCCGTTCAATGATTCGAGTTCTCTTGCTTAAGGGCTAAAAGGACTGGAAATCCAGAGTTTAGGGCTCATTTTAGTCAGTCTTGCGAGCTCTGCTAAATAAATCCAGTTCAGGATTCTAGTCCTGTGCAACACCATTTAGAGCTCTAACTTTGGTACCACTCTGTTGGTGTATTATAATTATTAAATTAAACAGGGATCTCTGTAGCATAGAGTACCGGAAAAATAGCAGTTTTGCTCAAGATTGGTTCTCATGGACCTCGTAACTAAAACATAATTACCTACTTACTGTTATCTCTACAACTACATAGTCACTACATAATATAAAACAAAGTCGCTATCCGCCGTCTGTCTATCCCTATGTATGCTTAGATCTTTAAAACTACGCAACGGATTTTGATGCAGTTTTTTTTAATAGATAGAGTGATTCTTAAGGAAGGTTTATATGTATAAAACATGCATTTTTACATAAGCATTGCACCCGTGCGAAGCCGGGGCGGGTCGCTAGTATAAAATAAAGTAGCTCCGACTGTCGGTACGCTGAGATCTTTTAAACTCGCAACGGATTCTAATGTAGTTTTCATCAATAGATGGAATCGATTCAAGAGGAAAGTTTAGATGTGTTCGTTAATGTACCTGCAATGGACCCGTGCGAAGTCGTGGCGGGCCGCTAGTCTTATATAAAACTTGGTGTTAATTATTTTATATTATTCATGTGACATTGCGCTGTATAATATTATTACTATAGCGAACATAATACTACAATTAGGAAAATCTAGAAACTGCGTTATTAAAAACTATACATATAAACATGTCCACATGCATAGGATTACATAATAAAATAAGACATGATGTCCCTCAAATATTACGTTAAAACGGTTTCGTTGTATTTGTCTTACGTCCATTGTATACAGGCAAAAGTGTTAAATGTATGTAATAAACCAGTTTTAGAGCCATTATTGTGAGCAAATTAGCTTTAAGGAATCTTGTGTGGCAATTAACAGCTTTTTTAAGGTTTTTCGGCATCACGGTCAAATTAAGAATTTCACATGTGACATTAACCTCCCGATGTTTAACAGTTAACTTTATATTTAAACAATAGTATGACCTGCTCTAAAAATTGTTGATAAAAGTTCAATGGTTAGTGGCACAAATAATTCGTCAACTTTAACTATAAATAAGGTCAATTATTACACTCGGTATTTATTAGTTAATAAATTACATTATCTTAAATATTGGTTAAAATTAATTTACATTATATTCTTAATTTTTTATGAAGAATGATTATAGACGATTCAATGACATTTAGTATATAGGTAACAATGAAAAAACTGCGTTATTAAAACTGGTTCCCTTCGATTATAAGTGATAATTTACAGACTTACTTTTTTATTGCTATAGTTAGCCAACAGTAAATTATAGACTTGAAAACTATATCTGTGATTTTGGAACATATGTATGAAAAAAAAATCATTTTCTTGATAAACCTCCATACGAGAGCCGAGTAACCAATTAATAATTCTACTAAACATTAATATTTGACGTTTTGTTAGTGTATAGTTATTGGAGGGGAATAAAAAGATTTGAACAGTATTTTTCACGACTTGCAATATGTTCAAACTATTGGAATTTTTTTGAATATCAATTCAATGTAAATACATTGAATTGATATCTAATTTATTGTTTATGTAAATGACATATTAATGTTCCCAAATCCTTATAAATTCTACGTACTACCGCCACTTATACTTATTTGTGATTTTTCTTTATAAATGGCAAAGATGCGTCAGTTACCTACTTAGCATTTTCTTTGAATCAGCTCCCGTGCTATATTATTCTATCTCAAAGACTTCATTCATCAAATCCGCTTCCAATTCATATTTATTAAATTCCTGTCACTATTCAAACACGTTTCTTTGAATCGGCCGTAAACAATGGGTTTGTTGCGTCATCCGCGTAACACCAGCTAATGATAGTGGCACTGGATGTTGACCCAGAACTTTCTCTTGGCACTTTTGCGATTACGGGATCCGTGGCTGACGGACAGAACGTCTTCGCTGTAAACGTTTTTAAAAAAGCGATCAGTTATTTTTGTTTTCTAGTGCGACACTTATTAAGAAATTAATAAAACGCGGGAAATGGTCCCTGTCCGTACAGAAGAGCTTTCGAGCCGTGAGTGCTTTTATTTATTTTTAATTTTGGCAAGCTTTAAAAGTCGACAATAATAAAGTAAATTATTTTTATATTCATTAATAAGTCTATCTAGAAAACAAATTGGACTTTTGTTATGAAAATGATATAACTTTGACACGAGATTTTTGTGAACATTACTAGTAATGTAACTTGGTTATGTACGAAGACTAAGGGTAAAAATAATTTTATATTTATTTTACACAAAGCCGTTAAGTTATTTTTTTTTACAAAGAAATAATATTATAAACATGGGCATAAGTTATACGTTACTAATACGATGGAATTAACTTAGATTACTTACCTACGCTGTTTTAATTGATATTAGTTTCTGGTTGGCCTTAACACAAGTGTATGCATAATAAGACAGTTCCATAAGGACAACGCACTTAAAATGTCTAGGTCAGCTCAATGAAATCTTCTCGGGAAGGCTGTAACAGATATTTACCGTTGATGGCATCAAGAATGCTCTCGAGAGGTATCCTTTGTGAAATATATACCCTATCATCATGATTTCAGAAGAGAGACGGCCCAATGCTAGACATAGTCCTCCCCTAAGGATCTTTAACCCAAAGGTCCTGCGCTGCCCGCATCCAGCGAGCGGCTTGCCACGACCTTTACCAGATCATCGGTCCACCTTGTGGAGGCCTACCAACGCGGTTGCTACTCGAGGATCGTTCCACCCCAACAGCTATCATTCTTCCTCGTAATGTGCCAGTTATATGCTTAGTCTTAAGTACAAATTTTCTTTGTTATATGTTGCAAGGCATTTATCTTAGTAAGTACCTAATTGCGAATTTAAAAGAAAAAATATTAATATTGATTTATAGCTACATACACGAGGGCCTATCCTAGGGTAGCTCTATCATACAGAAATATTGGCCTGTGGATTAATGTTTGCTTTTAGACATTCCAAACCAATTAGGCCCATCAAAACGATTTAGAATTACATGACAACTCACTATTTTTTATTCATTTAATCAAACTTCAGAATCATTGGTTTTCACTTTAGAGGAAGCATAATACCGAAACCAGTTTGAAATAAACCTAATAACGTGTCGTCTTTGTGCCAGTTAACACGAGAAGGGACGTATGCTGTCGATAACTTTAGAACAAGTCTAAAATGAAAGTGCGAGTAAACAATAAGATAATTATGCGAAGATGACATTCAAAATATTTAATACGCCGACGCCCAACAGCGCGGAACTATTCCACTATTGTATTGAATATGTATTACATGAATTACGAGGCAAGTGAAACCGGTGGATGCAGTGAAATTGCAGCTTTCATCTCGTGGGAGCGGCTCTCGATGCTTATCCGATTGTCAACTGTGGTGCAGTGAACCGAGACGAGAAAATCGATTTGAAATGCGTATTATTTTAATCGACAAAATGGCCATGGATTGTGGTGCGTGCCGCTATAAACTAATCTATCTTTTTTGTTTGTAATGGTTAAAAAAATCTGTCTACGTCATCGTGGTAGGGATTTTGACGATTTAAAAGTACTTATCAAAGTCTATTTAAATAAAGAGTTTTTTCATTTTCATAGCAAAAATATAAGGGAATTGATAAATAAATTATCATTTTTGAATTTTCGCGTTGCGTGATTAACTTGAGTAAAAACGGGAATTAACGCGATTAAATTACCTTTTAAATGCCTGACGTTTCAGCCGGGTTACACCGACCGTGGTCACAGGCGGAATTGACAAAAGTGGTAGGTAGTAGTTTGTGACTACAACATATCCTTTTCCTAACATGTTCCCATTGTAAAATTTGAGTTTTGCGCCACCTAAGCTAAGGTAGTATACTCAGGGCCCGATCTAGGGGGTAAGCCGGACATTTGCCCAGAGCGGCAAAATTTAAATTTGAGCCCACCGCGGACAAGATTAATAAAGTTTGATGAAAATAGCTGTAGTAGTTTCATACGAATTTGTTGTTTTTTGATCTCAGAATTTTATATCCTTTGTGCTTTTGTCCAGAGCGGCGAAATGGCTAGATCGGGCCCTGAGTATACTTGACTTCAGCCCCAAAATGCGCCTCCTTAAATCAGCGCCCCTGGCAGCCTCCTCTTTCGCCAGCACCTTGCTACGACGCTGCATAATGAACTCGATAGATACACATACATATCGTTCGACTATCGCATCTGTCCTAATATTTGTCAAATGAAAACGTCATTATCCTTCTCAAGGTTGCCTAGAAGAGATTCCTTATTGACAATAAGACCGCCCACTTTGCACTATTATCTACTTTTCTTGTGTATTATTTTCGGTTTTGAGTGCAATAAAAGTGCTCATTATTATTATTAATTAATCGATTTTTTGTCAAAGATAACTAACTATCCATAAACTTGGCTTTGATAACTATTTATAAGCACACACTGCAAGACTGGAATCAGATATTTTGTGTCTGAATTGCCCTTTAAGCCTGTTTTCTTTTAACGAAGCAATTTTAAAATAACATGTTAATTTATTTTACTATCAAAAACAAGTTTTTCAACTAAGAATAAATAAACGTTTTGAAAGAAATTTACATAACTTTTTAAATTGTAAAGGAATCCAGTTTGACCTTAGCTTTCAAACAAGCGGCCAGAGATCCCGTCTCCCAAGCTTTTCCCAGCTTCCACCGAGAATCTACTGTAATTGTGCGAAACGTAAAACAGCTCGTACTCGATACACCGCAAAACCGGACCTCGATAAGGTTGTCAGTCATAACTTTTTAGGCAATAAATACCGTAAAGGCATATTTCAACACAAAAAAAAATTTACTCCTAAAAAGTTTCCCAGATCAGTTATTTTTTTTAAAGATATTTAGCGTTTTCTTTTAACTGGTGTTCTTAACAAAGAGTCTACTCTTTGTTTAGAAAGAAAATATAATAAAATGCAAGTTTCTATCGTGAAAGTCTTGAATGATTTCGAGACTTGCAGGATAAAAACGGAAAATAATAAACCGAGCAACTAAAAATCCAGAATGAGCGACTAAATACTAAATGGGCGACTAATCATTTGTTAGTCGCCTGTTAATTATACTTTTGTCACCCATTTAGTATTTGCATAGGTCTAGGTTAGGTTTATCTGCTGACCAGTTAAATATGATGCGATAAAAACTCGCAACTTGCAACGCACCAAAATAACCTTGATTTATATACCTACCGTACAAACACGAATTGGGATGTACTATTTATATACGCTTGCAGCCTGTGCCTATATGAAAGGGGTATAAACCTCAAAAGTAACTAAGCCTTTAGTGAACTAACAAACAAAAGCCAGCGACCATTACCTACTTCTTAGCGATATTGCATGTATTAAACACCTTCCTCTTGAAGCACTCCATCTATTGCAGAAAACCGCATTGAAATCAACGGATTTCAATGCGGTTTTTGTATAAAAGTTCTAAGCGCACATACAGAAAGAACCCCTTCATTTATGTACAGATACACACACCGGCAAAATTAGGGGAACATAAAAAAGAGGTTGATTTTTATACTTAATACGTGTATTTTATATTGCTTTTTTTGTAACACTCAACTATTTGTTAAGTTAAAAAGATACTAAAGTAAACATTAAAGTAGCATAACAGATGAGTAATAAAATTGAGTATCTTTTTTAAATCTCTTATCTGTTATAATAATATAATATAATATATTTCCACGCTCACACCAATTATCTTGCCCAAAGTAAGTATCTTTAAGAACTTGTGTTATGGATACTAGATAACGGACATTTTTTTTTAATATACATACTATTTTTAGATATTTTTTATAAATAAACTTAAATAAATATATAAACAACCATGACGCGTCAACAAATACTCGTGTTCATCACATAAATATTTGCCGCTACCAGGACTCGAACCCGGACCGCTTGATGTTATGCTGATAATATTTTTTTTTTACAAAAATCAACCTTTTTATTTTCCTCTAATTGTGTCATTGTGTCAAATAGGTACACTATTTTCACGAATTAAAATAATTAACAAGTGGTAGCCCTACTCACAGTTAGCCCCTCCAAGGCGTCGGCGAACGAATGTGCGCGTTGGTCTCTCACTGCGCCGCGCACCGCCATCCAAAGATGGCCGCCTGCTCGTGCTCTCATTTCCCGCGCTCTCGGCCTCTTTTCCCGCCTTTTCGACCTCTTTGCGGCTCTTGAACTTAGACGGTCCCCGCCTTGTGAACTTGATTGTGGTGGTTTCTACGAGGTCTGTGGTAGCTGCAACCGTGTCTGTGGATTCTGGAGTAGCAGTTGGCTTGGTGCGACGCAAGAAGTTGTTTCGGCGGTCCTTCGCAGCCTGCAGAAGAAAATTACGGTGAGTTTCATTTTCACTTAATTACAATTTAAGGTAACTACATATGTAACAAATAAAGGTTTTATTCTGTAAGAAAATTAGTCTTAAACATGCCTTATGTTGTTACTTTTGATTATAAATAAATTAACATTAAAACAAATTCTTATCTTACAGTTTATTATAAAAAATAATTTAGTTTTTTTTTGTGAGAAGTACTTTATACATCCTGTTACCGTACACAAAATAAAGTAACTTAAACTTTAATATATGTTTTTTTTTTATTATTTTCCTTATATTTATTTATAATAACAACAATTGTTTACAAATACAGATCACACAAGATATTATTACACAATACATAATCTCGACAGTTTCTCTAGGTGGGTTCATAGCAATGGAATGTGGTTATTGATTACAATACCGACGTGGTTACTTGCGAAATATGTTTACGTTATAGCTTTTAAATCTGAATGACAGCATGAATCATAAAAAAACTTGTTTAATTAAGATTGCAACTCTTTTAATAAATACAAATGGTACGTCACAGCTATTTTAGTCATGTTTTTCGGCAATATTTATTTAAAATCATTGTCAAAAATGAAATGGAATAGATATTGTAGGACCATTTGCCGTATTTTATATTTTAGGACATTCCTAAATATACAAATTACGATGATTATAAGTCATTAATAAAATAGCTTAACTGTACATATACCTAGTCTAAAGGTTTTTTGAAAACAATAGATATAATTTTAACAAATATAAACTAATAACGAAAAACAACAAATTCAGTACCTAATGATAGAAATATAAAACTAAAGCACTACTACAAAAAATAATTAAATAGGTACTTATACGAAACCACAGAACACACTATGTTCTGTATCTGAAACATATGACTAATAAACAGGAAACAGTAGAAAAATAAGAAAAAAATATTATAATTTTCTTGTCTTTTAAGATTATGTAAATTATAGACTTAAAAATATAATATCTCTGGCGTAATAAAAAAAGAAACAAGATTCATAATAATTTGACAAATTATGTTCAGATCGTGGATTAAATTATGTGCAAATTACGGTGAAGGAGCTTTGCGGTTAGATGCTAAGTTAGGTTTAATACGGGACGGCCAACGCTGTGGATGGTGATGTAATTAAACGCGTTAGTTAGGCATGGTTATTTTTACTACAACATTTGCGAAAGAGAAAAAAAATCAGTCGCCATATGAACTTATGAACACTTGCATGGAGTATTTAGTCTCCACATAGCCAAGCTATCTCTGGATGTCCTATACTCATTGACAACAACTAATTAGTAGAAGTAATATACAAAATTATTGCAATAATCGTTTTTATCATCATAATATGTAAATGATTTTTGGACATCTAATATGTTTTATAAAACATACATGTGTGATAGATATTATGTTTACTGGTTCTTTTATACTCATAGTTTTTTTTATAGATGGTTAACAATTTATATTAATAATGGACTGAACCCGAAATTGTGCAAGCATCTTCATCACCGGCTACAAAGCGCTTAGATCACGCCGCTAACGCTTATCCGCCGTTTTCTATCTTCTTAGTTAAGAAATAATTTTTTTACAATAAACAAATTTAATTAATAATAAGACCAATATTGGTTGATCTCGTCTATAACTCACTTTTGAAGAATTAGCAATACTTTCCTAGAATTCCCATTTAATTTCAGATGAAGTTACTTCATTTTTGCAAAATAATAAAAACATTCAGTTAGTAACTAAACCCTTCTTTTTCTTTTCAAAGCATTTGAAGTTAAAAAGTTATTTACATATGTTTCCTTTCTATATTCAAATAAAGATGTAAATCTGGCGGCCATTTGTCATAATAGTTACGTCCAATACGTTTAACAAGCTGTAATTAAACACTCAACGTGCTTATCTCTTAAATGGGATCTGATTTAATTAAGATAATACAATTTTTTAAGTCCTACAACCATAACTGACATGTTACATGACAATGTGTTATAATAATTATGTTATGACCCTTTGTTAGTAACGCTAAGATAAAATTGAGACAGCACCTTAGTACGGTGAATATTTTACCACACTGCAACATGTTATTGCATAGTTTATTGGTGTTGTTGGGGTTGAGAAACTCCCTCAGCCGGCTTTTCAGACAGCCACGGGATCATTGGGGAATAACTTTGGATATTCATGTATGTTATCGAGGTAGGGCACAACGGAGAAGCTAGAATGTGTTTGTTGCCGAATAAGGTTGCCAGAGCTTTAGGGACGGTTCAGCAAAATATCAACTTGCCGCTCTTGACTAGGTTGATCGCAGAGCCAGGAAACTTATAGGTGATGTTATGCTGGTACATGCTAATCTGCAAAGTATGACTCATCGTCGTAGAGTGGCCTGCCTGTCAGTGTTTTATAGATTGTACTTGGCGAGTGCGCTCTTGAGCTACATGGGCCACCATCTCCTTTTTACCATCGGGGGTCTAGAAGGACTACAGGTTACCATCTCTCGTACAAATTCCGCATATGCGTACCAAGCGGTTTTCAACATAATTTATTATGCGCACCGCTAAACAGTGGAGTTCCATGCCGGCGTCCATATTCCCGAATACTTATAACCCTGCTCTATTTAAGGTAAGAGTGAAAAGGCATCTTCTTGGTTAGTTTATTACTGAGCGTTAGTAGAGTGAGTGTAATGTTGTTCGTACTTAGTCTTGTCAAGAGTATTCAATTTTCTCTTTCTATGAAACAAAGTACACGATACCTTCAGAGAACCAATTAGTCCGTATAGTGAAGCTTGTTACTGCAAATTCAGTCTTGTCAGAAGCTTTTAAGGCACAACCGACTTTTACGCTAATAGCACACATTGATTGCCGTAGGATCCCATCACGATGGCAATTTAAAATAATGAGAGTTACTGGCAGCAAAACAAGCCGCTGTTTACGTCTGTTCTTTGTTGAGCATTGTTCGTCAACCATCCGTGCTTCAAATAATGTTACTCTCAGAAGCACTTCTTACGTATATTGCACCTGTAGCATTTTTGAGCTTTTTCATCTATCAAATTATTATTTTTATTTAAAAAGCCTCTATCAGTATTCTCGTCATCTTCACGAGGATTAATTAAGTAGCTAGTTACTTTTTTTGCTATTTGGTAGTCAGTGGAGCATACGGCCTGTCAGGTGTTAAACAGTCACCTAAGCCTACTTTTTACTTTAAGAAGCGTCAAAATCAGGGATTTATATAAACTTTAGTTATGTTGTTGCTGAGGGGAATCGGATAATCTCAAAATAAGATATTTTTACAACGAAGCCCTGAAAGTATGAAGTCCAAATTGTGATCAATACACTCCTACTCCATGAAGTTCTTTGCATACATTATATAAATAACTAAAATTTCTAAAAAACAGATGCTTATATTTTTATCTACACATCTAGCAAATTAAATTACGTAATTTTAAAACAACAAATAAGAAAAAAACTTGTCCTGGTGCGGATTAGTACGGTTGTCGTAAACAACTTCATAAAATTACCACCACTTGTAGGTACAAATTCCATTATTTATAAAACGACTTTTATGAATATTAATTAACTTTTTAATTTATTTGTACCCACAGAAGTTTCAAAAACGAATTCGTATTATAACATATTACACAGACTTTATTCAAAAGCAGTAGAAGCTTATTTTGCAAAGCAGCCCGTAGAATTATCACGAAAAAAGGACTAAGCCATAGTTGCCTAGCCAATCTGTTGCAAGAGACATTTTATCGAGTGTCTTAACAAGCAATTACTGACCAAACCTACTGGGTTAACGACTTAATGACAAGGAAGCCTCGTGACTCCGAAGTATTTCCTTTACAGACTCCTAGGACTCGAGCTATGCGGTACAACCTAAATAGGCGTGGACTGATATAGTAATAGGAAACTTGTGTATTCAATTTTAGTGTAAACAACTTTCTTATATAAGTTATAAGGTTGAAAATGTTTTTAGAAAATGAACTCATTACGGATGCGATGAAAATAAGTTGCAGTTTATTTGTAACAATAAATAAGCGAGTGCTTATTTATTGTTTTAGCTTAGATAATTAAAAATGTAATCAATTTTATTTTATAACTCAACTAAGTATAAACATAAAGAACTCTTTAAATAAAGGAATTAGACGTCCGTGTTGAAGAAAGTACAATAAGCAAACGCTACAAATAAACTGCGACTTATTTTCATCGCATAAGTAGCGTGGAATTTTCATAAAACATACAAATATATTCTCTTCATACTATTAGTGTACCTACATTATGTGACTTGTTATATGAATTGAAATTAATAACAAATATTCAAATAAAATATGATTGACATATTTTTTTTTCTATTGGCTACTTCAAATTAGTATAAACCCAAATTACATACCAAAATTACAGTATATTTATTATTTAAAATATGACTGAGTTTAATAAGGGGCTTTTAATAAATACGATAGGACTAGAGACACAAAGAATGTCACTTAAATGCGGTCTTCTGTAAGGTGGACATATTTTCTTAATTCAAGTACTCTGAGTACAATTTGGCAAACAGATTGGCTACAATCTGATTTTCCCTAAGTACTTTAAAAAGAGTAACGGAGATTAGCCTCCGGGAATAATACATTAAAACAATCCGCTTAAGCGCTGACGCTTTTAACAATTTGTTATAATGATCTAATCATAAAATATACGTAGCAAATTTATACTTTCTCTTCCGAAGAAATTATGTTACAGTCTAATAGTCTTGTTGAAAGTATTAGTTAAACATATAGGTACTTGTAACCAATGAGGCTTGAAATTGAACATTGTTCACAAGTAATTAACAATTAATTGTTGTACTAGGAAGTGAACTATTTTTGAATACTTAGGATGAAAATAGACTCGTATCACAAATACAAAGAATTACAACAAATAGTAGGTATCTAACTTTAAATGCCGTTTCTATGTCTATGTCGTCTTTGAGTAGTGTTCACAAATAAAAGTTTGTGCGACGAGTATATTTTTACGAGTTGGACGGATTTACACTTTTAAGACCTCCCTGAGTCCAAAATATAGTGATAATTGACTGTGGTCGTCTGTAAGGTGGAGGTACTACCTAGTCCGCTGTACCCTTTTTTGTTGTGGGGTAGGTCAAATGCATTTACGCATCGTCCCTGCGGGGTGGTGCCAACCGCAAGGGATATTTGGGACTCGAGGTAAAGGCGTTCCTCCATACCCACTAAACATCCTCCCCGGCCTGACCTCCAGTGCGCTCTCACGGGACGGCTTGGGATCTGCGCACGTGAGCGCCACTACACCGAGACCGCCCCAACGCTGCCCGTCTAGGCACTCCCACCGGGGCAGCCATCGGACAGCACCCGGGGGAGTTCGGGCGCGTCGTGGCCCTGAAAAGGGCCGTCCGGAACGAGCCGTGTTGGGAAAACAAAAACAACTCGACGATGGCATGTGACATGTGAATGCCAAGGGGACACACTTGACATCAAAAGCCACACACCCGCCGAGAAAGTTTCCCGACCACGTTACCAGGGTCCGCCACGAGGAGGCACCCGGACGTGGACCCAGTCCGCTGTACCCTACCTCGGCGACTTAAATATTTATTATTTTCTGTCAAAGATAAAATATAATACCTACTTATAAAACCATGTAGACCGTACTCTGTAGACTTTTCTACCATGTATGAAGGCGCATGTTCGTCGGTGGAAATTATATAGGTTAATGACTGATGATGAAGTATATAGGTATATTTTTATTCTCGACTCGATGTTGATTCGACGTAGGTACATCATATTAAGCACAGGTGTGGTAATATCACGACCACTGATTCAAGGTGATCGGGTCTTCTCGAGATCTCACGGACTTGTGTGGCTGTTTAATGGCTAAATTATGATAAATAAAAAAATACATGTACTTCAATTAAAGGTTTAAATTTTTGTGCCTGTTTAGCGCGAGATTTCAAAGAGTAATTTAAATAGATTTGTTGCTATGAGCATAATTTCGAAAAAAAAACATACCAACTGAATTGAGGAACTCCTCCTTTTTGAAGTCGTTTAATTTTTCTAAAAACAAGATAATAGTATTATCTCATTATTAACCTACTTAACTTTAGAATTTCTGTAAATGAGTTTTTATTTAGGATTTTGAGAATGTTGATTTTTCTTGTATGGTTACATGGTGTAAAAGAGCAAATAAAGTATCAAAGAGTGGTTATAATTTTTAATAACCCATGTACATAATGATGTTTCGATATCAATATGAAGACTATTCATTTATATTAACTGTTAAAAATAAATTAATAATACTAAAATCTCAATAAAACGTAAAAATAATGTTATCTACTTTACTTTTTTCCTTACGACAATTTTGCAAACTTGTGGCATGTAATTTGTAACGCGTTGATGTCTTTTGTTCGCCTTCACCACACTTTGTTCACTGAGTAATTAAATGGGATTTTTTCATGGATGTCATTCTATCAATTTGTGAATAATTGAGTGTACGGTTTACCGCACATTAAGCATTTCGAAATATTGTATTAATTTAATAATCTTCTATGTTTGCACTTTTGTACACGCGCTTGTAATCGACACAAATAAATCAGTTCAATTACGGTTCGCACTCGACTCGGTTGTATCATTTTCCCTGATCCCTAAATTTCTAAGCATTATTATCAGATATCATTCTTATCATCTCTAACGTATGTAGGGAAGCACCCTACATTGAGTATTATAAATATTTAAAGTAATGATAACCACGAACTGCATACCATTTTGATAGTAAAGTTTGTTTTTGTTGTTTTATTCACGCAAATCATAAAGTTTCATCCATGTAGGTACCTCACTAGCCGGAAACGCAGCGGTCGCCCTTGCGCCTCGTGACTTGGTCAACGTAACAGGTTGTTCAATGGACACGATCATGCGATGTTCCGGGTTCAGATAATTACTATTGTAGTAACGACAATACCGACTGATTTTTGTGATATCAATGACAGGCAGTAGGTTGTTTATCACGATCTTCCCGCGTAGCATGACCACCGAAACTTGATACAATATCTAGCCATTTATCACATTGGGCGGTCAAAAATCATTGGATATAACCGCAATCTTGAAGTTTTATCGAAACTGCGAACCCTTAATACATGTCCGCAGTTTCGATAAAATATCAAGTTGGCGGTTATAACCAATGATTTTTGACAGTTCAACGCGATAAATGGTTATATCATATCGTGTTTCGGTGGTCATGCTAGGCGGGCTTGACAGTTTTACGGTAGAGGTTTTAACCTGTATATCAGCAACTGTCTATAACTAAAGGCAAGCTTGAATATTACTTTATAATAAGCTTTAAAAATCGAAAAATAAAACTAATTTTTAAATTTTCCATACGTTTGGTTTTACTTGCCGAACTATTTGTATGGAGATTTTTTGATAACACCATTTTTATGAATATTTTAGCATGGGCACGTACCTGCTTCCTTTACCATGTACTAAAAACCCTGTATACCTATATGACCCCTAGTCATAGAGGTTGTTAACTCAAAATAAAAATGCGATACGCTAGCTAAATAACGGGAATAGGGATGAAGAATACAACACGATTAAGAACCTAATGCCTATGTCATATGAGTGTGTTTCAAGCACTCGTTACTAAGTAATTTTTGTTTTCCTTTACCACGGCTCAATTGATCACCAATTCGCAACAATGACAAAACTAAACCGTATTGGTATTCTAAAACGGTCCAAGGTCGCCCATCACAATTCTGCCCAGCTACCAAAGTGCCAACTAATTGCCTAATCTGGTCAAAACCAATTCTTGTCCACGCGTTCTTATCACGTGATGTGACTTTGAATCGATTACAAACGAGTTAAAGGTCGATACGCATCGGAATTTAATCACAGTCCTTTTTTTGTGACGGGGTTAAAAATAAAACTTTAAAACATTATGATTTCAACAAGTTTATGCACGTTAAAATTGTGAAATTCTTAACCACAAAACGAAGATTTAAGATATTTTAAACGCTACTCATTTTGCTTGCGCAATTTGCTTATTTTCGCAGTCTTGTCTGCCCACATTCCTGAATCTCAGAGTTATGAAGCTATATAATAGTAATGCATGCTGTGTGTATATGTTTGTGATCTTGAAGGCAATCATGTCCATCTTTGTAATATTGGAGCTATTGTTTGTTTGATTGTAGTAATGTTTGAAGGTCCTAGTGTAAATGAGATATAGAACAGTAGCAATATAAGTACTTATGTTCCATAGCTCATTAATAACAATTATTTTCCTCGACAATCTTACCGCATTGTTGTTTCAATCGCCTAATCGAAATTCAAAGCTAGCTTTAAATCTCTGTTATTTCTAAACGAACAGCATCTTTAAGGAAAATCTGAAATTAGGCTGATATTTTTTTTCAATATATTAACTTGACTTTCTTTAGTACATACCATCAGTAGCAGAAATATTCTGAGGTAACAGATTAGCGAGGTATTGAAATGCAATGACAATAGATGATGAGCTAGTTACAAAGACAAAGATGTAGGTATACTTTTTAAAACGGTCTTGTAAGCAAAATTTAAATGCTTATCTCCATTCGTGCTTGTTAATACATTATACAATTCTAGTAACACGTATTATATAATACTTTATTCAAATAACTTCATTCCACTAACCAGTTTCTCAAAAAAAAAAAAAGATAGCCAAATTCTTGTTTTGTTAAAAGATAACTACGCATAATGCTTCTTACATAAATAAATAAAATAAACCTTATTGCGATAGCTATAGAGTTAAAATATTCATATAAACAACCTTCGCGGCACCGAATACGCACGTGGGCAGCCTTGCCTCCATTTTATAGCCATCGGCATGGTCGTAGCTTTAATGAACTTTATTGAGTTGAGAAAAAAGTCGTTATAACATTTTATTGTCCAAATAATATAAAGTTAGTCAAATAAGTCTGTATCTTTATATGCGACAAGAGTAGCTAACTGAAGCTTATTGCTCACCTTACTGTATGCAATGAAATATACATAATCATTAACAGCTCATATAATGTCCCCACCGAGGGGCTAAAGCCTACCCCCACATTAGGGGCGATGAGGCCTTAGCCAACCACACTGGCCAAGTGCGGCTTATGAAATATACATATTCCATTAAAACTCGCAAGTTTACTTTCACCAAAAAGTACGACGTATTTCTATTATCCTCCTGCTTATAATAATAATAGATAAATTCATTACGAAATTGTAAGCTGTGGAGTTTCTTTCGCCATTTCTTCTCCATCTCAGCATAATAATAATTATTTAAGTAAAATAATTATTTCGTCGAAATGGTGGTAGGGCTTTTGACGATTTAAAAGTAATACTAGAAAAATGCACTGAAAAAAATCGACTTGCCTCAGGCGGGACTTGAACCCGCACCTTCCACAATCCGGGTGGACGCGTTGACCAATTTCGCCACCGAGGCACTGCTTTTCGCTGTCGAAATTTGTCAGTGCTTGGTGCTTATGTTTTTATGGTAAACATCGTTTCATCAAATCTTTGAAATTTGCACTTCCAAGACCCGAACGAAATATTTTTGCAAATATTTGACGCCCAGTTAAGATGAAACTACCTTACATTATGGAATAATTTTATTTTTGCGTTTACAAACGCGTAAATATAATACTAGAAAAATGCACTGAAAAAAATCGACTTGCCTCAGGCGGGACTCGAACCCGCACCTTCCACAATCCGGGTGGACGCGTTGACCAATTTCGCCACCGAGGCACTGCACCAAGCACTGACAAATTTCGACAGCGAAAAGCAGTGCCTCGGTGGCGAAATTGGTCAACGCGTCCACCCGGATTGTGGAAGGTGCGGGTTCGAGTCCCGCCTGAGGCAAGTCGATTTTTTTCAGAGCATTTTTTTTTTCTAGTATTATATTTACGCGTTTGTAAACGCAAAAATAAAATTATTCCATGATTTAAAAGTACTTAGCAAAGTCCATTTAAATAAAGAACTTTTTCATTTCATTTTCATTTTATTTCAATAATATATTTCCACGCTAACACCAATTATCTAGCCTAAAGTAAGTAAGTATAATTAAGAACTTGTGTTATGGATACTATATAACAGATTTTATTTTCTATACATAATAATTTTAGATATTTTTAAAAATAAACTTAAATAAATATATAAACAAACAAACTCTATACAGCAGCTGGGAAAAACAGCACCGAAGCAGGTTGGTATTAGGTATTTGGTATTTAATGGTTATTTTTTTATGACCTAGCGGAGAAGACCTAATCCCGAAAGTGGAATAATTTAATAAATTAAATGGCAGTATAGGTGCTTGGTTGGCTTGACTTTTTGCGAATCTGACATTCTGCGACTAAACCCTAAAAAGCGTTGGCAGAACGGAGGAGGAACGGAAGTCTAAATTATTCGGCAGATCGGATTAAAGATGCATTGCATTAAAATCATATAATTATAATAATTTAACTTGTAAAAGCTTTTCTATGTAATTCAATTAATCACATTAATGAACTAATTAATTTAACCTAGCTTTGATACCCACCACCATTTTGTTTTAATGTTCGATAGATTCCTTTCAATTTCGGTGCTAAGCATACATTTATGATTCTCTGGTTACTAAATATACCTATAAGAATACAATGTGTGGCATACCAAAAAATAAATCCAATACCTAATACATTAGTTATTTACACAATATCATAACACAAACAAAATGATCCTATTAATTGCATGTGTCATACAATTATCCATCTAAGAATAAATAATTATCTACATTGTCTACATTTACATCAAATAAAAATAAAAAGTTCAAGAAAACATGAGATGACCAGGTCTCCAGGTATGTCTATAGCTCCAAACTAAAATTAACTTAATATTACCGTTAGCTATTTCGAGGTTTATTAACGAACAATGACACAATAAACAAATACTCTGTCTACACATTTCCTCATTATGTAACGTCGTAGTAAAAATATTTGAAGTCAGGAACTCAATCTACTTAGTTGGTACTGGTAGTAGGGCGCGACCACTTGACCGGCTCTAATAAATCATGTGACTAGTTTTGAGGCGTGTCTGTCGTTATATCATTATGTACTTACTCTTGCGTTTAATTGAATACTCTTTTCTTTATCTAAGCTACTGCGTTGATTAATAAGTACAGATTTTGATTTTAGAAGGACAATAGCATATTGATACGAATTTTAAAGAGATTTTTGCAGAGATTTTACTTAACCTAACGAATTTTTAAAGATCTAACTAAATATCACAAAATTAAACTATTAATAATTTAGAGGACCACGTCTCTACCTCTTGTGAACCATTGAAACAAAATTATTATTTTTTATACTTTTTTTTGTATAATAATAGAGTATTTTAACAGAAGTTTTAATACACTTTTTTATTACGAAGTTCCAATGGAAACGGAGAATATTATGCATTTTATATAGACCTAATAGCTATATAGCCATAGCAAAGCGTGGCCTAGTTTATTATATTGTGCAAAACATTTCAGATAGCGGTTGTTAAAAAAATCTTTTAAATATTAAAATTGGTTTTATTGATGCAAAATAACGTATTCGTATGTGTTTTCTAAGAGTATTTTCTGTTTGTTTACCTAGGACTATATTTTACTATATATCTGCAATTATTTCTTTTACCTAGTTCCTATAATTGATTATAGTAGGAGATCCGAACCTATATCGACCTTCACCGAGCTGATAATAGAATGAAACATATTTTATTATTAATTTAGTATATTAGAAAATATATTAAAAATGGGTTGTCTAAAAAAATCCTGGACAGACTATTTTTAATTATTTTATGAAAAATGATTTTTAAAAAAAAATGAATAAAATATTGCAACATCAAGATAATAAGAAAATTTTGTCCTGACTGATAGTAGAAACCGTATAGAATGTGCAGGCATTGGGTTGTCTATTATTTACCTGCGCGAACTACTGGGTTGTCAGGTATGAACAGGTATGTCGATATCAGTTACTTTCACTCGATTGGATAATAGAAAAAATTTTATATCATCATAAGCGCGCGACAAAATTTTCTTATTATCTTGATGTTGCAATATTTTATTAAAAATCATTTTTCAAAAAATAATTAAAAATAGTCTGTCCAGGATTTTTTAGACAACCCATTTTTAATATATTTTCTAATATACTAAATTAATAATAAAATATGTTTCATTCTATTATCAGCTCGGTGAAGGTCGATATAGGTTCGGATCTTAGACTATTAGAATGGTGAAATGGAAATAAAATCTTCCGGCCAGATGTCAATGACGTAAGTAATTGGCAACAATTTGAATGTCGGCTTACCGCAACATAATTTACAAATTAGAAATTCTGATCCATGTTATTTGGTCGGTGTATTTGGGTGTTTTAGCAGCTCTTGCGACTACCTAGCTTTACACATTTAACAATTTGAAATTATATTATTTATTTTATACAAGTGAAAAATAAATTCTATATCATAATGGTCACACCGTCAGAATGCGTATTAAACAAAAATGTATTAAACAAAAATTGTCGCTATTGTAAATATAATTCTAAGTATACATACTATAACGCTGTTTTATAAAATATGAAATAATTGAAAAAATCACAATAAGAATTGTGTAAACAGCATTTTGTGTTCCTACAATAATTAACGATAAGTTAGCCAGTCTCTGAGTGGATGAGGATTCTGGGTGAAGCTCGCTTACATCTTCAGTCTTATTTTCACCTACCATGAGGCAAGAAGACGGCCAAGATTTTCCTCATCAATTAAACAATAAAATCTGAATTTCTTATAACTTCTTATCGGACCAAATAATCTGTGACATAACTAACGAGTTTACGCCGAGTCACTAGTAATAGCGTTAATAAATTAATTCATGCGTTATGATCGAGTTCCCACTAACCACTATATCTATATAATGATACTTATATTGATCATGATATTACGTAAGCTTGTCCATGTTTGTGGCCACTTTGGCGACGTCAATGGCGGAAGCTGAATAGTTGAGACCAGGTTAAGAAGTATTGCTTTCAAGAGTTCGCGTAACTTGTTTAATAGCAATCAGCGAATTGTTTAAATAGTTCTTGGTTGTGCGATAAAGAAATGAGTTGCCAGATTTATTTGGTTGCCTTGGAATAGTAGCTGCAATTTGAACTAAAGAGGGGAATAGGGAAATCATCCTTCAAACCTTCTTTCTCTGAATTTCCCCCGTTTTTTTAATAACTATTGCGAGGGAAACAGTGGTAGGGTTTTTGACGATTTAAAAGTACTTAGTAAGTCCATTTAAATTAAAATAAAATGATTTTCTGACCTTTAAAGTGTAGTTGGAGATTCTTAGGAAAGGCGATGACTGTGGTAGTTTTCTAGCCTGTAGGGCTTCCCGTAAAGGGTTTCTGGTCGACAATCATCCCCTGTAAGGGAACCCTACCATCTAGTCTTTAGATGTAACGTTCGCGTCGAAAAATATCGGATCGGACCAGGAAGTTTCTTTACATAGCTATTAAGATAGATGATCGCTAATGAATACTTATAGTTTCTATAAGAGTTTCTACTTCAAATAGTCAGATCATTTTGTTAAAAAAAATTGGCAAACCACAATGAAGCTGAAGGTTGAATAACTATAATAGCTTTCAAATTAACAAACGTCAATCGTCGAGCGAACAAAAAGGGGTACAATAAAGCTAACATTTAGTCATAATTACCCTCTTTGTCTTTATGCAGTCAACACCTACAATGTGCCATATACAACGCAGGCCCACACACGTAAGGCACATGCTACTAACCACCAACTCTTACGCAAGCCACGCTCAAGTTGGTTTTGTCATATGCCCTTGTATAGAAATTCTCAGGCGGTGTATCATCGTTGTATAGTAATAATCAGTGACCCGTAAGGTTATCAAGGAATAGGGAATTGGGGATTGTGACACAATTCACAAATAATTACTAGCTATTTTTGCGTAAAAGAGGAGAACATGCTATGCCATGAAATCTAATTTGTTTCAAAAGATAATTTGATTTTCAAAAATATCAAAATCATGTCATTTTCATTCAGTTGACTATAGGAACTATTGCTTACAAAAGCTATTATCTAATGCAAGTGTAAAAGCTAAGGAAAAAATTTTGTTTGACAGCTGAGGATCTCAACTGACTTGACAAGCAACATTCTTATTGAAATTGTTTATTTGTGTCCTTTCTTTTATCCCGAGACTCCCTCAGAATGCCCAGTTTCCAGCTCGAATATCTACAAACTAATTGATAAATATTCTCTCGACTTCATAAGCCTCTTTCACCGAAAAACTCTTGAGATATTGCCCTCGTCTTAAAACTCAGTAACTCTTAAAGTCATCTGCAGTCAACAGCTATAGCGAGTAGTCGATGGCAATATCAGGGTGAGTGTTTGCTAAGTTCAAGTCTATCCCCTACCCCGTTGAGATCTGATACCTTACCGACAGAGAAACAACATTACATAAAAGTATTTTTATTTTACTGTAAAGTGTAGACTGAGACGCGGACTGTATTATGTAGAGACAACAGCAGGTCAGGTGTTAAATTTTTTCCATCACGTAGAAAAATCGTCATTTGCAGATTGATTGATTGATGAAGGGTTATGATTTTAGCAGTCTATGTCCGTATGTTTTTATTCACGTATGTTCCTCCGTAGTGCCTAAGCTATTCATACGATTTTGATAAATAAGGTTTTATTAATTTAACCGTTATTATGGTCCTGGTAACATAAACTACATTTTAACTGACTTTAACAATAGTAGGAGTCAATTTTACCTTGTCAAACTATTGTAACCAATTTCATTTCTTTAAAATTTTCCGTAGTCGGTTAATTATAAATGTGTATTGCAAGTCCACGTGAATAGGATATAAGACAAGGTCTACTGATATGTATTCTTTTTAAATTTCTAAAAAAATCACTAGGTAAATATTTCGTTTGATAAACATTAGCAGAACTTTGGTGGGACATGCGCTGAACCTATTATATAGGTCTAAATCCATCTTCCATCAAAATATAACAAACTAGCACTACACATAAGTTAAGTTAGTGAAAATAAATAATTCTACCCGGAAAATATTTTTTACGATGAAATTATTATAAAAATGAAAGAATTCAATTAACGTTATGTCTTTACATGCCGATAATTTAGAATTGTTTCATTGATAATTAAACCTGGCATAACTCGTAAATTTTTCTAATTTGCTTGCAACGCTAAAGATTAAGCGATAATGGTAATTGTTCTCGACGTCTAGCGATATTTCCTCAAGCCGATTGAGGATCGCAGCTTACACAATTACCAAATTAAATGTTACATAACGGAAGATAGGTAAACCGCGGTTCGCGACCATTAGATAAGTGTGTAAACAACGTGCGCGCGCAGAGAAAGCCGTTTTCTCCTTGGATGCTGCGCCCGCGCAACCGGCTAGTTGTTTTTTCATTGAATAAAGTGATCGGAAGTCGAGTAGTGAATTTATGTAATTGAGAATTCGAGATCTTAATATTCGAATGTATCTTTGTATTTAATTCTAAATAAAGATCATTTGTGATTAAACAATATTTAAAATAAATAAAATCTATTTATTTTTGCAATTGTTTAAATTCTTGCGATTCTGTTTTGGAATTCTAAATCAGATTTTATAAGGTAAAAAACAAATTAACGATTTTTTTTTTTTATGTGACGAGATGGCAAACAAGCCTGCGGCCCACCTGATGTTAAGTGGTCGCCGCCGCCTATAGACACTTGCATTATTAAGTGTAAATCACTTAACACCGCAAGTGCGTTTGCCATCCTGGGGACTAAGATGATATGCCCTACATGCCCAGTAATTATACTGGCTACCTTTCCCTTCAATCCGAAACACAGCGAACTGCTTCACGGCAGAAATAAGAAAGGCGGTGGTACCTACCCAGACGACCCTACATATGGGTCTACCACCTAGTGATATTATATTGTATCTTGTTAATATTTAAAACAAATGGGTTATGAGTTTATTGATACTTAATTTATGTAACCTCGTTACGCATTCTAATATCTCGATTTTATAAGGAATAATATTGATGTTGTAATAAAATTAATAACTAATTTCAATAACGATCACCGATAAATGAATATTTAATAAAAGGTCATTAAAAAAATCAATGATATATCTTACAAAATATATAATTATTCACAGATTATACGATAATACGCCTTTAAAATAAGCTTCTGAAGAATATTAGAGATTTTCCTGTTAACAAATTAAAAAAAACTGTAAAAACTAAATTATATAGAAAAGCTTATTACAAGATAAATGATTATTTAAAGATCCAAATGCGTGGGAGTAAAATGTGCCCAAAATTTACTCATTTAAAATTGTATTTTATTTATCTATTGAATGTTATGATTAATGACGTTTTAAAATCATTATGAAATAGTAAGCTGTGGAGTTTCTTTCGCCATTTCTTCTCCATCTCAGCATAATAATTATTATTTATGTAAAATAATTATTTCGGCCGAAATATTGGTAGGGCTTTTGACCATTTAAAAGTGCTTAGCAAAGTCCATTTAGATAAAGAGCTTTTACATATCATTTCATTATTAATTTTAGTTGACAATTTGAAAGGAAAACCTCTAATTACATACTTTATTTTAGATTTACATGAACAAATCCGGACTGCTGGTGTGTTTTAAAGCCTTAACATCTGTGATTAATTTATAAAAAACCTAGAATGAAAATTGTACTAAATATTTGTTAAGTCTTGGGAATGAGTGATCAACCACAACAGAAGTATTGTATTACTTTCTGAGGCAGTCTCAACACCAGATAAATATCGTACTAATATTATGAATGTGAAAGTTTGTATGGGTGTGTATTTGTTACTCTTTCACGCAAAAACTACTCAACGGATATTAATGAGCCTTTACAGTAATATAGCTCATATATCAGAATAACATAAAGCCTATAATTTATCCAACATTAACGCGGACGAAATCGCGGGCGGGGCGCTATACTATATATTGAATAACACTACTTTTACTGATTCGTGTGTACCAATTTGGTTTCACGTTTTGATATTTTTGCTTAACAATTCTTTGCAAAGAAAAAGAAAGGATAATAATACCTGTAAAGTAATTTAATTAATAACATATCTATTATCTATTGCAGTGCAATCTGATTAGCATTATGTTTTAATGATATTAACAAGAGTGACTTGCAAAAATAATAACACACTGGTAGATTATAGTTGGATTCCACGAAATTCTTTATTTTCTTTAAAATTTTGAATGGGACAAATAAATAGAGTATGAAAACATCTAAAAAAATCGGGAGTGGTCTCCCCTTTACTTTCTCGTATACCGGAAAGATTCAAAAGTGGATAGAAACCTTATATTTTGATGTCATACATGCATGTTAAATTTTGGTCACCCTTCCGAGTACCGACCGCGCACTTGGTTGCTTAACTTTCGTGATCGACGACTCAAAAGTTGATAGAAACCTTAAATTTTGATGTCATAAATGCATGTTAAATTTGGTTGCAATAAGTTAAAGCAAAGCATACTCGAGTTATCGTGCTAACGCACAGACACACACAGAGACATAATTCCATAAACGGTATTTTTGGACTCAGGGAGGTCCAAAACGTGTAATTCCGTCAAAATCTCGATTTAGAATTTTTTGACGATTACAAGACTTGCTACGTATACGAGAAAGTAAAAATAGATAAGTACCTATATCTCCTCCTCTCTAGACATAATTCCAAAAAAAAATATTTTTGGACTCGGAGGTCCAAATCGTGTAAATCCGTCAAAATCTCGAGGTCCAATTTTTTGACGATTACAAGACTTCCTCTATACTACGTATACAAGAAAGTAAAAAGACAGTTTACCTTTTTACTGATACATTTTGTAATAATTAATGGTGGATATAGAATAGAATAGAATAGAAATAATCTTTATTGCACATCGACATAAAGATAATAAGTCATTAATTTGAATATTTCTTTCTTTTCAGATGGGAGACATCCTGACGGCAACAGGTGTAGACCGATGGCGCCAAGAAAAAACCAAAGATTTGAAATTGTAAAATAAACCAAATTAACTCGTGTGTTTTCTTCATTAAAACCTACCATCCAAACACCTATTTTACTTTCCATAATAATCGCATTTCAAAATAGAGCCTGCAGTTGGATGATTGTGTTGTGCATTTTGAAGTCAATGTCAAATGAAGTAACGTATTAGATATTAACTAGGGAAGCAATATTCATAAGAAACAAAAATATGGAATAGAATATTATCTGTGTATACATACGACATCGGCCAGTTTTAAATAACATTCAAAGTGCGATGTAGGAGGCACCTAAAATATCAATGCCCGCAAAAACTGTATCCAATGACGCGGAGGCAAAAAACGCGCTTTAGAATAATCTGGCTCATACTGCATTAATTTCAAATGACTCACGAGTTTAGTCAGTCGAATGCGAAAATATCGTGGTAGGTAGTGTACATACCAGGTGCGTAGCTACCGTCGTATCAGGCGTATCAATTATACGGGGCCCCCGGGCTACAGAGGCCCCTAACGTAAGTATGTAAGCAAAAATTAGTAAAATGTTATCCACAATGTCACATAATCTCGTTCTTCCAGGAAAAAAATATATAAATAATGAGATTTGTCGCTATTGTCTATACTTACAGGCAGAAATTTTTAGTAAAACCACAGATAATATAATACTATACTAGGTAAAACTGAAATCGTTTTTAGCTGTAGATGATTTAATAAATCAATTTGCCGAAAAAAAGGCAAGAAAAGTGTAAAAGGCAAGAGAATTGTTTGGCTAGCTCAATATCTAATAGGTAGTGATAACTATTTTGGTTTGATAAGCATTTTGGTTTCTTTAAGAGAAATATTTACACTTAAATCGGTCCCACCAAGTAATTTTGATATAGATCCTCCGATGCACGCTACGCCGCTGCTACTAGTTAACATTTGTAGGTAGTGTATGTGTACCGTTTCTATTGATTTGGTAAAGTTGCTCAGAATACCAATTTAACAATGTATATGTCGTGGGCCGATCGTATAGTTGGCATATCGTGAAACGCTACTAAGACGCATTTTTGAATCATTCGAAGTGAATCTAAAATTCATGTGCAAAATGCGTACGTTTAATGCGACGCGACGCTATTAATTAAGAATAGAATAGAATATCGGAAACGAGTGGTTCGGACCACGTTCGGACCACTCGTTGCAAAATTCACTAGTTTGAGTATTCAAAAATAGCGATTATAGGGATTCGCATACGAATCTTGCGATTTCATACACTATTTGGAATTCTAATGCTTCAAAAATGCGTCTCCTGGACCATAAAAATCTCGACCACTGATCGAGTAACACATTTTCTAAATGCTAGTGATCAGGAGTGATCAGTAGGTTCAGGGCTATTTTTTTGGGAGAGTCTATTGGGAGAGCCTTCGACATAATTGCGGCGTATCACGAAGTGCCCGGGCATACCAAAATCTGCCTAACTATACGATCGCCCGACGACATATATCTATATAGATAAAAAAATATTTGAAACAAATAGGTAGGCACAGTTCAATTAACCGATATGAAATAGCGTGTGAACAGACTTCTAAATTCTCACGTATACGTTTGTTCACTTCTACGAAATTTCTTGACCTTAGTCGTTTCAAGTTCAAGATACATTTGAGGTAAAAAATGAGATTAATAAGATTTTTTTTTACGTGCATCTTTTTAATTTATCGGTAACATTCATCTCCCAAATTTAACTAGCAGTTACCTTAGCTTAAGATGTTGCTATACTCACTTTGTTTATCGCTAAGACCATAGATTTTTGGGGATTTCCTGAACACTGTATTTCAAATGTATTCTGCCGTAAAATTTTCTACCAGAAAAGGGCGCCTGATTGCGAAAGTATAAACGCAACAATTTAAATTCGGGTAAGAATAGACATCATGGTGTATCGGCCAGGGGTAGGGTCACGTCACCCTCTTTGTATTTGTAGGAACGTGCGTGAGAACGAAATAATATTGAAGATATTGTAATGACCTGACTGGTTTTACCCTATCCAAAACTGTCTAAATTTTCATCTATACTTCTTATTGTGGTGGAGTGCAATAAAACCTCTTACCGTTCCAGATTTCAATCCGGTAAGGATATCTGTAGCTTATCACAAAACCCGGCCAAAAAAATTTGCTGCTTTTGGCGATAGGCAATTTTTATGATGAATACGTACATTTCTTCTAGAGTCATTATCGCAAATTTTTTGGGTAATCTAACTCATTGCCATCTGTAGATTATTGTTTCTGAGATGAGTAAATCGTAAATCTAACAAACTTTTTGCTAAGCAATAATTTTTAGAAGAAGAAACTGCAGTTGGAGCTTATCATCAACTAACATCCATAATCAAGCATAGACTTGAATTCGGTAACTACTAGGATCGGTGACCTGACCGAACATTTTTCAACTCGATTTTTAAATGCTGTGGAACGCGGCCGTAAAAATCTAATGCTAAAATCCATGGCATTGTGTTGATAGCAAGACAACACCGACCCCAAATAAATTGGGAGAAGAATTGATTTAAAATTAGAATCAAATAAGGACCTGGCGAGCGCATACAAATTGTAATTACATGTATATTTATTGATGTAGATTAAAAGTCGTTTAGACTTATTCTAATTTTGCTTCTTGAACTTAAAGTTAAAGTTGATTTCCACACTGAGATGTTGAGGCCTCGGGTCATCGACCTCTGGAAACGAGGATGCACAACCATTAATTTATAGCCGCCCCAAATGCAGTACAGTCCGCATATAATAAAGAATCGATTAAAAATGTCACTGCGGAACTCGTTTGTAATAAATAAAATTTAAAATTAATAATATTACTACTCTTCTAAAGAACAAAAAGAAAACAGCGGAAGGGAACAAGAAAAAGCAAGCTAGTGAAAATAAAACAATTGTATGTAGCGGTAATTCTACAAGACTCATGAGTAAATAATCAGAAAAATATGTTTGACGTTGACGCTGAAAAATGTTGGCCGAGACCAACTTTACTAGGAAAATCTTTCAAAAATAAATACGAGTAAGTATTTATGTCTTTCGTTGGTAACGAAACCACTTTTGACAGAAATTTCTAGTACTCTACTAAACACACAGGCACCTGATTTTCAAAGTGTTGACAATACCATATTATATCATAAATTATATTTTGTATACAATGTGATTGGCAAACAAGAATGCATAATGCTGCCTGATGATAAGAAGTCATTATAGCATATAGAATATTGTAACAAGAGGTGAGCTTAGGTACCGACAAAACTTAAATACTACGAAAATATAGTTGCTTTTAGTGTTCTGTAAGGCGGAGATAGGTATTGTCCCAATTTATGTGCTCCAAATTACATACTTACACGAGTTTTTCCCTAGTTCTTGTTGTAAAAACATGTGTTGAGAGATTCCATTTTTAACTCAAATCTACCGTACATTTTTTTGTTACTTAATTACATTTTCACTTGTCATTGGGAAAATGCGGCATCTTTAAAGTTTTGCGAATGCATATCCGTATATACAGCGGGACCACACGTATGTTTGGTTTAGGTCCTAAATAATCAAATTTGTATATGATATATGCTTAGTGACAAAAGGTGGTATTTCATATTAGGGATATTTTGCACGTAAACGAGGATATTAACTTGTGCGTAGCTCTTTTTGAGTGATCATGTACTCGAATAATCATCATAAGATGTAAAATGTACCTACAAACTTGGTTGCTATGAAGACCCTACAGCTGATTTATTAGCAAGATAACCTTTTACTCCGCAAGAGAAACTGCTGTACTGTGCATTTGCTAACTAAAACCAGATTGTGGCTTCAGTTTGAAATGTATGACTAAAAATGTACTTCCTAGGACACCGTAAGAAAGAGGGGAAATACAAATCACCACTTACGAAGTCATACTGACAAAATCTTAATGTGCTTAAATTGTAAACGAGTCGATGTTAGAAATAAGGAAAAAATGTAGAGTGTTGTAGAGTTGATGAAGAACTGTGATGATGTCGAGTGGAATATCTGTCCGGTTGTTAGAATAGAATAATCTTTATTTGCAATAACCATGGTTTACAAAGACGACATTATTTGTAAGAGATCTACATGATTCGCTGTCAGTAGCATGCAAATGTTTACATTTATAAAGAAATTTCCCATTTTTCATATATCTACTATTAAAATATATGACATCATAGTGGTTAAACTAAATATCTACATGTCAGTAATTAAAATTTATAGTTAAAAAATCATTGAAGTCATAAAATCTTCTGTCAATTTATTTAATTTTATTTTAAAATATTTTAGGGGCTTTTGTTGGCTTTTATTTGTTGTGCTGGCACTTCACATGGCCGCTTGTCAATAATTTGAGCTGCATCCCTATCATAGTATATACAAAATGAAAGAGATGCAGCTCAAACATTTGACAAATACGGCCAAGTGACGTGCCAGAATGAAGGTTTGATACTTTTTAGGTATGATGCCCCTTTTAGGCTGCGAACCTGCCACTATCTTGGGGCAATGCGTGACCCTTAATGACAGATGTGGCTTTATGTGTAACCAAATGTTACTTAAAGCTCTGCTGAACTCCTACTGTGAATGTTAATATTGATGACGCATTCATTTTTTATGCTTCACAAGCCTAAAAATAATACCTTAATAAAGTACCTACATGGAGACCTTGTGTCGAATGGTTTTTATCAACAGTCGGTGTTGGGTAACACGAGATTGAGATCACGGGTTCGACGCCGGTGTCAACAGCACTCAGACTTGATTAGTTGCGTTCATTTGTAACATACGGCTGGTCGTTGCGACAGCTGATGGCTCACAGTGTGACACGTTGCACAATTATTAATGTCGCTTTATTTGCTTTATGGAAATGAACACGTGCTTTAGTTGGAGAAAACCCGATGCTATAAAAGATAGTTGGAAGATATCGTGAAATAAATCATGGAATATAAATTATGAATAAATAAATGATAAGCCTTATTGCCTTAAACAAACAAAGGAGTAACATCAGTAGCAAATAATAATAATAATTTACACCTGTTCACAAAAAAAAATCAACAGTATTAAATCAAAGGCAATGGACAGTTTGCTCGCCCTTTTGGACCTCTACCTTACAGAATACCACAGTCAAATAGCAACAGGTATACTTATTAAATAAGGTTTGCAGAGCTTTAAGGGGTACAGTGTCAGAAATAGGAACTGATTTCGAGATACTGAACATCCTGTAGACTATCGCATAATAAAAAGACTACTCGGGGGGGTTACTCGTTCGGTACTAACTAGTAGCATATTGATACGACCGCAATTTAATCTATTAAGTATATAAAAGGCAAAGTCCTGACTCACTGTCTGACTGATCAACGCCCAGCCCAGATAGCTGAAATTTTGCGCAGAGGTTCCTTTTATGACGTATGACAAGACCGAGATGAGAAGAGGATAAGACCGGATTTTTCGATATTGAACCCCTAAGGTGGTAAAATAGGGGATGACAGTTTGTATGAAAATCCTTTATTTTTAAAGTAAAATCCATAAAAATTGGAATATAGCCTTTCGATTAAAACTAAGAAAGGGGTATTTCAGAATTTCTCGAAATCAACCCCTAAGGGAATGAAATAGGGGATAAAAGTTTGTATAGGAAGTCCGTCATTTTTATAGTGAAATCCATACAAATTGGTATAAGGTTTTTCAGTTAAAATTGAAGAATGACGTATTTTAGGATTTCTAGAAATTCAACCCTAAGGGGATGAAATAGGGAATGATAGTTTGTATGGGAAATTCGCCATTTTTATAGTAAAATACACAACAATTGGTATATGACTTTTCGGTAAAAAATTAAGAATGACGTATTTATGGATTTTTCGAATTTTAATCCCACGGGGATGAAGTCGCGAGCAAAAACCAGTAGGTAAATTAAAAAAAAATAAGAATTTTATCAGCAGTAATTTAAATTGAGTACTGATATTTCATTTCAATATTTTAAAAGTCTTTATTTAGTGGTAATACGTGTGTCGTTTTTAACGAAACTGCTCTTGCTTGTGCATCTGAGAAATAGATGCACAAAAGGTTTGTGTGCGCGGGTGTCACGCGGTGCGGTCACGACCCAGCTCGTAGCTCGTCATCTTTAGCTTGTCACGATCGAAACGTGAACCATTCGAATTGTTCCGTTGAATAGAACAATGCAGTGTCACCAGAAAACTCGGAGAATTGACACGACTGAGAAAAAAAATAATAGTAACAAACAGATTTATAAGGTCCGTCACGTATACTTGGTCTATCAAACCTTAAGATAGAGATATTTATTTGTTAGAAACTGTTTTAATATTGAAATAACATGCATGGGTATATCATAAAGAATATCTATTAATGTCAAAATTTAATTTTAAATGGTAGTACGTCGCAAAAACAAGATCTCGCATTTTCAAGTCGTCGGTTTATAGTTATCGATGTAATGAGTTTTGCAGTATAGTGTTTCGAAGTCAAATTGTATTACGGAGTCATTGACATGAAAACAAAGTTGCTGCTTCTTCATGAAAACTAAATGCAAACCGAGAAGATATATAAGAAAAAAGGAAGAAGAAAAATTATGGGGCTTGACAAAATAACAGTTTCGTACTTCGTATTAAAAGTTGCTTTTCCAAATTTACAATTCCTTTTACAATTTCGAGTGCTTTTTAATGTTTCTTGAGATCTAATTTATCGAGATATGGGTCAGAATCTCGGTCTAGGGGTTAGACAGATTCTATGCCTATTATGTATCATGGCAGTGCAATCATTTTAATTAACAGTATTTCTGCCGTGAAGCAGTTCGATGTGTTTTGGATTGAACAGAAAGGTAGCCAGTGTAATTACTGGGCATGGAAGGCATATCATCTTACTCCCCAGGATGGCAACGCACTTGCAGTGTTAAGTAATTTACCTACCCTTAATATTGCAAGTGTCTATAGGCGACGGTAACCACTTAACACCAGGTGGGCTGCAAGCTTGTTTGCCATTTCGTAGTATAAAAAATATTTTAGAAAAGAAAATTACCTGCATATAGATATATAGTACGCGGTTTAGGAAACAAATTCTTCATCTTATTCAAGGTTTTCAATAAACTAACATGTGCTTACGAAAGGGAAGGGCGTTTGTCAGGGACACGCTAGCTAGTGTCAAACCACATGTGGTTACCAAACTAGGTCACTGCTACACTTAGACATTATTGGCAGTGATCACGGAGTTCGTTATAATGATAGCAGTAATCATTTCGATAGTCTAGTGTGAATAATTACGTAAAACTGTGCGAATTAGACCAGATGTCTAACACAAGTAATTTTTTGACAAATAAACACATGGTTCGCCCCACAGATATCAATCTAAAGAGATCGGTCGAATCGCCGAGTTCATAGGAAGACCGTCGAGTGTCGCGATCAGCGGCCGTACTACATAACATGGTTCTAGTTGAGCATGCCGTAATATACACTATTCATTGCGCGCGTCTTAAGGACTGCGAAGTGATGAAAGTTAAGCACAGCCGCAAAGGAGATCGGTCGAATCGCTGAGTTAAGTATTCACTTGACTTTATCGCACGGCGAACTGGCGGAAATGTATGCCCACAGGGCATACACTCGTCACAAGTTAAACGCCGGCTTGGCCTATCTCCTTGTGTTATTAAATCTGTGGTTCGCCCCATGGCAAACGGTCGCTTGAAACTCTTTTAACACCAGGATGTAACATACCCGATGTCTATCCTATCCAAAGACTATATTATATGCACGGAAGGAGATCGAATTGGAAAGTTTTCTTCCATTTAGTTTTTATTTTTACTTTCTCGTATTACAAGACTTCCTCTACACTACGTAGTATAGTATAGAGGAAGTCTTGTAATCGTCAAAAAATTCCACCTCGAGATTTTGACGGATTTACACGTTTTGGACCTCTCTGAGTCCAAAAACACCATTTTTGGAATTATGTCTGTGTGTCTAGCACGATAATTCGAGTATGCTTTATCTTATTGCAACCAAATTTAACATGCATGTATGACATCAAAATATAAGGTTTCTATCAACTTTTGAGTCGTTTCCGGTATGCGAGAAAGTCAAGGGGACTCCCGATTTTTTTACTAAGTAGTGCCTGTCAACTACACAGTCAACCGTGACTCGTAATCCAATTGTCGCCGTGAGCCAAGAAGTTTCCATTTTTTTATATTCTATAATAGATTTCAGGATTAATTGGTAGAAAAAGCTTTCAAAATTGCTATTTACATGATTATTTTCTGCTATTTTTTTAAGCTTTTTTGTAGATTTATTGTTTTATGAATAATGTTTAATAATTAAAGCATGTATCACTGTTCAGTTTCATTAAATAAAATCATTAAAATTTGATGATTGTATTTTTTTTATTTTGATGATTGAAACAAAATTTTATGCTTGTATGGAAGTCAAACGGATGAGCGAATAACAAATTTAAACAAGAACAATCATGAACAATGATATTGTCATGTACTAGTGTATACTATAATATAAGGCACCTAAGTGTCATATAGTTGATGCGAATATTACAATATGTTGCCTATTGTAATTTATGAAGTACGTGTTGAAAAGTTCATAAACATAGTCTATGATTATTATGTAGGCAGACAAAAAAGTTTTGACTACATAATTACCTCACTAGATTGCACTCATCACGATTTCAAGATTGATATTCGAGGTTATGTGTGTGTCTTCCGCCTACCGCATTAAGGCTCACATCGACGTTACTAAACAAAAAATTACTATAGACTAAAGGATTCGATACACTTGACATTATAGATCATGAAAAAACTTGGTACATTATCATTTTTAGCACGCTTATATTAATACTAGAAACGCTTATATTAGTTTCACCTGTATGTTTGTTTGTATGTATGTAACTGACTCGTTTTTTTTGTTTTTTTTTCTATTGCAGATTGTCTCTGATGACATTTTCTGCGTCACCGGGTTTTTAACAAGGCGAAGACCTTGGGGGGTCCTCAAGCCTGAAGGTCGAAAGTTCGTAGGGGATTACTGGGCGACCTAGCATCTCTATATAGACTTATCAAAGACCGATTGACATTACGATAATTCGATAAGAATATCCCATTATACTGATTAGAATCGCCAGGACTAATAAATTAAACGTTTGGAATGTTAGTTCAGCTACACGTCACTAGATTTTTTTTTTTTTTTTTTTTTTTTGAATACTATTGCAGATTGTCTCTGATGACATTTTCTGCGTCACCGGGTTTTAAGAAGGCGAAGACCTTGGGGGGTCCTCAAGCCTGTAGGTCGGACGTTCCTAGGGGATTACTGGGCGACCGAGCATCTCCCCCGTGGGGAGTCTCTCGACCGCCTAGCGTCCCTATGGCGTCCGTGTCGGTAGGGAGCGACATGCCCGAGGGTGCCTCTAAAGGCTCGGACCTCGGCTCGGGCACATCGTGTCGTGGTGGAGGCGGGGAAAAGCGCCCCGGTACATGTCTGTACCGGGTATAGCGCGTCGTATGTAGACCGGGTCGTCACTAGATAGCGTTGTCATTAAGTAAGTAGTTTCATTGGCGGTTGTAATTCGCACTAAAAAGTGGAAAATAAAATAATAGTTTGAAAAAAACTAAAAAACACGCTTTTATGTTAAATAAAAAACTAAAAGGTGACAAATAACTTTTTAGTACCTATAGAAACTAAATGATGAACGAAAAGTATAATTACTATTGAAAGTAAAGCGTGGGGTGCTCAATTACATTAGTTGTTGTACTTTAAGTTCTTGAAAATATTCGATCGGTACAATTAAACTGAGCACCCCACGCTTTTTTCTAAATAGTAATTATACTTTTCGTTCATCATTTAGTTTCTATACTAAAAAGTTATTTTTCACTTTTTCGTTTTTTATTTAACATAAAAGCGTGTTTTTTATACAATTTTTTATACGTAAGAATCGCTGTGGGTATTGGTAACAGTATCAAATCATTGGTTCAAATGTTGATTGATGGTAGAGCATTTTTCAGTCAGCCAGTCTAGCCACCTCCATCTTGCCAAAGCCTATCACTATAATAGTTTTAGCAGCATTGTCGTCCACCAACATGTGCCGATAAGCTGGACACTCAACTAAGGGCTCCGTGTAAACCTTGTTTCAATCGCATACCGCAACCGAAGTGTACCTTTTATTATAAAAAAGGACTCTACATAACGCGATTAAAGCCGCGGCCAAATGTTTAATCGGTATATGAAGATACGTAATTGGTTTTTAATGCGTCATTTCCTAATTCCCGTAGGCTGTCAGAATAATCAACAAAAAGTTTACTCACCATGATTATCTTTGTGTATGAATACTTCTTTCGGTTCGCGGCCTTCATAAGAAAAAAAAGTTTGTTAAAAACAGTCTAACAATAGCTATTTTTCTTCATGAGAAATTGTTGACCAATTGTTCTATCAGTTATCGTTTGAACACATATGAAGTGCTAATTGGGTGGCGTTCTATTAAAATACTAGATAATAATCTTGAAATTTTCATAATATTGTGAAAGAAAAACATTACTGTTGTTTTATGTTTGTAGATAGATATTTGGCTGAACGGGTTCTAGTTATAAAATCGTTGCTCTCTGTAGAAAATTCGCAATTTTTCATTTGCATATTTTCACTATAATAATAAGGAAACACGCTGTCTTGTTTCTACGTGGATAAAGATAAGTACACAAGTAGTGTGATTGGAATTTATTATAAAAGTTGCGTTTTAAGACTCTCCTAAGTGTTCTCTATCATTCTTAATCTAGGAAATTCTTGAGAAAATCTTAAAGTAAGATTATATTATAATATTCAAAATTATAAGCTGTTTAACGCACCAAAAATAGATCGTATTTAGAGACAATTTGTTTTTTTTTTGTCAGAACTGCATATTTTATTCCCCATAAAAATGTATACTTGCAATGGTTATATAGGTACTACACCCAGAAATTACCAAGTTGCTAGTGAAGAAAATGACTGTAGTAAATTTGCTCATTTTTATGAAGTTTGTTGTTTGAGAAATAAGGCTTGGAAGGTTAATGTAAAATGTAAATGCTGAATGTATAGTACAGTATAGGACAGACGCCGGCAAATCAAGCTATCCAAAATCGCAAATTTTTACTAAAGAATTTCAATCTTATTCCATTCATTACTATAAAGTTTAGAGACCATTAGGAAAATTGGGCATTTTGTGGTAGGTAACTTTGGTCTTAATACTTAAAAATATCCATAAATTCCACTTACCTTTATATTCTCTTGGAGCCTCCAGCAGTTGCAGAATATAGGTGATTCTTGTTCGTGCACAGTAAGATTCAAAAATATGTATGCACATTTAATAAATAAAAGCTTTATGGTAAGATGAAAGTTGTATACATATTTTTAAACGTAGAAAACGTGCTTTATCTTTTGTACTTATATATTAATTATTACATTAAATTACAAGTAAAAATAATATAAAGAAACATATTATCTAATACTTTATTACAAAATCTTTTCCTTTGAATGTTACAATACAATGGTCACACACTGGTATAAAATTCTCGAACCTAACTCTCGTATTTACATTAATTGGTAACGATTAATAATATTTATTAATATACCATTAAATTATTATAACCTAACACAATTTGTATACTGAAAGTCTTTAATATACCAAAAGAAACTAACAGAATATAATATACATTTTTTGGTACAAAAACTCCCATAGAACTATTTTAAATCTTAATTAAAGCTATGAATCTCTAAAAATATGACTAAGTAGAAACTGTCAAGATGATGTTTTATATGTACAACTAGGACATTCCATATCTAAACCCTAACGTTATTAAGTAAACAATCCATCATCTTGGTATCAAACAACTGATGCGCAATAGAATTCTGGTTAAAATCTCCAGATTCAGGGAAGCAGATATAAATAGTTTAATTTAAACTTTATTATCAGTCGATTAGAGTATGTTTATGGCCAGAAAATTTGGTTCTTTGGAACCTTAAGGGGTTCGTTATTGGTTAAGTATCAATCGTAGTCTGTGGTGCAGCAGTTGATCTCCGCGGTACGAATGCAGGTCGGAAATTAGGTCTTATTGGTTTGATAAAAAGTTTCTTTTCTGTTGTTGTTTTTGGCGTTTCTGTAGTGTAAGTTTTCAGAGGAAGTCTTGTATTAGATTTTTTTCTAACATCAACTGGTACGTTTTGTGATCTCACCACGGAGAATCGGGATTTGCTGGGGTTGAACCCTGTAGTTTTGTTTTGTTTCTGACTTAAATTATTTATGACAGTAGCATCGATTTTCTTAGCTGACCTTAAGGTAGGACGAGTAAAATTACCTGGTTTGATGATTGGTCTTCTTGGGAAAGCAAATTTGGATTTCTTTGCATCTAGGATTGATACCCTTTGAGTTGTCGTTTCTTCTGGAACGGTTTCTGTAGTAGATTCTGAATCTGTGGATTCTGTTGTAGTGGTCAGAGGTTCAGTTGTTGTAACTGTTGCTTCTGTTGTGGTCAACAATTCGATTATTGGACTCGTTTGTATATTATCAGTGGTAGTAGTTAATGTAGTTTCAGGTGCAGTTGTCGATGGAGGTTTTGTAGATAATGGTATCACTGACATATCAACTGGATAGGTAATTGTTGTTTCATCAATTGCAGCTCCTTTAAATTCTTGGCCTTTAGCGAAAGTTATAACACTACGTCCAGCTTCAGGACTTATAACTTGTAGTTTAACTAGATTAACTTGTTCATCTTGTGTAGGCACGGATGCTGAATACACAACAAACGGTTGATTATTACCATTATTGACGTTCAAGTTTCTAGCTGCTATAGGCCTTTCTGTTTTAAATAATGCTTCCAGTGATAATGTTGATGGTTCAGTACGTAGACTCCGTGGAGTCACTACTTCGTAACTCTTGGCACTTCTGAATTGACTATTTTTCTCATTCTCAAATGCTGCGGGGACAAACTGCCATTCCGGTGTGTATGAATCAGGAATTGTCTTAGGGACTTCTTTTAGTGTCTCCACTTTTTTATCCTCGTTAATATAACTTAGAAAGTCGTCACTTACAACATGTTCCACATTGGGTTTGTTTGGTGTCTCACTATCTAGATTTGAATTCTTAACATGTCGGTAAGCTTCGTTTATGCTTTCCGATGCAATGAGATTCTCGCGTGGGGCATCAGCAAAATTAAATAAAGCTCTAGCATTTCTTGCTTCATCGATACGAATCAAATTGTCTGGTGGATTTTCAACTGGATAGACGTGGCCTAACTTTGTCAAGTAGAGGGGTATTTCATCTTCAACAATCTTAATAAGACTGAATCGACTAACTTCACCTATTTTATCAACCACAGGTTTCTTCTCAACCATAATCTTACCTTCTTCAATCAGCGTTGTCTCATTGTTTTTGTTAAGCCTATGCTTATCCAATTTTGACGAAACTTCCACAACTCTGCTTATGGAGAATAACTTATCAAATTGTGTCTTTACAATAGGAGAAACTGTCGGCAGGCTTGTTGTAGTTTCAGGCAAAATTGCAGTTGTTACCTTGGCATCAACTTCTGTGCTTTCAGTATCAGTTTGCGTATAAGACGTACTATCTCGAGTACTAGGATAGTTAGTGGTGCCTTCAGTATATTCTAAATAGTCGTCGGTTTCTGTGTTCAGTTCCATGTTAACTGTACTTGTTTCAGCTTCTATTGTATTGGTAGATGTTACGTCATCTGACGGATTTGTAGAGTCCTGGGTAGTAGTATCCATTGATAGATAATCATCATCCTCTGAGGTTGAGGAAATATCCGAATCAGTGGTTGTTATTTCTTGGTCTTCATCTTTGTTTAGCGTCTGAACTGTATTAGTATCGGATTGTTGGCTACTTGATGAAGTTTTGGATACAGTCACTGAAGAAACTGGAGAGTTATAACCTACAGGTACATTTTGTACCCGCTTTTTAGTATCATTAATAGGTTTATTACTTGCAAATCTATTAAATATCGCTGGACGAGTCTGATTTCCATTAGGCTGCCGTTTTGGTAACTCAGTTGTTGAAGTGGATGCCCTGAATGTATTAGAATTTACCACACGCGGCTTGAAAATTGGTTTTCTAGAGGTTGAAGTGTATTTGATTTGTGGTGCTTCAACTTCAGATTCCTCATCATTAGGTGATTCATCTAATTCTTCGTCATATTCCTGTTCCGGCTCTTCTTCTTCGTCGGCAACTTCGGGTTTTCTAGAGAAAAGTTTATTTTCAGGTACAAAAACGAATGGATTCTCTGGCTCTTCATCCAATATTTCTTCATCAGAATATTCGTCTTCTTCTTCTTCTTCTTGTAGGTTTTTGGTAGTTCGAGAAGGTGTGAACGGTCTTCTTGTGAATAGTTTAGTCGTGAATAAAGGTCTTCTAGTTACTGGTCTAAATGACGATTTTTCAGCAGTAGCAGGGCTAGTATAAGCACCAGGGTTATACTTACGGCTAAAGGTTCTACTGCTTGAAGGAACTGATGATTCCGTTGTTGACGATAATAAGCGTTTCAAAGGCCTATAAGGTGACCTCGCGCGAGTTGTTGGTGAAGTTAATTGTGTTGTACTCGTTGTAGTGATTTCAGTTATAGGTTCAGCAGTTTCCGTCACAGGAATATCAGTTGACTCTGGTTCCTTATTTTCTGATAAATCTAAGGATTGTTGTTCCTGTATAGTAATTTCAGGAACTAATTTCTCTTCAACATTTCTTTGTAAAGAATTAGTTTCCGTGGTTTCCACATCTGTTTGCGTATCATTGTCAATTGCTTTGTTACCTACTATTTCAACTGATTGAATATTTTCGGTATTGTTCTCTTCTTTATTTTCTATTGGTTGTTCGGTGACTTCATTCTTTTGTATATCTTCTTCAGGTGTCTTTAATGTTGTCGGGATTTCAGTTGTTGATAGTGTTACAGATTTCCTAGTTTTTTCTCCATAATTAACAACTGTTTCTGTAGTAATACTGTTATTTATGGCAGTATTTAATAGTTCTACGGATTTAGCGGTAATATCTGATTCTTCTTGTTGGACCGGTATAATTTTCTTTCGAATTATTCTGCGTACTTTATGGATAGGTGCAGGAGAAATCTCTGTTGAACTAAGAGAAATTTCAGCTGGTGTGGTGGATGTGGGCCTTCGTCTTATAACACGGAATTTTTTCCTTCCGGAATCGTCAACTGGTAAAGTTTCGGTGGAAAGAATATTTTCAGTTGTACTAGTGCTAGCAGGTACCCTTAATTTTTTAATAATTACTTTACGTCTAGGGATATCAACATTATCTTGAATCCTGTCATCGCTGTCATCCTCGTGTTCTTTTTCCTCAATGGCAGTTTCAGATAATGCGATATCCTCGTTTTTATTTTCCAAGTCCAAATCATCATCATTCCCCTCATCACTACTTAGAGTTTGTTGTGTAGTTGTTGCACGAGATAAGAATGGTACCTTACGTCCTTGAATGACGGCAGTAGGTGTAGGCCTTGCTCTGACAAAAGGTAATCTCTGTGGAGAAGGAGTAATTTCTTCATCTGTTAAAATATCTTCACTCGTTGTCGGTTTTGCAAAAGGTCTCGGTGAAAATCGAGCAAAAGTAGGTCGTCTTTGCGTTGCTATAGATTCAGTTACAGCGGATGGTGCAGGCGTGCTAATTGTAAAGCGGTTGCGCCCACGAGGTAATAGATTAGGACGTCTAAATTCAACTGTTGCAGCAGAAGCTTCACTGTCATCTGCTTTGTCGGCTTCAGTAGTTGAAGTTCTACCACGGAACCTCCTTTCAGTCTTTACAGAATTTTCTCGAGGTACAAATTCAGGAATTTCTGGATCTATTGGTGTCAGACTAATAACCTCATCACGAGTTAGTTTGGGTCTAAATTGGCCTCTCTCTATTGGTGATGCTGCAGCGGGTACGGAATCATCACCCTGCGTAGCTAATCTAAATCTGATTCTCCTGGATCGATTATCCTGGACTTTAATACCGTCTATTTCACGACTGTCCGGAGTCGTGGAGCGTATTTTCCGCGAATTTTCATCTGCTTCGTCTGAATCTGAAGGTATATCATTAGGTCTAGAAAGGGGCCGACGGCGCCTGACAAACGTATAATTCTTAGAACTCACCTGAGTGGAGGATACTGGAGCGGACGTAGTTGTGGTGGTGGTGGTAGTGGTACCGCGGCGTCGAGCGACTATGCGGCGGGAAGAAGTAGTAGACGGCGCTGCAGTCGTAGTACTTGTCGTTGTAGTGGTTGTAATATCTGCTTCAGTGGGTTTAGTTTCTACTGCAGGCACAGCTGTTTCTGGTTCAGGTGACTCTGCTTCATCAGCAGTAGGTGAATTTAAGAAAGAGGATATTTGCACAGCTAATACTGTGGTCGGTTCAGGGCTGATAGTCTCCTCTACAGTAGGCACAGTGGTTGCTCGTGCCCTCACTATCGAAGTATACTGTGGTTGTGAAGATATTTCTCTTTCTAAGGCGGTGTCCCGAGATACGGTTTCTGTGTTTTCATATCTGAAGACAATGAATAAAATTTAGTAACGGTCTCAAACACTTTTTAAAATAAGCATTAGAATATAATCATAAGAATGTCTTGCTTACTGGGCAGTTGTGGTTTCCTCCGTTGTCGGTCTCTGCCTCCTTATGGTGACATATTCAGGTGTGTTCTCTCTTCTAGAGTTGACAATATCAATTGAGTTTGATTTTTCTGATACTGGCACATATGATTCGACGCGTTCAAAAAGTGCATTTCTGAAACAATTTGTATTTTAAGTTACAAAAGACTGAAACATTTTAATATTAAAGTTCATTAATTTGTACAGTGTACTGTAGAAAGGAAAACAATTCGAATTATAAGAAACGATATGAAAGGAGCACATTACAGGACCAGAGATTTTTGAGTTCTTTTGGGGAGTTCTACACTAGACGTCTGCTGACTGACATGATGAAGATGATGCTTCACTCTTCTTATTCTTAACATGATAATTTGATAAACGTTAACTCGATGTCAAAGTTTTACAAATGGCCATTTGTGTTGATGAAGTTTTGGTTCCAATTAAGTTCTACGATCGCTACGAAGAAGGCAAGACTTTTTGTAGTCATTCGTAGAACTTACCTCGAAGCAGTGTCATCGGCGGTGTCTGAGGTCGGTCTTGCTCTTCGGATGTTGACATATTGCAGTGGTTTTGCAGAAGTGGCCACGTAGATGTCACTGTCCACAGCGCGCGCTCTCGATGAGACCTGCGGTGCTTCTTCATATTCTTCCTCGTCGCTTGCTAGAGGTTCCTCAGTCGTTGATGTAGTTCCAGACCGTGAACGATTTATAGTTGTGTACCTGGATTGTTGTATTGACAGCCATATAGTTTTATTATATAAAATGAGAAATGAAGGCGAAAACGATATCTCGCTATCCGAATGATAGCGAGATATCGTTTTCGATTTCTTCTTTTTTTCTTTTAGTTATAATAGGTTCACTAGATTTTTCAAATGTTTATGGCAAAGTTAGGAAAAATAAAATTAACAAAAAGTCTGTGTGAAAACAGCAAAAATTAAAATACAATCGCATATTTATTTTAAGAAATATATACTAAACTTTGCACGCCTGGCAAATTTCCTCACTAGATTTTAACTGGAGAAGCTTAGCCTGTACTAGTTTGAACTATTTAAGAAATAATGATATAATAATTAAGATCAATTCATTAGATCATGGCATAGACATCGAGAATAACGATTTCAAGACACAAAGATGTTTTAGGTAAAAAGGTTTTTATCAAAATATCTCTAAAAAGAATACTCAATATTAACTTACTGTGGTCGATCTCTTCTTAATAACTTGTCCTTGTCAGAAGTTGCTTCTAATCCAGCATTTTGCGGTCCCCTGCGGCTGTTTTGAGCAGTGCCCTCATTGATGGAGTTGCTGGTGAACCTACGATATAACAATTTTATTAAGGTTACTGGAAACTGTCAGTAACAGTAGAGTGGACTGCTATTTTGTAGATTAGCTTAATAAGTTAAGTTATGTTGAAAGAGGGAAGTAATAGGGCATTACATAAAACAAAGTTGGGTTAGTTACAACATTATATATAACTCAAGAACAGCTGGACGTATTTTGATGATCTATGATCATAATAATGTAATTTTTCACCAAATTAAAGTTCCTAACAGTTTAATTTTCTATATCATCACTTATTTAGATATTCATTGGCACTATAAAAACATTTCTCCTTTGCCAGTCATTGAGTACTTTTTTGATTTTATTGCCTTCCAAGGCTTTTATATGTTCAGGCAATTTATTATATAATATAATACACATGTTATAAACATTGTGTTTGTATATTATTATGTATGTGTGGCAAAGAGGTTGATGCAACAGATATCGGTATTGTCCTCTTTACATTTGTTTATGTGTACTAAGAGTGAATACTTGATGCTGTCAGAGGGGAGTGGCCAGGAATGCCGACTGCACTTGAAACGATTCGGGCTCGAGTCCTGATGGTGTTAGGTGTTGGGGTGATGAATACAAACAGTTGTTCGCGAGTTAGCTATTTGTAAAACGTAGTGATTACCTTCTCTGTGGCTATTTGTCTGAATTTTTGTGTATATAAAATAGATAAGTTATCATGATTTCTGTTAGTACTATCGCCTTGGAATTATCTGTAACGGTAGTATTAAACTGGTTAAATAAATAAATAAGCTCACCTGCTCTTTCCTCGTGTTTTTTCCAAGACTTTCTGGTAAAGTTTCTTGTTGAAGGAGGTGGGTGTGGTGGTGATCGCTCCGTCGGTGCTGGCCGACGTCTCACCGAAGCGTAGGTGCTTCTCCAGTTGTTCTACACCGCCTAATAAAAACAAAAGCAAAAAGTTCTTTGTTTAGGCATAAGTAAAGATCTTAATTTATCTCACAATAATTTATAATTCTATTCTATTCTATTCTTAATTAATGGCCTCGCGTCCCATTAAGCGTACGCATTTTGCCAATGTCAAGTGAAAATGTAACTAAAGTAACAAAAATAATTGTTCGGTTGATTGAGGTTAAAAATGGAGTCTCTCAACACGTGTTTTTACGACAAGAACTCGGGAGAAACTCCAAATTTATAATTCATTTACGTGACAGATTAAAAATTTATTTTCCTCAAACGTAGGACACCTTACCCCACATCAATTACTTACTACAATTTTTTCGAATCAAAATAAATAGTCAATATGAGGGTAGTACATAAAGAAATAAGCAATAACCCGGTCAAACACGAATTATTGCCAGCCACCAGATATGTGCGCGCAGAACATTATCTAAACTAGGTACTTACAATAAATAACTTATTCTTATCGTGTGGTTAGCCCGGTGACATTTCACCTGTGCATCTTACACCTTTATACTATTGTTGAGATAATATTATAAGAGATAATATTGTTGCGAGATTGTAGAGATTTCGTGTCAGATCGAACTAAACTGCAATCTTATACCTTTATACTCTTAGTAGCGAACCTTGCAAAAAGTATTGCTTAGGTGGAGATAATATTGTTCCGAGATTGGCAACAGACTGAATACACTAAAAGACTGATACAGTAAAAGGTTCTAAACGTCATTATGATCCTAATCTACTGAGGAACGATGTTCTCGAGGAACTTTACGTTAAATACATCGGGTGGCATAAAATCTACACAGATGGATCAAAAAGCAACAACTAGGTGCATGTGTTTTCGATCCAAACCTTAATTATAAAGGCGAATATAAATTAAATATTAATATTTCAATTATGTCTCTAGAACTCATTGCAATATATGAAGCTCTAACGTATGCATGCAAATTTAGACAGAATAGTTATTATAACTGACAGCAAAAGCGCCTTACAACACGTGGCTCGATGTGCCTCTGGTACTAGCAGAGGGACACTGATAGCCTATGACATTTTGAGAACCTTTTACATTTTGAGTAAAAAGAATATTAAAATAAAATTGCAATGGGTTCCATCACACATTGGGCTGGCAGGAAACGAGGAGGCCGATCGCTTGTCTAAGTCAGCAGCTATCGATGGCACTCCCTATAATTTTAAGCCTCATTATACGGAGTGTATGAGTGTATTCAAAATTAAATGTTTTAATATGTGGAAAGAATATTTTGATGTGAAATCGTTAGAGAAGGGTATTTGGTACAAAACCATACAAGCTGAACCTCCTCGTATCCCCTGGTTTGATGACTGTAAATTGAATAGGAATTATGTAAAACTAGCGTTAAGACTCCGTGCAGGACACTATCCATCGGCAAAATTTGCATTTCTTATGAAAAAAGCACTCACTGATAAATGTGGAGTGTGTGACAGAGTGGAAGATGTGCAACATTTGCTCATGGATTGTGTTAGAAATAAGAATGAGAGAGCTTTGTTTCTGAAAGAATACAATTTAAATGTTTTAGATACAGGTTTGACCCAAAGCATTTTGTCAGAACTAACCTCAATCGGAGAGAGCAATAAAGTTTTGCCGTTTAGTTTTGTTCTTGCAATAACAAAGCTCTCTTGGCAGTTAAATAAATATAATTATATTTTCTTTTATTATTATAAGTATATATTTAGTCATAGCTTCTTAGTGTTATAATGAATATTGGAAGTTTAGTTAAGTATAAGGTACAATGGGGTTGACATATCCATTAGGATAAAAACTCCTTACAAAATAAAGAATAAAAAAAAAAAAAAAAAAAAAAAATATAAACAGTCGGAAAAGCTCTCATATTATCTTAAATTTTTGGTCACCCGTTCTATATAGTTCTTATTTTATATACATTGGATCATACACAGACGCAATGAGATTCGTTTTTTGCAATACTAACCGACTTTCCTGATAAGATCAATCAGTTCTTTGATGACTTTTGGGTCTTCAGCGTCGATGTCGACTCCATCTTCTTCGTATTCTTCCTCTTCAGACTGTAAGACAAAGATAAAGGTGAATAAGGGAACCTCTCAACATCCAGACGGCGCAATATTACGCCGTAACTAAATAAGGATGTAATTTGTTTACCGAGAACTAAAATATTAAGACTGTGGATTTCCAGAACAGGCTTTCTGGAGAAGTATTTACCGACACTATAAAGATGTCTGCATGAAATTTTTGTGATATTTTTTTTATAAACTATAAACCTTTCCCTAATCTTTTTCGCGGTGATATGGTTTCAATTAGCACCTTGGTGTTACAAGCGTCGTATAGGATATGGCTTGCATTTATTGGTGGATTGTATTTGTTTTCATAATTTCTCTGCTTCCTACCGGTGTTGATAATGGTGTTGGTTTTATAATTACCAAAATACGTATAAAAATATCACTAGTGTTATTAAATTAATGACAAAATTCATTTCTGTAGCGAGCGAGTAAGAGCTTACGCTTAAGCAAGTTGTGTAATTCTAAAACTTTTGAAATATTCCACTCAAAATAGCAATGAAGCCATGTGATTCCTGCAAATAAGAATAGCATAACCCCATATCTTCCAATGGGTTTCGTAGAAGGCGACTAATGGATCAGCAAGTATTGACCACCTTATACTCCGTCCACCAAACCGCGTTGGGCAAGCGTGGTGGACTACTGCCTAAACCTCCTTCGATGACAAGGAGAGGCCTTGTTTCAACAGTGGGTCGAATTATAAATGCTGTTATGATTTGGCGAGATTTTGGTCAGCATTTCTTTAAGATAATATTTTATTTTTATTTTCAACCGCGGAGACATGTTATTGGCTAACTGTCACTGTTATAATAGATGACCTCTCCTCTGTCTCTGTCTTCCAAATAAATAAACAATTAAAATAAAAATAAATACCTATTGTAAAACTGTTAGTTTATTAGGAGATAAACTAAATCCAACGTACCTCAGGTTCGGGAGTAGTTGTGGTGGTGGTAGTCCTGAACAGCAAGGAGTTTCTGGTGCTGAGCTTCACTGGCTTCCTGGTGGTGGGTGCCGCCGTGGTGGTGGTGGTACTGGTGGTAGGAGGCTGCGTGCTGGGCGCCTTGGTGCTGGCGCTGGGCTTTTTGCACAAGACGTTCCGTGCGAAGTCGCACGAATCCGCCGCCTTGTTGAAGAATAACCCTGGAATACATATAAGCTTTGAAAACTGACGTCAAAAACTTCCAGAAGTTTCTTCTTCTTCTTAACAGCTTTTATGATTCGACCCACTGCTGGGACACAAGGCCTCTCCTTGTCATCAACGGAGGTTTAGGCAGAAGTCCACCACTCTTGCCCAAGGTGGACGGAGTATAAGGTGATCAATACTCCTTTGCTGATCCATTAGTCGCCTTCTACGACACCCATTGCAGGATCTGGAGTGATGCTATTCTACTCTGCCGGCATCACACAGCTAATACACACATAAAAGTGTGTATTATTATAAAGCGCAAAATGTATTGGGAAAATTTTGCAGTTTGTGTTAGCCTGATGTGTTGCTGACTGTACTTAGTTATTGTTTAATAATTATTAAGCAATTGTTGATAAAAATATGTTACTGTAAAAAGATACTGGTGTGCCTTAATAAATAAAATTCTATGCACATTCATCAATATAATTTAAAAATACTTAGTCTGCTTACTTAGTTACCATCATATTAACAAAGTTTGCTAGTTTACCTGATGGGCATGTGAACTGGTGGGCTACGATGCCTAAGTTGGAAGGCCCGGAATCCAAACACCAGAAGTACTTCTTGCAGTCGCGGGGATGAGGGTAGAATCCTTCGTCGGTACACTTGAAGTCTGAATAAAATGAAACAAATAAAGGTAAACATTACAGTAGCTTTCAATTGGGATTTTTTCGTGGTCTAGAGAGGTCGCAAAAGAACATCACCGTAATGTATGTATGCGTGAATAGTAAACATGTCTAAATGAGTAAAAACTATGAATATTGTTTTGGCTGCCTAGGTTATCTGCAATGAATCAATGATCTTATAAAATAGTCCAAAAAAAATTGATTGTATTAATATCCAACAAACTGGATTGCGTCTAGGTTTTGATCATACGACATTACAACAGTCCCTATTGACATAAATTACTATTTTAAAAGTCTCAATCCAAATCGATCCCGCTTGTGCTTTGTTTTTTTTATCTGAGATCAAAGGTCACAAAATGTCACTTAGGTGTGTTTGGCGGGAAACCATGCCATCTGGATAGTGGTGTTATTTTGATGCACAAGCATCCTTGTTGATTAGCAGTTCTAAAGACTCATTGAAATGATGGTTTTGTGGCGTGTATGATTTTCACCTCAGTCACCATCATGAGGTCTGTTGCCATGAATTTCTCGCAAAGCACTCCCTAGATGCATTAAAATGTGTGACGCCTATATTTTAATGCAAACATCAAGAAAGAAGAAATTAAATGAAGACATGGTTCAAAGTTGGATACCAAGCTAAAAACCCTAAAAATAGGAAGGTGGCGGTAATCTGTAGTAAGTAAATGAAATGAGTTAGTGAGTAGTACCTGCGCCAGGGTCGGGCGTGGTGGGCGGCTCGGGCGTCACGTTCCAGGAGGGAGTGGTGCTCGTCACCTCGTTCTTGCGTTTGCTACTCTTTGTCCTGGTAACACAAGGTGGAAAATTGCTTAGAAGATAACCTTGAAGAGATTTATAGAGCTCAATAAGACGGCTAAAGAGACAGAATTCTTTTGAAAGAGGACATTTTAGAAGAAGTCGATTTGGAATCAAGGTTCTTTAAACTAACGTGGTCACTATGATTTAAATGAAGAAAACGGGATCGGGTGTAACTGCTCCGAAATATCGGATTAGGGTGAATTTCCCGGGACCAAAAATTGCGCGGCATCGATGATATCAGTATTAAAAAACAAAGCTATAACGTTCTTATTTTTTTTCTAGATACATGAAATAGTTATCTATGTGGGGCACTAAATATTTTAATAATAGGAATAATAGGTACTTCAAAAAAAATTATTAAACCTCGAAATCTTTCATTGCCGTGTTTGTCCACACGTCACCTTGATGTATATTATACCTCATTGCTAAAAATCTATTGATTATTTATATTGAAAATTAGTTTTATTTGATGCGTGAATAGTTAAAGTATCGTTACGGAATACATTTATTCAAATTATTAAACAATACAACGAATGGTTATCATAAATGCATTTGTCCCAGATCTAACTTTCATCGCCATGTCCTAAACATATATAAGAATATTGTTTTATCTAACAACCTGCGGCCCCCTTTTTGTGTGCTAAGGGTTGCATATTAGTGTCGCCTAAGTACTCGACGTGGAAGGACGTACACTAGTGCATGCGTTTTTGCGGTATAAATAAAAGTATGCCATTTTTTATGTTATGGTCATTTTTTCTTTCATCGCCGTGGATAGGTATAACTTCTAAATGAATAAGTTTGTCCTCATGATTGAGTTTTCAATAGAATGCCATTTCTCGTATGTTTATTTGTGAAGTGTTTATTACCTCGAATAACTAATAGTTTTTTTGTTATTTTATATTTTGGCCTTGATTTTCATCGCCATGCTTTCATTTCTGTGGTTTCCGTGGCCAAAATTTGCTATGGCAATGAAAAAAAAGACACGGAAATGAAAAAAATTTCATTGCCATGCCTTGTAACATAATTTAGTTTCATTGCCGTGGCCAGGTGTTTCATTTCCGTGGCCAGGTGTTTCATTTCCGTGGCCAGGTGTTTCATTTCCGTGACGTATGTTTTTATTGCCATGATAAGATAAGGCAAATAATACATCTTTACCTGTAAGACAGGTAGTGCCGAGTATTGACTGCAACAATATACATATATGAAAATAAACTCAAAATACCGTTTTCTAAATTGAAATTATACGTCTCTGCCCCACATACAATGTTGATAAAAATATATTAAATTAACCATATCCCAAAAAAATATTAAAAATATTGAAAAATTAATCAGTTTTGAGAATCACCAAAACAGTTTTTAATTACAAAAAGTTATAATGGCATTAAAGAATTTTTTGATAATGAAACTAAATACCGAATGCTGGCTTTTCTCCTGCAGCTGCGCTTTCGTGGGTCGGTGTAAGGGATAACCTATATTTCTTAAAGACGTCTAATCAATGTATATTCCAAATTTTATCAAAATAGGTTCGGTGATTTAAGCGTGAAAGCATAACAGACAGATAGAAGGAGTTACTTTAAAAATGATGGTGATAATACTCAGGTAAGTACATATATAAAACTAGCTTGTGCCCGCGACTTCGTCCGCGTGGAATAGTTACTTTAGGTATAGCATTTTTATTTTTTTGGGTACTTATTTTGCAAAAGATACACATACAAATTGCTGTGCATTACTGTAAATAGATTATTTTAATACATTTTTACAAACTAACTTTTTTTTTGTTCCATCCTTTGCTAACTTTCATGAGACCTTCCATCCCCTATTTCATCCCCACATAGGACAATATTTCAAAAACGCTAAAACAAATATCTGTATACTTTTTGCGTGCTATTTAAAATTTCATGGTCTTATCTTTGGTAATGAGGAATCTCATAAAAAAAATTCATCTCTTATTTCAACCCCTTCATTCCCATTTTTACAAAAAAGTAGCTTTTATTCTATTTCGAGGTTTAGTCTATTTTTGTCCCAAATTTCATCAGAATCGGTTCGGGAGTATGGCGTAAAAGCGATTAAGTTAATAAGTCGCGTCCACCATCTTGGATCTCAAAATGGATGTTATGTTCGGAATCAGGACCCCTACAAATATGATACTCATATTATGAGTATCATATTTGTAGGGGTCCTGATTCCGAACATAACATTATTCATATCAAGTTTAAAAAATGTGTCCGCTATCTTGGATCTGAAAATGAATAATCCGACCTCTGTAAACCACGAAAATTATACCCATATTGATATTAAGTTAAAAAGTACAGTCCGCCATCTTGGATCTAAAAATTGATGTTGTATTCGGAATCGGGACCCCCAAAAACTAAGAAAATTATACCCATATTGATTTTATATCCAAAAGGCGTATCCGCCATCTTGGATCTCGAAATAAAAGTTGTATTGAATCAAGACCGCCGAAAACCTCAAAAATTATATCCATATTGCTAATAAGTAAAAAGTCACGTCCGCCATCTTGGATCTCAAAATAATGTTGTATTCGGAGTCAGAACCCCTAAAAACCACAAAAATGATACCCATATTGATATTAAATTAAAAAGTCGCGTCCGCCATCCTGGTTCTCAGAATGGATGTTGTATTGGGAATCGGGACCCCGAAAACCAGGAAAATGACATATCGATTTTATATTAAAAATTCGCAACCGCCATCTTGGAACTCGCAATAGTTTTTGTATTCGGAATCGTGTCCCCCAAAAACCACGAAAAAGATACCCATATTTACATTTTGTCAAAAAGTTGCGTCCGCCATCTTGGATCTCGAAATGTATGCTGTATTCGTAATACGGATCCACAAAAACCACGAAAACGATACCAATATTGACATTATGTTAAAAAGTCGCGTCCGTCATCTTGGATCTCAAAATGGATGTTGTATTGGGAATCGGGACCCCCGAAATGAAAACCATAAAAATAATACCAATATCGATTTTATATTAAAAAGTCGCAACTGCCATCTTGGTTCTCAAAATAGATTTCGTATTCGGAATCGGAACCCCCGAAAACCACGAAAATGATACCCATATTGACATTTTGTCAAAAGTCGCGTCCGCCATCTTGGATCTCGAAATAGATGTTTTATTCGTAAACCGGACCCACAAAAACCACGAAAACGATACCAATATTGACATTATGTTAAAAAGTCGCATCCGCCATCTTGGGTCTCAAAATGGATGTTGTATCGGGAATCAGGACCCCCGAATACCATAAAAATGATACCCATATCGATCTTATATTAAAAAGTCACAACCGCCATCTTGGATCTCGAAATAGATTTCGTATTCGGAATCGGGTCCCCCGAAAACCACGAAAATAATACCCATATTGACATTTTGTCAAAAAGTCGCGTCCGCCATCTTAGATCTCGAAATAGATGTTTTATTCGTAAACCGGACCCACAGAAACTACGAAAACGATACCAATTTCGATATGATGTTTAAAAGTCGCGTCCGCAATCTTCGATCTCAAATGGGTGTTGTACTGGGAATCGAGACCCCCAAAAACCATAAAAATGATACCCATATCGATCTTATATTAAAAAGTCGCAACCGCCATCTTAGATCTCGAAATAGATGTTTTATTCGTAATCCGGACCCACAATAACCACGAAACCGATACCTATATTGACAATGTTTAGTGTGTGGTGTGTTAGACGTAAATGTGTGACTTTGTTTGGATTTCCTTACGAACTTTCATCCCCTATTTCATCCCCACATGGGTAAATATATCAAAAACGCTAGAACAAATATTTATTTATTTCTTATCAAGTGCCTACATGCAAAGTTTCATGGTTTCGTCTTTAACAATGACGAATTCCATACAAACTCTCATCCCCCATTTCACCCCCAAAGAGGTCAAAATATCATAAATTTTTGATCAAATATAATTTTTTTTCATAAGAAGTGCCTAAATTCAAAGTTTTATGGTTCTATCTTCAAAAATGACGAACTGCATTACAAACTTTCATCCCTGTTTCAACCCCTTCAAGCCTTTTTTTGCAAAAAAAAGTAGCCCATGTCCTTCCCCGAGCTCTCGTCTATATGTGTAACAAATTTCATCAAAATCGGTTCAGTGGTTTAGATGCAAAAGCTTAACAGACAGACAGACAGAGTTACTTTCGCATTTATAATATTAGTAGGGATTTTATGTTGAATATAGATTTTTATTTCCGTGGATATGTTCATTCCCGTGGCACAATTCTTTCATTGCCGTGGACGCTTGTTTCATTGCCATGGACGCTTGTTTCATTGCCGAGCACGCATGTTTCATCGCCGTGGCACGAAATTTTTAATCTTGTATATCTCGTTTGTTTTTTATGTTATCTGCTAGATATTAAGCAAAAACACATACATTATCAAAAACTTTATAACCCGCTATTTAGTTTTTAAAAAAACTTTAAGATAAAAAAGTCCACGGAAATGAGAATTTTTTTGGACCTGTTGAAATTCACCCATTAACCAAAAATCGAAGGTACGTGGTTTAAATCCCGTTTTCTTTCATTTAAGGTTCTTTAAAATCGAAAATAGCTAGCGGGCAGAGATATAGATTAGGATTAAGATAAGATACTCTGATACACTGATCGACGGCCTTTCACAATATTGCTGATGAAGAGTAACATAGCAGGAGTGGCAGGAGTCATACCGATACATTCGCTTCCATACGTAGCTGTAACTGTAAGGACCCGTTTGCACCCATGCAATAATAATGGACACTTACTAGGCGGAATCGTCATAAACATCATTCAAACATCTTTTTTCGAACACGTAATCGCCATCGACGACCTAGTTAACGCGGTTCGGGTCAGTTAAGGGCGCGTACGTTACGTCGATACCTACGGTTTTCCATGCTATCGTGCTGTTTAATATGGGAAAACCGTCGATCGCCGTCGATCGCCGTCGATCAGTGTGGCTTAGCCTATAACCAGGATCAACGGTTAAGTCGCTTCCGAAAGACATAGGTCGAGATTGAAAATCAACTGAATACAGAATTGCTTCCATGTCAATGATAATAATAACGCACTCGTATTATTTACCATAAGTTAAGTATCAGTAAGATTTTCTGCTATGAATAATACATAGGATCGGGAGGCTTTTGAGACCGGGTCCCGGCTCCGAAAGACGCCGAAGAATCGTTCCTATTTGTCACAGAACACGATTCAAACCTATTGATGTGTAGGCACTAGTGACTGATTCCAACAAAACGGTGTTATATTCGTTCTAATGTTCACCTGGCGACAGTGGAAGGTTTCTCCGTCGTGGTAGTGGTAGTGGACTTCGGGCGGTTGCGGCGGCGCGCCGGCGCACGAGGAGTCGACACTGCTCGCTCGATGCTGTTGTCAGTGGAGCTGTGAGCGCAAGCAATGTTGTTAATAATCATCAAAATACAAACAAGTATTCTTGGACCAAGTATCTACCTGCAGAAATCTTAAAATATGGAAAAAAGTCTACGATTGCCTTAAATAAAGTTTTCTTCGGGCATTACCCACAGAAATAATGTGTCGGACGCAATTTGTGATGATGTATACGCACATTGTCTCTACGCCGTTCGTGAGGTAAAAGGGGTAATGTATTTTTTAAGAAAATTTAAAAAGGGATCATCTTTATATTTATTTTACCAGGAGTTAAGTGATGATATTGGGGGAAAGACAGTGGCGATTCCTAGTGTGTTGTATTGTGGTCGCTCCAGACTAAAGTTAAGTAGCTTTTTTCTCTTCAAAACCGCGCGATTGGTTGAATTTGTTGGCGCCGATAAAATCGCAATGCACAGCGCGCATCGAATTGGCGGTGCCAAACTCTCCAGCTTAATATGGATCGTCACTGAGGGATAGCGAGCTTTAGGACCATTAACTAATTAAAAACTGGCTATCTTGTCAGTAACTGTCGGAAGACAAGAATCTAGGTAAAACTATTGCTCTGGCGATAGCCTTTGATAAGATCCAGAAGGCCAAGCGCCCCATATACGGTGCGATTCATCCTTTCGATCAATATGACGAAAATCGTAACGACCGATAGCAAAGTGAAAATTATTTGACAAACTGTCCTAATTGCATTGTATGAAAATATGAGATAAATGTAAACTAGCCATAGAATTTTAACTTACCCAAGTTTCTGGATATATGCTTCTTTGGCTGCTTCGATGAGTGGGTACGGCTTGCCGTGACAATTACCTCGGAAATCGTCGTTGTCAATAGACCAGAACATAATACCTGAAAAAGAAAACATTAGAATAAAATAAAAATAAATAAATATATTTTATTAGAAACGGAAGAATAGTACTATAGAAAAAAATCCGAAACAATAATATTATGACTATTTTCTACCAAATGATATGAAAATCCAAGAGCAATCTTTCAAAAACGGAATTTTAGGCTATTAATCTTAAACTTGAATATGCATTTTCTTTCGGTTACTCTGGAGATCAGCAATATTAGCCTTTCCATTTTTTAATCCATCCGTATCCTCTGCAGTCTTTATCTGACTCTTCACCGCTCAAAATTGAAATTCATCACTCTCACATACGAGTATATCAAGCTAAACAATCCACTTTCAAACTCCGTATTGTATATTATTTCTTATTATATTATTTTGCGTCAACCATCACTTTGGCTTACCATAAAATAAAGTTTCATTGCATCATTAACTCACCTCCCAGTCCATTTTCCGCGACGTATTCTGCCTTCTTTTTGACGATGTCCACGTCATCGTAGCCCACCCATTGATTGCCTTTGAACGCGACTGGTCCCATCGCTTTTGGGTTTGGATGCATTACTGCCCATTCTTCGTCCTCCTCTTCTTCATCTTCTTCTGACTCATCTTCGCTTGGACTGCGCTTTTGTTTAGGCTTGAGAGCTTCACATATCTTTGGGACAAAATAAGCATTAGATAAAAATGATTGAACAGACTTGTTTAAAGTCGTAAATATGAAAAACCCTAAATTACTTATGTATATGCTATTCTAATTTATTAAAATACGATTGGAGAATTTGGTATTGCTTAGTATGTATTTTATTTTGTAATTTTTAGTATAGAACACATCAATGTATATTGATGCATCTTTTTCAATTGCCCATTTCATCTTCTCATTATTACATTAGCTTATACAATCATACTCAATGTTATCAGTAGCCGATGACATGCTACCTTCCTACTAACTTGCATCACCATCACTAGAGCGAAATCAGATAGCTTTATATCAATATTTATTTTTACTTTTTCATGAATTTTGGATGATTTTAATTTACTCAGTGGTTTTCCAACTGGACTTACCTCATAATAAGCTAAGTATCCTTTCTCTCTGGTAGCATCACCCTGTTCGCCAGGACCGTCAGCTGGGGATCCGATCTCCACCGCGTCAGGGTTGAACAGTGTGTACGAGCGGCCATATGTAGGTATACCCAGCACCAGCTTGTCACGATCAGCGCCGTTCTCTAGGTAGAACTTAATTGTGTAGTCCTGGAAAAATATTTTATGACTGATTGATAGGATTGCAATTCACAGACAGAACAAAATGCCAAGAAATTACTACAAGAGGTTCTTGCGGGTTTGTATGCCACTTAAACTTAATATCTCTTTAGGTGAAGATGCAAAGATTTTGTCGTTTAGAATCTCTTTCCTTATTTTATGGAAAATATGATATAGACATTTAAAGTTAAAGAAAATAATTACATCAAATTGTCGTACCCATATATCCCTATTAATTCGAAATCGAAACAAAACTCAAAATATCAGAATAAACCAAATTCATGGACAAAATATTTATGAGTATTATGTAGTCTCAATGAAATAAATGTGAGTCAAAGATATAATTAAGCTAAGTTATTATCAAATATAAAACTAATTCTTGTGTCTCCTCGATCACGGAAGGTAAGCAGTGTATCGCCGTCGTAAACTTGTTGATTGATACAAAACAGGCTCTAGCTAATGACCTATGAAAAAGTTTGATTGAAAATCCTACTTACAATATTTAGCTCATTGTCGACGCTGTACTCATTGGGCTCCTCGATTGGGTAGAGCGGGGCGTGGTGGTTGACTGCGGGCTCGAATGCCGAGTGGTAGTCATACGTCAACAGGTTCATCCAGTCCAGGTATCTGGGGAAGAAGGAGTTCGAATTGTGATCATGATTATCGGAGAGAGAGACGAAATTTCGTAGGTACTTTCTTAGATTTTGGGAGGTTTGAAATTATGTGAAATTTTCATTAACCTTGTTATTGGTAAGGTGATAACGTAATGTCAAAGAATCTGCTACGAAAATTAAGCCGACACTGAAAATTAATTCTATGATAATCCTAAACAGCGTAAGCGTGCTATTGATCACGTGTGCATAAAAGCAGGAATAAACTTAACATAAAAATATTACAGGAATGTTTCTCTTAATTATTGAATTTAGAGGTAGTCGATGATATATAAGGCACATTAGTAAATTGAAAAATTAATGCATCAGTGCCTATAGGTAGACTAAAGATTTTAGAAGTTAAAATTTTAAGTAGCATTAGATAGCATTGCTCTCTATATTAGTATTGCAGTAAAGAACTTGAGGACGATAAAAAAATATGCGTTTCTAACATCTGCACATTTCCCAATATCCAAGTTACAGGCGATATATATGTAATGTCGGTTTAACTAATCCATTAAAACGTTTTCCGCAATAACAATTCGTAATGAGAGGAAAAGTTAAAAATTTGAATAAATTAATAGTTAACATACTTTTTAGGCAGTTAATTTATAATTCAATAAAGTAGTTAAAGCACAGCAAATGTAGTTTTAGTCAACTTTAATGGGTTAGTAATAGATTTGCTTTTTGTAGTCTCAATCGTGATTAGACATTAAATATTATTATCGTTACTATAATATGTAAATTAAGCACGTTTATATTATTTGGTTACATAAGTCGAGAAGAATTTTACGGCATACCGAAAATAGGTTCGCTGAATGTCAATGATGAGACTGGTGGACAGGTATTTGTTATTTCGCTTCGAGGTTGATCCTAAATTAATAACTATAATTAAGTGTACCTATGTAAAGGTCAAGGAAAAGATACTTATAGGATTTAATGTGATCCGGGTCTTAGTACTCGTAATTACTACTCTACATATAAGCCGGCCTCATACATACATGTAATATAATATAAACAAAGCAAAACTGTAATATATAATGACACATAAAGCAAAATTTGGCATTATGTGCCATGCAGATCATGACGGGATGCAAGCCTAAATAGGACCTATACGATGACACAGTGATTTATATCGACTATATTTTATTTTAGGGCTACAGCAACCTTATCATAAACATTACCACACTGCAAGTGTCCATAATAAATAAGTTTAAAAAGTTGAACGCAATTGTTTTTCCGAAAATCAAACCTTACTGTTACCAACCTTGAGAAGCTCTATAAGTGGTTTATTAGACACTGTTACCCAACTGTTTAGTCTTATTAGGCCTAATATAGTAAACGTGGTTTTACAATAAACAATGTAAATTCTCATTCCCCATTGTCCTCATTCTAACGCTCCGTTTAGCGGCACTTCTCTTTGTTCCTCGTACGTTGTGAAATGTTATAATTTATAATTTCGTCACGATTTTGTAATATGACTTCTCCATATATAATTTACATTCTCTTGACATTATTTTTTGTATTTCGAACGCCTCTAGAGTGGTTTTCATAGCGTATCATTCATTCATATAATAACAGGCGGTAGTTAAGCTAAATGCACTTTGTTACATAAGCAATTTACTATACTTTTCAGTTTTTTACTCTTGTACCGCGATTCGTGCTTTTCTTTTTTGATCGCAGTTTTAATCTAACCTGCGCTGTAAGTAAATTTCTCTATGTTAATATAGCTAACATAGTATCTACTATGTATGAGTATAATTAAATTACTATAATTAAATGCGCAATATAATACGATTTTGTTATAGTTTTAACGAATGAAAAATGACAACGTTTCCACTTGGCGAATGATAACTAATAATAGACTTGACAAGTTCGAACTAATCGTAGACTTTACCAATCAGAATCAGAACATATTTTGGCGGATCAAAATCGAATTAGAATTTTACAACGGGCGATATAAAACCTGGATAAATGAAAAGAAATATCCCAAATCCTAATTCCGATGCGCGAACTTTTCGAACATGGAGGCTGTTAGGCAGCCTGTACAAGTACAATTAATCTGAATCCTGCTAATATTATAAAGGCGAAAGTTTGTATGGATGGATATGTATTTCTTACTCTTTCACGCAAAAACTACTGAATGGTTTTTAATGAAACTTTACAATAGCATAGCTCATACATCAGAATAACATATAGGCTTTAAATTATTATACTAATCCTGCGCTGACGAAGTCGCGGGTAGAAGCTAGTAGCTAATAACTTATGCTAGTCTTATAAGAAACAATAGGTCATCAGAGTAGGTGCAATACCGTCTTTACGCAATGATATGCTGTGTTGGCAGCACCTAATTTACATGCGATGTGAAACAATCGCGGTAACAAGTGCAACAAAATGTCTTTGTTCATTCAATGCTACAACTGCATTGATGAATCAAATACCAGTTTTAATAATGTTCCTATCTTTTTTCTGGTTGGTGTTGTAAACTCCTTGTTGGCATCAACATGCAACGGTATGATGACGCGAAATACTTAGATACTATTAATTGAATTTTATCTATATACCATTAATAAGCATTAATATTACTATTAATATAATATTCGTATTACCATTTACATAATACCAGATAAAAAATACATGGGTATGTTTTATCCAGATGAATTTTTTATCTGGTATTTTATTTTTACTTTATATTTTTCTGTTTCTTAATACGTCTAATTAATTTATATTAGAGCATATAATTTGGTGAAAGATTTCCAATACTAAGCAATAGGATCATTCGGGGATATACATCGTGATTTTTCAATCGTTGTGTTTTTTATAAAAATTATGTTATTTTTTAAAAAAATGTTTCGAAATTTTTATTTAGGTATGTTTTTGGACACAAGTGTTTGTGAACGAGGTATTGAATGTATTTTTAACATATTTGTGGAGTAATTGAATGTATAAATCTTCGGAAAAATAAAAATTCGCAGAATTTATAATTATTATATTTATTATCTTTGTAGCGCCGTTTCTTTTCTACCACCATGATAATTATTCAAGTATATTTTTTCTCGGTGTTCCATGTAAATTAAGAACTTTTTGATATTGAATGAATAATTTTTTTATTTCGATTTCATGGTCACTTTAATGGCTTATCTATTCATCATTACTAATGCAAGAAAAGAAAACAGAATACAAATGTCTTCCATGAAATTGAAAGGCCCTAAAAACCAATTAAATTCTCACGATTGACGTCTCACAAAGCAATTGCATACATACTTACACATTGTGTCCTACGCTGCATGTAAAACAGCTGTTTGATTACAAAATTGCAGCTATAAATGATGTATGAGCTTATTGGAGGCTCATTATGACTTTTGATAACTTTGATTTTTTAATCAAAGATGCTTTACCAATTAATAAGACAGTAATTACATGTAAATGACGAGGTGGAAGCAAGCTTCACCTTGACCACAGCGAGGCTGTAATGCTGTTAACATTAAGATGGTGGACCTAACCATGGATCAACCCGGGACCTTTGGATCCGGTAGACGGTTGAAATTTTATTAATTAGGTAACACAGTAGACATTAATCAATACAAAATATGCAATAATCTTTTAGCGTACATTTGTTCTTATGCTAACATCCTTTGCTGTGTATATGTCGTGGCCCGATCGTATAATTGTATAATATTTAATGTGTTACATTATCTTTAAAGTTTAGGAACCCCCTGCCGCAGATAGTAATTATATAAAATAAAAATATAAAATACTCGTGTATATATTACTTACTTTTTTTTCATAAAATACAATTTAATGAAAAAAAAAATGGTGTAAAATGTGGATAGTATCCTTAATACAAATTTTAAAATGCTACATATTTCACTAGCGCAGAAGCAATAATGGCAGCACGTAGCCGAAAGTTAACCAAATCCTCTTCACTATCAATCACAGATCGCTTCTATATTGAGTAATATTACATAATCGAATACGGCATTATGCAAAATAAATTTCTTCGTGTTAGTGACCTAGTGTAACAGTGATCGATTAAGTCCAACCGGCCATTAATTCATCCAATTTGATATTTCTCGCAACCGTGGTCACGCATCGAAACTTCTCTCTAACTCGTAAACATAGATCTCAAGTGCGTGGCAATTGTCTGTCAATCGTTACATTGTTATTCGATCTTTAGTCTTGTTGCATAGGTAATAGGGGTCTAGAGAGTTTAGCTTGTACTACTGACCTACAGGATGTATAGATGCATCGATTACTGTGAGCTTAATCAGGGCTTGTTAAGTTTATAACAACATCAATTAAGCTTATGTTTAACTTAATATTTTAATGTCTGGTAGAGGTTAATCTGTTCTTGCAACGTCGAGGGCTCATTCGAATACCTATGGTTTTAGTTTTTTCATTCAAACCCAACCAAAATATGTCAAAAAAATATATATAAACTCTTTGGTGTTTTTAATGTGCAAATCAACCCCCATTATCTTCTATAATAAAAAAATGAATCGCTGAATGTGTTGCTAAGCGCATATCTCGAGAGCAGCTGAACCGATTTCGCTAATTCTTTTTTTATAATATTCCTTGAAGTACAAGGATGGTTCTTACAGAGAGAAAATTTTAAAAAATTGAACAAAGAATTTTCCCCAAAACTGTTTTATTACCATCTTTAAACTTATACACAATAAATTATAAAAAGCTGGTAATAATGTAGGTATAGTTTGATAAGATACGCTCAAACTATCTCCGACCTGTAATGACGTCTAGCCATCATGTTTAATAATTTAAAAAATGCTATTAAACCTCTCACAAAACTGTTTTATTACGTTTTTTAAACTTATACACATTACTTCGATAATTATAAAAAGCTGGCAATCCTGTATAGTTTGATAAGATACGCTCATAATATCTCATATCCGTAATGATGTCTGGTAATGGTAAATAAATAAATAACAAAAGCGCTGAGTGCGAAATTTAGGGTAATAGCACTAGAGAGAAGGACACAGCTACTCGTACTAATCTGATATGAGATGACATTGAAATACAAACACATAAAGTCACGCCTCTTTCGCATAGGGGTAGATCAGAAGTCAGTAGGCAGTAGGCAGAAATCACTTATTTCCACTTGCTACCGATTCATATAAGCTATGACATTGAAAACTGGCAAATATTTAAACAATCTCAAAATTAATTATAATAATGATCAAGCCAGTTTATATAGATATAGTCAATCATTATTAAACAAATATAATTTGCATTGCTGACTGAGCACATAATAATTGCATTAAACGGCGTTTCAAAGTCAAACGACATTCCTCTGATGGGTGAGAACTGTGGTGACATTAGTAAGCTACGCTAGTTTTGATGCCGGTTGTAAGCTACGAGCGAATAGCGGGAACGAATTGAGAAATGTAGAATATTATTGCATTACCAAATATTATACTACTAATTTTAAATAATTTCATTGTCAATCTAGGGATTTTTCTTTAATATAAATATCTTTTTTAATGTTTGAAGTATACTAAAATAAATGTTACAAATGACATTAAAAATGACTCAGGAATGGTATTGTGTCTATTGTAAGACAGGTAGGGGATAGAATAGAAAATTATTTGACTTACTTGAAGTAGTTATTCAAATAAGACTATATTTATTCTTGGCATTTTTATCTGGGAGGGAGAATAACACCGAAGAAAATAAAAACATATATGTAAAAATCTACAATTGATAATTTCTTTATTTATTCCAAATATTGAGGTTGGCACCAACTTCAGAAAAACATTTAGATTTTTTAAACATCCATTTTTTATTTCTTCGTGCTTAGTTTTAAATGCGGCTTTTTTATTCAAAAATTAATTTGTTGCTTTGTAGTGTTGTAAGCTTAGAAATTTTCAGGAAACTATCTCGTGATCTTTTCGGCAAACAAGTAATAAAACAATGAAATAGGTATTATTAGGGATAACTCAAAAAATACTCGTCAGATGTCAACCAAATTTAAATGGGACCACATGACAAGTACCAGCTTCCGAATGTTGCAAAGAATCTTCAAAATCGGTACACCCAGTAAAGAGTGGGTCACACACATAAAAAAAAACATACAGTCGAATTGAGAACCTCCTCCTTTTTTGTAATCAGAAATATGGATACCCTGTGTGAAAGATTATATGGCAAAAATGTGTATCAATGTTGAGATAATGTTTACTAATATTCTATTCTATTCTTAATTAATGGCGTCGCGTCGCATTAAGCGTACGCATTTTCCCAATGTCAAGTGAAAATGTAACTAAAGTAACAAAAATTGTACGGTTGATTGAGGTTAAAAATGGAGTCTCTCAACACGTGTTTTTACAACCAGCAGAACTCGGGAGAAACTCAATGTTTACTACCAATATGATATAAATACAATGATATCAGTAGTACTCAAAAGGTACCTACTATTAACATAATTACCATCTAAGTATATTGTAAAAATGGAGACACATTTAGCTCTTAACTTGGACCGCACTCATTAAATTGAGCAATCTGACATTGAATTAGAAATTGAGTAACTGACTCTAATACACACATGCGTGATTTCGCAACGTTCACCGCGTCAGCTACCATTTATTTTAGTCGCGTTCTTCTTTACTCTGTGACGTGTGAAATACGAATTTGCTACGATTGTTTGAAACCTTTGAAGGAGGACAATTGAAACGGCACAATACCCACCTTGTCCAGACGTGATAAATGTCATATTTACACGCCATTCTAGTGATGATATAACACACTTCCAAGTTTAAAGAATTACGAGATATTTTTTACGAAATTACCTCTTTCCGGAGAGAAAGTTGTACTTTTTAATGGAATACGATTCTCCAATTAGTTGTCACTATAAAATTAAATATCAAAAGCGTCGGTGGCGTAGTGCGTAAGAGCATTGACTTCCACCCGGGAGGCACTGGTTCTAATCCCGCCACGTACCAATGTGTTTTCAAACTTTTAATTCATATGTACATTTAATCGACGCCTTAAGGTGAAGGAAAAACATGGCGAAGAAACCTGCACACACTTATGAATAAATTTTTAGGTTGTGTCTGAAGTCGACCAACCCGCACTTGGCCAGCGTGGTTGACTAAGGCCTAATCGCCCCTAATGTAGGGTAGGCTCGAGTCCCTCGGTGGGGACATTATATGAGCTGTTGGTGATAAAATTAAATATTACGTGGTAGGTGTTTATTTTTTTTAAATAACGAGGAAACTATAAAGAATTTAATTATTTGCATGAAAACGTTTGTAGGATTAATAACCCAAATAAGTTCATAACTACATCACACGCATAAAATTTTTAGTCATCCATCCGAGTTGCGACCGCGCACTTAGTAGCAGAGCATTTGTAATCCTTACGAAGAACGCACGATTGCCATCAACTAATAAAATAGTTTCGTTATACTTAAATATCTACTTACTGGTTCAAGGTCTGCACATCAAAGCCCTTCTGTATGTACTCGATGCCGGCAGGTACAGCCATGGTGAGCAGTAGACGGGACTTGCCAGTCTTCTCTGATTCTCGCTGGAACTCCTCGCGAAGCTCCTTCACCAGTTTGGCGTAGTTCTCTCTGTCTTTGGGCTTGCCACCGTCGCGGAATGCTGGGTACTCCCAATCAAGGTCTAGCCCGTCAAAGTTGTTCTGTCTGAGGAACTGGAAGAAAACAAAGAAGATATTGAAATAATGTTTTTCGATTATCGTTGTGGAGCGATATTAAGGTGTAAGGGAAAAGGCCTAAAAAACAAATCTCCCAAGATGAAACCCAGAATGTCAGGTAATAGTCGGTATGTATTGGGCGATGGATGGTGATCATTTTGTGTTTAGACTGACTGTCATGTTAATGAATATATACTAATATTATAAAGAAAAAAGATTTGTATGTTTGTAGCGAACTCAAAAACTACTAAACCGATTTTAAAAATTCTTTCATCATTACAATGTTACATTATTCTTGAGTGACTTAACGTATGATCTCGTGCTACCCTAAATCATATAGATATATAATATATTTCCACGCTCACACATATATAAACAACCATGACTCGTCAACAAATATTCGTGTTCGCCACACAAATATTTGCCACTATCAGGATTCGAGCCCCAACCGCTTGATGTATAGGCAGTTATACTGACCACTCCACCACAACGGCGTCGTAGATAGGAGGTTAGATAAGATAGGATACTTGATTTAAAAAAACTCCACGGAGATAAAGTCGCGGACAGATCGCTAGTAGTGTATATGTTACCGGCCAATCCCTATTTTAGGATAATCTAGTTTTTCCTAGGCCAAACCAGTTCACTAACCTACCCATCACTCAGCCATGTAGGTAGGTGCATAAAACACAAGACTCTCCCAAAAAATCTGTGTTCTCCGCCTGGTCATAAAAAAAAATAACCCTAACCTACCCATCACTCAGCCATGGTAGTAGGTGCTAAATCGCATAAAAGACTAATTGGTTTGGCCTAGGAAAAACTAGTTTATCCTAAAATCGGGTTTGGCCGGTGACATATAAATATATACATAGCGATCAGAGCCTTGTAATGAAACAGGAAAGAGAGAGCGTAGAGAGTCAGTCGGGGGATTTAAAAATTTAAATGTCACTCTTTTAAACCTTAAATAAACAGTAACCATTTTATTTTTTAATAAAAAAAAAGATATAAATTTTGTCGCGGTTTTATTGGTACAAGTACAAGGATCCCATGGTAGGTTTCTTTTTTAAATTGGCTTAATATATGCATGTAACCACACCACAACGTGCACTTAACTGGCCCTTGAAACAGCTTAATGCCAGTGAAAGCGTGTGGGACCCGCCACGTATTTACACCAATAAACGGTGCCTGTGATTCTAACGAGTGTTTTACTGGAACTAACAGCCCCTAAAATGTACAGTCCACTACGGCATCCCCACATTTTGGTCCTTCGAGCCGGATATGAATCATCGACCTAAGGATAATATGAATATGCAGTCCACTACAGCATCCCCACAGAAGCACCTTGAAGGTCTTACCTGTCACACTAGCTATATTTGCGTTTGATTCCACTTCAGTTTAACGTCAGGTGGAATTTAGTTATTTCTTAGATCCTTTGATATAAAGTCGAGATTGGATATTGAAACGGCATTTTACCTTAATAGCGTTCCTGACGAACTCCCTCCTCCTCTCCCTGGAGGCGACCAGGGGGGAGAACCTTGATGAGCCCTCGTTCCAGCCGCCGATGGCCAGTATCGTCTTCAACTTCTTGTTGTACGTCTTCAGCCCATTGAATTTGGCATAACCACCTGGTAATAGCATTAAGTTCGGGAATTAATTAATGTCGATTTTCGATTACTTGATGAGGTATTTTAAGGTAGGTATATCGCGATCTTAGTGTATTTTATTTTCGTATAATAAATCTATTGTTTTCCTACATATTTGTTAGTGACTTTAGGTTGATATCGCGCGAAAGCACGCCAGAAGCTGTAAATTCCGATGAAAAATATTTTTTTTCTAGATTTTTTCAACTTTTGTAAACAAAGAAATGTTTCGAAAAACAAGTATTTATAATGCTCTATAGCTCGTATTGATTATAGGTCAAATAAGCTAAGCAGCTACTTGTAAGAATTTAGTTTATGTCGAATTTTAGAGGTATTCCTCGAAGCGCTCACATTTAATTTTTGTGAAATATCAAATATCTCACAAAATGAAATAGTACGAATGCGTCTGCGTTTTATTTATTAATATCCCTTATCGTATAAATACATAACACCTTAGAGTGTTCGTGGTGATGCACAAATGAGTTTTAAAAGATCATCGATATCATATATTACTTTTACTTCATGCTCTTCCCAATTTTTCAATGTGGGTGCACTTCGAGGAATCAAATTTCAATATTTTTAATTGTGAAGCGCTCCTTTTATTAGCAGTTATTAAAAGGAGCGTTTCGAGGAATAATTTTGGGTCACTTCGTTGGGAGCGCTCCAAAATGGGAGCGTTTTGAGGAATACCTCGAATTTTAATGCACATCAGAAGAGTTACAAAATTTTACAAGAATCGAGCGTACCTTTCTCAATATCCTGATATTTGTCAAAGGGCTTCAATGTGTTGTCCTTAGTGAATCCTCCGAAGGCGTAGACAAGATGGGTGCACAGGTAGGGGTTGATGTTCTGGGGGTTGAAGCGCGCTGTGCCGGGCCGGTACACTGACCAGTTTGTGTAGTAACACACCACGCGTGGCTCGCTCGAACTCGCTGACAAAACAGACAAGAAATAACAATAAATCACGTATTCATCTTTATAGCCAAATCATTTTTGTAACTCATATTCATGACATATTTACGGAAACCGCGCAGGCGCGCAAATTGGAAACAGCGCAGGTAAATTATGATGATTCGTCTTTACTTTACAGACTCAAATTAAAAAATCAGGAGTGGTCTCCCCTTGATTTTCTCGTATACCGGAAACGACTCAAAGGTTGATATAAACCTTACATTTTGATGTCATACATGTATGTTAAATTTCGGTCAACCATCTGAGTACCGACCGCGCACTTGGTTGAGACACACACACACAGACATAATTCCAAAAAAATATATTTTTGGACTCGGGGAGGTCCAAAACGTGTAAATCCGTCAAAATCTCGAGGTCGAATTTTTTGACGATTACAAGACTTCCTCTATAATACGTATACAAGATATGGTGCATAAAAATCATAAAATATTGTCAAATTCTGATTTGAAATTGATGGTAAATGCTACTACTAAAGTGCTAAATTGTTAATAGTTACCTATGCTAATATTTAAAACTAAATTAAGTAAGTTGTATTGTTTTTTAAGTTATCATACCTTTACGCATTTTTTTTAAACACATTCTTCTTTAAACCATTTTAGTGGCAAAGGCATAAGGTCAATTCCTGCCTTCTACACTACATCTTCCTTCACGCACCTTATTATTTGACTAGTAGAGAATGCTGTTTAGAATTAAGTGCTCGTTTTGTACTGTCTTTTGTGCAATAAAGTTCTTAAACAAATAAATAAGGTCCGTCAGATTATCACCATGATATCATAATCAGAAAGCAAACATATAACATTACATTAATTGTTTCAATTTTTTAAATATTTCAATAATAATTAAAGTCTCCCAATAACTCAAATATTTTCTAAAACGTTAAAGAAGTTTTGTTTCCCAATTAAAATTCTAAACGTACAACTAAACGATGACGTATACCGTATCATACTCCTATTTCGTCTCAGATCTTATCTAACACGTTCTAGAAACAATCTGATCAAGTGCCGATTATGTCAGCGAATGGCTAAGGCTAGTAGCAATCAATCTGTTGCTTGCTTTTTAATTGCTATACAAGAGAATGAGCCCGCTGTTCCGGGATGCAAAGATGAAATCATTTTTCCTTTGTGTAACAAACATTCGCTCTGAAGCGAGGTACTAATATTATGCATTCAAAAGACGCGTGAAGAAGCACCTTGCAGGTCGGCAAGGCGACGCTCTCATTATCAGACGAACTACCTATCTTTGAAATTGGACTCTACTTCTGCTGTCATTTAGACTGGTTGACACATTCAATACATTCAAGAATGTCGACATTACGATTGAGCGCACTAGCGTTTTCAAAAAATCCTGCAAAATAGCACGGAAACATGAACGCGCTACTATAGTATCAATGTTTGGTTTAGTTTAAGATTTTAAAACTATTCGTGGTAAATGGTGTTGGTGTCAAATTTGTTAAATATTTTTAGCCATACCTTGTAATTATTAGTTTGGCATTGTTTATTTACCACAAAAAAATGAAAAAATAAATGCAGTTTATTTTATTAAAAATCTTTTTGGTTTCCCTTGCCCTTCCTTTTGGCGTCATTATTTTCACACATCCTTTCTCTACATGACCGAACTATTTGAACACCCTTTTCTCAATCTTGTCACTATTTATCTTCTTTCAAACCATACCTCTCTCTTATTATGATACTAGTTATCACATATATTACAAAGAAAAAAATCGTTTGAAATGAAATGAAATGAAAAAGCTCTTTATTTAAATGGACTTTGCTAAGTACTTTTAAATCGTCAAAAGCCCTACCAAGTTTGTTTGTAATGAATACGCTTTAAAGCTGTAACTGCATAATTAGTTATATATCTTTGGAATCAAAATTATAATACAGTAAGAAAAACAAAATAAGAAATAAAGATAGTAAATAATAATATGTATTAATAATAGTAGTATTGCAACGTAAAAAGGGATAAGAATAAAATTGTTAAACATAAGTTATAGAAATAAGAAGAAATGTAAACTAGCAGTTACAACAGAAAATTTACACCACATATTGTAGCTTTATGAAATAACTATAAAAATAGAAAAACAAACAAAATGGTGGAAAAAAGCTCTATACCTAAAATAGAGGGGACTGAATTATAAATAAACAAATAAAATAAAGTTGGAACTGAAATGCTATATTTGGTAATATTTCATGACCAACATCGCGGAGTTTCATTATAGGTCCTATTTGTAACCTCAACCATAGAATTTTAGGTGAACCGTAAAACGTAAGAGGTCATTCAACGGCTACCTAAGAAGCACGAGTATTAGATCAAAATTAAGTAACATTCTTGAAATGTTACTTGATTTTTAGTACAGAACTTTATATGTTTTGTAATAAAGATTAGTTTTGCAGACTGGATGACTCTAAAAGTCTTATTTAAGAAAAATAGCTGAGTCATCATCATCATAAGCCAAGAGACGTCCATTGTTGGACCTATGTCCACCGCTCCCTTTTAAATGGTTAGGTTTGAGTATTATTAAAGTATATAAAATAAATATGAATTATGGAATAATTTTATTTTTAATACTAGAAAAATGCACTGAAAAAAATATATCTGAATTCTTAAATTTCTAACCAAAGCCTGATGTTAGGTGATGAATAATGAGGAAACATTAAACAAAAAAACATAAAGAGTCACCTCTGTATAATCCGTGAAGAATCGTATTTGAAGAAGATGCAAAGTAACAAAAAAAACTAAATCCGTTTTTCACGCCAACTTAAGAGTTAGTACACCAGTATATTGCGATTACGGACACTAGAATTAGTGTCACCAAACGGTTCGCAACATTTCGGGTAACTAAGTTTTTTGTCGATTTTCTAACGTCTGTGAAATATGGAATGACAAATTGAGATTGACTAATTTTCATAGAAAGATTCAAACCGACTGCTCGAGATTTCAAATAGATTATTTATATGTGCGAGAGTTCATATAATAATTAATATTCAAGATATTCGATTAATGGGTGGAATTAGACTTTATATTCCTCTAACATCTTTATGTGTGTGTTTGTGTCGGCTTTAGTTGGTTTGTTTACTAAAGATTGTTAATTTTTGGGTTTGATGGCCCTTTAGTGTAGGCGATAGGCTGGCAACCTAATTGACCACTGATTTTCTTTTTTTCTAATGATGTGGCAATCAATCGCTCTAGGAGATGGACTAACTAACTACTATCAAGGTTTGATATACAGAAAACCTTCTTTAAAAAATTAATGTTCTAGTTTTTTAATAAATTTTCGATAAATGTCATTTCAACAACTAAAGAAATAAGTTTCATCATCAAAAAGTGATCAATAATTCTCTTTCTCTATGCGTCATTTTCCATCATCATCATCATATCAGCCGAGAGACGTCCACTGTTGGACATAAGCCTCCCCCAAGGATCTCCACATCGAACGGTCCTGCGCTGCCCGCATCCAGCGAATTCCTGCGACCTTTACCAGATCGTCAGTCCACCTTGTGGGGGGGCCTATCAACGCTGCGTCTCCCGGTACGAGGCCGCCATTCAGGAACTTTTCCGCCCCAACGGCCCTCAGTTCTCCTAGAAATGGACCCATCTTTCTTTGCATAATATATATACTCTTTATTGCATTTGTATAATGTTACAAAATTTAAAAATAGGTACTTAATTAATTAATTATAATAATTTCTTTGCATAATAACTTTTAAAAGGTAATAAGTTACTTGATAGGGCATTTTAGTGTGATATAGAACCTAATCTGGTAAACATTTTCTGACCGCGAACATACATACCTACATAGGTGTGTATTAGTTTATTAATTTATTAATACACAAGTTTGCATTACTGTTGTTTGTTCTTTTCTCGGTGTTTATTGGAAGGATCTTTCAGTTCAGAGCTACAATAGATTGTAGATTAGAACTTGTTTCATTTAGTGACTAATATGCAAGTTAAGAAGTGGAACCCAATTTAATGGTTATGTGTTCTCGTGTTGGTGCTGCAAGGCCATTGACACAATGGCGATTGTTTCCACACGGCCTACGGACGATCTCTCGAACGTGAGGACGGCTGATGAGAGGCTCAAGACTGCTATTATTACATACCTACTTGCAAATTAACTAATAAGTAACTCGTCATAAAAGAAATACATACAATACGAATCGTTTAGGGCATAGCGGATTACATACACACAGGCATTAGGGATTCATAAAAGTAAGGTTTCCGTTTTCCATTTTTTCCAACAGATGCTAACACTGGCGTATAGCGAAACTCATTCTTTAATAAACGGTAGTTGGCTCGACTTCTTCTTCTTTCAAATTAAAGGTGATCGCGACACATAAAGATTACGCATTGCGCCAATATCAAGTGAAAAATGTAATTAAAGTAACAGACAATTGTACGGTAGATTTAGTTTAAAATGGAGTCTCTCAACACGTGTTTTTGCAACACGAAGTCGGGAGAATCTCCCTGGATCAACAATCTGATGTTTATTTTGCGCCTGACACGCGTTTACTACGTCAGCCGACGCCACCGCTCTTCCTATGTATATATGTATTATACACTTCTCGTTTCCCATGTATACACTCTCTTCCCAATTGTAACAAACCAATTTTGGAAAAAATATTCTCCCTAGGGATTGAACCCAAGATCTCTGAGCCTTATTTCGGTGGGTAATCCACTAGACCTCGGAATTGGATTAAAATTACCTATTAAGAGATTAAATATTATAATTTTACCTAAAGTGATGTCTCTTACCACCACCACATATGTGTTGTCAAATTATTTAGACTAATCTCACTTTTTGATCTTTTAGAAATTATAAAATAATTAAAGAAATTTAACACTTTATTTTTAACACGCTTAATATTAGCTTCACCTGTATGTTTGTTTGCGTGTATGTAACTGACTCGTTTGGACTCGATTTTGACCCACTTTAAACGGTTAGATTACATTTAAAATTTATGGACTTATCAAAGACCGATGGCATTACAATAATTCGATAAGAATATCCCAATAGCCTGATTAGAATCGCCAGGACTAATAAATTAAACGTTTGGAATGTTAGTTCAGCTATACTAGATGGCGTTATCATTATGTAAGTACTTTCATCGGCGGTTATAATTCGCACTAAAAAGTGGAAAATAAAATAATAGTTTATTAATAACTTTTTAGTACAAAAACTAAATGATGAACGAAATGTATAATTACTATTTAGAGAAAAGCGTAGGGTACTGAATTTAATTGTACCGATCGAATGTTTTCAAGAACTAATGTAATTGAGCACCCCACGCATCATTTAGTTTCTATACTAAAAAGTTATTTTTTAGTTTTTCTCACCTGGCGTGGCTAATGCGATGACTGCTATCACTAAAGACAGCCATGTTGTGATATTCTGTGGACAAAATAATACAAAACGTTAGTAAAACATACATTATTTGATCGCGTTCGATTTAAATTTATATAGGTAGTTACGAGTTGCGATACGCTGGTAACTTATATTGTCACGGTCTAAACCGTCTTCCAATATACTTACGTTGATTTTTAATAAAAAATCCATACAAACAAAGCATCACATAACTATCAACTATAATAATTAAATATTCTATACTAATGTTAAGTTTCACTTGTTTTTAAAACTAATATAAACACAGCAATTGTTATTTCATAAACTTATTTTGATCTGTCTACTAATGACAGTTCTCATGTCGGCTGACGCCGATACCCGCTTCTAAATTCTATTATTTATAATAATGATTCTGACTACCCTCCATTTTAAAAATATCTCGAACTTTGTATACAAGCCTTTTGGCCCACCTAATTTGTGCCATAAATAAATTAAATAACTAATATATTTTAACTTGTATTTTCAGGGCATAGAAAATCTGATAAACATCTTAAATTATTTTTGTTTACATGTTTTACTGCAGTAACCATAGATACAGGTACTCTGTATAAACCGTCCTTTGGTTATGGCTGCATTATTCATTAAAACGGAACTCCCACTACAAATTTTTGGGAAAGTTCCAGAATAATCCGAGTATTTAAACTGTAGCTCAGAGAAACTGGGTCTCTTCTTCCATTTTCTCCAGCTACAGTTAATCATTCAATAGACATCTGTATCTAGTACTTACGCGATCCCCGAACTAGGGTGAGTGTGTGTTCTTAACCTATCATTTTAACGTTTTGCATCTAGCTTTTTAATAATTTAGTAAACCTAGTGTTAAATCGCAATTTCATTTAATTAACGTATTAATTATTATTTCAATTCCTTGCACTATTAAATATGGTAACCTTAATTTGGTTGGGTACTTTTAGTGGTAAATTTGCAAAACGTTATTTATGATTATTTTGATATTGAATTCTTATACATCATACTGAGTTTGTAATCCTGTGAAACGTTCCACTAAATGGGCCGTGGACAGATTACAATCCACAGCTATATTCTTTTAACAATTAATCTCTGTAAAACTATTTTCTATGAGACCGCTAAGAAGGGTGCGTTTAGAAATCTATCGATTTGAATAACTATTTAAATTCAATATGTTGCTAAAAAGTAAATACTAAATTCTACTTGAAATTAACTGTTCTTTCTTTAAATAGTATATAGTGACCACATGTTGACCTTTGCTCGACCTTTACCTCTTATAATTTTTTTGATCACTTTGTCACCCTTATATCTTGTAGTTCCTTTATTAACTTATTTTATTAAAACATTTCAATTGTAGCTTCGTCCCTTTATACCCTAACCTTAGCCGGTCGACTTTAGCGAACACCTGTTCATATCTTTTTAAAAACATTTTCAGGGATCCTATCTACGGGCAGCCGCCTACCCTGCTGCTCCGCTGCTGTGCTTCGTCCCTACCGGCCGAAGCTGAACCCACGCCGACCACGCTGGTAGTCGACGTGCCTGGTTCCTGCCGCTTCCTGCGCTAACCGCTGAAGCTAAGTCTCGTTATCTTAAATACGAGTATCACAGAGCAGCCCACTACCCGCGCCCTGAGCTAATAAACAGTGATTAAGTTTATCTAATCTTTTATTTCTCTCTTTCCTGCACATCTGGCCGTGCTTCCCACGGTCAGAGCGTGTCAATATAAATCGCGACACAGTTTCAGTCGCTACTTATCGCACTCCCCTTAACTCTATCGGACTCTCTCTTCACAGAAAAAATCAACCGTCTCTATCTCTCTCAAGCCGACAGCATCATAGCATCGAAACCGGCCATCTTATTTCTACAAAACCCTACCCAATAGTCTACGTACAAGACATACATAGATACCAGACAACGCCCTGACGGGTCGGTCCCGTACATTATTAATTATACTATATTTATAGGAGATAACAAAGTTGTACACCTGCGCCTTGCATCGTAGTTGACTACGATAATTAGCTACGAAATTGGAAACGTAAACGTAAAACGTTGGAAGGTAACTTTTATTTAATATTTCTTGAGCATAATAGTGCCATAGAAAAGACATCAACGAGCTACGTGCCATGCTTTAGGTGATTTTTCTTTTTAAAGTGGTTTTGGTTTAAATTTTACAATAAGCTTCCGAAGAATATTAAAGATTTGCCTGTTAACAAATTTAAAAATATTGTAAAATCAAAATTGTATAAAAAGCTTTTCACAAGATAAATGATTATTTAAATGATCCAAATGCGTGGGAGCAAAATCTGCTTAAATTTTACGCATTTAAAATTGTAATTTATTCATATTGATATATCTATTGACTGTAATGATGTTTAGAATTCATTACGAAATTGTAAGCTGTGGAGTTTCTTTCGCCATTTCTTCTCCATATCAGCATAATAATAATTATTTTAGTAAAATAATTATTTCGTCGAAATGGTAATGGTAGGCCTTTTGACGATTTAAAAGTACTTAGCAAAGTACATTTAAATAAAGAGCTTTTTCATTTAATTTTAAGGTTGACAAATATTATCAAATAAAGGTCACAGCACACATATCAAGTCGGAAAGGGATCTTAACCGTAACGCCTCTTTTCCCGAGGCGAGGCGATGCCATTACGCTACTGATTAGTGTGCGTATGCTGTATGGTGTTTCATACCAAGAATACTAAACGTATCGAGTTGATGTGATGCTGATCCGTTTCCTAGTTGATATGTGTGCTGTAACCTTAAGTTGTACCAAAACTTTTTAATTTGTAAAAACATAACTTTGAGAACATTGGCGTATAAGATTATGAGTACGACAGTGCGTTCAACAACCCACGGGATCAACAACCTTTTGTCAACTAAAATAAGTGCGATAATTAATTACACGTTCCTTGCTTTAATAGCTCATTATTTTCTTTTGTCATCATGCTTTTTGAACTGCAGTTCGTCTACGCGATGACCCGACGGAGTGACTTCGACAAGAAACTTCTATTGTGTATTGTTGCATACAATCACAATGCCGCCGATACATCGACAAGAACTGTAGTACTTCGAGTAATGGCTACTTTTTGTATACATATAAATGACATATAGAAATTGTCTGTAATTTAAAGGGTTGACTTTGTTTTGCTCATACTCAGGAGTGCTAATAGCCAGCCTTGAAAATAAACAAGTATGTGTATGTATGTGTAATTAATTTATTTGCCAGTCTCGTCACAGCAAAAGCTTCTTTTAGTAATTTTAATCTTTCCTGTACAAGGTTTTCTGGAAGAGATTGCTGATATAGCGATAAGACCGCCTATTGTACATTTTAATATTAATATTGTTTTACTGGTGTTTCTTTGTTAAGGTGTACAATAAAGTTTATTCTATTTTATGTGTGAATGCGCATATTTTGAAGATGCAAAGTCAGCTGAACGCGAGGTTAAAGTCTGTCTCCATAACAACAGTATTAACAACGTTAGGCGCTTTTCATACATATCGGAGTTCCCGTCACTGACGGAACACGGCAGGGACTATGAAATAGTCGGTTACATACGATTTGTATGAACTTGTTCACACATCTCCGTATCAGAGGGATCCAGATTGTCAGTGTCCCGGAGCACGCTCGGTTGCACGGAGGCTCTGTCAGTTCTATCCGATTTTTATCACAGTCGTCTCCTTTTTAAGATAATTTTGTTACATCTGCGAACATATAACTTTGGAGATGCGTAATTAGTTTTCCAATGAAGGCGATTACTTAGGAAAGAGACGACACTTACACCGATTTCCCGGATATTAAACACAATCGATAAGGTCAATCGACGAATCCAACTCGACTGGGCAGCGTTCGGGAAGCTACGCGGCATATTCTCGGCCCATCTACCGCAGTGTCTCAAGACGAAAGTCTTTAATTCGTATATGTTGCCAGTGATGACTTACGGAACCGAAGCGTGGCCGCTTACAATGGGCCTAATAAGAAGGCTCAAGGTCACCCAAAGGGCAATGGAGAGAGCTATGCTCGGAGTTTCTCTGCGTGATCATATCAGAAATGATGAGATCCGCAGGAGAACCAAGGTCACCAACATGGGCCAAAGAATTGCGAACCTCAAGTGGCAGTGGGCAGGGCACATTGCGAGGAGGACTGACGGCCGTTGGGGCGGAAAGGTCCTCGAGTGGCGACCACGTACCGGGAAACGCAGCGTTGGTAGGCCCCCACAAGGTGGACTGACGATCTAGTAAAGGTCGCGGGAAGCCGCTGGATGCGGGCAGCGCAGGACCGACCGATTTGGAGATCCTTGGGGGAGGCCTATGTCCAACAGTGGGCGTCTCTCGGCTGAAATGATGATGATGAAACACGGGTGACGGATGGCACGTCCCTGAACACTGACACTCGGAAACTGGATAGCCCTGACACGGAAATATGTGAACAGCCCTTTATTACGTTCTTTTAGTTAATAATAAGACAGCCGATCTCTCAGTGGTTGGGAGTTATATGTCAAAAAATACACAATTAATTACATGGCTGAATTTACTACGAAAAGCTCAGAACAGAAATTCGGCGACCACTAATATCAATAAAATTGAAAACGTAGCAAATATCGTTTATTTTACAATCTCCTCTAATAACCTGTCATTAGTTATGTTCAAACAAGACATTATATTGAAGAAGAAAAAATAAACCATTCAGATAACCTTGCTTAAGTTAAACACAAACAAAAAAAACTGAAAGAAATCTATTATAATAAAAAAGCGCTCATTAATAGTAATGGTATTCACATTATTATTTACTTTTCCGTTATAGAGTTTACGTGTAAGAGAGACGGGTATAATGATGACAATCTTCATTTGTACTTATTGCGTTTGCGCATCTGTCGTTGATGTCTTTTTCTTGAATAAAGCGTAATGAGTCATGGCTTAGTCATGGGATTATATACACTAATAGGTGATATAAATTTGGTTTTATGTCGATGCTATTTGCTATTTTTTCGTATATATTCCAACTTCAACTTAATATTAGATAAAAGTATATACTTAGTTACAGATTTAACTCGCGTGTATTTGGGTTTCAGGTTTTGTTATTTTACTTATTTTGTAACACTTTTCAACGTTTTTCGTCACGGACAGATAATACATACATACGACCACGCTCGTCATCCCATGATAGGTTGAGCAGAGACTTAGGTAAAATTTTCTTACAGATAAAATCACATCTGGCAGTATGGGCCATACTTCCCTCCAAATAGTGACAGGTTGCCTGTCGCCTATGTCACAAGGACAGATAATATAACAGTAAATTATTAGATTATATTTTATTATATAGAGTATAAAAATCCAATAACATTTAATCAACTTAAAATTTTAAGTTAGATAATTTAAATTTTCAAACTAGAAAACACACTGAAAAAAAAGCGACTTGCCCCAGGCGGGATCGAACCCAGCATCCTCCGCACCGCAATCCGGGTGGCTCGGGCAGGTCGATTTTTTCAGTGTATTTTCTAGATATAAAAATATTTACGCGTTTGTAAACGCAAAAATAATTCTTAAATTCTAACATCAAATATACTTGAAATTGGCTTTTAAAACTTTTGGAACACAACAATCCTATTGATATTAGGCCGTGCGCTGCGTTGAGCGGGTGCACAGCGCGGACATACGCGCGGCGGGCTGGTTTATGTCATCTCCATAGAGATGCCCGCGTCGCGTGCGACGGGAGACGCAGCGCTGCTCTATGGGGATGGCATGAAACAGCCCGCCGCGTGGCTGCCCGCGCAGCCGTACACCCGGCGTAAACCCGCTTACGCACGGCCTTAATGTAATTGCGACAGACCTTGATCCGGTGATAGTAGCGAGCTATGACATACAACAAGCCCTAACAATATTCAATCAAGCACATAGTATCTTTCTAATCGAACTTGGGATCTCGAAGCTTGAGACCGATGCACTTGAAGCCGCTAGACCAGAGAGGCAGTCATGAGATGTTAGTAAATAAATAATAGTCGTAACTTCGTCGTCTTCTTGTTATATAACTAAAGCGTTGGTAGTCGAGTGCGAAGGCAGGTGGACTTAGTTCACCCGAAGAACGATCCCCGGCCGCCTTTGGCCTACCGAACGTGAACCCATTTCTAGCATAATCGCATTAGCTTAGTTGAAGGGGTTAATACTTAACGGGATTAATATTAACCTGTAAGCAGCATATTCATATTATTCTTTTAAAAAATATATAACACTACAAGCAACATAAACACTAAGTAAATGTTAATTAAAATAGACTTCACTGTCTTGTATCTTCTCTCAACAAACTTTGATAGTGTTCAAAGCTTTTGAAATTTATTTACGGTTATGAAATAAGATCGATCATTTCTTTAATAATTAAATTCGACAGTTTAGGGTTGCCTGACTTGCAGCCGTCTGCACAAGAATTTAGGTATCAATTGTGTTGCAATCAAATTGTGTTAGTGTTATTCTCAACATTACATCACTGAGTGAAATATCACGACCTCACACTGAAATGCCAAATAAAAATATTGGGTCATAGTCTTTTGACTGAATTTTTGTATTATCATTATTCAGCGAACAGATGCACCGACAATCTCTCAGTGTGTATGTAAATCAATCATTATTCAAAAATTCATATTTTAAGCATAAACTTTTAACTATTGATTGAAAGACTTTTTTAACAATATTTATTGCAATATTTTTATTGTAAACTCTCTAAAACGCAGCGTTGGTGCGTATATGGAATGTTGCGGGAAACCGCTGGATGCGAGCAGCGCAGGACCGTTCGGGTTGGAGATCCTTGGGGGAGGCCTATGTGCCTCTTCACACTAGCGTTCGTCCAGCGTAGGCGTTCGATGAACGTATGCGCGGAGTTTTTCCTGCAGTCAATTGAACGCTGCGTTAGCGCAACGCAAAGGTTACATATTCAAACACTTAGATTGGTCGCGTGATGCAGGCAGAATAGAATACCATCACCCCTTATCGTCCATTGGGTGTCGTAGAAGGTGAATAACAGATTAGCAAAGGGGTATTGATCACCTTCAACTCTTTCCGCCAATTCGCATTGGGCAAGCGTGGTGGACTACTGCCTAAACCTCCTTCGACAGCAAGGAGAGGCCTTGTGTCCATGCTGTGGGTCGAATTATAAAGGCTGTTGTGATGATACATTCAGATCATTATAATCTGAGATTGTACATGACGCCGCAGTGACGTGGCGCATACGTCACTCATTCTCGACGCACGGGTAGCGTTTAATTGACTGCATATTAAACGTTAATGTGAAGGGGCTCTATATCCAACAGTAGGCGTCTCTCGGCTGAAATTATGATAATGAAACTCTCTAAAAGTATTGACATAATGCTAATTACTTTATTGAGTAGAGGATATTCAATCTTTTCACAAAATGGGAATCGTATGAAACTTGATAAATTATTCTCATTTCGTCAACAGACCCTAGAAGCAAAAATAACAATGGAAAAATATTTTCAATACATCTATGAATATTCAAACAACAACTGCGGTTATGAAATAGTAACGTTTCTAAAGAGTAACGGTGGATCCATACTGGGCGTCAGACAACGGGACAGATATGGGACAGCTTTGACTTGAATATTTAATATTATAACGGGTTACAAATTATGTAAAAGTAATTAAAATCCCAAGCTGACGGATAGGGAAAATAATACTGTTATTGCGTTTATGTCTAAAGAAATTAATAACTAATTTTTTTTATACATACATAAATTAGTCCCAAGAGGGATTGAGCCGAGTCTTAGGCAACTGGTGTTAATCGGTTACCATCGCCTATAGACACTTGAAATGTTAAGGGTGAATCACTTAACACTGCATGTGCGTTGCCATCTTGGGGACTAAGTTGATATGCCTTCCATGCCCAGTGGCTACCTTTCCCTTTAATCCGCAACACAGCGCACTGCTTCACGGCAGAAATAAGAAAGGCGGTGGTACCTACCCAGACGACATATGGGTCTACCGCTTAGTAAATGTGTTCCAAATTTAAAAAGTAACTTCCGTTCTCCTCACCCAATCACACTTTTCGTAACGCATTCACCAGCTTACTCCCCAAGTCAAGCGTGCGTAAAGTTTTACTTCAAAAATCTCTTTTAAACTAATAGTAGATAGTTTTGACGCCGCCGTGATGCTGCCTACACATCGGGCGGTCCGGGTGCGAGTCCTGGTAGTGGCAAATTTTAGTGTGATGAACACGATCATTTGTTCATGAGTCATGGTTGTTTATATATTTTTTTAAGTTTATTAAGCATATTTGTCCGTTATCTAGTATCCATAACACAAGTTCTTAAAGATACTTAATTTGGGCTAGATAATTGGTGTGAGCGTAGAAATATATTATTATTATATTATTATAGTAGCCTTAGACGTGTACAAGAACCGCAAGCGCATCAAACCACAGGTCATCTACGACCGCGCACGCGCAACCCTGACGTAACGATACCCTCCGCTGGGCGCGGTTATATCACCCTAATTGTTGATCAACTGTTATGTGTTATAACATAATCTTTAATTATGTAGTAAACTTGAGAACTGGTTTCGATTTATTATTACGAACTTTATTACTTATGTGTTAAGGTCCCATCAATTAGAAACATGTTAGGGTATTTTTATACCACATCAATTAAAAATTAAGCACGTAGCTCACCTGATGGTAAATGTTCATAGTAGAGTATAGAAGCTTGCAATATTAAACATCCTTTTGTGAAGGATTAGACAGTATAATAATTTTCTCTCATGTGATTAAAGCCAAAAGGCTTAATGCAGATCTAAAAAAAAAATTATTAGTATTGGATGGTGGGGTGTCCACGTCCGGAATCCTCCTCGTGGTGGACCCTGGTAACGTGGTGGGGAAACTTTCTCGGCGGGTGTTTGGCTTTTGATGTCAAGTGTGTCCCCTTGGCATTCGAAGTTACATGCCATCGTCGAGTTGTTTTTGTTTTCCCACCACGGCTACTACGGGACGGACCGGGACGGCCCAAAGTCCCCCGGGTGCGTTCCGATGGCTGCACCCGGTGTCCTCGTCAGGAGGACGTGCCTGGTCGAGCAGCCGTCGGTGAGGAAGCGGCCTATAAGGGCGGCGTGTCAGCCAGCGACCCACAGGGGCTGGCGTTAGTCGGTTGCCCCTGTGGGCTGCTGGCCACCAATTGTGCACAAGGAGTGCCTAGACGGGCAGCGTTGGGACGGTCTCGGTGTAGTTGCGCTCACGTGCGCAGATCCCGAGCCGTCCCGCAATAGCGCACTGGAGGTCAGGCCGGGGAGGGTGTTTAGTGGGTATGGAGAGAACGCCTTTACCTCGAGTCCCACCACCGCGCGTAAATGCATTTGACCTCCCCGTCAAAAAAAAATCGAGTAAGGTATGAATTAAACCCAGCGATGCGTGAAGAATTTGAATTTTGTGTATAAAATTCAGTGTTTTGTTTCTATTACGTTCAGTTAAAAAGAGCTCACACCTGGAGAATGGAAGGGCTCAGTACCCTGTACTATACCAATCATAATAGTAATAGTAGCAATCATTCAGTAATCCAACAAACAAAAAACAACAACCAGGATAGTCTAAAACCACGATTTCCAAAGTTTAGCCCCGTTTTTAAAAAGCTTGGCTCAGAAAACAATAGCTCATTTATTTAAATAAATAAATACCTCTTCTCATATTTATTGGTCTGTTTTGTTTTTTTAGATAGATATTTTCTAACAAAAATTATAAGTTCGGAGTATTTCTAATAGCTTGGCTAAAACTATAAATCGGGAGTGGTCTCCCCTTGACTTTCTCGTATACCGGAAACGACTCAAAAGTTAATAGAAACCTTATATTTTGATGTCATACATGCAAGTTAAAGGTTGCAATAAGATAAAGATAAAGAAGAAGGGCGAAAAAGGATTTGCAAAAAATTTACAAATTCCTAAAGGCGTCACAATAAAAATAAGTTTGGGAACCGAAGTCAAAAGCATTTCTGTAATCCAGCTATCCTATAAGGCAGGCCATAATATCCACACGCCTATAAAAAAGGTTTTCCATTATTAATAAATTAAAATCACTATTCAACTTTTAATTTCTATTCAAGTTACCAATTCAAATTAAGTGTCTAAACGGGGTCAATGTCCTTCAAACCATCTGTCATCAAACAATAGCAATTAAACAATTGCAATGATACAAACGCATCATTACGTTGTTGTACAGTAATTACTTGTGTCACAATCTGTTGCGTATCAGATACTAGGTTACTGGTATCACGTTACTAAATAATGTGATACTGCGACGTACTAGAACACGTTGGGGCCAGATCGGTAAGTCTATTTTGGTTTGTATTGAATAGAATATAAAATAATATATTTTTCTATATTTGCTCTTAGATATTTTTATACGAGATAAATGAATGGTCATTTTTTTTATCGGAAAGATGGCAAATAAAAATACGTATCTCCCCTTGACTTTCTCGTATACCGGAAACGACTCAAAAGTTGCTAGAAACCTTATATTTTTATGTCATACGTATGCATGTTAAATTTGGTTGCAATAAGTTAAAGCATACTCGAGTTATCGTCCTAACCTACAGACACACACACAGACATAATTCCAAAAACGGTATTCAGGGAGGTCCATATGTCCAAAACGTCTAAATCCTTCAAAATCTCGAGGTCGAATTTTTTGACGATTATAAGACTTCCTCTACACTACCGTATACGAGAAAGTAAAAATATGTCTTGCGAACTACTAGCCTACGGTACTGTTGGATACTCTACTCTAACTTACAACCCGGCTTACAAATAGTGGCAAAATCAATATCAGTTTGAAGTTATTCAAATAATAATAATAATATATTTCCACGCTCATCTAGCCGAACTTGTGTTATAGATACAAGATAACAGACTTTTTGTTAATCATAATAATTAAACTTAGATATTTTAATAATAAACTAGCTGTCCCGGCCACGCGTTGCTGTGGTAATTTCGTACTTCTGTCCTATAACATTAAATTTGCAGTAAAAAAAATGAGGACTACTTATCGAGATAAAAACTATCTTATCCTTCAAGTTGGATCGAACTGCACACAGTGTACAAATTTGATTAAAATCGGTTCAGTAGTTTAGTAGTCCATCGCGGACAAACAACGTGACACGTAATTTATATAATATATATTAAGATAAATAAACAACCATGACTCGCTAACAAATATTCGTGTTCGTCACTCAAATATTTGCCGCTACCAGGTTTCAAACCCGGACGGTTGATGTGTAGGCAGCTATACTGACCACTCCACCACGACGGCGTCAAATGTTTTATTTAAAGATTTATTTTCAGTTTATTATGAAACAGACTTCGATTCAATAGTACTCGTATTTTATAATTGAAAAAGGAATTTTAGAAAATACAATAGGTTACATTATCAAATTGTTTGTCTAACTCTAGTTTTGCAAACCTTGCGTAGGCGCTAAAACTACAAAGACTATATTGTATCGTAACGTGGAAACTATGTGTTACATCACTACTACGGTACATGGGGTAAATCGCGACCGGAAAAATGTTATGTAAAATATGTTGCCATAACACTTATAAACCGTTTTACGAGACTGCAGACGCAGGTGCGAGTTAACGAAACTGAACAAGTAAGTTACATGGACTATGTTTATTTTCACTATTGTTTGCTAGTAGTTTTATTTGTAGATAACCTACAAAGCGAAGTTCAAAGTAGTTATGAGATTATAGTATAGACAGGTGTATAATAAAAGCATCCACACGTTTTTTATAAAAGTTGTGGGTGCCGTAGTCGATCTGTACCCGTAGTGTAATTTTTTTAGTATAAAAAACGCAACTACTTTAGTTTAGTTAAGAGCTCAATTTGTATGGGAAACGTGAACAGCGCCCCTAGCGGAGAGAAGCGCAAATCATGTTTTCCATACAAATTGAGCTCTTAACGCAACTACAATCGTTGCATTTTGTATACTAAAAAATTTACACTACGGGTACTGAGGATTTGAAATTATTCAATTTAACAGTTTGTTAATGACATCCTCTTCATTAACAAACTGAAAGTGCGGTGCGCACGTCTTCATACAAACGAAGAATAGTAGATTGCATGAAGGGTGGAAGGCATGGCGGATTTACAAATTTGCCGTCAGAGGCTAATAAATATTAGCCGTCTCTACTTCTGAAATTCGATACCCCAGTTCCATAAACTTGAGGATAAGTCACAATTGAAGATGGGGTTGCGTACTTTGGTATTTTATATACATTTAATATAAATAACAGATCGCAAATGTTAAGTTACCAAGTGCGCGCGTGGTGCTCGGATGGGAGACCAAATATGTTCAACGCGATTTATGTATGTATGATAACGAAAAATAGCCGTTTGTCTGGTCCTAATGTCTCGGCAGCAGGTGTGACGTATCGTGCCCCACAATGCGGCATTGCCTCACGGCTCTCAGTGGAGCAGTTCGCACGCTGCTGGTTATCTAAGTGAGTGTAACATGATGGCTTGACAGACATCTTACGATGGGTGCTAATGCATTTTGCATTGGTTTTGTGCAATTTTTCAAGATGGTTGGTTTTATAATACAACTACGGGCAGTCCACTAATGTAGATATTCATAAGTCGACTTCGTAACTAACAATTTAAATTTTTATAAGGGTAAAGTGTATAACGGTATGTAATTTATATAGTGTTTACTCATTATTTAGGAGGATGATCCTATTTACAACGATTATAGATCTATCTATTCGAGTCATTGTCAACGTCACTTGGGGTTCACACTGAAATAGAAGCGTCGGTGGCGTAGTGCGTAAGAGCGTTGTCTCCCACCCGGGAGGCACCGATTCGAACCCCGCCACGTACCAATGTGTTTTCAAATTTTGAATTCATATGTATGTTTAATCGACGCTTTTACTGTGAAGGAAAACATCGTGAGGAAACCTGCACACACCTATGAAGAAATTCTTAGGTTGTGTGTGAAGTCGACCAACCCGTACTTGGCCAGCGTGGTTGACTATGACCTAATCGCCCCTAATGTGGGGTAGGCTCTCGAACGACATTATTATGAGCTGTTGATGATGCTCCATTGATATTTTAATAAGTGTGATAGTATTAATAACATTTATCACAAATTACAGCTACAGCGTTTCTTTAAAATTCCATGAGTGGTTAAGGGTACCGGGTTAAGCTCGTCTTCACAGATTCAGCCATATCATCAGATGAGATAAACACCAAGACTTTCCGTTAAAGATAAAAAAAAATGCCACTTAAACCTGTGATGTCGAGATTTTTATAGTAATGAAGTATTTTTATGATAATTTAAGTTCTTTATTAAAATCAGCTTTTAGTGGCCCCGTGCCGAATATGGCTCGACAAAGAGAAGCTAGGGCAGTGAAGGTAAATGCTGAATAATGCTGATGCATCATAAGAGGTCCCCTTAACCCTACACCAGTGTCACAAGTTGCAGCTACTGCTCCTGTCTCCCCTCTCTACAGTACTATTTTATCAAGCCAGCACAAGCTGGACATTGGACACTGCCGTCTGCGGCTGCATGGTCTGCAGCGAGGAAAGATGCAACATTGCCCGAATTAGCAACTACGTGAACCGTCGGCTACTTACCTATGAAAGACATACAAAAATTTATTAATGTGTAATATAGAAACAATATCAATAAAAAGATTTAAAACGTCCGTGTTGGGTCTCATTACCTCCCCTTTGCTGCCTGCCAGGGCTACTCCCTGGGGCAGTTCCCACAATGCTGCCGGTCAGGGCTTCTCCCTGGGGCATCTCCTGCCTAAAACATATTATCCTTGCCTTCCTTGCCAGCCTTACACCCCGACTCAGCGATGTTAAACTATTGCTGATATTATGGGAAACTGTCATAGAATTGACAAATTACGGAACGATATTAATAATCCCGTCTTGCTTCACACACGTATTTATTGTAACCACAAACATAAACCCATGACAATGTAGTGTACGTCGGATGTATGGCTATTGTCTCCTTTGCGCACTAAGGTGGAATAAAAAAGTGACGTTTAAGAATAGCGCGGGAAAGAGAAGAATAAGATATACAACAAGAAGCTTATATTTTCCTTAATCTATCTTCGTGATATACATATAATTGGGCGGACCTGACGAACGCGGTGCGTGAAAATAGCCGATATTAATAGTTTAATATTGTATACATCAAGAATAGTACCTACAACATAAAATGTCGTATCAATTAAAAGGTGAAAATAAGCGTAGTATGAAAGCATGCGCCAACAAGAATCCTCTCAATGTACATTTAGGAAACGGTGCCTTACAACCGCGACCTGCTCGTACATTATGGGCCCAACATCAGCACCAAGACGGTGAATCAGGGATGCGAAGAGTTTCCGTCTGTATATACATTTTTTTACTATCCGAAGTTCGAGATTCTTATTATACCCACAGTGTAGAGGAAGCAGACGATGGAATTTCCTGCATACAATCAAATGGAATCTCAGCAAAGGCCGTGACATCAATCTTTTAGTCCAAATTACTACTCCACTTACAAAAAATAAGATTGAATTTCGAGTGATCACGTTCCGAAACCTGTAAATGCTCAGAACAGTTTCTTGTTCTCACGTTTTGCTGGTGTTATGATTTTGCTACTTTCACATAAAATAGTAAGACGTAACGACACTTCACCGTGATTATAAGAAATTACAGTATTTTCGGCTTATACAAATATAATAAGAGTCGATTAGGTTAGGGAATGGAAACTTTTTAGAAAGATTTTTCGGACGAAGTGTTTTGGATACCTAATGATACCTTATTGTGATCGACGATCTCGAGAATTCTCGGTATTTTTGTCAATGCTCGTTAAATTCTCACTCCACGGGGACTAGGGTTGGCACAAGGGACTATGGTTTGCAGTGTGCGAGTGTCACGTCTATAGGCTACAGTGGCTGCTTACCACCGGGCCGTATGTTTGTCTGCCCACCACATAATAATATAATATTTCCACGCTCACACCAATCATCTAGCCCAAATTAAGAATCATTAAGTACTTGTGCTATGGATACTAGATAACGGACAAATATACATAATAATCTAGATATTTCATAAATAAGCTTAAATAAATATATGAGCAACCATGACTCGTGAACAAATATTCGTGTTCATCAAACTAACATTTGCCACTACCAGGACTCGAACCCGGACCGCCCAATGTGTAGGCAGCGTTACTGACCACTCCACCACGGCGGCGTCAATAACCAACTTCTGCCCCTGACTTCGTCTGCACAGGATTAGTATAATAAATTATAGCCTATATATTATTGTGATGTATGAGGTATATCATTGTAAAGTTTTATTAAAATCAATTCAGTAGTTTTTGCGTGAAAGAGTAACAAACACACATCCATCTATCACTACATCCATACAAACATTCGCCTTAATAATATTAGTAGGATTACATTTTAATTACCTACTATGCACATATATTTTTTTATAGGTTATAACAGATATGTATAGCTAGGCTATAATTTATTTATACATGTTCACGACCGATGTATAGCTTAATTATATTGTATTATATTGGTATTATATCATGCTGTTATATTATCTTACATTTTATAAAAAAAAGTTTGTATGTAGGTATATTTTAAAATAGTGTCAAAAGTATTAAAAATCAGTGTCCAACTACAATTTGACTGTTTCACTTACATAATTTGAATAGCTAAACAAATAGTAACATAAAAATAGTTGTTGTAATAAAAACTTTATTATCTTGTAAATACCAATCTATTTTATATTAAAGCATTATTTAAGTTACTTCTTTTTGTGTTTTATCATCTATTAATTTGTTCCAATCCCATTAGCATAATAATTAACGGTCGGTTTCAATGTTCTATTCGCAAATTAAAGTGCACTTACTATTTTGTTGCCTAGCAATTATTGTTAAATAACAGCAGTTACTTCGCAATAAAACTCTGGTAAGGATCTCTATCTGTGGATTGAATATTGAAACTAGTGTTCTGTTATCTGATTGTCACCCATTTTGACCAAAAGCTATAAAACACAAAAGCTATAAGTAAATAATATACAAAAAAAAAAATACTTTTGTTTCGATACAAATAAAACCCATTTGTATCTCAATATGACCTAAATAAAATTAGAAGTTATTGTATAATACCTAGTCATATTAAAACCTTTCAGCGATAAAGCCGCGCATAGTTCAATACAATTCAATTTTTTTTAAATATCTTTGTGTCGATGTACATACAAAAAAGTTTATTTGTATTCTATTCTAAAATCTCCCATTCCAGAAATGTATAAAAATTATATTTTCTTGATAAATAAACTAATCATGCAACTAAAAATGTAAAATAGAAGAACCGTATCACAATTTTCCGTATCGCTATCGGAGCTTTTCCGTCCGATGCCAATTTTTTATGATAAAGAAGTAGGAAGAATTCGCGCGTACTTGTAATTATTTAACACACTCGTAAGAGAAGACAGCATTCTAGTTTTACGGACAGGACATTAAACCAGTTGCCGTTAAGGCGAGACGTTTAAAGATAGTCGCACACTTCTTAATATTTCATTTTATTTATTTCAACATTATGCTTTTTGCGGTTTTTAAGCAATAGATTGCTTAAAAACCGCAATTACTACACAGTTTTCAGTGTCCATTACGCACTAGTGCGATACTGAATATATTTTTTCACCTCTCCAGCACCAAAGGACCTCTTTTGCTTCGTAAAATCTCGAAGCAAAAACGCTTTTTGCTGCGAGCTCCAAACAAGACCTAAACAATTTTACTTTTATTTTTAATACTAAATTTAGGCGTAATAAACATGTATTTAAACATTTTTTTGTTCTTCTTACCTATAACAATTTTCTCGCTGGAGAGGTGAAAAGTTGTATGTTTCACACGAGAGCTAATTTTTTTTGTTACGTTCCTTAGTTACGTAGTCTATTTAAAATATTTAAGATTTCAATATTAGACTATTTCGCTGGTTCGTGATTAACTATCGGCACTCGTAGCAAAAACTAACTTTGCTCACTAGTTGAACTACTATTTGAAATAACTATTAATATTTAAAAAAAAAATAGTTTCTCCTTATTGTATACAAACGAAAAACTAGTGTTACTTGAAAATTTCGCGATAAAGAACCGTTGTGGATAACCAAGGCATCCAGACTGTAAAAAATCATCATCATCATAATAGCCTGTATAAGTAATTCGATTCACTGCTGGGACACAAGGATTCTCCTTGTCATCGAAGGAGGTTAAGAGTAGTCCACTACGCTTGCCCAATGCGGATTGGTGGACGGAGTATGGTGATCAATACCCCTTTGCTGATCCATTAGTCGCCTTCTACGACACCCATTGGAGGATATGGGGTGATGATATTCTACTCTGCCAGCATCACATGGCTAACTGTAAAAAATACTTTTCAACAAATACTTCTGAGATTAATGTTTATAGCAACCTAAATTTGATACCCCAGCAAGATCGTACAGCAAGCTACAAGAAAAAAAATACCACACATAAGCTCTCAGCTTTAGTCACCTTCAAGATGTCCCGGTTTGGCATTGCGGGTGTTACGTAACCACCGGTTCGATTCCCGACTAAGGCGCGGCATTCTTAACACGAAAGTCCGTTTCACTTTCCGCCTGCGTATACGCACGAGCGGTTCGCGATCGTGTTTTTATTAACTGACAGACGGACAATTAGTTTGTTATTGTTTATGGGGTTTTGTTACAGAAGGTCAATGTTTCTCGTTGTTTTGGCAATGAAATGTGAAGCTACGGTATTGAGCGCGGGCAATTAAATGTTAGTTTTCATTAAGATAAGTTACGGCTAAATTTCTGAATGATTACAAATGGCTTACAATGTCTGAATATCGCTTTTACGGCGAAGGAAAACATCGCGAGGAAACCTGCACACACCTATGAAGAAATTCTTAGGTTGTGTGTGAAGTCGACCAACCCGTACTTGGCCAGCGTGGTTGACTAAGGCCTAATCGCCCCTAATGTGGGGTAGGCTCGAGCCCCTCGGTAGATACATTATATGAGCTGTTGATGATGATGATGATTGAAACCTCCAAGAATCCCTGACTCAATCCTTATCTACTGAAGGCATAGAACCTCTGGATTTAATTCCGATGGGCGGACTACTAGACTACGGAGGCGGGTAATATGGATGATGAAAGCTATTAAATTACTTATCATATTTGACTTAAGGCTGGTTTCACAAGACCTGATTAGGAGATATCTCAGTTCTATTCTATTCTTAATTAATGGCGTCGCGTCGCATTAAGCGTACGCATTTTGCCAATGTCAAGTGAAAATGTAACTAAAGTAACAAAAATTGTACGGTTGATTGAGGTTAAAAATGGAGTCTCTCAACACGTGTTTTTACAACAAGAACTCGGGAGAAACTACAGATATCGCAGTTAAATTGACAGTTTTATATGGACTTCTGTCAAATAAACGCTATTGGAGTTTAGACCCTGTAAAACAGGCTCTTAGAAATAAAAGAAAGTTATTGAATGAATAAGAAAAATGTGATATTTAAAACTTCACCATTCATACCGTTTTTGTATGCTTCTTTAGGCGCGTTAATAAAAAAATATAAGAGTGAAATTTTAAGATGCTCGCGCATCACTGTAACACAAAAGTCACATGTTGAAGTCAAATTCAAAGTCTCAAAATAAATATATATGACATTAGTGCCTAGTAACGGACTATCGTGTTATTAACTGCCGGTTTGTACTAAATGTTATAAGATTTTAATTTTAAATATTTATTGTTGATTATTTAAAAAATAAAATAGAAAAATCTAATAAAATTTCTTTGCTGTGTACAAAGAATTATAACTTCTCAGGCGCGTACATAAGTACACGCACCCATTTTTATTTACTCTGTGATACCGTTGTACAATTAAGCTTCGAATTCTTTTCGTTCTGATAGTATGATAGAGTAGGTCACCACTCGGCAACGTTCAAGTTCCAACCTGTGTTTCAAGGGTCTACTGACTAAAGTGACCGGTGATCATCAACACTTATTACTTCACAATTATGTTACAAAAATGCACACACACAAGCATACACATATATAATTAACGTAGCTTTCGTTGTATAATAAGTAAGAGTAAACATAGTCATGATAGTCAACAATTATAATATCATCTTTTGAACCAGCTTACACCATTACGCGACCAGTTATAGAAAGTGCTGAAATGCAGTGAAATCACCATAAAATCGCGGAAGCCATTTTGTACTCGTCTACGGTAATGTTTGGACCAGTAAAATGACTAGCGTATGACACCAGCTATAAATTATAGATCGGGAATGCGGCGTTGAGGACAATTATAGGGATATTGGAAGCATTTGTCGACATGTTGGATATGGCTCAGTTTTCTGTATAAGTCTAGCCAATGATGGTAAGTGTAAGTGGAGTCCAAATGAGATGGTATCTTGTGCAAGAGAGTAATTATACTCACCAATGAAATTAAACAGCTCATTATTTAAATGGACTTTGCTAAGTACTTACTTTTAAATCGTCAAAAGCCCTACTACCATTTCGGACGAAATAATTATTTTATTAAAATTACTATTATTTTCTTTCGCCATTTTTTTGAGTCCCAGGATGATGGGACTCAAAAAAATGGCTAAAGAAAATCCACAACTTACAATTTCGTAAAGATTGCAAAACATCATTACAGTCAATAGATATATCATATAATTTTGGGCAGATTTTAATCCCACGCATTTGGATCGTTTAAGCTAGTATAGTATTATATTATCTGTGGTTTAAGTAATCATTTATCTTTTAATAAACTTTTTTATACTATTTAGTTTTTACAGTTTTTTTAAATGTATTATAAGCAAATCTCTAATATTCTTCGGAAGCTTATAGTAAAAACATAAACATTGGCCCACAAACGAATTGTATATTCTGTGGAGTTTTCTATACAATCAGATCGTGTTTCTTTGTTTCTTCCTAGTATTGTCATTATGCGTATGACATTTCTCAGAAAAAAGCATAATATTTTTTATACATATACTAGAAAAATGCACTGAAAAAAATCGACTTGCCTCAGGCGGGACTCAAACCCGCATCTTCCGCAATCCGGGCGGCTGCGATGACCAATTACGCCACCGAGACACTGCTTTTCGCTGTCGAAATTTGTCAGTGCTTGGTGCTTATGTTTTTATGGTAAACATTGTTTCATCAAATCTTTGAAATTTGCACTTCTTCTTCATTTTTGCAAATATTTGACGCTCAGTTAAGATGAAACTACCTTACATTATGAAATAATTTTATTTTTGCGTTTACAAACGCGTAAATATTAATACTAGATAATTTTTGAAGATTTTTTTTCAGTGCATCCTTTGTTACACTCTTGGCAGAGTGGTCGTGGTCGTCACATCTGTTTTTTTTTTTGTTAAATTTTCCCTGTTTCGGGACGGCAAAGGGATCTAGCCCATACAGCCAAGTCTTCACTTTCATCTTCTTTCTTGATTTTTGCATTAAAATGTGGGTGCCACACTTTTTAATGCATCTAGGGAGTGCTTGGCGAGAAATGCATGGTACAGACCTCATGATGGTAACTGATAAGAATTGTATAGTGGGATTTCCAACCACTATACAATTCTCAACACCACATACACAAAACCTTTATTTCAATGATTCCTCTTAACTGTTCGTCAACACGGATGCATATGCAACGAAACGACACCACTTTCACTGCACAAAATTCACTCCGTAGCAATTTTTAATTATCGAAATAAAGATCGACATCCAGACGCCATTGTTTCCCGCCAAACACTCCCATCTGTTTTTCTATTCTTAATTAATGGCGTCGCATCACATTAAGCGTACGCATTTTGCCAATGTCAAGTGAAAATGTAACTGTACAAAATCGTACGATTGATTTAGGTGAGAAATGGAGTCTCTCAACACGACCGTGTTTTTACAACAAGAACTCGGGGGAAACTGCACATCTCTTTTTATTTTTAGTGTTACGACCAACTTATATATTATATACTATGTATATACAATACCGTTTTATATCATACCATGTTTTTATATCTCTATACCATGTTTCATATTCATACTTTGTACATAGCATAAATATCACCTTGTCATCCTTTATATTCTTAAAGCAAAAGTATAGATTAAAAAGTCAGTGTCCAACAAAAATTTATTTCATTCACATTTAGTGTTACAACTACGATTGTTTGGTTATGACATGACGTTCTTGTGCAATTGAAGGCGACATCCGACGCACAATTATTTAGCTTCTTTGCTCAAAGCTGGCAAAACTCAACCAGTTTCCAATAATTTACAAATGTAGAACTAACAGGTGTGGCCGTTAGATCACCTAATTGGTCGGTCAATATTAGGCTCGAGGCGCGGTTGTATTTCGCATCCATAATTTTAGGGACCACAATTATGTCTACTAAAATACCGTAATGTGTGAAGTAAGCTCACGGTATTACATCATTGTTTAAGATTTGTAAAGGACGCAAGTTTTGTTTGCAAGTCAAAGTATTTGTGTTGCTGTATAGTTTCGCATTTGTGTGTATATTGCAATGTAATTATTTTGTTGAGATGATTTTGAGTGTAACATCTGGAATCCTGACATTATTTGGACGCACTGCATGGCCTATATTGCCAGATGTGGCTTTATGTGTAACGAAATGATACCTAAGGCTTTGCTCAACCCCCGTCGGGACTACGAGCGTCATTGTATGTATGTAATTATTTTGTGCATAACTGTTAGTTTCTGTTCTGGTATAGTGGAATTATTTGAATATTGACTCTTGGCAAACCAGGCAACTTGGTTTAATCTGTCAGACGAATGTAACAATTGTAGAAAAACTGGAATAATTTTATTTTTGCGTTTACAAACGCGTAAATATTTTTAATACTTACTAGAAAAAATGCACTGAAAAAAAATCGACTTGCCTCAGGCGGGAATCGAACGGAAGATGCGAGTTCTATTTCCGCCTGAGGCAAGACGATTTTTTTAAGTGCATTTTTTCTAGTATGTAGAAAAACTCTTAACAGAGGCGTACAAACATGAGATAGAGCTCGTGCTATTCTAATTTATATAACATTTGTTGTCCACTTTTTTCAGCTCATTGGAAAAATTAATACATATTAATGATATTTCGTGGTCCAGCTGTCTATCTGATTAATATTTATCTACTTATATCAAATATTCAGGTCTATAATCTTTTGAAACTAAGTAAAAAATAAATTTTCTGAGTAAATGTGATTCAAAGCTAAAATCCATTTATGCTGCATTAATTATAAAATATGTCTTTAATAATGTACGTAAAAATATTCTGAAACTATTTTTTGTAATCAAAATACATTTAACTGTACCTCAGTGCGTAGCTGAGATGCCTTCCAAGAATACCCTTTTACATTTGGACCAAGTAGGTTGGTATCTTAGAGCTTTTAAGTAAATATGGCTGCATCGCAATAACAGGTACAGAATGCCAATAACTTTATCTAAGCACAATAATTATAGCAAAGAATCCAACTATATTTTTTATGTACACGTGAGAATTTTGTTTAAAATGTATTTTGTGTGATTATTGAAAAATATTTATAAATAAGTACGTGATTAATTTTAAATTAAGAAAAAAAACACTGAAAAAACTATCAACTTGTCTAGGGCGGGAATCGAACCCAGCATCTTCCACAATCCGGGCGGCTGCGTCAACGACTACGCTACCGGGACACTGCTTTTGCCGTCGAAATTTGTTAGTAGTTGGTACTTATGTTTTTATGGTACCAATCATTGTTTCATCAAATCTTTGAAATTCGCACTTCTAAGATCCGAACGAAATATTTTAGATTTTTTGATTTTAAATGTAAATAGACTTTGATTATTGATGTATGTAAGTTGCCATAAATAATCATTGGCAGAACATAAATTATGTTTGTCATTAGGTTTTTAATTGTTTGTCATTATTAATTGCATGAGCACAATATTAAAAATTATACACATATTTTTAGAGACATTGTTCACTACCTGAGTAATCAATCAATCAAATATGCAGGTTCAAAAAGACAACAAATATTTTACTTATCTGTTTATATTATTTAATCGAAACTTAACTGTGTAAGTTAAGTTAATTACCCTCAACAATCAAGTATTTTAGATTAAATAATTTTATACTTATCCAATTTAAAACGAATTATTCATTGCCAAATGACATCAGATGCGTCAATATTACCTTTGACTAGTTATTGAAGTAATTCTATTGATAATTTAACCAATTTCAAGTAATAGTTTCCGTAATTTATTAGGGACTATTCCGCAATCACTATGTTTACCGCAAATTAATGGCGGTCGCTGGCGATCGACGTTCTAGATGGCTATGGCATAACGATTATCGACAAGGGATTCACAACCTTCCCACTCGATATTAAAGTTTGTTCTAGTTAAGCTTAGGGCATTTAAAAGTAGAGCAATCAAAGTAATGTCTTCTGTGTGTTTCGCTTTAAATGAGAACATGCATTTATTGCAACGAGAATGTTTGAATTGAACATTTAAATTGGTTATTTGGAATTGGCTTTGCCAGAAAGTACATTTATTTATATTATAAAGCTATTAAACGAATTTAATTAATAATACGCTTTTCAATCAATCCGCCAGATGTGGCTTTATGTGTAGGTAACCAAGTGTTACCTGACGCTCTGCTCAACCCATTGTTATAACGAGAGTAATTATCTGTATTTAAAACATGCGTTCTTGGTTTACTTTTATTTTATTTTATTTTATTTATTTTATTGAAGTATAAAGAAACTTACAGCTTTTATTTTACAAATGTCAATGATTTTCTTAGATAGTACATTAGCCAATTAAAGTTTCCAATGCTAAGTTTTTCATCTTGCAGACAACTGGAAAACTTCCTATAACTAGGTATATACTTATATTGTACTATAACACTTAAAACCATAAAAGCCATAACGATAAAAACATTCTGTTGCTCTATATAAAAAACGAAATCTAAACGTTGTTATTTAAACCTTTTTTACAGATGCACTATAGTTACTAAGTTTGCAATTAAATATATCAATGTGGCAATAACGTTTATTATGTGTGCTGCAAGCTCGGACCAGAAATCGATTCTTGGAGTAATTAGTTTTGTATTTAGGAGTTGAAAAAACTTTAGCAAAGTAAGGTTTTTGATTTTATGTATGACTTTACTGTTTTAGACCTAAATATCACAAGGGGCGTATGGGTGCTTCAAAAATATTGAAAATATCTTCGCCCCGCGATAAGGAGCGTATGGGTACCTTTATTTTAAGGGTATTTTTAAGCAAAGGGGCGAAAGATACGGGGTGAACGGGTCCGAGACCTTTATTAATAGATACCTCATATTGTGCACGTGAAGCACGTAAGTCAGACAAATGTCAGTCATCAAAATAAATTAAACACATACATAAATAATACAAAAAGATTTCATCACAATATTTTCTTAAAATTTTAATTTTACCTCTCCGTTATGTGGCACTGCACATCTTAAAAATGCAATTGTAAAGGAAAACAGCCAGTCATCTGGCATATTTTTGACTGTGGTATTCTAAGGTGTTCGGACTGCTCCAAATTCGAGCGGCTAGCCATTGTGCCCTACCTACTACTAACTAACTACCTAGCAGTTCCATTTCTTGATAGTGGACATAGAAATGCCATCAGGTCATCCGTGTGTCCGTTCATTTTGTTATAAAAGAGACACAGACGGCTGAAGTGATTCGTAACGCGACGCTCTACTTACTGCGCACGCGATCGAGAGCGCTTCCGAGAAATGCGAGATGCTGTGCCATATATGGGTGTACTCGTACAAAATGATCTAATAACGACATTTGAAAGATAGGCTTTTGAGGGCCTGTTTCTTAGTTAGTTCCTGATGGTACATGTGCCATGTGGAAAGCAGTGGTGGCTATCCTAATGAACGATAAGCTAAACTTGAAATCAAAAAAATATACTATAAAGTAAATAAAATAACAATATTACGTAGCAAAGCAAAAAGTGTCAAACTCAAACTCAAATTTCTTTATTCATTTAGGTACAATTTTTACACTTATGAAAGTCAAGTTTGATGCCATCGGTTCACGAGTCTACCAGGAGGCATTGTTCTGAGAAGAACCGGCAAGAAACTCAACAAGTTTATCCTCCCTTTACAGTTTTCATAGTATTGATTTGGAAAAAGTCATAATTCACACAACAAGAAAGAAACAAGTAAATAGAACTAGCAAACTACAGTAAAGATAATAAAAGTAGGACAGCAAAGCGTCCAACGCGTCCAACGCGTCTAACAGTTCCCATTAAATTTAACAAATAGTCTGAACATAGTCTATACAGAACTTTCAATGTAACTGCCAGATATCTCCTAACCAGAACTTGTGAAACCAGCCCTAAGCTAAGAATCTTCAAACTCTACATAATTTAACATAAAATGCAATGTTTACTAAATACAAGGTATTTAATTGCGCTACATTAGTATACCAAAATCAAACAAAGAAAATACATTTCTTTTTATTACATTTTCGTTACAAGATATTTCTATAGCTTCTTTATCGCTGCCAAATGGTAATGATATAGAATAAAAAAAAATTCTGTGCGTTTAACCTTTACGCGCGATTGAAGTAAAACTTCTTTGACGTAGATCACTGAAATGATTAAATTTTAACTGAAAAAAAAAAAAATCCTAATTGATTATGATCTTTGCCACTAGCTGGCGTATAAGTCGAGAAGCACGGAGTATATGACAGATACTTACGACCAATCGAAATTACTATTTTTAAATAGCGGAAACTACACAGACTATAGAATACTGAGCGTTACTTCCGTTAGAAAAATCTGAGTTACCCCCTAGTCGCGCCTTAAGAAGTTTTACTTCAAAAATGTGAAGATAGCATAATGTCATCTTCACAATGGCATACTATCACTGTTTGGATCATTTCCATAATCACATTTCCTATTATACCTTAGTTTTTTGCTTTGCCTGTGATTGTATTATAGCAAATACCATAACATCTGACAGACATTATTTATTACCATATTAAAAACATCTTGCTACAAAAAGTAATTAATCTAAATTTGTTTTTGTCCAATTTGACCTTCGGTGAGACATGTAAGTATATATTTCCGTATCGTTGCATATTCACACGTAACTTTGTTTCATATGATTACAAACTTATGCATTCGTTATTTTTGTGTATACAGGTTGTTTAGTACATGGTATAATAAGTGGGCGCATACCCATGATAACATAGTCATAAATATATACTATGTTTAATTGTTATTTTTTTTTATAACACTATACTATATACATTTATTATACCATGTACCAAACAATCTGTATACCTACTTATTTCTGATTATTCCATTGTTTGATCTAATAGTATCAATAAATTGTTTTTTTTAACTCAAAAGTTTGTAATGTAAATACGCATGTAACATAATCATAAGTTAATATAAGCAACACCCCTGATAATTAAAATTTTTTGTGAGGCATACATTATGCCTCCTGAAATAAAAAATAGAACAATTTTATACTTCATATTATTTGAGAGAGTGACATACACTTAAGTTCGAATGACATTATTAAATATCTATGACAAAAATATGCAATCTAAAACGCAATAGGTATTTAAAAACTTGTGCAATTCTGTAGGTCAAGAATAAAACAGAAGCAACCATTGAATTTTAATTTTATGAGCGCGCGAAATTTCGTGGCCAGCACCGCGTTAGAATTTAAAACTAATTTACACAGTAGTGCAGATAATTGAAATTCAAACTTAGAATTGTCGAACACAACTATGGAAATTAAGTTTTCTTTTTGTTATCTTTGATTTGAATTTTATGACTTTTACTTTGCTTTTACTACGCAAGACCTAAGTCAAGCTTTATGCCATAATTTCTTTTTCCGCATTTCTATTAAAATGTCTGTAAGTAACTAATTATTATTATAACTCATTAAAGTGCTGAAATTTATGGCGAGAGGCAACACATATTTCGTCCAAATGATTTTATATGTAATACAGAAGATTCTGAGTAATTAATCATAATGACACCTATTTTACTGAACAAAATACACAAATATCGACAAAATCCTTTTAAGTAGGTATTCACTGTAATAGTGCCTTAGAGTAAATACTAACTCTGAGATTAGTGCGTAAGAATCGAGGTTCAAAGTCATCCTTTCGCAACATGACCTTTTTGCAAATATCATAGTCTAGAAATTGCCTAAGGTGGAGCAGAAAATGAATGGCATGGCATGAAAGCTCGACGAATTCTATTAATGACCTTTAAAATGTGACTTGTTTAAACTATACACAATTGATATATTAATTAGGTACTTCAAACTATATTATGATTAATTAAGAACTAAGCAAACACAATGGAAAACCTTGGGAAAGTCACCGCCTCTTAGTCATTAAAATATGTCTGTTAAAGACGACTTTTAAAATGAGAGCAGACTTCAGATATAAAAGACTTTAAATGTACATAAGCTTCAAAGGATTATTTTTTTATGTTAAGAGATGGCAAACAAGCTTACGGTCCACATGATGTTAAGTGGTCACCGCCACCTATAGACACTTGCAATATAAAGTGTAAATCACTTAACACCCAAGTGCGTTTGCCATCATGGGGACTAAGATGATATGCCCTCCATGCCCAGTAATTACACTGGCTACCTTTCCCTTCAATCCGAAATACAGCGAACTGCTTCACGGCAGAAATAAGAAAGGCGGTGGTACCTACCCAGACGACCCTACATATAGGTCTAGCAGCTAGTCAAGATTTAAGCATGGTTTGTTTATGGTTTGATTAAGGATGAATTGTTTAATCATGGTTTAAGCCTACGAGTTTATAAAAGTAACATGAATATATGTCTTGCTCTACCTTCATAAATATGATGTCAATGAGTATTTGCAATGTACCACCGATAACTATACGACTTCTAACTTTTACTTTCATTGACATCACACGTTCTGTACAATTTTGCAAAAGTTTGATTAAATAATTAGTTTTTTTGTAAAGCTACCTGAGTTTCGTTCGAACCTCTTTTATGTCCTACAGAACAAGGATGTAGTCTATTCTATTTCCTACCCTACTTCCAGTTTATTTGGGCTCGGTGCAGTACCTATGTCTTGTCCTTCCATTCCTGTCTATCTGTTACCAACTTATTAATTTCTGCTTTTTCTTACATAAAATTTCACACACAATCCATTCATATTTCTTTCGCTCTTCCTCTTTCCCTTCATTTCTCAACATTCAAGCCCATTACTTTCCTGGTAATACGCGTTTAATTCCTACTTAGCCAATTTATTTTTACAGGTATCAGCAATCGAACGCCGCATACATTCGACGCGAGCATGTTACTGGTGACTTAAATTATGTTTCATTCACTCGCTGCTCGGTCATGTTTCAAAATTCTCTGTTCAAATGTAAATACGTCTTCGCAACTAACCGCATGCTCCATAATAATATGGTTAAGCTATCAACAATAGCCAAAATATGTGTGTGTTGATTAAACGTACATATGAATTCAAAATTTGAAAACACATTGTTACTTGGCGGGGTTCGAACCGGTGCCTCCCGGGTGGGAGACAACGCTCTTACGCACTACGCCATCGACGCTCAATAGAAATTAACTATTACAAAAACGGATTGTAACAAAATAACAATATTATTACTATGGATTCTAAACGCACGGTGTTAATATACGCACATATAAAATAATGATATTGTACAGCTGACTGCTTAAAATTTTAAGTTTTAAAATCGAATGCCACTCGCTCGAACAGAGAAGTTTATAGTTCCTACTTCCAAATTTAAAAACTATAGAAGCATCCTCTATTTTTCTATAAAAGGCGTCGACCCACCTTAACATCAGCCAATCTTCGCGCAAAATGTGAAGTGATTCTTGTTTTAACATTGAGGACATACGTCGATCAATTCTAAATTAGAACGCGACTGACCGCGTCCTTGCCCACCGGCTACTGTTACCAGTAATTACGTTTAATTATGTCACTCATTTTGTTTACATTTCTAAACACAGTTTATTCGAACTTTACACAATTTATTTATATATCTACAATGTCATTCTCTTTGAATTAACTTGGTGTAAGCATTTTCAAATGCCTTACAAATTCTTTAAAATAGAAGTAGATATTTATAAAGAATTGCGCGTAAAAAGGTAAGCCATCATTTAAAAGCGAGAATTATGTGAATAATTAGATAACGACAAACAATCAAAATTGTATAAAACTTTACAGGTCTCTGTGACTTCGACGAACTTTTTCTAAATATCATACCCACTTAATTACTCTGTCAATTGTGAATTATTTTTGATAAATCTATTTCTAAGTATAGGACAAAATCTTAATAATTACATCTTTATATTGTATTTCTGTCCGTCCATATACAATTACGCCCAAAGTTATGATCTCCTACGTCATAAATAACGTGTGTCAGTAATGATCTATCATGGCTGAAGTAAGCGGGTACTTTCTCTGTCAAGAGTCTCAAGTGCAGGAAGGTCAACGCCATGTTGAAGAGTTACGTCTAACCTATAGATAATAAGACCATAGATACAGTTTTAAATTAAGTTATGCGGCTATTTACCACATAAGGTTTAGAAGTAATTTATTAGAAATGATTCCCAATTGACTCCCAATATTTATAATAATATATTTAGAGTAATCGGCGGATGGCTAGATGACTTATTTACGGTTGGAACTATGGCGGTATCTAATCACCATCGAACCTCTAACTTTCGTTCTTGATTGATGAAAACACCTTTGGCAAATGCTTTCGCTGATGTTCGTCTTGCGACGATCCAAGAATTTCTCATGCTAAATGATATTTACAAAGAAGGTTATTAGGAACAAAACTTGTCATGATCTGGAACTTGAATCTATCGTGGTGAATGCTTTTCCAAATAACCTGCATGGATTCGGGAGAACCCCGAAACACGGAAGTCAAATTTTTCCAATCGATATTGCGCCTTACAATGCATACGTGGCTGAAAATCAATAAGAGAAGACAGTTTTGGTTAGTCTGATATGCTGTCGTTTGTACATCTTTCAAACATTTTTTTTATACAACTAGATGACAAATAAACTGACCATCTAGAGGTAAGTGGATACCATCGCCTAGAAACACCTGCAGTATATAACAAGGAAAAAATTACGTATTGCAGGTGCGTTGTCATCTTGAGGCCTAAGATGAAAAGCCTTCCATGCCCAGTAATTACACTGGCTACCTTTCCCTTCAATCCGAAACACAGCGAACTGTTTCACGGCTGAAATAGGAAAGGCGGTGGCACCTCAGACGACCCTACATACAGGCCTACCACATAGTAAACATTTCAAATCATATTTTTACAGTTGTGTTACGATCACCTTATATAAATATTTAAAAGCGATTTCATAGTATAAACGTCTTAAATAATTAGTTAGTATTATTTTTACATATTAGTTATTACCGTTTTCTTTTACAATATTCTAAATGATTAATTGATGTTGATCACAAAAGCTGCTGTTAACTCAAACGGATGAAAAAAAATCATATTATTACCTATGTTATCATATCCAATACTGTAGCCATAATAATAATAATAGCCTTTATACACAATCTTACAAAACAGGAATATTATTTATGCTAATTTAATTTATTAATAATTGATTAACACTGGTATCGAGATTGTGCTGCTTTACGCATAGGCCTCCCGTAAAATTCGCCACAATTTTCGGTTAAGCGTCTTACGGCCGGTTTCAATTTTCCGCTAGTAAAAGTTCCGCTTTAGTAAGCTTACTAAAGTTTGGTAAAGGTATAGCAATTCTTGTTAATTTACTTAAAATAACAGCGGTCGCTTAGCAACCGACCAGTATGGTAGGGTGATCTGTAACTGTGGGGTCCACGTCCGGAAGCCTCCTCGTGGCGGACCCTGGTAACGTGGTGGGGAAACTTTCTCGGCGGGTGTGTGGCTTTTGATGTCAAGTGTGTCCCCTTGGCATTCGAAGTCACATGCCATCGTCGAATTGTTTTTGTTTTCCCACCACGACTAGTTCCGGACGGCCCTTTTCAGGGTCACGACCGCGCCGAAGTCCCCCGGATGCGGTCCGATGGCTGCTCCCGGCGTCCTCGTCAGGAGGACATGCCAGGTCGAGCAGCCGTCGGGAAGGAGGCGCCCTATAAAGCCGGCGTCGGCAAGCGACCCACAGGGGCTGGCGTCAGACGGTAACCCCTGTGGGCTGCTGGCCACCAATTGTTGCACAAGGAGTGCCTAGACAGGCAGCGTTGGGACGGTCTCGGTGTAGTTGCGCTCACGTGCGCAGATCCCGAGCCGTCCCGCAATAGCGCACTGGAGGTCAGGTCGGGGAGGATGTTTAGTGGGTATGGAGGGAACGCCTTTACCTCGAGTCCCACATATCCCCTGCGGTTGGCACCACCCCGCAGGGACGATGCGTAAATGCATTTGTAAAAAAAGGTAGGGTGATCTCTAACTGTGGATTGAATATTGAAAGCTATTTTCCAAAGTTCGTCTTCCAATCTTTGCGTATCAGGCAGACACGTTTTCTTCTGTTATTCCTTGGACACCAATCAGTCATTTCTTTAGACCATTTGTCTTTTTTACTTCTCATTGTCGCCTTAACAATAGGTGTAACAACAATCTTACTTTCGTTAAGCTAGTTATGAGATAACCGGTGTCTCAGAGATTAAGTTCCGAACGAAGCTCGCTTCCAAATGGGCGATATCAAGTTATTTATGATCATAGAAACCACCAAATCGTTAAAGTTCCCATAAGTTTTGTCATCTGACAGCTATCAAGCTGTTATCAAGATTGTATGAAAACAAGGAGTTTCTCCCGTGTTCTTGATGTGAAAACACGTGTTGAGAGACTCCATTTTTAACTCAAATTTACCGTTACTTTAATAATACACTTGACATTGGCAAAATGCGTAACTTTCATGTATCGCGACGCCGTCAATTAAGAATAGATATATCGTTGAAAACAAAAATAAACAATAAGCTCGTATAAGGAGCTTTAAATGTGAAAAAAGTTTACGCTCGAAAACTATAAAACGCATACTTGACACTAAACTGATATAAAGGACAGCTAAAAAACAGAAAAATTAATACTTTTAAATACAGCTTAACCAGGAAATTCACACGTCATCGTCAGAATAAAAAAAACCGTCGGGACCGGTCACCTGCGCAAGCGTTCGCGTCGTTCACTCTCACTTTCGATGTGTCTGCGCACGGTACGGCTACGTAATGATAATCCTGTTTCTTGAACTTCGATCGGTTTCCTTTGCGATGATTATACTTGTTTTTACTCTCGATCAATTGTTTATTTTAAAAAATATGGCAAATTACTGGGCACAAGATTGTAGGTATATATAATAGTTCAATAGTGTCGTACTTGCATGTAGTTGAGTTTAACATTTTTTTTTCTGCACAGCACAATCTTTATCATGCAAAAAAATTTATATTTATGTTTTGATTTTTTTATTGCGGTAGGTACTTATAAGTTCTCTTTAACTAATTTCTGACTCTATTTATATTAATTGATTCTAAAGCCATAATAATTCATGGACTTAAATATACATAATACGAAAATTTCTAAACTACGTGAATTAAAGGAACAGGTGTCCAGGTATCTAGTCCAAATTTAACTTGTGTTATGGATATTAGATAAAGGACAAATATGTATCATAATTTATTTAGTTTAACAATGAATTTCAAACAACCGTGCCGCGTGAATAAAAGTTCGTGTGATTCACACAAACATTTATCCCTACCGGGATTCGAAACCGAACCGCTTGATGTGTAGCCAGCATAACTAATAGCATTCAATCACGACGGTGTCAATTCGAAGTCTTAACTTTAATTTAATTACAAACATTTTAAATTCTAACATGTCAACATTGAAATTTAGATCGTATGCAAGGTCAATTACATCACGATCCATCAGAGGCCGGTCAGGGCCACAACGACCCATCTGTATGCATTTGGCTATTTGATGTCTTTGTTCTTCAATCTAATGTAATAAATTGTCACTCATTAGAATAAGCGATACTTTGAAAAACGACAAAAACTTGTCTAAGGATTTTAGGACAAAAAAGATTTAAGAAAAAACGTGACCAGATTTGGAATAGTTGCAAATGTAGATAATAATGCTTCCGCATTAATGTGCGGTTAAAATATTGCCATTTTTTTATTGTAGGTGTTAAATATTCATAATTTTATGAATTCATTATCTAAGAACAACAATATAATCAATCTACCATATTTAAGCTGAAGACAAACCACAAAAATATTGTAAATCTTATATCGAAAAAATATAAAATTTTAAAATTGGAACAACTGTCTGCACGGCATAGACAATACAATACAAACAGCCAGTTACAAAACGAATTGCAAAAGAGTTTTTCGCACGCAGATATACTTAATCATTCGCTGCACCGTGACAGTCAATTGTGATTTACATCACCGTTAGATTTTAAAATGAAACAAAGAATCCACATCAATTCATAAATTCAAATTTTCGTGATAACGAACGATTACAATATCAATTTTATTGGTCGTAGCTGCATAATCAAATTATTGTAATCAATACACCAAACCGAATTGGTGTTCATTTTCAGCAAAAAATATCTTTAGAAGTAGTTGCTATGTACTATATATGAATAAACGAATCATATTACTTTTCATACACTTTTCATTTGGAGTGATTTGTTAATTGAAACTAAATCTAATGTGTTTTATTAAATGAGCAAAGTAACAAGTCCAAAAATGTCGGACGAACTAGTGGTCGCCCGCGGCTTCGCTCGCGTTAATGTTGGTTATTATATAGCCTATACTATATAGCCTTCCTTGATAAATGGATTATCCAATACAAAAAGAATTTTTAAATTCGAACCAGAAGTTCCTGAGATTAGCGCGTAGATTACTGATGTAGAATAATTAGTATTCTATTCTATTCTATATCAGATCGATTGCCTTCATACCGTATTTTATATGGTATTTTTTAGTTTACAGTATTATTTTATGGTATACTGTTAACCGAGAAGCATACGGCCTGCCTGGTGGTAAGTAGCCACCGTAGCCTTTATTTAGACGCTTACAACTATTATTTCTGTGGTTGCAACACTGACATGACACTCGCGCGCAGCCAACCCTAATACCCTTCCCTACCGCTTAGAGCTCTGGCATTTTCACAAAGGCAACTCCTAAATATATAAATTGCATTGAACTGAAAATTTTTCTAAATAATTAATTTTATTTACTTATATTATTGTGGAAATCTTCTATTTCGAACATCGAGCACATAACCAATAGAGAAGAAAAGTCACTTATTTTGTTCGAAAATAATTCCGCCAAACAATTGAAACTACGCGTCATACTAGAGATGGGGATACACAAGCATGCAAATGTTTTTATCGATATAGTTACCTGGCTATGAATATAAATACTTAATGAAACAAAAATACTAAATAAAAAAAACTTAATTATTTCCTTTATAAACTTTACAGTAAATCACAAAAATTTAAATTCATCAAAATCTAATCAGAAGGCGATCTTTACAGAAAAATCAAAATAAAGAATTAATGACAAAGTTCGACATTGTTTAACTGACAATGTCAAACTTTGTCAGTAACATAAAATTAGGGAATCATAGCGAGTTAGGGTATAAAATAATACAAAAAGTAACACATATAAAAATCAATGAAAAGTGGTAATACATCAGCGGAACTGCAAAAAAGTGAATTGTTGTGACTTAATAATTGAATTGTCGTTGTCTTATTAGTTAATTCAATACTATACCATAATAGTCTAGACCACATTCTCTCGAGTGATTGTAGGAAATACCAAGAGAGATTGCCAACCGCCAACGGCAACACGGCAGGCTCGTTTCAGTCTTGGCATGTGCCGTTGAGGATGGAAAGTTATCTTTTTTGTATACGGAAAAAGGATCTTGCCAATACGTATTTAGTTCCTCGTTTGGAATTCATGGAAGTTGTGTGTCGTAACTTGAATTTCACTTGGACGATTTTGGACCCAAATTACATATTTTTTTTGTACATTACCTTTAAATGGTTTTCATTCCAAATGTAAATAATATTTAGGATTATAAATATTATTTACATTTATACTTAATAGAAATATTAAGGATTTGCATTTATTTACGAAAATAGATACTTGCGAAATACTTTAATTGCGTATTTATGTTGAGGTCTCTAGAATATTGTGCTTATTATTTACATTTTTTTGATGCCGTCGTGGTGGAGTGCTCAGTATCACAGCCTACACATCAAGCGGTCCTGATTCGAATCTTGGTGTTATTAATACCCCTTTGCTGATCCATTAGTCGCCTTCTACGACACCCACTGGAGGATATGGGGTGATGCTTTTCTACTCTGCCGGCATCACATGGTGTAGTAGAGTGCGCGACTATAAAGCCAGTGTATAACAGAATTCCCCCAAAGTTGTCCAGTCTATTTGCATTTCCAAATTCATTGCATCAACCCTGTATTTCTCATTGGTATCTTAAGAAATTATTTTACAATATCCCTGTTTTGTAATCTCTCTGTAGATCGTAACCCTGCTGTATTTGATTGCGCGCCTATCATAAATAAATAATCGGCCATTAATCATCTATTTAAATAAAAATTCAAAACCGCTGCACCCAGAGACTTGAAATTTTTCACATAGATACCATATACAGTGTAGGCATCCACTAAGAAAGGATTTTTAGAAATTCCGCCCCTAAGGGGGTAAAATGTCCACGTGGACGAAGTCGCGGGCGGAAGCTAGTGATTAAATATAAGAACTGTTTAAGTCACCAAAAATGTTTTTTTCTCAGCAAAAACCACAATTAGAAAATAAATAAATAGTATATTTGGTGAGTACAGAATTTTTATTTAATAAAAGTTTTTTTTCGTTGACTCTTTTGACGCTCTCTCGTTAATTTTGATCCAACTGACATCTTTCATCTACAATGCGTACGTGGGTAATAATCAGTAGATTAAATTAAAATTCGTTTACGTAGTTCAGGAGATCAATGTTGCAAGTTTGGGGTTTACCTGGAACAAATAAAAAAATAATTAGAAAAGCAAACAATAATGTAGTGAAATGTGGTGAAAAAGTTCCGTGTTATGTATGACCATTGATATACAATTACATAATATATTTATAACTGTTTTTTATTGTGGTATGTTCGATATTATTATGTACTAGTTTAATATTTACAATCAGTTTTTGGAAAATCAATATCATATTTAGGTCTGGACAGCTCTAATTGAAGCTTACCATTGTTACTTATTTGTTAGTTAAGTTTTATATTTTTCTCTGTTTTTCTAACCTTACTCTATTACGTAACTCTCGTAATATGTATGTAAGAAGAAAAACTAGCATAGTTTTATATATTTCTAAGAATACAGTCATCCATTATACAAAATTCATACGAAAAGAACAATGCGCTATAAAAATTTCGATTAATATCGTTCGAAAAAATTGTTAAACTTATTTTTCGAAAATAGAACACATCATAAATCAAAGGAGGCGTACATAAATGTAGCAATGGTTATCACAAAATGGCGTAGCTCCAACTGTCATTTTTGAAAAAGGAAAGCTCGTGCATGCTCGTTTTAAGCCGATGGTCGGCATTACGTCAGAAGATGCCTTTTGCTATAGCTTTCTATAGTTGTATTTTGTTGACACCGCGGTGGGCGCGGCAGGTGTTATGTTATGCAGAAAATTGTATTCTCAACTTGTTTGTCATGGTTACGAGTACAAATACATTTGGAAGGAGCAGCATGGAGCATCGTTTTTATCAAATGCTTTTAAAGGCTTAATCATCTTTTTATTAGTTACCTATATTGAGTTAAAAGTTTTCTTTTTCAATTTAAATACTTACATATTTATCTTGCGATAGTATTGATTTGTATGCTTACCTATCGCAAAAAAATGTATGGTCTTTTCTTGCAATGTTAAAACAATGACATTTTTCAGGAACTTAGTTTTTATCTCTTTGATTTTAAGAACAGGTAGAAAAAACGAACTTGCTCATAATAAATGTTACCAACATCGTCTATGAACGAATAAATTATTTGAAACTTAAAAAATTAAACTCTCTTCGTAATTAATAAACAAATATTATGACAGAAATTAAACTCTTAGCAATACTATAATAACGACAATTTATTAAACATTTATTCCTTTATACCTATTTTGGGGCACTGCATGGCTCATACTGGCAGGTGTAGTTTTAAGTGTAACCAAATGTTACCCAAAGCTCTCTTTAACTTTGAGATTATTGTCCTATGTTCGTAAGGTTGTAACATCATAGTTTAATACTAAATATCCATTAAAAATTTAAGAGCAGCTTCTCTTTCAAAAGCGACCCATGAATGTCTATTGCGACGCTTTTATTGCCATGGTGTAAGGGTGATAATCAGCTTAGAATGCATATGACATTACCTGGACATCAATATGCAGGTCGCTATGGAGTTACGCAACAGATTTATTGTGCAATTCAATGGAGTAAGCGGATTCCTAAACCTTGAATTTATAGCCGTGTGTGACGATGATTTATATGTATGTACCTCTAATATAAATAAATAATTTTTATTTTATATAAGCGACGTACTTCACGTCTTAAAAGTGATTTTATTGTATAGTATTAAAATATTGTAGTTGTATGTGGCGACTAGACGAAGCCACATCTGTTAATATGGACCGTATAGTGACTCAAAATGGTGACAGGTTGCCACGCCGCCTACAAAAGTTGAACCCAAAAAGTAACGAATTGTAAGTTACTTTATTTAAATGGTCTTTGCTAACTTTTAATTGAAACAACAAACAATATATGTACTTATAAATTAAGCCGACTTCACAACTGAAAAGGGAGAAATAAAAGTTTTATGTTTAAACGATCTTAAAGGCAATATGCCGACTATTTTTACTTTCTCGTATACGTAGTATAGAGGAAGTCTTGTAATCGTAAAAAAATTCGACCTCGAGATTTTGACGGATTTACACGTTTTGGACCTCACTGAGTCTAAATTTAACATGCATGTATGACATCAAAATATAAGGTTTCTATCAACTTTTGAGTCGTCGATCACGAAAGATAAGCAACCAAGTACGCGGTCGGTACTTGGATGGGTGACCAAAATTTAAAATGCATGTATGACATCAAAATATAAGGTTTTCATCAACCTTTGAGTCGTTTCCGGTATACGATAAAGTCAAGGGGAGGCCACTCTCGATTTTTTGATTTCGTTTTATTTTCATACCTATTATGTAAATATACAAAAACTGTGCAATTCTGACAATATTACATACATACAAGTCGAATTAATAACCTGATATTTTATTTCGAAGTCAAAATATTGTTAAAAAAAAGTTGGGAGTGTATAATTTAATATCATTATTTGAAAATGCTTAGTTATTGCTTCTCTCTCTCGCTCTGCTATACCTCGACATGCTTGCTTATTAAAATGCAACTTAATTATTTAACACACCACAGCCGCATTCGCTTCTTCTTCAAGTGATGAAACTGGTACAGGTTACCCTGGCGACAGTGTTTTATAATTCGCCATTTTATTCTAGCTTCCGACGCGACAGCAGCATTCGCTTGTAACGTACAACTTTATATTAATTTCCAATCAGCCTTTGCACACATTCTATTCAATATTTACATACCCTAAAACGTAATATTTAACAAGTCATTAACACACATCAGTAAAATTATACCCCGAATGTGTTACATAGTCAACTGGAATGTGGGTTATAGACATACGACTTACGTAATGATGATATTTCATCAACGAACGCTTCAAAAGATTATTAATTTTGATGTTTTCCTCCTAAATAGTCTATTTAAATGTGTGATTAAAAAAGGGCGTAGTTATATAAAATTTAAATACGTTATTTAGCGTAACTTTTTATGTTATTTAGTTGGCAGACATGTATACGGCTCGCCTGGTGGTAAGTAGTCACCGCCCAAGTAACACACAGAGGCTGAATATCAGATGAATAGATGGATTCTTGTGTACTTATAGCTGAATAAAGGCTGAGTAGCATACTATTGCGAAATTACATTGCTTTAATGGGCATATATTATTCAGCCTTAAGTTCACGTAGCATATAGACGCTTGTAACACTCCAGTGTCACTTTTGCACTAAAAACAAAGTCCATGACATTTACTCATAAATCTTAATCAACAGCAGACACACAAAAATCGAGAAAAAGAATGATAAGAAGACTATATGATTGCAAAGAAGAATATAAAATTAATTGACAAAAAAATATATTAGTCAGAAATACCTGGGCGAAAGCTTTCGACCAAATCTATGGCAACTCATTTTCATGTAGCACAATCAAGAAATAGAATTCACTGCAAGCACGCGTGTTCCCTCCTTACAATCTTGGGAACATTCAAGAGACGCGTGAAGAAGCACCTTGCAGGTAGGCAAGGTGAGGGTGGCTAGCGCGGCAGTTTATCTCTCGCACCAGCTATCTTCGCATTGGGACTCCACTTCTGCTTACCATCAATCAGGGTGAATGGAGTCATTTGCTAGATCTTATTATAAAAGAAAAGAAGTGCAAGGAAGTACCCGAAATCTTACTCAGTGGAAAGAAGTACCTAATCTCTAACCGGACGAAAAGAGTTTGGTATATTTAATTTTATTTATTTACTTCTATAGATACACCAACGACATATTTACAATACATTCTATAAATTTTGGTCAACAATAATATTATAGGATACTAAAAATTGTCTTTACAGGTGTACACGGCATTATATTTTTGACGTTCTAAAACTCAAAAGTAGCGAGCTCAAGAAATGACACGTACATGAGTACTACATTAATCTGCTATATTAATCCATAATAATGTGAAAAAGTTTAGGTATTTCTAAATTGACTTACCTATAAATTTTTTTGCTTTAATCTAAAGTATATCTATTTTTTATCCCCCTAAATGTTAAGGGTAATCCACCCCTAAATTTTATTTTTTTTATTTTTGGACGAAATTTTTATTTTTTTATTATGTGGCATTAAAAATACGTACAACCCTAAATTTTTACTTTTTTTTATCACCAACGCCTATTTTTTTATAGCCATTTTTGTAATTTAATCATTTTTGTAAGGCACAATAACGTTTGCCGGGTCAGCTAGTCTAATATATAAAATTCTCGTGTCGCGGTGTTTGTGGTTAAACTCCTCCGAAACGGCTTTCCCGATTCTCATGAAATTTTGTGTGCATATTGAGTAGGTCTGAGAATCGGACAACATCTATTTTTTATCCTCCTAAATGTTAAGGGTAATCCACCCCTAAATATTTTTTTTTTAATTTTTGGACGAATTTTTTGTTTTTATTTTTTTATTATGTGGCATTAAAAATACATACAACCCTAAATTTTTACTTTTTTTTATCACCAACCCCTATTTTTTTATAGCCATTTTAGTAATTTAATCATTTTTGTAAGGCAAAATAACGTTTGCTGGGTCAGCTAGATGTTTGTATCATATAGGTACCTATCAGATTGTTAAGGTTCGATGACTACATTCTAATGCGTGAAATACCACTACTAATAATATTATAATTAGTAGATACCTATTATAATAATATGAATGTTATATGTATATTTGACCTACAACGGCGAAAGGCATTTTATTTAACCCGAATTTATCATGATGACGTGAACAAGACTAAACGTGAGAAATTTCAAATTACGTTTATTACTTCACTGTACACCAATTCTATTATTAACTTATTCAGTCAGACAATAGGTTCGCGATGCAGTGACATAACTCTGTCTAGCTATGTCCTACTTATGCTGTGTCCATTTTTTATGCCTTCGAAAACTTTGTTCTAAAAATTACACGCACTGCGACTGACTAATTTTAAATTGTCACATCACAACCAATGATTTAAATCATTACTTATACACGCCGTCACCATGCTTCCCTATCACGTGCTCAATGTTCTGGAATAATCTTTTTACACCTATGTATCCATGTGACAAGCAATAAATAAATAAATCACCAAAATGAGTGACCATGATTTAGGTGATTAGGAGTCTGTGATCCCCAGTTTACTGATTAATTTAATGATCGCCATGTGATGCCGGCAGAGTAGAATAGCATCACCCCATATCCTCCGATGGGTGTCGTAGAAGGCGACTAATGGATCAACAAAGGGGTATTGATCACCTTATACTCCACCCACCAATCCGCATTGGGCAAGCGTGGTGGACTACTGCCTAAACCGCCTGCGATGACAAGGGGAGGCCTTGTGTCCCAGCAGTGGGTCGATTTATAAAGGTTGTAATATAAAGACGGGATGCGATGAAAGTTGGTAGTGAAGACTTCTTTTTCTTGACCCCAATTGCGGGAGATATTCCTATCTCCGAAATTGGGGGAGTCGGTGCAATAAGATATTTTAGGATAAGAATACTTTATACTAATGATACTTACACATAAATTTTTTAACCATTGCAGATTTTAGAATAAGTAATTGTTTTAATCCTAAATACAATCAGCATAATCATGTTTAAGAATATAATATAACATTCACAACCACAATTTTAAAAGCATATTAATCTTAACCTACGCATCCCGCAGCCCAAGGCGCATAAAACACTAGACTCTCCCAAAAACAGTGTACTGGCCTGGTCATAAATAATAATTCTAACCCATCACTCAACCATGTAGGTGCATAAAACACTAGACTCTCGACGAAATACTATTATGCGACTATACAATATTTCTAAAAACATTATTGACGCCGCCGCCGTGGTGGAGTGGTCAGTATAGCTGGCTACACATTAAGCGGTCCGGGTTCGAATCCTGGTAGCGGCAAATGTTTGTGTGACGAACACGAATGTTTGTTTGCGAGTCATGGTTGTTTATATATTTATTTAAGTTTATTTATAAAAATATCTAAAATTATTATGTATATTAAAAAAAAAAATGTCCGTTATCTAGTATCCGTAACACAAGTTCTTAATGATACTTACTTCGGGCTAGATAATTGGTGTGAGCGTGAAAATATATTATATTATATTATATTATTATATTATATTATGCAAATAAAAATTATGCATATATGTCTTCGTTACAATTATGCTACAATACATATGGTATCAAAAATTAATTACTTATGCCAAAGTATTATTATGCAAAAAATATGCCAAATTCAATATGCCAAAATATTTTAGGTATAAATACATTATGTCAACGAAAGGGATCCCTTTGCAAACATGTAGAAAAGTGTCAAACCTATGTTCATAAGGGACACGCGAACCGCATGATTTGTCCCCGTACGCAGTTCTGGACAGAGCTAATTCAAAGGTTAAATAGCACTTTTACACCCGTCCATTCAACCAAGCAGGCGTATTGCAATATTTTTTATACCCTAACTGATGTTACTAATTAAATTGCGTAGTCTCATTTGATTTCTGTCCTCTAATAGTCCTCATTACTTGTCCATTACTTCACAAAGCGTAAACAAGAAACAGACAATGGACCGCAACTGTGGCTATAGACATTTCAGAGCATGGCCACCGCTTACCCGACCGACAAATTGGCGTTTTTATTTAAAACTCAAATGGATTACTCTATTGTTTATCATTCAATTCTAGAATGTACTTTTTATAACAAACTTTGTGTTGAAAGGGACTGACGAAGACATTGGTACTTACAAAATATTTTGTGAGTATTTTGTGGTTTACTTTTATATCAAACTGCTGGGTTTTAAATTGATATTAGATTTAATAATGAAATAAAATAACGTTAACAAAACTTACAGATTGTCTGTTATGAAATAAATATCGTAAGGTTTGCGTTTTGTGGTGCGTAGCAATTCCACGATTTCGATGAAAAGAAAAGAAATTATTTCGTCAAAAAGAGTAGCTTGGTGATCATTTGTACTGTTTCGTGCTTCGGAAAGAGTGCTAAAGCTCGTTTTTATCACAAAGTAAATAATATTATAACTTTTTTATGTTTTCATTTTCATTTATTTTTTTTACCCGATTGAGGGTTACATCTGTAAAATTACTTTTATTTAAAACTAGCTGCATCCGACATGCGTTGCAATGCCAGGTAAAAAAAGTTGTAAGTATATTATAGATATTTTGGGCCAGGAACCATCTCGGGCGTTCCCAGAACATCCTTTGAAAGTTTCATACCTAACAATCACATCAATGATTTTTGAACATAGGAGACAAACATACAAACATTGATTTTATTTACATAGATACGTTTCGATGCCACATAAAAAAAATATGTGTAGAGAGCTTTTGGTCTAGGAATTCTCGGGAGTCCCCAGAACATCCTACTAAACTTTCATCACAATCTGATCAATGGTTTCGGAACTCGTGGAGAATAAACATTGATTTATATTTATACAGATAGGGAATACCTTCATTAATTAAATGTAAGACAATTGCACTATGTAACTTAAAATATTTATTGTAAAATAGTTATTGATATAACAAATGTATTTTTTTTGTATAGACTACAGTTTTTGTATAGAATCACGTTATTATGGTTACTACCTACTTCTACAAATAAGAATTGAAGAAGATGACTACTACAAACTGCCAAATTTCTGCAATCTGCTATTTTCCACCTAAAATTTTATTTAAAGTGCAAAATTGATCATTTTGTGACGACCTGACCTGATGTTGTCATACATAGAGTAGCGACTTTCTCTCATGAAAATATGCAGTGATCACTTCCTTTGCGCTTATGACGATTCTCATCCATTTATTTCGCTTCTTCTACTGCTTTTGACCTAATACATTTTGTACCCTTCTCGTTTTGTACCATGAATTATTATGATTGCTAAATAAGTTGCTTAAACACGGCGTTAATGGTTCTAATTTGCATGAGCGTATTATTGTGTAAGACCCATCGCGCCTAGTTGTCGATATAATTAAGACAATTACAATGTTCTGGTGTCGAGGAAATACAGTTTCAGACGGTATGCATTAAAATCGTAAATAACACACACGTAGGAAATGTGAAATTAGAACTGATACCGACGCTGTAATAGAAAAAGAACTTAATTGTTACAGCAATACATTCCACAATCAAATAACAGAGCGCATGAAGTAATTTTTGATTGTGCATGCATTCAAGAGTAGATAATTGCAATGTGATTGTGAATTAACTCTTATGTCATTGAGTTAAATGTGATATTGCCGTGGTTTATTCTTGGTTGCAGCGCAGAATTCGCGCCATTGAATGTCCGTCAATTAAGTTAATTAGAAATTATAATCGATCCTTCGAGTTCCGGACAACAACGATTATAATAACGGATATGTTTGTACGTGTCAGGTTGGGGGTTATCATTTAGAGTTAGACCTTTGGTGTGCCAGATTACATGCTGCCGCCATTACATGCCGTCCGGTAAAATAAATAGAAAAATAAGAAAATAAACAAAAAATATAAAATAAATAAAAATAAAGAAGTAATAGGTCCTCCTATTTACCGTGACATGGGGGGGATATATGTAAAGTTTTCAACTATATTTTCTTATATTTATTTATTTAAATTAAATGGGGAAACTGGACGGCATCTAAAGGTGCCCTCGGTACGTAAGAGGTAAATGTAGTTATCCGTAAATGATAATACAAATTTGGTTAGAACGAAACTTTATTAGCACCTTAGTGGAAAAAAGCGCAAGTCACTTACAAATTGACCTCATAACGCAACAAAAATAGTTGCGTTTTTTACACTAAAACACAGGTACAGTACTGAGCCCTTTCGTTCTCCAGGCGGGAGCTCTTTTGTTCAGTTGAAATATGTAATGGAAACCAAAACACTGAATTTTATACACATAATTTAAATTCTGCACCTGTCGCTGGGTTTAATTCATCATCATCAACAGCTCATATAATGCCCCCACCGAGGGGCTCGAGCCTACAGTCAACCACGCTGGCCAAATGCGGGTTGGTCGACTTCACACACAACCTAAGAATTTCTTCATAAGTGTGTGCAGGTTTCCTCACGATGTTTTTTTTTCACCGTAAAAGCGTCGATTAAACGTACATATGAATTCAAAATTGGAAAACACATTGGTACGTGGCGGGGATCGAACCATTGCCTCCCGGGTGGGAGACGACGCTCTTACGCACTACGTCACCGACGCTTCGTGTTTAATTATACCTTACTCGATTACACCATACAATATCGAAGAAAAACGATAAATTACTACAAAACTAATATGAAAGTTTATTTTTTCCAATTAGTCAATTATCTTCTACAAATTTTTACGTTTCGTCGCAAATGTCAAGAGTCACGGAGAAAGTATCAGCTATTTGGCAAGAGCTCCGCTGATTCAAAGGTCGTTGGGTACAAACTGTCTATATTGACGGTTGTATACTTCAAATTATTCAGCTGTTATGCAACTATTGAGGAGCCAATTGTTTAACACTCGTTCTCGTAGTCAAAACAGGCTTGTAAATGTTCAATCAATCAACATAATGAGTTGTCGTTGTTTTATTCGATAATATCTTAATAGTTTCTTAAATCAATCGTCTTTTAGTTTAACTGTAAGTAGTTAGTATTTTAATCATAGATACAGGACACTGTACATGGGCTATATGAAAGAGAAATAGCATATTAACACGTATATTAGAACGAGATAGTACCAGAGATAGAGACCATCTTACGTACACGCAGGCGGTCTATGTCAGCCTGTCAGTCACGTAGAAAAGACTGTCTGCAGTGCTATTTTTCACGCACACATGCACATTACTCACACATTGGTGCATTTTTTTGGTCTCACCCTAATTTAAATTGAGAGCAGATTAGGAGGAAAAACGTAGATTGAGAATAGAGTATAGATGAGCTACTAAAGAATAATAATTATTAGAGTGAGAAAGCTTATATGTCTGATATATACGGGAGAGCAGGACAAAACATTTTTTGTCTCTGTTTGCGTGTCGGATTTTTATGTTTGCCACCATTGCTTTGGTGGCAGAAAATGCGTGGTGCTTTGATATTTCTCATGATTTTAAGTGATCTTATTTCAGTTTTAACAATCTAATCATTCTAATACGCAGTATTTTGTGTGATTTCATTTGTAGTAATGGTCAATTGTTGTATAATTGGCTGTAAAAGCCAATACTTAGTCTATTGTTGTAGCTATAGGTATAGTATGTAGATACATTGCTATCTCGCTTAGGTGTACGCTGATGACTTATCTATACTCTATTCTCAATCTACGAGGAAAAAGATTTTTATAACTGTCAAGAATTTTTTTAACGTCTATTAATAAACCTAAATCCTTTTTATTAAGTGGAAATTTTCATATTTCAGTTACTACCACGGCTCCAGTAAGAATTAATTGTAAGATAAAAAGTAATTACTCATTTTTGTTTACTGAGAAGAGAAGAAGCGACGCAAGAAAATATAATTTTTTTCCATATGAAATTTAGTAATAAGAACGTTATTATTCGAACGTAAGAATTTTGATCTTATTAAACAGACAGTTAGTAAATACAAAAAGCATTCTTTTACTTGTAAATTATTTAGATAATTAATCTAAATTCAATTCAAATTCAATTCACCGTTAAGTGAAGTTCAACATTAAGTGTTTGTCAGTTTGTCAAATTCAGAAATTTAGAATTGAACTAGTTAAACACCACTATGACTTTATCTCTACTATACTGTACAACAAAATTAATAAAAAACTAAATATTTACCCTCTTTTAAAATACCAATGTAAAACCTTAATTAATAAGTGGCTTCTAGGTCTAGATTATGATACTGTGGAGTCTTTGATTAAATAAAATAGTATACACACACACATACACATACGCACACACACACACACACACACACACACACACACACACACAATACACACATTATGTTGGAGATTGAATCATATTTTTGCTTTTATTTAGAAGTTTTTCTTTTTATTACTTTTTATTTTGTATAAATTAAAACGTTTATCTGTTTATCTAATCATACTGTACCTAATGATTGTAAAATTGAGGTGGGCGCTAATAACTGTGACACAGTCTTTGACTATTACAGTTGTTAACGCAAAATAGTTTGTGAATTGTATGATTTTTGAAAATAAAATTATTATTATTATTATAAGTGATAATTGAAATTACGTACATATTAGTTAACATCTTAATTTTATATAAATTACGTGTCGCGTTGTTTGTCCGCGATGTACTCTTAAACTGCTTAACCGATTTTAATCAAATTTGTACACCATGTGCAGTTTGAGCCAACTTGAGAGATAGGATAGTTTTTATCTTGATAAGTAGTCATATTTTTTTTACTGCAGATACAATGTTATAAGTCAGTAGTATGAAATTACCACAGCAACGCGTGGCCGGGACAGCTAGTAAAACAAGAAGTAATCCAAATAATATACCCCGTCATTACAGCTCAAACAGAAAACATTAAGATTACAGTGCTTCTAAAACGAACAATAAAAATGATTGCAACATTTATGCAAGTGTTGCGTGAAATGAAATGCAAAAAAAAGATAATTCCAAATATTTCGCTATCGAATCTTTTTAAACGATTATAATAATATGCATTAAAGTTGTATAACTGACAGTAGTTTGAGGAATGGTCCGAGTGAACTGGAGCGTGCCAGCCGCAAGTAATAGCCGTGGCCACCAGCTTAATTCAATAAACGGTAGGAAAAACTATGAAATAACATCGCTTTTCACTGACTAATTTCTTTTATTTGTGACTAGTTTAGAAGATATTCTGCTATCGCATAGGCTGTGATCATTTCCTGTGAGACGGGCCGGGTTAAAAGTACATTTTTAGACATCAACGACTTCTAAAACTGACGAGATGATGATGATGAGATACTTATACGAAATTTTGTAACTAAAAAATTAGAAAATCCTCTTGTCTTAGTCAGTGGACGTTTGGGTCACGACGCCTGTACCTTGAGTCCCACAAACCCCTGCAGTTGCATCGTACTGCAGGAATGATGCGTACGTCCATTTGACTTCTTCGACAAATAAGGTAATTTTTCACTAGATTACCTATTTAGAACACAATTACCTTTTTTTGTGTAGTTAGATATAAAATTTACCCCATGTTCAGATTAGTGGAATTGTGAAATTTTAAATGTACCTATTTCCATCTATTAACGTAAGATTTATTTAAAAAAATTCAAGAAATCCAGTATTTTAGATTGTTGGGAGTTAATTAATGACAAGTAAAACGCATTGTCTCGCAATTTATGTAAATTGTAATAGTTTTCGATGAAATTAATTATTAATAATAATAATTCATTATTATTGTTAATGTATTAATGAAATGAAATGAAATGAAATGAAATGAAATGAAAAAGCTCTTTATTTAAATGGACTTTGCTAAGTACTTTTAAATCGTCAAAAGCCCTACCACCATTTCGACGAAATAATTATTTTACTTAAATAATTATTATTATGCTGAGACGGAGAAGAAATGGCGAAAGAAACTCCGCAGCTTACAATTTCGTAATGATTTCAAAACATCATTACATGTCCATAGATATATCAATATGAATAAATTACAATTTTAAATGCGTAAATTTGGGCAGATTTTACTCCCACGCATTTGGATCATTTAAATAATCATTTAACTTGTAATAAGCTTTTTTATATAATTTAGATTTAACAGTTTTTTTAAATTTATTAATAGGCAAGTCTAATATTCTTCGGAAGCTTATTGTAAAAACGTATACATTGGCCCATAAAGGAATTGCTTATTCTGTGGAGACGAGTTTTATATACAACCAAATCGTGTTTCTTCCTAGTATTTACATTGTGCGTATGACATTTCTCGGAAAAATTCATAATATTTTTCTTTACATATAGTAAGTTTTCCAGTATATATTGTGATGACACAGTTAGAATATTTATCTCCTTGAACCTTTCTCTGAGGGAGTCACGCGGACCTAGTTGATAGATTGCTCTAACAGCCCGTTTTTGCAGAACAAAGATGGTATTAATATCTGCAGCACTCCCCCAGAGAAGAATTCCATAAGACATTATGCTGTGAAAATAACTGAAATAAACCATTCTAGCAGTATCTATATCAGTTAGCCGCCTAATAGTTTTAACTGCATATGCCGCAGAACTTAGTTTACCCGAAAGTTTTACAATATGTGGACCCCATTGCAATTTAGAGTCTAACATTACTCCTAAGAAAGTTGTTGTTTCTACAGGTTTCAATTCTACTCCATTTATTTGTACATTAGTTTCTACACATCTCACATTCGGTGTAGTAAACTTAACTAATTTGGTTTTTTTTTCATTCAGCAACAAGTTATTAATATCAAACCAATTAACTACTTTCGCAAGTGCATTGTTCACTTCGTCATAATTATCTAATTTTCTATTTATTTTGAAAATCAAAGAAGTGTCATCCGCAAACAACACAATGTCATGATTGTCCCTTATGTAGTAAGGCAAGTCATTTATGTACACTAGAAAGAGAAATGGACCAAGAATTGAGCCCTGCGGAACACCTATTGTGACTAGAGAACCTGGAGATCTTTTACCATTTATATCAACTTTCTGTATTCTATTGCTCAGGTATGAAGTCATAAGGTTGAGAGCCTTGTTCCTAACGCCGTAATGGTGTAATTTCCTGACCAGAGTATCATGATTAACACAGTCGAAAGCTTTAGATAAATCACAGAAAACCCCAAGGGCGTCGCGTGATTCTTCCCAAGCAGCAAATACCTCCTTTAACAACTCAACTCCCGCATCAATGGTGGAGCGACCCCGAGTGAACCCGAATTGCTTTTGATGAAATATGTTGTATTTATTGAAATGCTTTAATAGTTGATTGAGCATTAGTCTTTCAAAGATCTTACTTAAAGTCGGTAGAATAGAAACAGGCCGAAAATTGGTGGGATCTGAGGTTTCGCCAGATTTAAATAACGGTATAATTTTACTATGTTTCATCAAGTCAGGAAATACACCAGAGTCAATACAATTGTTAAATACGACTACTAAATAAGGAGCTATTATAGTTATAATGGATGAGATTGTCCTGACTGACAGTCCCCAAAGATCCATAGATTTTTTCAGGTCTAGAGTTTTAAACGTATTTATAATATCTTTATAATTAACAGCTGTAAATTCAAAGTTACTATCACATGATGATACATTTTGTTTAAGCAGCTGTTCAGCTGAGGTGGAAGACGACTGAAGTGATTTAGTAGTCTGTATGGGAACATCTGAGAAAAACCTTTCAAATTCCATCGCTACTTCCAAATCAGCTTTAACATTTACATTATTAATCTTTAAGTTAATATTACGGAAGCGTGTTTGACTCCTACCAGTTTCACTGTTAATAATATTCCAGGTTTCTTTAATCTTATTTGTAGAATTCTTAATTTTGTTTTTTAAGTAAACTGACTTGGCAGTGGAACAGGCTCTTTTGAAAACTTTGGAGTAGTCTCTTACATAATTAACAAATACTGGATCAAAATTAAATGATTTTTGACCATACAAATTGTACAACTTATTCCTGCTATTGTAGATACCAGGCGTTGCCCATTCACTAAAGGTTAGATGATCACAGACCGTCTTTACTTTTGGCACAAAAGTGTTGGTAAATTCATCATTTATTAAATTAAATAAAGAACTGTATAGCTTATCCGGACAATCATTATAAGGCAAACATGGTAGCTTCACAATTAATTTCGATTTAAATTTTTCAATTCGGCTTGCATTTATAGGAATAAAATTTATTTTCGTTCTTTGCACTTTAACTTTTTTTCTAGGAAACGATGCTAATTGACCACAATGATCAGAGTGCAACATATTAATAATTGACTTTTGGCTAGGTTTTCGGTTAGTAAAAATATTGTCAATGCAAGTTGCACTTGTTTCAGTAATTCTTGTGGGTTCATAAAAAACGTAGTCCAAATCATAGGACTTAAATAAATTTAAAAAATTACAAGTGATTGAGTTTGTCTCTAATATGTTAATATTAAAGTCTCCACAGATAACAATTATTTTACGACATTTACTGATTTTAAATAGGACATCTTCCATAATTTTTAAAAATTGTTCAAAAGGGGCACATGGTGGTTTGTATACACTAATAACAATGAATTGTTCAAACTCTATACAAGCTATTTCAGTAACTCGCTCAACAGACATACTTACGAGGTCATTTCTTTCCTTACATATAATATTCTTTTTAGTAATTATTAATGAACCACCATGTAATATGTTTTTTCTGCTGTACGAGCTGACAACATGGTGATTACTAAAATTAAACATGAGCTGATGGCTTTTTAGCCAGTGTTCTGTAACACACAATATATCAATATTATTACAATTCATAAATAGCTCCAATTCTAAATTTTTGCCTGACATCCCTTGAATATTTTGGTGGACAAGGTTGATAAAATTATTTTTAGAATTTTTATTCATTACAAGTGGGGAGGATAATTTATCTAAAACCTCAAAATTTGAGTCTAATATTTCATTATATTTAGTACTGCCAGAGTTAGTCTCTTTTGTCTCAATATTTAATTTAAAGAATATGATGCATATTCTAAATTGTCATTACTTAATGTCAAATTTGACTGCCCAATAGAGGCAGAAGTTATAGCCAATGTTTTGGCTTGATTAAAAATAAAGTAACATAGCGATTTTGCTATTTGTTTTTTGTAATTATTACAAAGAAAATATTTATCCTTTGTCAAAAAAAAATTCTTAATAAAACCATTAAAATCAACAATGTCAAATTTTTTATCATAATTTGTCATTAAATGCAATTTCATATTGCATTTATATCTATAGTCATTTTCTGCATGAGTCAATGACCTACTGTAAGGCAGGGTAAATAGAATATTTTTTTTTACATTTAATTTGGAGATGAGAGACATATATGTATTATCATAACATTAACTTGCTGACGTATTGGGTCTCTGTAAGTCAAGAAGTAATTTTTTAATGAATATAAATTGAATATATCGACACACAGTCATGGCTCACCCCGCTTTTTTGAGTTACGACTAGTTTCACATAATGACGTCAAACTCTTCCATTACGAGCTCATACCTTGTAAATAAAATGGATTTTTTATTTCCTTTCAAGTGAAAGTTCGGCTGCTCCAATACAATAAAAACATCTCTTAATAATGTATCTATAAGTATGGAAATAGAAGCTTTAAAGATAATCATAAGCTTTATATATACCTACCATGCCTCAATAACGCTTACTGCAATTATAATGTCGTTATTTTTCACCTATCATAAACAAATTATTTAGTAAATGAATAAGCACTTATTATTCTATAAGAAAGCGGTCACACCTAAAAATAATGCGTAATGTACTTTTGACAAAATAAGAATAAGACAGAAAATTACATGATGAGTACCTACTCTCCTCATTCTCTATAGTTCCAATCTGTTTATTAACGAATTTTACTCAGCTAACCTTTACTGATGATATAACATACCTACATGATATTATTTTATGGATAATAACATAGTTCCGTAGTTCTTTAAAATCTCGAATCTATTATCTAATCCAAATACAATAATTTGTACACGTACTTTATAAATAAATAACTATGACTCCTCAAATAAAGTTTGTGTTCATCACACTAATGGAATTATGCTAAATATTAAAAAATAGTTATTTTTATATCATACTTAGTCTTCTATATCATTCAGGGTTTATTACAAATTCGTAATAGAACTATCATATACAACCATTATCGTTTGACATAAACGTTTTTAAAGAATAAGTATTTTAAATTTTTATAATCACGATTCTTATTGTCAAGTACCCTGTGTGCACGGAACCACGAAATAGTGGAACAATTCAGTTTTTTAGTATGTATGCCCGTCAGCGCCAATAGGGCGAGAGAGTCCACATATTTTAGGGCGACCCCGCCTGTTATGTCTCCATAAAAGATTAAATTACGCTTAAAAAAACTAGTATTACTCTATCCTAATTTATACTTTCGCGTTGACCTTATCTTACCTATTAACATGAGTAAAAACTGTTTTAAACCATAACAACTTTACTGAAGTATTTACTTAACATTTTACTACATGTTAATCGTTGATCTTTCATCAAGAATTCCATCGCGCCTCTTCCATAATTTTTGCAACTTACCCGTTTTATAGTAATGTCAAAGTTGACAACGATCAACCTTGGTTGCGAGTGAAGGCCGAATATTTAGCATAACACGTGATAAGATTGTGTAACTTATTTTTAACATAGTAAAACTTAAAATTGAATGACTCGCCTCATTAAAATTTTAAGAGGGTTTGCCGTATACGGCGTGATGAGTTTCCAATGCAGGATACGAGATAACATTAATCTTTCACATTTATATGCATGGTTTTTTGCCAGTTTTATTGTAATGAAACAAGAATAAGGACCACCTGATGGTAAATTGATAAAATGTCATATATTCACTTTGAAGATTCTTATCTTACTGGGTTTTTTTCTTGGTTATTAAGCAAGAAAAACTCCGCAGTTTGTGCTAAATAAATTATTTCATATGTTCGTTACTGTGACATATCGCTGCTTCAAAACAAAAGGGCCACAATTCGAAAAATCATTTTTTACAGGAGAGCTATTTAAAGTTTCAAAACTTATATTTTGCCTATAAGTACATTTTCTTATTTCATTTAATGTAAGTATTATATATCAGTAAAAGCGTACTTCAAAACAGATTTAAATGAAGTATAAAACGATATTGTTAATATAACATTTAAAAATGTAGAAATAAGGAACTTATGACGTGCGTCTAAACCTCTCACTCCAACATAAAAGTGTAGGAAATGTAATCTTTTATTTTTCAAGCTTGTGGTATTCATCTTACACGGTGGTAAGTATAAGGCTGAAAGAGATTGTAACTTAATTATAATTAATAGACAAAAGCATAAGAGGAAAAATTTACAAAATAAATAATGTAGAAAATAAGGAAAAACGTGTAATAGAATGTGATCAACCAATAGAAATGTACTAGTAGCCTGAGGAACTGCTCCAATTTAACTTAAGTTTAACATTAAATACAACATTGTAAGCATGTGGTCTACATGTTGTCGTACGACGTAGTCCTTAGACCTGAGACGCATGCAGGCCACAAACATTAGGCAAACTATAGTAGTTTAAGTTCAATACAAAACAAAAAACATAAAAACAAAATAACCTCAAAAAAAATATAAATGTACTAGACATTTCTATTTTCTATTTTATATTGATAAAAGAGAAGGGAAAATAAAAAGGACAAAAGATCTATACATAAAATAAAGGGGACCGCAAAAAAATATAATAAGGCCGGAGGTGAGCCTGGAACTATCAACTACATGGGACTGGCTATATTATTATTAACTCATCATAACAGCCTTTATAACTCGACCCACTGCTGGGACACAAGGCCTCTCCTTGTCATCGAAGGAGGTTTAGGCAGTAGTCCATCACGCTTGCCCAATGCGGATTGGTGGACGGAGTATAAGGTGATCAAAACCCCTTCTTCTGGTCTATTAATAGCCTTCTACGACACTCATTGGAGGATATGGGGTGATGCTATTCTACTCTGCGGGCATCACACGGCAATAGTAGATTATTAACCAAGGGGATAAAGCAGTGTCTTCTGTCGCGGGTGACGATTTAAATCGCAAGCGTAACGAAGGACTAGAGGTTTACTCCCGAGTGTAGCGAGGGATTTAAGTTCACCCAAGACTAAGACAGCTTTATCACCGAGGAAAATACCTCTACTTTTCGTACCATTTGCGAAAAAATTAACACAATAATAATATCAGATAACGTATCGTAACGTATTCTTAGAACATTAACTTATTTATAAAAACAAATTAAAATAAACTTAACGTTTATGTATTTGAAGAAAACAAAAACGCGGCAAATTCCTAGACTAATATTTTTTTGTCGGAAAAGCAAAGGCATCAAGCTCATACGGCCTCGTCGGTTTTCGTAATTTTATTTAATAATCATAACTGCACAATAAATGTCAAAAAGATGTATAATGCTTTATATACAAACTCAATGGTGTAAACACAGATGTAGTTCAGTATAAATTTCGGTAAGTATTCCAAATTTAAATCACATTTCCCCCTAGAGGATGAATGAAATTCAGTACAATTTTCTTTCCCTGTTTTTAACAGATTAAAAATGACTATTGTTATGTTCGCTTTTTGTGGCATACAATGTCACTTTTTTGAGCAAGTGGTACGAAATAGTTATTTATTATACAAGAGTGGAAAGTTCCTTTTTAACCGCGTGCTCGATTTGGATGACCGAGCAAGCGAAGGATTCTAAAGTTGAATCACGAGCGCAGCGAGTGATTCTAAATTAGAATCCTGAGCGTCAGCGAGGGAAACAAACGAGCACAAGGTGAAAAATCTTTCCACTCGAGTGCAATACGTAACTTTTCATCCCACCTCAGCGAGGAAATGACAAAATGAAAAAGAATTTTTTCACAATTTAAAAAGTTCTAATCATAAATTTGGCACCATAGAGGTTACATTAAATAGGTTTAATGACGTTTTGAATTTACAATTATATTGAGTACTCATTATATGTTGTGACGTTACCTTATTATAAACTCAGGAATAGCGGGTGTCGGAATTTTAACGAATAAAATTATGACACTTTTATTACAATACTTGTAACTGCAGCAACAATTCACCTCTTTACACTTATTTTTGACCCGACGACCTCAAACAGACTAACTACATTTCGCTTAAACGAAACGTTTTAAAATGTCCTCACTCCCTACTACTACCGCTGGATTGGCGCCATATTGTCTTAACATTTGGCGCGAATTCAAGAAGATACTTAAAATAGCATTCCTTTTTACTTTAAACATAACCAAGGACTAGTAAAATATGTATCAATAAACATTTTAGTAATATTAGTAATTTATAAAAAGAATATAATATTAAATAACGATAAAAGTAGTAATGAGGAGTTATTCATAGTAGCCATTAAAATTATGCTGACAAACATTTAGGCGCGAACTGAACAAAAGTAATCAACATTACCATTTAGCTAATTTTTAAAGGAAGATGGAGTTTTACATAGTTAGGTTATTACAATATAATTTATAAAGATTATTAATGGATATTATAGGCCCGTTACAATTGGAAAAATGGTTTACGACAACTCGGCCATCCAACCCTAAACGAGTCCCTTCGTTATTAATAAATACTCTTATAATTTTCACAACAACAGAATCATTGCTACAATGATGGAATCTTTCTATGGAATACAACACTATAATCATTACCATCATGGAAAATACATAAATCTTATTATACAACCGTTTTTCAATTATCATTATTGGTCATAATTATATTCTCTTACATCAACCTACTTCATGACATTAACTAGGGTATGGAGTATAAGTATCATATGCAGTAATCATAAAATAGGCCTGGTCCACGGATGACGTTGACAATTTCCTGCACTGGATTATGTATGGTTGTACTGCATGCGCCTGGTCCATAACGTTGACCATTACCTGTAGGAACTGGACTAGTCTATACACGACCAGCGATAATATAAAGTGTGCTGATCCATGACGTTGACCATTGCCTGCACTAGACTAGTTAATACACTACTAGTGATAAAATAGAATGTGTCTGGTCCATGACATTGACCATTACCTGCACTAGACTAGTTTATACACGACTAGTGATAAAATTAGAATGTGCCTGATCCACGACATTGACATGCACTGAAGTTGCTAAATGTGCCTGGTCCATGACGTTGACCATTACCTGCACTAAACTTGCTAAATGTGCCTGGTCCATGACATTGACCATTACCTGCACTGAACTTGCTAAATGTGCCTGGTCCATGACATTGACCATTACCTGCACTGAACTTGCTAAATGTGCCTGGTCCATGACATTGACCATTACCTGCACTGAACTTGCTAAATGTGCCTGGTCCATGACGTTGACCATTACCTGCACTAGACTAGTTCATATACGACTAGTGAAAAAAATAGAATGTGCCTGGTCCATGACATTGACCATTACCTGCACTGAACCTCCTAAATGTGCCTGGTCCATGACGTTGACCATTACCTGCACTGAACTTGCTAAATGTGCCTGGTCCATGACGTTGACCATTACCTGCACTGGACTTGCTAAATGTGCCTGGTCCATGACGTTGACCATTACCTGCACTGGACTTGCTAAATGTGCCTGGTCCATGACGTTGACCATTACCTGCACTGGACTTGCTAAATGTGCCTGTGAATAAAAAATAATTCAACAGTTCTCTTTTACGTTCATTTTGAGATAAACTTAAGACCTCGAAAAAAAACTTATCCAACTAGGATAGGACCTCCAAGATATTCAAACATGGCAGCGGCAATAAATAGTAAATTTTTAAACATGACTCCCAATATCTTAGTCCGAACATGGTCATTAACACTTCTGCGTTGACCATAGCTTGTTTAAGTCAGTTGTTCCTCACCATACAACACCATAGCGAATGGTTGAGTACACATATCTATTGTACACTGTTAAAGATGCTTGTACAGATACTACCTGTCAGACTCTTCTAATAGCGAACACAAACTGATTAACTCTAGACCAAACATTATTTATATTCTCTCCATTTACAGTTAGAATCAATAATCATCCATTTCATTACATTTTATGAATAAACATTGGGGAGGAGTTCGTTCGGTATGAAAATTATTAAATTTAGTTATGGAAGTTATTTATAGGTAAATTATTTGATGTTAGCTATATTTTTGCTTAGTGGAAAATATTTTACTGTTTTCTACTCACCGTGATGTACCTTCCAAACTTGTATACTGTTTCTATCGAGAAGTTTAAGAAGTCTGCTGTACATTACCTTCTCGTACATTTTGGAAAAAATAGGGATTAGTGTAATAGGTCTACAGTTATCAGTTTTATACTTCTCACCTTGTTTATATAATGGTTTCATCATGGATTTTTTTAATATCAGGCAATATATCTTGGCTTATCAATAAATTAATGACATGCAACAATGGTTCTAAGATACTGCCTAAATTATATTTAGTAATATCAGCTCGTATACCATCAATGCCAACCTCCTTAGAAATACCATACACTACAGGTTCAAAAATATGCTTTTCTCAACACTCAATCACTTAAATTATCTATATTTGAATTACAGATATTTTTAACAATATTTACGAAGTAACCGTTGAATAAATTAGAAATTGACAGAAATTAAAACAGGAGTGTCAATAACATCTTCATTATCATTCATTCTAAGTTTATCAATTGTCCTATTACAATGATCAGTGGTAGTACATTTCTTTGTTATATATACTCCATGTATGTATCTTTACTCATTTTTGCTATTAATTAAACGCTTAGTGTTTACTGAGTTTTGGTGTGAGAGTAACATCGTTTTAACCACGTGTATATTGTTCCAACCACCTGTCTATCGTTCCAACCGTATATTTTGCACACTCTTCTAACTTATGAATCTACGCATCTACTGTATGTTCCTTGTGCAAGGGATCGAATTTCGATATTACGTTCAAAACGGGAAATGTGTCACTGTCGTCCTTAGATTTCATATTTATTCATGACATCGAGAAACTTACTTACTTAAAAAGAAATTTTCAACATGGTCATGTACCTGTACCTTGTACCTTTAATGTAGTTATTATTACTACATATCGCTTGAGCCAACTCTTCGAAGTTTGGGTATATCGCTGCCTCGAACACTCACGTGACCCTGGGCGTTTTGAAGCAGATTTAGTCTCCATTGGTCGTTTGAGAGCGCAGTGGCGTGCGATCTCGAGACTGGTTGCGGCTTCGTATGTCCTTTCGTGATACAGCAGCAATCTTGGACCTTGATCTGTTATTTCACTGCCTTATTTCCATACCCATGACCTCGAAAGAATTTAAACATACTGCATTAGCAATAGTATCCTCAACTTAGTGTACGTACGTAAAACAAATTGAAGTTTATAGGAAAAATATTTTAAATAACCATATCATATCCAAAAAGCTACCAGGGAGTGTCCTTGGCGAGCATTCGGAACATAATATAGCGTATGCAACCAAAAAAAAGTAATACGGGGAGTGCCCCGATCAATTACCTTCAATTGGCTTACACTTAATAAAAGCTTAGGTACATACAAGGTAAAGGAAGAAAACTTCTTGATACCCACATTTCATTCAGAACACTACCAGGGTGTGCCCTGGCCGAGTATTCAGAACGCAATATGGTATGCGTAACCAAAAGAAAGCAATACGGGGAGTGCCCCGATCAATTACCTTCAATTGGCTTATACTTAATAAAAGCTTAGCGACATACAAGGTAAAGGAAGAAAACTTCTTGTTACCCACATTTCATTCAGAACACTACCAGGGTGTGCCCTGGCCGAGTATTCAGAACGCAATATGGTATGCGAAACCAAAAGAAAGCAATACGGGGTGTGCCCCGATCAATTTCCTTCAATTGGTATACAATAGAAGCTCAGGTCTTACGGAAAAAAAAAATGTTTTCAATAATCATATTCCATTCAGAACGCTACCAGGGAGTGCCCTGGCCGAGTATTCAGAACACAATATGATGCAGGTAACCGAAAAAAAACAATACGGGGAGTGCCCCGATCAATTACCTTTAATCGGTACTGCATTAACCCATCAAAGCAATACAGGTGGTACCCCTATCAATTATTTTCACTAGGCCTTCATAATGTGTAACAAATAACACTAGCTTTTAAGATGAAACAAGAACGTTACATAAATTATAACCATAAATAACATGAATCGATATTTTTAAAGAGAAAAGCTAATGAGAAAAAAATCGCTCGTACTTACACTTTTTCTTTTGCAGGCGTCTTCTTTTTCAGATCCCACTTCTGAGTTGTGACGTTACCTTATTATAAACTCAGGAATAGCGGGTGTCGGAATTTTAACGAATAAAATTATGACACTTTTATTACAATACTTGTAACTGCAGCAACAATACACCTCTTTACACTTATTTTTGACCCGACGACCTCAAACAGACTAACTACATTTCGCTTAAACGAAACGTTTTAAAATGTCCTCACTCCCTACTACTACCGCTGGATTGGCGCCATATTGTCTTAACATTTGGCGCGAATTCAAGAAGATACTTAAAATAGCATTCCTTTTTACTTTAAACATAACCAAGGACTAGTAAAATATGTATCAATAAACATTTTAGTAATATTAGTAATTTATAAAAAGAATATAATATTAAATAACGATAAAAGTAGTAATGAGGAGTTATTCATAGTAGCCATTAAAATTATGCTGACAAACATTTAGGCGCGAACTGAACAAAAGTAATCAACATTACCATTTAGCTAATTTTTAAAGGAAGATGGAGTTTTACATAGTTAGGTTATTACAATATAATTTATAAAGATTATTAATGGATATTATAGGCCCGTTACAATTGGAAAAATGGTTTACGACAATGTGATGTTCTAAATTCAAATCTACTTTGCCACTCAAGCGAATAAAATAGAATTTTCCAGCCAGATTTTGAAGCGCAAAATTACACTTTCCGAGGTGGTGGGATGAAAAGGTGATTTATTATTAACTGTCGGAACACAAGAATGCAATTAACACTATGGCGACAGCCTTTTGGATAAGATCATCATCAGAGAGACGTCCACTGTGGATACGATGGTGATCGCTAACATGTAGTCAGAAAACAAATTGATAGTTTCAGAATTTCAACATCTGCAAGCCTTGATTTTTGTGTCTAATTTCACTTGATATGATTTGAAATTTTTACCAAACTTAGTAGAAAATTAAAGGCATGAAAGAGTCTCATCTCAGCACTTATCATGACTATTTAAAATGACGATGAAACATTGCCAAGTCTATTTCCTATAATCGATCGTACACTATTATTATGTGAAAGGGTTAATTCAAAGCTCAAATGAACTACTAATAAAACCTCAATGAAACCTCAATGAATTCACGTAATTCTCAAAGGAACACAACATGAATGAACTCACAGGGGCATGAATTACATACGTGGAAGTATATATTATACAGTGTTAACTTTCTACGTATCCTTGTAAGAAAAAATGTAAGTAACGCCGTAGTAATGCGTTCGATGAATCGATCGTAATAATGTGATAAAACCAAAACCGTGGTGGTACTGATGAGAGATGGCAAACCTCATTTTTTGATGAGGTTGATGGAAAGAAGCGTTGGTGGCGTAGTGCGTAAGAGCGTCGTCTCCCACCCGGGAGGCACTGGTTCGATCCCCGCCACGTACCAATGTGTTTTCAAATTTTGAAATCATATACGTACGTTTAATCGACGCTTTTACGGTGAAGGAAAAACATCGTGAGGAAACCTGCACACACCTATGAAGAAATTCTTAGGTTGTGTGTGAAGTCGACCAACCCGCACTCGGTCAGCGTGGTTGACTAAGGTCTAATCGCCCCTAATGTGGGGTAAGCTCGAGTCCCTCGGTGGGAACATTATATGAGCTGTTGATGATGACTTTTATAAAAAGCCCCAAATTGACACTATCCTAGCTGATTATAAGCTTAAGTGGAGTCAAAATTCAAAAATAGCTAGTGCGAGACAAAATTATAATAAGCACCCTTATGTACACTAGCCACAACCGCCTTGCCGCTGACCTGCAACGTGCTTCTACACGCCTTTTTGAGTGATCCAGCATTGTAAGAAAGAAGAAGATCGTGAGCTAGATGAGTATTCCGTTTCTTGATTATCTGACAAAAAAATTAGTTGGCTAATTTCTTTGGAATGAATGGCGGCCACAGTTTGTCGGTGACATGCAGGAAGGGAAAAGGGAATTGATTGAGATTTGGGAAAAAACTTTCTAGAACACTTATTGGCGTATAAACGATGGAACATGGTCTATGACGCAACATCGCGAAGTAATTGCAGAGGCACAAGACGGAAAAGATAGAGCAAATTGCTAAAAACTTTTAGTAATAAAAACCCATCTTTAACTAAAATGTTCTAAAGCTTGAAATTAATAAAAACTACTGGTAGCTCCCGGCTTCGCTAATTTATAGCCTATATATATTATGATATGATTCTGATGTATGGAGTATTATTGTAAAGTTTCATTATGATCTGTTGCGTAGTTTTTGCTTGAAGGAGTAACAATTTTACATTTATAATATTAGTAGGACTACCGGTCGCCCGCGGCTTCGCTCGCGTTGTCGTGTGATCGCGCCAAAAAGTATCCTATGTCCTTCCCAGGCTGTCAAAATAATACTTTTCATCAAAATCGGTCCAGTTGTTTTGAAGCCTATTCTATGCAAGAAAACAAACAATGAAATCTTTACTCTTTATATTATTAGTAAAGAGAACAGATTAGAATCTTTAGTGCGTTTGGATATTTGTTTTGCTCTATAAGAATTTTGAAGATCACAAGTGTTGTACAGTCATCGGTAAGTGCCCTCGGGTAAATTCACGGCCGGAAGCTTTGTAAATATAGTTCATAGGTTTTGCTTCTTAGATTAGTCATCTAAGTTTTGCTTAATATCAGTTTGACATTAGTGGAGCCCGCCCAGCGCAGCTCAAATGTCACGGTGATGTCAGAGTGGAGCACGAATTTGGTATTTACAGCTCAATATCATTATAAATAAGTGTCGTATTTTTTTAACACTTAATTTGGCTAATATATAATAAACTTTTTTGGTAATATAATTACTTACTCAGATGCCAAAGGCGTGGGTAGACACTCAACATTTAAACTAATAATTATTATAAGAAAAAAAGCAGGATATTGACGATATTAACCGCAGCACAGAAGAAAACAAAACCAAATCGATAACATTTTGACATCCAAGTGCATAAGGGGTGTAAGCTCGGAGTTATTTCAAATCCTCTTTACTTGAAATTAATGTAGAAGAAAGGACATGAATGCGTTTTCTAAATTCATCATAATCCTGTTCCTAATTTTGTTTGTCATCTCATTCAAGATTGCCAGTTTATTTCTTGCTGTGAGTTTTTTATTTGTTTGTTTATTGGAATAATACTCAACATAATCAAAGTTATGCAATTTTTTAGGCTAATTACGAATTATTCAACATATATTATACGTAAACTCGATTGATTTATTCATGACAATGTGCATTTATTAAATGCAATAAAAGCTTATTAATAAATGAAGCATGTAATTTAAATAATCAATTAATGGAAGAAAATGAACCTCGAGAAAGGGTTTAACTAAGAAGTGAAAGGAAGATTGATATCATAATTTCACTATATAAAATTATTAAAACTTATCTAAATCAATAACGCTGTATTGTTTCCCAAAAAAATATCAAATTTGAAGATCAATGCCACTCGAATTGTCAAGATTCGACTGACGACCCGGTATCAATTCAATTTATCGATAATCGCAAACCAGATCTCGAGCACAGAATCACGGAAAGTAAATATTTAGAAATCGAGAAGCACAATGTAATGTTGCATAAATCCGTGTGAAAAGTGAAAGAATATATCGATATCGGCAAACTAGGCACGTTGCACTTTCTCAGTAGTGATGTGACTGACCGCGCCATTGAGAATTCTGCTTGAGTAACGATTACGAGTAATATTTTTTAATCCAGTAAAAATCTTTCGTGGTGACGCAAGGCGTGGTGTTTTTATGCTCATGTTTCGATTTAGAAAATAAAGTAACTTATACCACAAGTACATACAACAATAGAGTTTAAAATGCTTCTGTCGCAGGCGTCTATATAGTTTTTGGTCTTTACTTTTTTCAAATATATGTCTATGATTTTTTTTCGCTTACCAGTATGTAGATATTAGCTTTGTGATTGTTTGTCTGTCTTCGTTTCGGAACCAGGATTATTTTTTACAGGACTATTATTTTTCTTAGTTCAGCATTGAAGTAAATATTACTTCATCTATCTTGAATTGGTGGCGAAGAATACCGATTACAGATAGCCGACTCAATTGAATTGGCTCCTCTGGCCATACATACACTTTACAGATTGGTTCTTGGATAAAGTTGGCTAACACTAACGAGAACATTGATTTACTGAACTAGGATATTGCTCACTAGATCGTGTTCTGAAGAATAGTATGATATCTCTTATAAAGAAAGAGTCAATCTTAGTGTAATTTATAAAAATACTAGCATACTAGAGAAGTTAGTGATTCTCCACACAAACTTCCGCCTCTCTTTTCACCCTCTAAATTATGATTTCCGTTCTCTGTCAGTCCCATGGTCTTAAACTATCCCCATGTGAAATTTCAGAGTTACGATTGCAAAGGTAGTTCGCGATTGCAAAGGTCATCTTGATTACGTTTCTTATATACAGTTCATATGTTGAACTAATTACCAAAAATATAAAGCTGTTTGTATGTTTGTAACGAATGATAGTTTAAAATATTAACCATAGTTTGATGTTCTAAGTTAGAGTGGAAGTAATACAGTTCTCATGGCAATAGTAATGAATTTAATTAGCCAATCTGGTGGCAATCGTGGAGCGAGCGGTCGCAGGATGTTGGCCAAGTGTGATGGGGTGCGTGTCGCAAGCGTGACTCAGCGACGAACGCTTATTTATGCGTTAAGGTTTGGTTAAGGTGGAGTTCAATGGGTAGTCGATACAGCCGTGTGTAACTTTTCTAGAATGATGTTCTCTTGATTTGCGAGCACTACACATTGTAAATGGGTGAATTTCCTAAATGATTTTTTTTTTCTTCGGTGAAATTAGTTTTTTTTACATGAATGACTATTGCTGTTGGATGCATATTACAAATCGGTCTTTTTTATGTTCTTTTTAGTTTGACATTTTGGTTATAATTCAATATACCTACGAGTTGGCTGTCACCGCTTCTTTCTACGGGTCCTTGTTCCATTAAATTTGTTATGTCTATTTCTTCCATATTCCCTACGTTATTCCTAATTCTCGCGAGCTATCAATAACACCGCATATGGAAATATTGAATTTTGTTACTAATTTTATTTGGCATGATTTAAAAAATTTGAAATTTATACGAAATTAAATTAACTTTTCTCTTATCTTTCGTTTGGTATAAATTTCAAACATTTTACTGCAGATGGACTTTACTTTCAGCGTGGCCAGAGACTTAAAAGGCGTGAACAACGGTCAATGGCGTGAACTCTTTCATTCTTTTACTGAATTATTTCTTATTTTCTCATCTGATCCCGATTTTTTAGTAAATATAATTACTTATTTTTATTTATTTAACCATTTATGTACACATAAAACAATTACAAAAGAACAATACAATAGACTGAAAATTGTACAGATGTACTGCTTATTTTTGTTAAATAATAAATTAACTTAATAAATATTCTCAAATCACGCATCTCATTCTAGGAATAACTTCAGCCGCGTTGCATCGGTCGCATGTGTCTGTCATCAACGAAATTGCACCTTAAATCATTCATATTCAACAGTGATATTAGTAAACATAACACGCATCCCTTGCGAAAATATTATTTATAATTAAATACACTAAACGGACCTCTTGTGCATACCAATTGAGGAACTAAAAGAAATGTAATAGCTAATTTTCTCCCGCGTTTATTTCAAATTCATTGCTAGAGTAAGAATACTTTAAAAAACATAAATGCTTTTACAATATTTTTACAACTATAATTCTGTTAAGCCTACAATATAATGCATGCTGTACGGCATTGTTTGACTGCCAAATATAAAATTCAAGAAATATATAATTATTTTCTTCATATACATACGTTATTATATATACATACGTTAGTTTCGTTCACAACTTCATTGTGTGACAGTTCGCCTATAACTTAGTTACCTGAAACAAAATACCAAACATTATATTTTTCGTCGCCGCCGTACGCCGTCGTGGTGGAGTGGTCAGTATAGCTGGCTTCACATCAAGCGGTCCGGGTTCGAATCCTGGTAGCGGCAAATGTTTGTGTGACGAACACGAATGTTTGTTTGCGAGTCATGGTTGTTTATATATTTATTTAAGTTTATTTATAAAAATATCTAAAATTATTATGTATATTAAAAAAAATGTCCGTTATCTAGTATCCGTAACACAAGTTCTTAATGATACTTACTTCGGGCTAGATAATTGGTGTGAGCGTGGAAATATATTATTATTATTATTATTATTATTACTAAAACCTTGTGATTATCAATAATTGTTATTTGTAAAAAAATAACATAATCATAGACACTAGACAGTAACGGCCAGTTGCACTAAGTTTTAAGCTTTACATTTTTGCAAAAATAACATAAAACCAAAAAATGTATAGGAATGTGTGGTTCCATTTTTAATTAAATTATGTGTGAAATTTTTTTACGAAATTGTAAAAAATAGAAATTGTTGCAACCGGTCGTAAATATTTACAATATTGGCTCTCCTCTATAAACTTTCATCACGGTTAAGTAAACCTCGTAACGAAAGATAATGTTACCATTTTACAAACACCTGCACTGATCGGATAATCTACGATTGTCACTTACCATCAGCGTAATGTAAATTTTAATGTGATTGCAATATGGTCCTAATTCATGAGCACAAAAACAATAATGAATGATTCTGAGCAGTCATCTTGCAAACGTCTAGTCATCATATGAATATTATTACGCCATAAAGAAGTTCGTTGTACTGTATATGCCGTGTATATGCCGGGTCGTCTGGGTAGGTACCACCGCCTTTCTTATTTCTGCCGTGAAACAGTTCGCTGTGTGTTCAGATTGAAGGGAAAGGTAGCCAGTGTAATTACTGGGCATGGAGGGCATATCATCTTAATCCCTAGGACGCACAACCTACATGCAGTCTGTGATTTACCCTTCATATTGCAAGTGTCTATAGGCGACGTTAACCACTTAATACCAGTTGGGCCGCAAGCTTGTTTACCATCTCGTAACATATAAAATAGTCTCCTTTTACATAAAATTACAGTATTAGGTCTTAGTTATATTAATTTTGTACTAAGTGGTCGCCCGCGGCTACGCTCGCTCCAAAGTCAGTTATCACGATAGAAAAGTCGCGTATCTCATATCATTTTCAGGGTCTCAAACACCATACCAAATTTTATCAAAATCGGTTCATTGGTTTAGGCATGCAAGCGTGACACACAGACAGACAGAGTTACTTTCGCATTCATAATATTAGTAGGGATTCCAAACGGATACCACTTTTTAAGAGCCTCCCCCACAGATATATCAATCTAAGGCCTCTCCACTTTATCCCATTTCGATATAGGATCTAATAATGTGGAAGCGCTTTTTTTAATTTATTCTATTTTACATTTCTAACAGATACTTTTTTTTCTTTCATCCCAAAACAATTCAAAAATAAGTAAATGTATTTGAAAAAATAAAAGTAACATTGATAACTGGGGCAATGAAATAGGAATTATGACAGCCAGGTGGATTTAATATAATCTGTATTGCCAACAAAACAAAGCCGTATATAAAGGTTGAACCTGAAACTCTCGAACCACTATCTAGACTAGACCTTTAATAGTTTTCGACAGAACTGCCAAATTTTTGAAAAATACATCAAGGGTATGAAAGCTATCAACATATTTGAAGAATGATGAAGAAAGGTCATCGACCTATCATAAAAAAAATGTTTTCAAAGATAATCATGTGTATAGTCACGACAAGACAACGTGAGGTAATTCACAATGTGACTACTGGCTTTCCATTAAATGTTATTCGTAAGCAGAGGTTTTATAACATATTTATGAAGGATTTTGGCGACGCACCATGATTTCAACATTTTTTTAAAATATCTTACGCTCACTTACTAACCAAAACGAAGAATATTGTGGAATAATTTTATTTTTGCGTTTACAAACGCGTAAATATAATACTAGAAAAATGCACCGAAAAAAATCGACTTGCCTCAGGCGGGACTCGAACCCGCACCTTCCACAATCCGGGTGGATCAGTGCATTTTTTCTAGAAGAATATTGTTCTTAAATTTTTGAAATGCCTTAGTGTTAAGAGGATAGAGAGCATAGTAGAGTAATTTTCCACTTGTATTACGAGCGCCGACGCTGTGGAAGAAGGTATCTCCGCCTTACCGAAACGGCAAGTAAGGCATCCAAAAGGTCAGAGTTGCGTGGACTCTCCGATGTTTCAAGCATCTATTCTTATCATAATGACACTTTGAACAAGGCTGTTACATCAGCTCAGTTAATTTTCGGAATAAATCACGTAGTGACAGTTTTATTTTTTGTAATATTGTTTTTATTTTTTGTTTGGCAAGTTTAGTTATGATTGAAATAGATACCAAATTAAATAGAAAACGAAAAATATGGAAAGAAATCCTGTCATGGATAAGTGCTGAGACGGGACTTGAACACGCGACCTTTCGTTATACGGGTGACTGCTCTTCCAACTGAGCTACACAGGACTGTCTGACCACAACGAATTTAGCCATGTCTTTCGTTTTTGGATTACTTATGTCATCAAGTTGACGTATGCCTAACAATGTTGCAGATTTACATCTTTAACACCCGATGAAATATTTTTACAAATTTTTGCTTTTTTTTGAAATATTGTTTTTATTTTTTGTTTGGCAAGTTTAGTTATGATTGAAATTGATACCAAATTAAATAGAAAACGAAAAACATGGAAAAAAAGGAAGGAAAGGAAGTTTTGTTTTTGAAAATTTATGCACAGTGCCATTTTTCAACGAACTTGGCTATATTAATATCTGTAATAATATTAATTTGTTCTTTTAATGTACTCAACTGACTTTAAACGTGTACAATGTGGGGCCGATGCTAAGGTTACTGTGACGTATTCATTTATAACAAGTAAACTAATTTGTGAAACAAAATATAAAATCAATTTTCAATTCATTACAACGTCCAACCCTGGACCAACCTTCTCAGTTTTACATACTGTCAACTCACGATGCATGTTAATAGCTTAGAGCGAGAATAAATCCTTCAACTGAACTTTCTTTGCAACAGGAAATATATGGATGAATAAACAAAACAGCTGCTGTATATATGTTACCACTCTCGGACGTTACAAAGTGAATATTGTCAACTGCTTTCGCCTTCTAGGGTTGTCAATTGCGACTTGTCAAAATTATCAAAATCCAATATTTAAAGAATAGAGTAACATAACAAGAATATTGCCCTGAGACGGGACAATATGTTTAGTTTGTGAGAAACAATGGATCATACAAATTTAATTGAGTTCCTCCAAATCTTCAACTCATTGGAAGGCCATCGTCTAAATAGCAAAAGGGATATCTTCTAGAATTTATCAACAACTCAAGTCTAGGACACATCTACATCAGAGTTAAATTTCATAGTAAAAATTGTTACTATGTTTTTAAGCAGTGTTTAGTCTGAAATAAATAAAGTACCTAACAAATAATTATGATTATTAAACTCCTTCATTTTCAAAATAAATTATTTATTTATTAATCTCGTTCATCATAACATTATTATATATTTAAAAACATTGGTTTCATAAAACTGTTACCCTATGCCTTCTAATGATGAACAAAGTACTGGACGGATTTTAAAATGAAACTTTACAATAAGCTCATAAATCCCAATAACATATAGGCTATAATTTAACCGACATTGACGCGAACGAAGCCGCGTGCTACCACTAGTATAATATAAATAAATATGTGTATATAGTATATCGGATGATGCTGAAATAGTTCTCATGGACAAAATCAAAAGTTTAATTAAATTATGAATCAAGTGACGTCACTAAGCTGTATTTCGAAAGATAATAAGAGCTAGTTAACATTAAAAATAGCTAAGTACACGTCAAATGGCATACAATTAGACAAAATCATAACAATGCGGTTAGCGCAGCGTATTCTTGAGGCAACCAGTGTTTTGTGGTTTGAGAATATTATTTTAAGTTGATACTTAGGAGTTTGGAGTAGACGAGGAACACAATTTTTAAGAGAAAAATCCATAAAGTAAGTTTTGTTAATACATCCATAAAATTAATCATTATTTTTCCAAACTTTTTTATGAGCATTTTAACATGAACGTTTTCTTTTCTTTACTTTAACATTATTGGTATACATTACGCAGATAATTAGGTCTCAAATTATCCTCCTAATATTATAAACGCGAAAGTTTGTATGGATGCACGAGTTTTGTTACTTTTTCACGCAAAAACTTCTGAATGGATTTTTATGAAACTTGACAATAATATAGCTCATACATAGAATAACATAGAGGCTATAATTCATTATACTAATCTTGCGCAGACGAAGTCACGCTTAGAAGCTAGTACCTATGCTATATATAATTTGAAGCATATTTGAAGTAACCTTCTTTACACATTTTATAAATAATTCATGACTCCTTAGTCAGAGAGGTTATAGGTTCACTTATTATACTTAATATACTACATATATTTCTATAGATTAGTAAAAGAAAAACATACCTTTTTGTTTAATCATAACCACTAACCACAGAACAACTTTAGTATTCTGAAACTGTTTCAAAATATTTCAAACAACTTACATCTGGCAAAGACTTTAAACCCAAACTCATTATAAATAAGCGTCATTTCCCAACGGCAAGTGTCATAACTTATCTGTCGTCTTACATACGCTCCGGTTCGTGTCGGCATGTCCAGTTTCTAGTTACCCATTACAAGCGATCGCGGTAATGTTTTCCTTGATGGTGTTAAGTGAGAATCATCTTAAAAACCACAGTCGTTTGGTGGATATTCGATTGACAGGATTACATACTAAAGATTACCAGATGCTTACGAAAATATCTAGAACACTTCCCCGTATATGATAGAGATCTTTGTTTGGAAGTAGCAAATAAAAGATGAATATTACCTTTAAAAATCTCTCCAGCACCAAAAGACCTCTTTTGCTTCGTAAAATCTCGAAGGAAAAACGCTTTTTACTGCGAGCTCTGAACAGGACTGTAACGTTCAATATAAATTATTTTACTAATCTTTCTTTTAATTTTCAATAATTATTTTTAAGATAATAAACATGTAGGTAACAAGTATTGCCTTGTTTTTCTCACCTATAATAATTTCCTCGCTGTAGAGCTGAAAAGTTGTATGTTTCACACGAGAGCAAATTTTTTTTGTCTCGTGCCTTTAAATCACTTACTGCACTCAGTAGTCTATTAATTCTAGACTACTTCGCTAGTTCGTGATTAACTATCGGCACTCGCAGCAAAAACTAACTTTGCTCACTCATTGTACATTGTACTAGCTCAGGCAGTAAAAAAGAAAGCTTCAGACAGCATATTTATCGTATGTCTCAAATACCTGCGATCCAGACATTCTTTGTTTCACCGCAATTAAGACATGTACTATAGTTCGGTGTAATTCCTGTCACGAACAGGACCCATTCTTGTCCTGTGGGTGTCGTAAAAGCCGATTGAAAGAGTTTCTGAATCACTTGCAAAACATAGCACCAAGGGCTTACTCGTGCGGTCTCAGTAAACCACACGCAACAGTACTACAAGGAGCGATGGTGTCAGACAGCAGGCCGACCATAACATAAAACCTTAACTACATATTTATAATCACTGACGTTTATAGATTGGCCATGAATCAACTAGGGCGAGACCGAAAAAATGCACCATTATGTGCGTAATACGCTTGTATACATGCAAAATAGTACTGCAGTCTGACAGTTGATGTCTTTTCTACGTGACTGAGAGGCCGACATAGGCCGCCTGCGTGTACGTGAAATGGTCTCGTCTATCTATCTCGTTCTAATAACGTGTTAGTATGCTCTTTCTCTTTCACATTGCCCATTTACAGTTTCCTATATCTATGATGGCGACAGACTATTTTTAATATGACGGGAGCTAGCTAGGCTAATGAAAACAAACACTACTTCACCAATCAGTCTGAACAGTAAACTAAGTATACCTCTTGCGTATATTATTGTTAACGGATCATTGAACTGATTTGTGTGATGAAAATTAAAATTAATATAAACATTCTGTAACATATTTACCTACCTGTGGTTAGTTTAGTCAACACCACATAAGTTTACCAATACTACCACAGACTTACTTAAATATTTCTTAACTTAACGACGAGTTATTTAAATTGGTTTGTTTGGTAACACTCTCTCACGCACTTGCGTTATTTTGGTTATAATTGTGTCTTCATATAAAATCGGTTCAAACATGCAATTTTATCTGATGATTATATATTTTTAATATAATAGCTACATACATAGTACCCTAATATTATAGATAACAATGAGATTAAAAAACGGTAAGAGAAAATTATGATTTCTTGTGTTTCGGCTATTAGCGTTGGTACATACAACTGCGTGTCAGAGCATTACAAACTAACTTTGCTCAATAGACTGTGCACTCTATAGCTAGGTAATAATATATAATTATGCAACAAGACTGAAATAATATTTTTTATTAACAAAAATTGATTCAAAAATCAGAATAGCAGGCTGTAAGTTTTATTATCTTCTCAATCATTTTATTGCTACTACGGTTTTAAGCGTTTGAAAGCAAAAGTTTGTTATAGTTCTCAAAATAAGGATTCATTTATTTAATAGATGTGACTTTACGTGTAAAGTGTCCATAAGCTTATTTAGAACTTTAGCTATACGAGAAAGAAAAGTACTCTTCTATTTTACGTTCAGAAACGACCTCGGTCCCCCAGTTACCTAATCATAATTTGCAACCTCACGCATCAATTTCGGATATCCGTTCTGCTTAATTTTCTCACGAAAACTAGTTTATCTCCGATCTCTTTACATACAATAGACAATCAGAAACTTCGTAACTGCACCTTGAGGTCTATGGTCACCAAGATGGCGCTCACAAAAAACAATGACTTTTCAACAAACTAAGTTGAAGAACATGTGATGACATTTATTTCATTAATTATACTTTTTTGAAAGAGATTTCTCATAGCACAATAATTTAATGGTTAACAATTCGAGGTTAGGTAAACAATAGAAACACTTCCTATTCATTTAAGTGTAGGTAGTTTGCAAACCTTGTTAACTAGAGTCATTACTACATACGCTACATATTTTTTTCAAAAGCGGACCTGGTGGCTATGTAATATTATTGTTCCTCCCTCAATCTTCCTGTTTAGTTAAAACAAAGGAACCTGTACCCCTAGTTATTTGTTTGATCAAAACTCACACTAAGTGGTAAGGTACGGTACTGTACTGGTAAGGTACTGGTAAGGGTGGTGGTATATAGGAATGTGTCTTCGGTTTTTTTCTATCTTGAAATTTGGGTGAAAATGTGGGTTTCACACATTTCAATGCATCTAGGAAGTGTTTGACGTGAAATCTATGGTGACTGATGAGGTAATGAAAATTACTATAAAGTTTATATCGTCATACACACAATCAAATCTCATTTTTATTGATTCCACTTAAGAGGATAGTACGGCGCGCACGTCTCCATACAAATGAAGAAAACGTTTTCTTACCCCTATTTCTTATGCGATCTTTATGATGTATTAGAATGTTTTTAATAAAAAGAAAAAATATATGTATGTACAGTCAACAGCACGTCGGGCTATACAAAACTGTCAAATTTCTCTAAACTATTTTCAACCTAAGACTATTCAATATAAAGTGCATAATCGATTGAGAAAATTTGACAGTTTGTGGTAACCCAACGTGCTGTTGTCTGTACCTACGTACGTTTTCTATTTTACAAATTTATTTTAAAAAAATTGGAAGAGCAATACGTATATAGTTTTTATATCTTATAAATATCATGAAGATATAGGGGTACGGAAACGTTTTCCACATTTGTGTTATTTTTTTTATGAAGACGTTGCTTGCTACTTTCGTCTTAATACTGGCACTAACGGACATAAAGACACTGTACATGTATACAAAATAAATCCACAAACAGTCATGGCTCGCCCACGTGAGACAAAAATAATATAACCTTCACTGTACAGCAGACAAATAACAGTTTTTAAGTTAAAAAGATTTTAAGCATGTAGGTGCATAATATTATTAACTTTTTTTTATCTTGTGTATACATTTATATAACACATGATTGTCATTGCTAACAATATGTTTATAACCACAAATTATTACAAATTGTAAAAAACGAACTTCTCCAAGGTACAGGCGTTTTTATAGATGCTTTTTAACTTTCATCTGTTATAAAAGTATGCGCGTCGAATTGAGAACCTCCTTTTTGATCAAACTTTTTTGTCTATTCTTCACTATGCAGCTGGTCCATATGATTAACCCAAGACGATGGAATACTTTAGAAATGGATAAATGTGGTTTAGCCAGACTCAACTGATAAGGTAAGTAAAGATTTCGTATCCAGAAAATAAAATTAAAAACAAGGATTGTCTGCTAACCTTAAAAATAATAAACTCTCACTCTCTTTCTCTCTCTCCTCAGACACAGAGGCAAAGAGACAAAAATGGGGCCCTAACTAAACGATTTAGGTTTTGTCAAGTCAAAATATAAATATATATCTATAAATACTATAATGGTACAAAGTCACTAGTCTATCATTAGATCTCGATCGTGTACTGCATGGCAAAGCAAAAATACTTACGCCTACATAATTTCGTCTAGGTTTTACACGAGTATTGCGTGACTAATGCAGAGCCCGAACCATCCACCATAGCGAACCGAATGTCAGGCCGGGAAAGAAGTTTAGTGGGTAGTCTTGAATGTGACATGTTTTGAAATCATTACAAAATTGTAAGCTGTAGTTTTTTTCGCTATTTCTTCTCCATCTCAGCATATTAATAATTATTTAAGTAAGATAATTATTTCGTCCCGAAATGATGGTAGGGCTTTTGACGATTTAAAAGTACTTAGCAAAGTCCATTAAAATATAGAGCTTTTTCATTTGATTTTTACTTCATTTCAATCTATGCAGTGCCTGGGAGTCCCACATATCCCCTATGATTGACAAAACCCCGCAGAGATGATGCCTAAAGGCTAGTTCAATACGAGATTTGCTGGTCAAAGTACGAGGGCCCCTGAGCTTGGGGGCTTGCCCCTATGCAGCTATGTCACTGCTCGAACACCCTCTTATTGCAGTCTAATTTTCGAACTTAGATACGGAGAATAAGCGAGGTTAGAAAATCCTATATACCGAAGCATACGGCTTTATGTATTCACTTATAACTATTGCTTATTTATTTTAAGGTGCTCGCCTTCTTAAAAAATCTTTGAAGGCGCCAAAGGCAATCTCATGGTGCATTTTGACCCATCTGGATTTTTGTGTTTCCCATTTTTGAATGTAGTTGTACGCCATCAACCTAACTTAATCTATGGGCTTAAAGAGTAACACTCTGACCTTGGATAAGCCATTCCCTGGATATTCACTGTAACTCTGGCTCTGGCTATAGAATGTGTCACAAGTGTTTTCAATGATTCCCGGTCATAGCCACAAATTGCCACATGCTCTGCAATTCGTTTATATTGAGAGTGGGCAGGAAAATTCTCACATAACCTTGGACCAGCTCTACCATCATAATTATAAAAACATTCCGATGAAAAAAATTACGGCCACAACTGTCATTTTTAATCCATAACCTTTGCACACATTGAAAGGTTACATAAACGGAAACCAAATGATGAAATCTAAGTACATAATCATTTAGGATCGTCTGTTATTTGTAGAGAGTATGTTTACGTTCTCAATGCTAGTGGGTGGTAATTGGATAGGTGGTGATATAATGGTCGCAAAGTATTGTTTTCTACCATTTAATGTGTTAAACAAATAGCAGACTTAAATGTATGTCGTAAGTCGTTTTGAAGAGTAAATTAGCGAAGCATGCAAAATGGCTTGTTTATTAAATTAAGTCAAATATGTAGTATAATTTTAAGCTATGTAATAAGGTCGGTACTCCATTGCCGCCGTTCATAGTGGAGAGGTCAGTAGGTAACGCTGCATACACATTAAGCGGTCTAGGTTTTGTATATGATGATGAACACAAACATTTGTTCGCGAGCCATGATTGTGTTTATTAACACATTTAAGTTTGTATATATTTTTATGCAAACTTAAATACATTTATAAACACAATCATTTATAACAATATTATGTACATATGTATTATATTAATTTGTCTGTAACTTAAATTTTATAAAAATCTAATAGGAAGTAAAGAAACAAACAAAGAAACTGTAGATACTTATAATTATAACATTAACATAAGTGAAAGATTACACTAATTTGAAAAAAACTTTATATACTAATCTAAAACTATAATCTAAGAATAGCTGTATACTGTTTAATATTTGTTTATCGCTTTCGTAATTAACTGAATTTTGACTGGCTATAAATATTTTGAACCGTTGTTCACACCATCACCATATACCTAGTACAGTCATCAACAGAAATTGCTTACCATATCCAGCAAATAAATAATTTATTATTATTACACAGATTCATAATACCCAAGATTCGACTTTTTAAGGGAACCCAAACCAATGGTCCTCTAATATTCAAAAGGACTTATTTATTCCTCAACTATCTAATGTATGTTTAAAATTTTAAGTTAAAGTTATAAATATTTTAGTTAAAATTATATCCATATCCACGGCTGACTGTACCTACCAAGAGATTAACTCTGCGACCTTCACGTACATCCATAAAGAGGTTCAAGGAAGATGATTGAATACTGAGCTGAAGTAGCATTAATGTCAATGAAACTTGTTATACTAGTGGTCGGTCGCAGTAACCTTTACTGCTCGTTAAAAATAAACCAATTTAGCAACAATACCATACCTATTAATTAATTATTTGTAATTGTTTTTGCACTAACAGAAACGGTTTTCCGGAGTCGCTTTTGCAAATACATTTAGTATTCAAAATTATATAGTATTCACAATTATCTAGCCCTAACTATCTTGTGTTATGGATACAATATAACGTACATTTTTAATATACGTAATAATTTTAGATATTTTTGTTAATAAACTTAAATAAATATACAAAAGGACCATGACTCGCAAACAAATATTCGTGTTCGTCACACAAATATTTGGCGCTACCAGGATTCGAACCCGGACCCCTTGATATGTAGGCAGCTATACTGACCACTACACCACGACGACGGCGTCAAAAGTGCGTTAGTCTCACTTCCATTGACCGGACAAACAACTATATGCCACACCTGACCAGGATTTTCCGCCCGCTATGCGTACGAAAAATCCCACTTCCTGGTCAGGCGGTAGCAAAACATTTTGTGTTTAACTTGGGCGGTAAAAAATAAAGTCTGCGATCTGAGACATTCTGTATTGTACATACCGCCCTAGTTAATAAATGTACTATTTTAACCAATATGTATTGATTGACAGAAAAGAATATTTACAGTGAATAATTTAAAAAGGAAAATCGACATATGTTGAAAAGAAAATTATGTTAAAACCCGTAAAATAAGTCCTACAGTTTTTTTTCTTTTGAATTTTAAGAAAAAAAAATCCCTTTTTAACAAAAGATAGTTATTTTTTCTTATGGAGGTTAGCTTCGCGCTAATCTTAACTATATTTAGGCAGGATCTGTGCGACTTAAGACCATTCTACAGTATATTTAGAAAAACCAAGTATCAATGTATTTAAAGACTTAAACATAACACTCGCATGCTCTAAACGAGTTGAAAGGACAAAGCAAATACGATTTGTATACCGATCCTTTATTGGTCGCTCTTCCCTATAAACAAATATTAAGTACCTGTCAACTTATGTACAGTCAACAGCACATCAGGCTAACACAATCTGTCAAATTTTCCCAATCGATTTTGCGCTTAATAATCCTTACTTTAAGGTTGAAAATCAATTGGAGAAATTTGGCAGTTTTGGGTAGTCTGATCTGCTCTCGTCTGTACAAAACTTAAGTAATACAAATATACTTATATTTTTAATTCCGTTCAAATAGATAGTGTTAGTGTAGTTCTCATACTAATATTTTTTATCTGTTTTCGTCCGTATTTACTGAAACTAAGTGTGTGTGAGTAGAGGTCACTCATACAGCGATAAGACCGCCCATTGTTTTTTATAATATTACTACTATTTCATTGTTTATTCTATGATATTTGTACACAATTTATTATATTATAAATTACCTATATTATTAATTATTATACAAAACAATATGGTTATAATAGAAAGACGAAGACTGCGTACCGAATACTGTAGAAAGAAATTTATTGAGCAATGTAACAAACTTGAAAATGCACTTTAATCTATTATCTTAACAAAGCTATTAAGTTTTCAAGGTTTAGTCGACAAATGTCAGTATCTGGAAATGTCAGACCAGTGTTAAAACGCCAGACTCTATGAATGCTGTATTCTGCAAACGGCAGGTTATAGAAATGACAGATTCTAGAAACGCCAAACTCTATAAATGCCAGATTCCACCGATGTTAGACTTCATATCAATTGAGAAATCATTGATTGGTTTAAGTATGCATTAAATTTTCTACTATTTCGAAGGTTTACGGCAAATAATTCTATAGATGCACGCTAGTTTTTATGGAAATATTTTTAGCATACAGCGATATCTTTGTGCTAAGTAACCCGCCCTTATAGCTAAATTTCCTTATGATAATTTTGTTCAGCTTTATGTATACTGTAAATTATATCATAAATTTCGAAAATTAACTTTGATTTTAATGCTTTGTTTTGTTCCAAATAAATAAAACGAGGTTGTGACGGACAACAATTAACGATTTTGATATGAAATCCGACATCAGTAGAATCTGGCATTCATAGAACTTGGCATTATGAGAATCAGGCGTTTCTAGAATCCGCCGTTTGCAGAAGATGGCTTCCATAGAATCTGACGCTTTATACTCGTCCGACACTTCGAGAACTCGACATTTGTCGACTAATCCGTTTTCATTAGCTGGCTTGGAGGTGGCTTATATCTAAAGAAACAGGAATTGATCCTATGCTGAGCTTTTAAACACAATTTACGAACTCGACTTAAAACATTTCTTCAACATGTGATCCTTAAAACAATTCAAATATATTACTATATATATTCCTTGTCAGTTAATATATACCTAACCTAAAATATTCAAACAATACTGGTTTAACAATAAAAATAAAATTATACAACTAACAAATCAAATAACGATTCTTGTGAACTAAATGAATATGCTGACTGTTATGTAACAAAAACAAAAAACTTATTTATCGAAACTTACTAGAAAACTACAAAAACCCTAATTTATTATCGCTTAACACTAAACAAGATACCAGTCTGTTTTGTAACGGAAAAGTATGAAGCCATCATAGCTTTCAAGTGAATTGTAACTATGAACGAATTAACTACACTATTTTTGTATGCAACGGACTATATACTAGAATACTAAAACAATTAATGAAACGCTGCTCTATATAACTCGCCATGCAATTTTCAGTGCACTTTGTGATACCATTTCAATGCCACTGACGCCTAACACTCCGCTTGCTTCTCATTAGTCCCAACTAACAATCGAGGCTTCCTAACGCGTATTGCTAGTCGCGGCTCAGCGTGGAGCCGGTGTAGCCGCGCGGCCAGCGCCGCAGCCGGGCGACGTCGCTAGACGCCGGCGTCTGCCGCACCCGGGGGCCCGGGCCTGCTGCCGTTGCCAGTTACTTCTGCCATACCGCCGCAGGCCACGGGAACAAGCAGGCACCCTGGCTCAGTCCCGCTTCACAACCCGAGTGCCTGAATGAAGTGACTGAATTCACAAGCAACTGTACAGTTCTATTTCAATAAAGCTAAAGTCCAATTTTAGCTTATTAACTTTATGCGTAAAGTAATTCAAGAACTTGTCGACATTGCGAGCCACACCCTCGTGACTCGCCGATACTTGCATCTCGTTGATTAATATTAATAGACATGAATCTGGAGTATCTGCGTGATAAACCTTACTACTGGACAACCTTGTGTCTGTCTCTTTAAGAAAAACATTTGTAAACTTGGCAACGTTACCGTAGAATGTACAAGCGTATGCTTATTTACCAGCCAAGTGCTGCCAATACTAGCCCCATCCCTGCCCTTTGAAGTTCTGGTAACTTTACGGAAATAAAGCGCCTATGATCTGCTTCTTTTCAATATAATATCTTTGTAAGGAGTAGAATACATTAACAAATAATTTGTCAACCCAACATCATAGACTTATAGATACGATCAATATAATCAGATAAATTCGACTGCAATTCCAATGGGCAGGAAATAATACTAGAGTGGTTTGTCTTCATATACATACTGTATGGTATGTATGAAGACTATATATACTACTGTAGGTATCTACAAAACGTCGTATTTGTCTTGCATAAAATGCCAAATTCACTAAAATTACAAAAAAATTTACAACTTTCTTCAATAAAATTGAAGTGTCTGTTTTGTAATGTAATAAATCACATAACCACAATCCGAGCCTACCAAAAAAAACTTTCAAAAGGCGATTAATTTGAACATTAAAAAATAATGTGTCATTCTTCGAAAGATTCATATTATTGCATAATAATATTTGTGGTTTAACTATCAGACAATTGATCATGAGTTTTAAGAAAACAATTATGTTAAGTTAAGGTTGTGTGAAGAAGAAGAAATACAAACAATTAATTTTAGTCGGACACTAACTTTTACAAAATACAAACGCATAGTATAATGTAGGTACTAATTGTCGCGATGTTTATTCCCTAATCCCCACCTTCTCCATTTTCCTTTGAAATTTGACAACTCATTTCTTTGTCGCACAATCAGGAAATGGAATTCACTGCCAGCACACGTGTTCCTCCTTCTTACAATCCTGGCTCATTCAAAAGGCGTGAAGAAGCACCTTGCAGACAGATTTTTAATAGACAATAGTTTTTCTTTCTATAAATGAAAGAAAGATTTAAAAAAAGATATGTCTAAATAAACATTTCAAAAGGCATTTTGTAACAAGTGTCAAGTATTGAGTAGAAACGGCGATTACTTATGAATATTTAACCAACTTTAGCGTAGACCGGTCGGGTGGGCTGCGCGGGCGCACAGCCTACTCTCTAGGTCACATGCCTAAGGTCGTGGAAAAAAGCCTAGCCTAGCTTGTCTGAGTAGTATCTTATTTTCTAACCAACTATATAATGATCGTACGTAAGTACATACTACATAATTTTTACCCTTATAAATATTTGAACATAATATGTATAAATTATTATTTACTAAAAAATGTGTAAATTTGTAATAATAATAAGGACGAAAAATATTTTTGGGTGCAAAGTAATTTATTCCAGTATTAAATCTGAGTTAACTATGTATTGAATATTAAAATACCAATAAACTGTTTGCTGAAAGGCGTCAGTTTTGAAAATAAATAGCAGGAATTCTTCATTGATGTATGAAAAATAGTCACCATGAACTTAGTTACCAAATGATAGACTGTACGTATTATATTATTAAAACTGTTATTTTTATAATCCTCAAGGTTTTTAGGGTTCCGTACCTCAAAAGGAAAAAACGGAACCCTTATAGGATCACTTTGTTGTCCGTCTGTCTGTCTGTCTGTCTGTCAAGACCCTTTATCTCAAGAACGCGTGGACGTATCAAGCTGAAATTCACATGAAATACTCAGGTCTATTGTCCCTTTAAGCTGTGAAAATATCAAACTTCTAAGCCAAGCCAATCAAAAGATACAGCCGATTATGTCGATATTTTCAACAAATTTCCGACACTCGCAAAGGAATCAAAACCTACAGGATACTTCCCGTAAACTCAGAATCTTGAAATTTGGCATGAAGCATTGTAATATAATGCAAATATAGGAAAAATTGCGAAAATCACATTTTTTTAGGTATATAATATATTAAAAATATTTTAATAAAATGAAACTTACTACCTTATTTCTCACGAACGAATAAAGGTATCAAATTGAAATTTATACCAAATACCTAGGTCTATTGTCCCTTTAAGCAGTGAAAAAATCAAACTTCTAAGTTAACGTGATCAAAAGATACAGCAGTTTATACCGAGGAACCCTCGGTGTGCGAGTCCGACTCGCACTTGGCCGGTTTTTGATATAATACTATAATAGTCACTAGCAATTTATTATTGTATGTTACTTTGAGTTAATAAATTAGGTACAAAGATGGATTTTTTTTTCTTATCGCGTAACTTGTAATCAATACTTTTACTATTTACTCGTAAATCTGACGTTGCCTGCCTGGTCTAACTTATTCTACATTTTTTTTCAGGTCACCCATCCGACTACCCACCACAAACTGAGATACTTTTGATTATTCATCATCATCCTCATCAACAGCTCATATAATGTCCCCACCAAGGGCCTCGAGCCTACCCCTTATTAGGGGCGATTAGGAATTAGTCAACCACGCGCCCAAGTGTGGGTTGGTCGACTTCACACTTCACTTTCGGTCACCCATCCGTGTATAGACCGCGCACTTGGTTGCTTAACTTTCGTGATGTTAACTAAGAACGCAAGACCGCGGCGCCATCGACCTCATCACAATTTTTATTAGTAGCTAATTGTTATAAACACACGAGCGCTATCGACAGCCTCAAGTATTTAACACCTCGTCGACTGTTGAAATCTAGTTTCCACATTGTTAGGACATGCATCAGCTAATGACGTAAGAATAACAGACTAGTAATAAATTATAAATTCCGCGGATTTTCTCAACACTGGTGTGTCGATATTTTATTCAACTAGAGTTTTTAATCAGAATAGCTTTTCTTAGGTCTCGCACGCTGTTGGTATATTACAACACATATTAATTACATCTTAAATGTTTCATTAAAATTTAAAAAAGCATTTTTTTATTTTGGTAATAAATTAGAAAAATGCGATTTTGTCAGTGCATTTTTCTAGTATTATTATTTACGCGTTTGTAAACGCAAAAATAAAATTATTCCATTGGTAATAAATTGTTGGATAAAATCTGGTACACTGATAGATCATAGCGTGGATTGAAAAATAGGATATTCTGTAATATGTTAGAATACCCCAAAAATATTTAGGTATAATTATGCTATTACAGTTTTATACACAGTTACTGCCATACACCAGTCGCTGCAATATTATTTTTTTACTTTTCGACATTAAAATCAGCAATCGCTATGCCTTCAATAAGAGCAGCCATCGTATTGGTCTAAATCAGACACATCGTTAACTTGGCTCCAGTGGAAACGCTGTCTAAAGCCGCTAGATGGTAAAAGAAATAAAACTATTCATTATCTTTTATGTACATAATATACCACAAAGTACGTTAACAATACATCCACCAACAAGATACTTTCGCCTCTAAAGTTCAACTATCGTTAGTTAGTAACTATACATGACTATACAGTCGTTATAGTGAAAATATTCAATGTAACGCGTTGAAGTCTTTTGTATGAGCGGCGTGTGCGCAAGCGCAAGCGATGAGTGCGCATGGCAAATGATTAATGATTTTACCGTCTCATAATGAATTCTACGCGTGTAGCCTATTTTTTTATTGTTAGAGAGAAAGATATTTAGAGTTACAAGTATATTCATGGAGTATATTCTCTTTAACTTCTTGTTGCGTAATTTGTACAAAAAAAGAATTCCGCTTTTGTGTGCCACCTGTGACAGATCGATGTCTAGGGGTACCTACAAAGTTGAGCTCAGTATAATTAATGGTAGGACATCTATATATGTATATTAAATAACTATACATTATATTTGCATAGCTAACTACCCCACCTTATATCGTTACCATTAAGATTATTATATTTAAGTCTTTGGTCTCAGAGTACTTATCAGCCCAAGTATTGGGCTGATGGGTACTCTGAGATTTAGTTCCTGCTTTGCACTTTCTACTCAGTTTTTGTTATTTATTACGCAATTAATTAGCGCAAGTGTTATATACGCCGTTATTTTTGTGCATATCAGAAATTAGTTTCCTAGATTATTCATAATATAACATTGTTTAATATGTATCTAGAAGGGCTAATCACTGTAAGATCTGTTTTCGTTTTTAAGTATAAGCTAATATACAACATGTAAATTAAATAACCAACACCCTGAATACAGGTGGTTTGAGATCGGCTTCTGAGTTTTTTTAAAAAAAAAAACGATTTTATTTTTTTTGGAAAAAAAAAACAGTTTAAAAAAAATATTAAAATCAACGCAGAAGCCGATCCCAAACCACCTGTATTCAGGGTGTTGGTTATTTAATTTACATGTTGTATAGTATTCGATTGTACCCAGTTTCGTAAGCCAAATAAAAAAATAAGATGTTGGTGGCTAACTAGGAAATTATCCGCCCATTCAAAAGACTTCAACGCGTTACATTGAATATTTTCACTAAAGATGTGTCTGAAAGTTTCACGACCTTCCGCCTACCAGACGTCAAACCTCATTGGGCATAAACTGTAATAGACAGTATAAGTTTAAACAACAATAACTCGTAAACAAATAAATGATGATGTCACTCTCTCGCCGTCGACCCTACCTCTACTGCCAACTCCGTAGATGTCAGAAAGTTTAGACAAGTGGGCAATAGATTCCATCGAACGCTTAACAAAAAGATTATAATGTTTGAAATATCGTATGATTTCAAACGTTAGAGTTGATGTTGTTATTCTCAGAAACGCTTTGTATCGTTTGCCACTTGTCTAATGGCCGGATTCAATAACATAACTACCGTCAGTTTCCCTTGGTAGCGGTAAATTTTTGATATATTTTGTATATCTGTCAAAATCTTATGACTGGTAAGCAATATCGATACAATAAGAAATAAAACGCTGCTGCGCGCACTGCTTCTTTTCAACAATAATAATTTATTACAATAATAATTTATTTCCACGCTCACACCAATTATCTAGTCCAAATTAAGTATCATTAAGAACTTGTGTTAGGAATACTAGATAACGGACAAATTTAATATACATTATAATATGGATATTTTTATAAATAAACTTAAATAAATACATAAACAACCATGATTCGTGAACAAATGATCGTGTTCATCACACAAACATTTGCTCCTACCAGGACTCGAACCAGGACCGCTTGATGTGTAGGCAGCGTTACTGACCACTCCACCACGACGCGTCAGCACTACGATAACGTATAGTTATTTGATTGCGGTTTATTAGTTCTTTAACACGTATAAAGTTATATAAGTGTAAATATGCAATAAAAAAGATTGTTATATTACCCAGCGCTGCGACTAATCAATCACGAGTAAGCAAGAATAATGACTGGACGATTTCTCATTCTACCTTCAAATTGGCTGTCCAATAATGTTTCGAGCGACGTGATTGGTTGGTAGATAAATGACAAGAATCATGAATCAATCGCGTTATGAATTAGACGAGAATTATTTTATCAATGTAGAGAAATCTCTTGGTTTGGTACGATATAGTCTGAGATCCGTGACGTATTAATTAAGTTATACTGTGCTACAGTTTCTTATAAGCGCTTATTTAGTCTTTTTTATAAGAATTATTAAGTTAACCCTTTCAGACCTGCCGTGCACAATTAAAGACTTATAATACTTTGTTAACTATCGTACTAAAATAACTCTGAAAATAATCCTGACTAACACCCGTTATTTTATTACTGCTACACTCAATTAGGGGTAACTTATTACAGTTACATACATACTTTTAACAACAAAATAAAATCAGGTTACGTTAGCGGCATTTTATATATATATGAAGGTAAAGCAAATGACTCTATTCCACCTGATGGTAAGCAGAAGTAGAGTCCACATGCGAAGATAGCTGGAGCGAGAGATAAACTACCGCGCTAGCCACCCTCGCCTTGCTGACCTGCAAGGTGCTTCTTCACGCCTCTTTTGAATGACCCAGGATTGTAGGAAGGAGGGAACACGTGTGCTGGTAGTGAATTCCATTTCTTGATTGTGCGACAAAGAAACGAGCTGCCAAATTTCTTAGTTCGCGTTGAAATGGTAGCCACAGTTTGTCGGTGACAACGTAGACCAGCACGCGTAGTCCTTAAAAGGAAGGGAGATGGTGGGATTAGGGAAAAAAAGTTCCTCAGAGCACTAGCATTGTTGTTTTCTGATAGTTAATAGTGGAAATTGGTTTATAATTTTATTTGGCATGATTTCCTTCCTTCCACCCATTCCCGTCTCAGCCAGCGCTTGCACACGACAGAATATTTTTTCTTGCTTTTAATATAAATAAAGAGTTTCAACTCAAAGAGTTATTTGTTTCCAATGTCTTGGCTGTACATCCTTAAGAATGTGGCATAAATATAAACCACTATTGTTTGTACAGTACGGACTCAGAGCGCGAAGAGCCGGAATCTCGCGTAAGAGAATGTGCGCGGGCGCCAAGGACAAGCGCGATTCAATGGTCATAAAATAACAAGCAGACTGACTGGACATACTTAGTATGCATGATTGAGCTACATAAACCTTATGTTGATACTCATTAAAAGCTAGGGAAATAAAGGTAAAAATTTTGATGCTTATTAACTGGTCTCGTGGGTTCGATTCTCATCTCAGTACCTACTTGAACAATAGAAGTGTTTTTTTTCTTATTCTGTTTCCTTAAATTTTTTATATAATGTTATTTGGTTCAAACTTTAAATATTAACAGACATATCGCCTAACACTCATGATAAGCACATAGCGATTTGAATTCTTCACTAATGTTATAAAAAAGATGTGCAAATTGGTCATAAACAGGTTAAAAAAACGAGTTTGCTTTAGACCACACGACTGAAGTAAAACATCTATAATAATGTAAATAAAATATTAATATTCTTATCCTACAAGACCGCCCGCACATCAATAATACAACCCAAGAACCAATGACATTACACTACATGATAATTATAATTGGCATGAGCCCGTATTTTATCAAACCAACAACCAATTATTGCGATAATAATATAATATAATATAATATATTTTCACGCTCACACCAATTATCTATCCTGAAGTAAGTATCATTAAGAACTTGTGTTACGGATACTAGATAACGGACTTTTTTTTATTATTTTTTTTTAGATAAAAATACATGGATAGAAATAATAATAATATACGAAACGTAACTCTCTCTCTCTCTTTCTATCTTCACTAACTTCTATCTCCCTCTCAACTTCCGCTCGTCACGCCCTCTCAACTTCCGTAACGCTTTCGTCAGCTTACTCCCCAAGTCAAGCGTGCGTAAAGAAGCTTTATTTCAAAAGCTGAATATTGTCACATTTTACAAAAATATCTACGTGGGCTTTTCAGTAGATACATACTAGTAAAACTTAAAGCGCATTTCGTAATTCAGAAATGTATCACATCTGTCATTTAATCTTTGCCTGCATTCAAGAGAACCACGAACGTTATGCATATACCAGACATTGCAAAGGTCATCGGCATTCGTCGCATTTTTGAGTGTTCCTCCGTTCACACTTTTGATTAAACATACCTACTCGTTACGGTAGGCCAGATATTCAGACTTTTTACTTTCTCGTATACGTAGTATAGAGGAAGTCTTGTAATCGTCAAAAAATTCGACCTCGAGATTTTGACGGATTTACACGTTTTGGACCTCTCTGAGTCCAAAAATACCGTGTTTGGAATTATGTCTGTGTGTGTGTCTGTGTGTTAGTACGATTACTCGAGTATGCTTTCACTTATTGCAACCAAATTTAACATGCATGTATGACATCAAAATATAAGGTTTCTATTAACTTTTGAGTCGTTTCCGGTATACGAGAAAGTCAATGGGAGACCACACCGATTTTTAAAAATTAATTTTTGCGCTTTATATCTAACCGTTAGTAAGAGTATTTAATATTCTTAGTGAGAGTACGTTGCTAGTCCTCCCGTGACCACGAATGCTGAAAACTACAAAATTGTCAATTTTCTGTAACCCCCTCATAAAATACCATTTCGATTACGTCAGTTTTTAAACAAAAAACCGCATTATAATCGGTCTATTCGTCTAGAAGCTACGATGCTACAGACAGACACGCAGACACTTCAAACTTATAACACCCCTATTTTGGCGTCGGCAGTTATAAAGTTGGTCCTGGGTCACAAGACTCACAAGTCCCAGGCGCTGTTTCTGGCTCCTCTCTGTAACACAATTGACCCAGCACCCGTACGAAGATTCCACGGAATACTAAGGCCCGTATTACAGAATGACACTCAGAAATCAATCATGTCTTGAGAATCGTTTGTCATTTTCTATCACGCACAAAGTGATAGAGACGTACGACACTCAAGACAGCGTTCATTCTTGAGACTCCTTCTATAATACGTGCCTAAGAGTTTTAGCCTCAGTCAGTAGCTAAGAATGATCTGATCACTCAATTAAAACTACTAAAAATACTATTTTTTATATCCAATACAAGTAGGTAAGTACTTACTTCCTTGTTTTATGGAGTCAAAAGATTCGTCGTCGACCATCAAACGAAATGTTTAGACTAAGAAGAAGCTCTTTCTACTTTTATTAGACATTTTATGTCTCTAAAAGTTTATTGACAAAGTTTCTAAGTCCATAAAAGGGTTTTGAAAAGAAACGCCGTCGAATATACTGCTACCCACGATGATTCTAATAATAATCCTGTTCTAAACTCTTTATAAGCAAATGACGCTTTATAGGATGAATTTTTGAAATACTCGCTGTTGTGCTGAGCAAAGCAGCCGATAGTGTGGTTTTATACTTAACAATCTAGAATTTTCCTCTCAGTTTATAAAAAAAACCCCAGAGACCCCAAGTCCGCTAAATAACAAGTGCCGCGATTGAATACGAAAACAAATGAAAAAGCTCTTTATTTAAATGAACTTTGCTAAGAAGGTACTTTTAAATCGTCAAAAGCCCTACCACAATATGAATTAAATGGAAATTACATCTCTTCTAGAGATAAGTTCGCCCTTGCAAACTATGTAGTAGACAACCATTTTTATGTATTTTATGTGCAATAAAGAGTATTATAAATCTTGAAACACAAATTTGACACGATTGGTATGTAGCAGAATACTAATCATCACAACATAATTAACCCACTGCTGAAACACAAGGCCTCTCCTTGACAGAGGAGGAGGTTTGGGCATTAGTTCACCAAGCTTGCCTAATTGGGATTGGCGGACGGAGTATAAGGTGATCAATACCCCTTTGCTGATCCATAAGTGGCCTTCTACAACACCCATTGGAGTATATGGGGTGATGCTATTCTACTCTGCCGGCATCACATGGCAATAATACTAATAATGTCAAATAATTTTACTGAGATTTAATTGATATTCAATCCATTTCAATTGCATTTTAGTGTACTAAAAATCCTGAATATGGGTCTTACAAAAATAAAAAATGACGTCCTTGGAAACTACTGGAGCTCTTTTCATAAAACTTTAAGTATCTTGTAGATAATTTGATTATCTTATTCATAGGAGAAAAGTAGCATCTTGAAGAAATTATTAGCAATTAAAAACAAGTCCTTATGCCTGAAGCTCCAAGTATGGCGAGCAGGGCCGGATTTAGGGGAGGGCAAGCTGGGCTACAGCCCACAGGGCCTCCACAAAAGAGGGGCCCCCACAATAGAGACTTCGGAAAAAAAATTCAAATTCAGACTAGTAAACACCAGTAAACAACTTTTCCTTTCATATTTTATTTCGCGTTTTACCTTTACCTACGGTACTTTGTACAAACATGATTACATGAATAATAATAATAATAATATCTTTCTATTTTGTTCGTTGATTAAAGGTCGTAAAGAAGTATGCCTATTTTTTAACCGAAAACTCGATTGAAAAAATTGTTCATTTTATTTGGAAAATAATTTGGGGCTAAGGGGCCTCCACTCCTTTGTTGCCCCGAGGCCTCCAGACCTTTAAATCTGGCCCTGAAGGCGAGGGTTGCCAGCCCACATCGCCCCCTTAAAATACCAGACTTGAGCCTCTGAAGATAGTCGATGAGTATTCGAAGTTGTGAAGATTTATTTTGATTGTTTTCAGTTCTCTTTATAGCTCTTACCGTATAGGCAAAGTTTTTGGGGATTTCATACGTTTCTAGTACCAACTCAAACCTCGGTTGGCCCCTAAAATCTTTTGATCTCTCGATATAGGATCGATTAAATCAATGAGCTATTGCTATTTGAAACTAAATAAATAATGCAAAAACGTCCAAAGGCATTTGAAAACTTGTAAAAATAATGTAATGAAAACGATCGAATATTTCCTCGTTAGTACGAGTAAAACTTATATCTTTTAAAACCTATAATAAGTAAGTGTGATATGTTAATCAGTTAGGTGAAAGGTGAAATGTCGGCTACCTATTTCATATATGTAACATCTGTACCTACCCACATTTGCAAATAAATTAATTTGATTTGATTTGATTTGATTTAGGCCCTGTCCGCACAGCGATATTTCACGCAAAATTCTGTGACACATGGGATCTTATAGGACTATCCGCACATGCAGTAAAAAAATCGCGCGAAAAAAATCTGTGGTTTGATGCAAATTGAAAGCGATACGGTGCGGAATTATTTCCGCGCGAATGTTTTATCGCTGTGCGGACAGGCCCTTAAAGGAGAAGTTTTTCTTCATAAGTCCTTATAGAAAATTCAAAAACCTTCCTTATAAATAAAAGCTATTTGCCTTGAACTAGTGATAATTTCAAATTTTATAGCTAGTACTTATATTATTTACGGTAATCAGTCTTATATATTTTATTGAATACATAATAAGCCGTCTCTAAGCGGCTCTCCTAATCTGTTTGGGTACTTAAGATTAACGAAACAGGGCTTACAAATAGCTAAACATGTACACTTGCAATTTTGCATAATCAGAGAAACCATCGCAAAACTAATCGAGTGAAAATTTGAATTGGAATACTCAATTATGGAGCGACTGATTCAACCAGTTTGTTACTCAACAGATCCGCGTTCGCCTTTCGTCAGTAGGTACCGAAGAAAACCTCAAAAATTCTTGCGATTATGCTAATGACGAGTAACAAGTTAATGAATGACGTTACAATTATTACGAAATAACATACCTACATTACTATATCACATTAATTATCGATTTGCAAATTATAGAAGCCAAATTGAATTACAGCGGCCAACTTTATTATTCTAATAAAATTTGCATCGTATTTCCATACCTTTTACATTATGCATTTCTTTTAAGTATTTAAATACAATTTACCTCATTTTTTTAACCGACTTCGAAAAAGGAGGAGATTTTCAATTCGACTGTAGTTTTTATGTGTGTTACCTCATAACTTCTCTATATTGTGTCATAACTCTTTACTGCGTGTACCGATTTTAAAGATTCTTTCAACGTTTGGAAACTGGTGCTAGTCATGTGGTCCCATGTAAATTTGATAGACATAGTTTTTGAGTTATCTCTAATAATGTCTATTTAATTGAAGTCGATGATATCGTAAATAGTTCTATTACTTGTTTGTCTAAAAGATCTCTAGACAGTATCCTTAAAATTTCTAAACTTAAAACACTAAAAAGCAAAAATAAATTATTTTAAATTAAAAACCGGTTTTAATTTTTTTTTTTTAAAAAACCCTAACTCTTTTTTTAGGTCGGTGCCAACGTCAATATTCGGAATAAACGTTGTCACTTGTATTTGGGACCGACCTCATAAAAGATTTTTATAAACAAAATTTTTATTTCTCCGTTTTTAGGAGGCGGTTTTTATTATTTTAACTTACCATTTTTAAAAGTGTGTCGAAAATCCCTCTCTCCGATATCCCCATATCACATAAAATTCATTAAACAAAGAATCCTTTAATAGTATGTTTCAGTAGATCACAATAAATAGTATCTATCACATTATTCACAACACTACCGAATAAAAATATCAATTACATACGGCACACTTCCAAACACTGTCCGGTAGCCACGCGCGTAAATTAAAAAGTTTAAAAAATAAAAGCGTTCGAATTTCAAATCTCGGTCGTTTTGGCGGGAAACGTCGACTCGCGCTAGCTGCGCGCCACAGACTGCTAAGATGGCGGGGTTTTTTTGACGGTTCACACGAGTCGATTCACTTTCTACGACCTTACGTTGTATACGACTTGTAATTAAGCATACACTTTACGTAACCTCTACGATGTAACCCCAGTAAGTTTTAGTTTCCGCAAATTTTTATCTCTTATAGATTTTTACAACTGGAACATTATAGACCTATATTTATAATATTTAAATAATACGTAGGATGGTAATCAAGCTCGTCATGCATTGTTTTTCATTATTAATTTTATAAAAAAAGTATAAAATTTAAATTTTATGAAACCCAGCAAATTTATAGCAAAAAACCATCTCGATGACGTCGGTTTTCAAATAAAAAAATCAGTAAGTATAGGGGACGGGAGGGCAAAACGGGGTCGCGAGGCACGACGGGGCCATCCTCCTATACAAGTAACTACACGTACTAGAAGTGTGTTGTTTGTGCTAATAAGTGGCCATTTGACATCGCTCTTTAGTGCCAAAGTGACCGGGGACTAGATGGCGCGTGTTCGTTTTTTACGACAAAAAATTAATTTCAATATTGTTTCATCTAATTTTTAGTAACACGAAAACACATGTAATAAAGTAATTGTTTAGATTACTATTATTGTTTTTCTGTTGTGCTTTTCTAACGATATTACTTATTGATATGATTTAAGCTAATGCACTCTAACTATCGATTATTGTTTTTTGTTGACCATTTAAAATATTAATTTACATGGGGGCATAACGGGGACATGACTATGGGGCACGATGGGGTACCCCTTTATGCCAACCAATGCATTCTAAAAATGTGGTAAGTAGTTATATGACCAATTAATAAAAACAACTTTGCCGATTCAGATTTCTTACCTGCATCTACAACAGAAATCAAACATCAAGCGGCTCCTTCCCTTGAAGAGAACCCACCTGAACCATTTTTGCCTGTAACTACCTGCAAGTACGCACCCTTTACAGAAAACTCCTTTCTCAGAGCCTCAACCTCGACGATCTACAGAACGAAGACAGCCAAATCAATTTCCAATTAGAAAAGTAGGTTGTAATTTAACTACGGCTTTACAATAAATATGAGCAGTACTCCCCCAAATTGATACCCCATTCTGCCCCTACCCTGGGGCATGATGGGGTTTTCATAAAGGTTTCGTAAAATTAAAATTAAAATGTTGTTTAATTAGTTACTTCGCCAAATTTAGTGCCAAATGATAATTTATTATATAGCCAAAGCGTTCTGATTAGATTTAATTAATAAATATATTCTGTTCATTTTTTTATTGATTATTTTCCTTAACGTCCCCGTTATGCCCCCCCCCCCCCCCCCTTCCCCTATTCGTTTAGAAGTTGGGATGCCACAGACAGACACGTCAAACCTATAACACCCCTTTTTTTGAGTCGGGGCCTAAAAACATGAAACACTATAATGAAAAGTTTTTTTTTCTTTTAAATAAGTATCTAAAAAAACTCAATCCGTTCTGTAATGAAAAAAGTTAAATAGGTATAGATAGATATCATTTTAATAGATACTTACTTTTGAAAATAAAAGTTTTCATTAGGATGATGTGGAATTCCTAAAATGAAAAGAACTGTTTATAATTATCTCCAATAGTTTAAATTTTGATAAACACTCGTATGCAGTATGCATGCATAGCATAGATTTTCACACGCAAACAAGTTAATTTACCTAAATTATAATTTTAATAGTCGATATTAATTCACTAAAATATCTATACTGATATAGGTACAACAAATTAATAATTCAAGTAAAGTCAAGTCTAAGCCTCTGTCCGTCCACTGTTTTAGGTACGCCTCCTTCATGTAACGAAACCGTTTTCGATCCTGGGCTCCGCGCATCCAGCCGCTACTAGCAGTACTCTTAAGATCATCAGACCAACGAGTCGCAGCGTGTCCTGCACTACGCTTACCTGAACGTGGTCTCCTCACCAGGACTCGTCTGCTCCAACGATTCGACGACATACATGACCAGCCCATTGCTACTTCAGCGTACTAATTCTTTAGTAATAGCGATAACGTTCGTTCGGTGACGAATGTGCTCGTAGCGTACCCTGACTTTTAAAAAGATACCGAGCATAGCCCTCTACGTAGAGCGCTGAGCGATTTAAATTTATGGACTAATCCTCTAGTAAGTGACCACGTTTCCGCTGCGTGGGACATAACGTACCCCTAGTATGAATTTTGTTAGTTTACGAGCTTGATCAATCGTATGGTATCTTTCATACATTGCCCACTATCGCCTCTAGCGTAAACTATCAGAAACAGTAAGCAATGTATGAAAAGAGACGATACGATTGATCGAGCTCGAAAACTAACAAAACTCATACTAAGGGTACAGGTAGGACACTCTTAATAAGTTTTGGTGAATGGTGTACGTACGTATGTACGCCGAGCCCAAAATGCCCCAGAAGGGCTTAGGAGGGTACCGGTGATTTTTAGTGGGCAGGACCGGCGCTATTCGGGGAGTCCCACATACGTCTTGCGCCTAGCCAGCGTGCGGTATGGTCCGTAAATGGATTTCCCATCGTCATAAAAAAAGGACGCACTGATTAGAAACCTTAGTAGTTTAGGTATTGTGGTTAACATAAATATATATCTAAGCTTTCCAAATGCTGCCCAACCCAACTGGATCCCCTTTATTGGTTTCTTCCTCAGGTTTTTCAGGACCCAGGTAGATATAGTCCTGAACAACTTCGAGTGCCAAATCTCCGCCTAACAGAGGCTCTGGGATAACGTATGCATTGAACATGACTTTCGCCTTATCAAAATTCATCCCGAGCCCCACACGTCGAGAGGCTTCGTTAAGGCAGTTCAGCATTTTCGCCAAATCATGCAGCGATTCCGCCAAAACGACTATGTCATCGGTGAAATGAAAATGAGAGATAAACTCGCTGTTAAAATTTATTTATGTCATATCCTTTCCAGTCCAAAGTCTTGAAGATATCCTCGAGAGCATTTGTGAACAGCTTGGGGGAAACAACAATAACCCTGCCTCACCCCTCGGCGCTACTGGATTGGGTATAGCGTGTCCTGTACTTGGACAGTCATAGATGATAAATTATTCCAAAAATGCTTAAAAAAATCTTATGATCGTTAAAAAATACGCAGCTAATTAATATAATACAAACTTTTGTCATGTTCATCATCATCATCAACAGCTCATATAATGTCCCCACCGAGGGGCTCGAGCCTACCCCACATTAGGGGCGATTAGGCCTTAGTCAACCACGCTGGCCAAGTGCGGGTTGGTCGACTTCACACACAACCTAAGAATTTCTTCATAGGTGTGTGCAGGTTTCCTCACAATGTTTTCCTTTACCGTAAAAGCGTCGATCAAACGTACATATGAATTCAAAATTTGGAAACACATAGGTACGTGGCGGGGATCGAACCAGTGTCTCCCGGGTGGGAGACGACGCTTTTTACGCACTACGCCACCGACGCTTCATAATTTGTAATACAATAATTTGTATACAATTACACAAACTTTACAATCCTGTATGTTTGTTATTACAGGTTTTTAGTATACTTAAATGCAACTATGTAGAAACTAAATTTTGGGTAAGCGAAAAAATTGAACTAAACGTTAACTACCCGGATGTTGGTTAATTTAAAATTAGTTTAATGTTGATAATTGTTTACATAACCGTTTGAATTGCATTAACGGAATTTCGCGTAATATTCTGTAACAACGGTGGATGTAATTAAACATGAATTATCTTTGCTAAATTCGTGGAACAAGAAAATTTTTATGTTTCTGTTGGAAGCGATTTTTTTAACGGATTAACAAGGAAATTAGGTTAAGAATGAAATCTATTTTTTTGGATCTACAAATTATTACCTACTAGTTTTTATTTTGAAGAGTTGGTTGTAGCCGAAGCTATTTGAATAGGTAGCTCAACCTATTAAAATGGCGTCGGCTCCACAGGCACTTTTAATTTTACCGCGTATAAGTACTTAGGTATACGACATTCAATGATAATGTAACTAGTCTAAGGTTGCCAGATGGCCGGGAATTCCGGGAAAGTCCCGGAATTGTGCTTGTTGTCCCGTGCCCAGTAATTACAGCAAGGAACTATTACCGCGGTCTGTAGGTATGTGTAGTCGGTCGTGTCACACACACAACTCACAGAGCCGGTGTAATATTTTTTTCTATTGCCCGTCAAACAGCCAAAATTTTTAGTTGGATTTCGACTCTAAACTCCAACTTCGCTTTTAACCCCAGAAATGTCCAGGAAAAGATAAGCCTCAGTGTTTAAATAATGAAGCTCGCTTCCTTCGCATTTATCGTCACTTACCATGAGATGAAGATCAAGAACTCCCTCCTGTAAAACAAAATCAGACAATTTTATATCGTATATATTATTATCATCATCTTATTTAATTCAAATTAGGTTAAAAACTGAAGCCTTTCTTAATATTTACATATTTATGTTAGTAAGTGACCTTGACACAATATCGTTTTTAAAAGTAGCCGTTTATTAAAATTCTTGTTTAACTAAAACTAATACACATGATACGAGTAATTATGTATGTAAAAATTGTGAATTAATTTCTAAGCAGAATTTTAATTTGTATTTTATCACGTTCGCGGATCTAGTCGGCTTAAATTATTACCAGTAGGTACCTATTTAAACTTTACATAAAATTGTTTAGATGATAGTTTAAAAAATTAGGAAAATCTTAGAACAAGATTTTTTTCTCGTTGTTTTCTGGTATTACAAGAATCTTTATGGCTATCATATTATTTTTAAATTACTTGGGTCTTCTTTAACTGTGTCTTCTAACCGACAAATTCTGTTATATTGGCAAACAATGTTCTGGAAATATTTGTTACTTGATAGAATAAAAAGTGTGTGTGTGGGAAATTCACACACAGTAGAATTGAAACTTCAGAAAAGTAGCAAAAGTGATTTCAGAAGTAAGAGCTTTAATTGGTTGTCAACATATTGAACTACAAATTTCAATGCGTCAAAAACTCAACCTACTGCTAAAAAAAATAAGGTAAAAGTTACAAATAGTTTCAGATACCTAATTTATTTACTCATAAAGAACATCACAGTTAAAATGAGCTTAAGATTATTACTTATAACTAGTCAGTATAGCACATCACAGGCATTTCAAAACAATATCTATTTATTATTATTTTTTTAAATTGATGTTGTTGCCCTGCAGGGTCATACCTCTCTTGCATATTGTAAAAATAAATGTTGACAATACTTATATTACATTTGTACAATGCAGCTTAAAGTACTACTTTAAATCTTTAATGCATTTATATAATTTCACTTCAAAGCCCAGGACATATGTCAGCTTAGGCGCGGCGAGCCGTGGTACCACATTCCTGCGCCTGCGACTTTTTGTGAACCGCTCACGTCGATCTAGGACATGTCGAAGGCTGCACACGGCACGTGCTCACGACGCCAACAACATTGTGTTAAAAAGTACGTGAAACTGAGCATCGCAAGATTTGTTGTTGTGTCATGGCATCATCGTCATGTCAACCTCGAGACACCCACTGTTGGACATAGGCCAAGGATCTCCAACCCGATTGGTCCTGCGCTGCCCGCATCCAGCTTCCCGCAACCTTTCCCAGACCGTTGGTCCTCGTTGTGGGGGGCCTACCAACGCTGCGCTCTTACCCGGTACGCGGCCGCCATTCGAAGACCTTTCCGTCTCCACCGCCGTCAGTCCTCGCAAAGCGCCCTGCCCACTGCCATTTAAGGTTCGCATTTCTTTGAGCTACGTCGGTGTCCTAAGTTCTCCTACGGATCTCATCATTTCTGATACGATCACGCAGAGAAACTCCGAGCATAGCTCTATCTATAACCCTAGCCGTATCTGTATTCTGTAGCTTACATACCAAATTTCATCTTTTTAGGACTTCAGGAAGTAATGTCGTCATATCGCATAGTAACGTTTCTATGTATATAAAATTCAAAGTCCTGACTGAGCCCAAACCACCAGAGACTTGAAATTTTGCATATAGATACCTTAAACAGTGTACGCATCCACTAAGAAAGGATTTTTGGAAATTCCATCTCTAAGGGGGTAAAATGTCCACGCGGACGGAATCGCAGACGGAAGCTAGTACTTATTGTCATAAAATTTGGAGCCCTCGGGATGCTTCATTCGCTTGAAAAGGTGCAACATTTGCCTTCCCTCTGCAGTGAGAACTATAAAACCGATTTTTCGATTGCTGGCAAACTTAGAATAATTATGAAACTTTTTATAAATAATTGGTCGAAGGTGAAAAAAAGACATATTTTTTCTCTCGTTTTTATATACTTTTATCTATCACTTACTTAAGTTGGTGGTACTTAAATGTTTAGAATAACCATAAAAAATAAGTGTCCACATATAGAATACTGAATTATCTAAATCGCTTATTTTATCAATAAACAAAACCTTACATGGGTAATTTGGGGCACCGCTCTACTTACCTATTTCAAAATAATTTTACCCCCCTGTGTAAATTACAGTAGGAAACGTAAACCGGCAACATTAGTTTTTTATTTTTTTTATTTGTTATCCTTGTTACCTTATTAGTATTCAAATTCCAAACCACACGTAAAAGTGCACTTGATCAAATTCAAATGAATAAGAGCATCACCATGAAGTTATGTATTTTTTTAAACATTTCTGCATCATATTTCCAAAATAATGAGTCATGGGTATTTCAATGAAAGGCAAAATATCAGCTTCTTTAAACACACTTCGCATACGTTGAAGTTACATTCATACCGCGAGTAAAAATTTTCCTCGTAGTCAACCACTGAAGAGCTAAGTAATTTGTTTTAAAACGTAATAAAAAATAATTTTGGCGCGCTTCCCTACTTACCTATTTCAATGCCATTTCACAAAGGTAAACGTGAAATGTTTTTTATTTATAATGATTTGAAATATGAATGTACCTACCTATAATGTTCTATTAGACTTGCGCGAGCACTGCACATTGTAAAGTTTTACAATATGTACCTATGTTATAAAAAATGCATCATTTTATAACGCTACTGAACCACGGTAATATTATCTAACTGAACGGTGGCTACGAAACTGCTACGACCGTAGCGCATCGCCTCTTTTTCATAGTAAAAAGAGGCTTTCCCTTTCCTATCTGATATGTGTGCAGCGACCTTTACACGACAAGTCATAATATCGTTATGGTGAAGTAGTAGTGGATCAGTGAATAGTTCGGTGGTTATCACTTTCATCTGTCAAAAAATAGGTGAAAATCGGGAGTGCTCTACTCTTGGCTTTCTCGTATACCGGAAACGACTCAAAGGTTGATAGAAACCTTATATTTTGATGTCATACATGCATGTTAGACTTTGGTCACCCATCCGAGTACCGACCGACTTGGTTGCTTAACTTTCGTGATCGACGGCTCAAAAGTTGATAGAAACCTTATATTTTGATGTCATACACGCATGTTAAATTTGGTTGCAATAAGTTAAAGCATGCTCGAGTTATCGTGCTATCGCACAGACACACACACAGACATCATTCTAAAAAAATAGTTTTGCACTCAGGGAGGTCCAAAATGTGTAAATCGTCAAAATCTCGAGGTCGAATTTTTTGACGATTACAAGACTACTTGAGCTCCATTCCTTCTTCAGCCGTATCGTCACTTACCATCAAGTGTGATGAAGGCCACGAGCTTTCCTGTCGTGAGTTAAAAAAAATTACATACCTAATAATTAGGTGGGTTACATAGATTTATAATTACTGACGTTTATAGATTTGCAAGGAATCGACTAGGGCGAGACCAAAAAAATGCACCAATGGTGTAAGGTGCATGTGTCCCTGAAAAATAGTACTGCAGTCTGACAGTTGCTGTATTTTGTACGTGACTGACAGGCTGACCTAAGCCGCCTGCGTGTAAGTACGTGAAATGGTCTCGTCTATCTCATCATCATCATCATTTCAGCCAAGAGACGCTTACTGTTGGACATAGGCCTCCCCCAAGGATCTCCAAACCGGTCGGTCCTGCGCTGCCCGCATCCAGCGGCTTCCCGCGACCCTTACTAGATCGTCAGTCCAGTCCAGTCTCGTCTATCTATCTCCTTCCAATATACGTGTTAGTATGCTCTTGGCAATGTGAAAAAGAATTTTCACATTGCCAATGTAGTTTCCTATATCTATGGTAGGTATTTGAAAAGTGTGAGGTGAGGTCCGATATTATAAAGACACATCTTATATACGCATACCAAGATAAAATAAAAAAGTCTAGGCGCAACCTAGATTACGTTCACAAACGGAAGCCGAAACCGTATAACTATCTCTGTTGCGTAACCAAGTCGCAAAATAACACACGAACCAATCAATTTAGCAGCTTGACATGACACTGGCGAACTAGACTTCTGTACTTAGACGTTTAAATTTCACCATTTCTAACTTAACTGTACTTTCAAAGCATTTGTAGTCTTCGAAAGGGCAAGATCACAGATGTATCAATCTAAGGAGATCGGTCGAATCGCCGGGTTCATAGGAAGACAGAGTGTCGCGATCACCGGCCGTACTACATAACATGGTTCTAGTTGAGCATGCCGGTTCATTGCGCGTGTCATAAGGATTCGGTCAAATCGCTGAGTTCATAAGAAGTCCGAGTGACGCGGATGGCGAACTGGCAGCAATGTATGTCATTGTAGTGCATTCACTTTGTCACAAGTTAAACGCCGGCTTGGCCTATCTCCTTGTATCATTAAATCTGTGGGCAAGATAGATGTTATAGACTTAGAATATTATAAATGTTGTAGGTACGGCGGACATACATACGCAGGCGGATCGTATAACACGCCATGTTACAAAACGGCGCGGCGGATTGAAGAGTGTGAAAATTGTTACTAACCAAATAAAACTGTTTGTTGATAAACCCGTTGTAGATTCGATCAATATTAGTCTGTATTTATAATCGAATGGAGATCGCTTATCATTGGTAGGTAAAAGTTATATTTTTTTTTTATAACCAAGAAGAGTAAAATTTGTCTCTCACTGTCACAGATTACAATCCGCCGCGCTGTTTTGTAATTAGGCGGTGTTATACGATCCGACTGCGACATAATTATCATGCGTTAGGACATGCTTCGCTTGTCTTACAACACAAATTATGGCGAAGCTACTGCGGTATCACGCCTTTTCCCCATAACGATAAGCAGAGAACACTTGTCTCTACTTGCTGCAATCCTTAAATATTTCTTTCGCTTCATCTGCTATCATCACTGTTTTCACCGTCGAGCACATCGCCCGATGGTCCTCACACATGCTCGACAGTTCAACACAACGTACTGACCAAATGTTTTAGGAGTAACTAACAATTTTAATAATAATATACTCTTTAAGACGTTAAGAGATGTGAGTTATCGGCGTGTAGTGAGTGGCGCCGCTAGCGTCGGTTTTCGTGTTAGATTGAACTAAACTACAATCTTAACAAACACCGCACACATCTCTGCTACAGTCTAGTCAGTGCGCATCTCCGCTCAACTTTGGTGGATACACATTTGATGAAAACATCTCTTCTCGTCTCCGCTTCGAACATCTCCGCACATCTCCGCTTTGGTGGAGTCCGGGCCTGATTTCTGCCGCCCGAGGAGCATAAGTATACAGAAAAATTCACAACAAACAATTTAAAGAAAGGGGTGGAATTTTTTTTATAACACCAAGCTGCGTTAGATTCCCATTAGAACGATTGTAACATAAATGTTTTGTCTGATGATAATAAATATGTCAAGATAAGCAAGAGAAAATAAAAATGAACATTTTGGCTTCTAAACATAAATGCAAAAAAAAATTCAAAATTTTGGAAATACTCTAAAAGGCTAAGCCAGCCATTTCCGTAAGCGTGGGTGGGATAAGTAAACCGATGGAGATAGCGAATCTTTTTAAAAATCTTTTCAAAGTAGAATCTGTATTGCCGCATAGAAAAGAGCTGGGGGTGGTCGATGGTGACACGCCTGTTTGTATTACAGCTAAGGATGTTAAGTTGTTTTTAAAGCAGATGACCAGAGGAAAATCACCAGGACACGATGACCTCAGTGTCGAGCACCTTCAGAATGCAGGATTGCATCTCCCTAGAATTTTCTCAATGTTTTATACGTTTTGTATTAGACACTCATATTTACCTGCCGAGTTGATGAGAACTGCTGTCGTTCCTATTGTTAAAAACAAGACCGGGGATATATCTGACAAAGCTAATTACAGACCTATATCCTTAGCTACTGTATTAGCAAAAGTTCTTGGCGGTCTACTTGAGCGACACCTTAGTTCACACATAAAGTTAAATGACGCTCAATTTGGCTTTCGAGTGGGGCTATCAACAGAGAGTGCTATTCTGTCACTGAAGCGGACCGTTAATTACTACACACAGAGAAAAACACCGGTATATGCTGCTTTCTTGGATCTTTCCAAGGCATTTGACCTGGTTAACTATGATATTCTTTGGAAAAACTACGCGATGTATCTGTTCCAGCAGAATTAATTAAAACGCCATGCCATGGTATGGCCATCAAGTTAACCAGGTCAAGTGGGCAGGCGCGTTGTCGCAGGAATATGTGTTGGAATGCGGGGTGAGACAGGGGGGTATATCCTCACCACTGCTATTCAATCTTTATGTAGACGGACTCATCGATGCACTCAGCAGCACCAAGATAGGCTGTTCTGTTGACGGACACATGATCAATAGTATAAGTTATGCTGATGACATGGTGTTGCTGAGTCCATCGGTGAGTGCGTTGCGTAGGCTTTTGGCTATTTGTGAGGCATACGCCGCCGAGCATGGTCTTCTATATAACACCAAAAAGAGCGAGTTAGTGGTGTTCCGTGTTAATAATAAAAAAAACCCTCGGTGGTACCGCCTGTGAATCTCCTCGGTGAGCCGTTAAATAGAGTGTCTGAGTTTAAATATTTAGGACACGTTGTAAATGAAGATCTCACATATAATGGTGATATCGAGAGAGAGCGGAGGGCATTGGCGGTCCGATGCAATATGATTGCACGTAGGTTTGCTAGGTGTACGAGTGACGCCAAGGTCACCTTATTTAAGGCATACTGTTAAAACTTATACACCTGCAGCCTGTGGAGTGATTATACGCAGAAGACCTATAATGCACTTCGCGTGCAATAGAATAATTCCTTCAGGGTGCTGATGGGCCTTCCCAGATACTGCAGCGCATCAGCTATGTTTGCTGAAGCTGGTGTTGATGGTTTCCACAGCATCATAAGAAAACGGACAGCTTCCATAATGCGCAGATCTCGGGAGAGCTCAAACGGAATCCTGGAGGTATGGAAAGACAAACTTGACTGTCCCCTTCGTATGCATTGGACTACGATGCATATGGGCGGAACACTCGAGTTTTTAAATTAATTATTCTTTTTTTTCTTTTCTGTAATATTCAAATAACTAACATAGGATTAGGGTCATACTAACAAATTTATATGGTATGAAAGTCTGAAATTAAATTTATTATTATCTCCCTTTATTTCTTTTAAAACACATACAAAATTATACTTTTAAATATTAAATTTTTACAATGTATAACATTAAATATTATATTTTCTAATGGCAGGTAGGAACCTGTCGTTTATAAAAACAAAACGTGTTACGGATATTAATTTATAGAGAGATACATAAACAATTTCACGCGAAGAGAAACTCAATAAAAACCAAACAACAACCTCGGTAAGTATCTAAAGCTATAAATAAATGTAATTTGTCTTTACCTACAATACCCAATGAGTATAAACTCCTCTGATTCATAGCAAGCGCGGCTTGCATGACGATTCGTAAATTCTGTCGGAGTCGACGACCTTCTGCAGTGTGAATTGAATGTACGGAGTAGAGGTGCCAATGCAACTAAAAGTTTGAATTAATGTTCAAATTGGGTTCAAAAATACATTCCGTATATCACTTCGATGGAAATTTACAATTTTGACTTTTTGAGATTAACGCAGGATCTGGACCAGTGCGTACCTACCTACACGAAGAGAGGCCTATGCCCAGCAGCGGGCGATAAGATAACGGGCTGATGATGATGATGATGATGATGAAATGGGGGGGGGGGGGGGGCGCTGGTTAAGAATTCAGCCGATATTAGTAGGTGTATTCTAAGCCGATATTAGTAGGTGTATTCTAAGCCGATATTAGTAGGTGTATCCTAACTAACTCCGTGGTTTTATTATAGGTAGGTATTGACATGATTTTCGGCAGAGCGAAAGAACTTCTTATCAATACTAGATGCTATTTTATTTGAAGGTTATCGACAGTAATAGGTAGGTAGGTACTAGCTGGTGCGAGAGATAAAACGGTGCTAACGCGGCACCGTTTGTCTTGCCGACCTGCAAGGTGCTTCTTCACGGCTCTTTTGAATGAGCCAGGATTGTAAGAAGGAGAAACACGTACCTATGCTGGCAGAGAGTTCCATTTCTTGATTGTACTACATAGAAATGAGTTGCCAAATTTCTTAGTTCGCGTTGGAATGGTAGCCACAGTTTATCGGTGACATCGTCAGCCAGCACGCGTATTCCTTTAAAAGGAAAGGAGATGGTGGGATTAGACAAAAAAGCTCCTTGGAGCACTCGCCGTGGTCGCTTGCGAGCAATGAAGCAACATCGCGACGCAGTTGGAGAGGCTCAAGATGGTAGTCACCTCTTCGTCACCGATAGCGCGACGCTGCAACCTATCCAAATCCCACAGGCGCGAGCTATACCTACTCAACGCAGGACCCTACCTACCTACTTGCGTCTTGTATAGCAAGCACGCGGTTGATGTGGCATGAAAAAACGCCGCACCTTTTCAAGACTCCGAGTTTCTCCCTATTCCACAGGTTGTTTAAAATTGTCCATGAATGAAAGTAAAAACAATCGCTACCGGAACCGGATAATGCACTAACTTAGATCACGTCGGAGGAATCATAAAATGGACACTTGACTCATTATAGCTGCAATTAAAACGGTAAAATCTCCAGATCGAAATGTTAGTTTATTTTATTACAAACAAATGAAAATCATGTACGTAGCGCCATCTAGGTCTTAAGCAGGCCACCCACGTTAGGGTTTACCTGACAGTTTTAACTGTTCAGGTAAAACTGTCATGTAAACCTGAGCTGCATAGAGACCATACACGTAGCGGTAAACCTGAACAAACTCTCAGTTGAAACCACGACCTCGGCGGCGCTTTATCCCGTCACCGTAGCGTTATTAAGTTTATTTTATTAAAGAAAAGGAAATTTAGTTACTAGCGGTGATGGGTGACAGGCTGGCAATCTGTCACTAGTTTAAGGCACTGAGGCATGCAGTGTCCTAAAGCCAAATCTGGCAGTATGGGCCATGGCATAGCATGGTCCATACTGCCAGATGTGGCTTTATGTGTAACCAAATGTACAGTCAACAGCACGTCGGGCTATACAAAACTGTCAAATTTATCCAAACGATTTTCAACCTAAGACTATTCAATATAAAGTGCATAATCAATTGGGAAATTTTGACAGTTTGTGGTAACCCAACGTGCTGTTGTCTGTACACCTTTTCGGAATATGATTTTGATTATATATTATGTATGTAGGTAGGTATTAGCGGTAGGTGACTTCCATAAATTACAATAATGAGAAAAGCTATGTCGCCTCATAGATGACTATATCAATACCTCAAATATTTTGCTATAATATCATTATTCATAATTAATTAAACTATTCTTTCATAAACATGGGTAATACCTACCCTTGTTTATGGTGTTGATTAAGCCACCATTTATCGGGTTTAAATAACATTGTATTTGTATTACTCAAAAATGCAATATTATACTTTTTCATTGATAATTTGCGTCTCAATTACATTCTTTGGACGAATTCATCTGTCAAAAAGGACTTCGTAATTGGAACCGGGTATACGAAGTCATTTAATACAGTTTTTTATAATTTAACAGTAGAGCGCCGTGCGTCTTTACTCTCTAGGAATCATCGGACAACTGACGCAAAGAGTATATAATACACTACGTTTAAACTGACGCCTGCGCGGCGACCGCCATACACGCTCAGTTTTACCTGAACAGTTAAAACTGTTCAGGTATACAATATGTAAATTCATATTTTTTCGCTCGCCTGAACAGGTGTGGAAACCTGCGCAGTTTTGCGGCATACACGCTCATGTTTACCTGAACAGTTCACCTGAACAGTTAATTTTTTTTTTTTGGTTAAGTTTTCCCTGTTGTGGGACGGCAAAGGGATCTAGCCCATACAGCCAAGTCTTTAGTTTCATCTTCTTTCTTGATTTTTGCATTAAAATGTGGGTGCCACACTTTTTAATGCATCTAGGGAGTGCTTGGCGAGAAATGCATGGTACAGACCTCATGGTGGTGACTGATGAGAATTGTATAGTGGGATTTCCAACCACTATACAATTCTCAACGCCACATACACAAAACCTTTATTTCAATGATTCCGCATAACTGTTCGTCAACACGGATGCTTATGCAACAAAACGACACCACTTTCACTGCACAAAATCCACTCCGAAGCAATTTTGAATTATCGAAATAAAGATCGACATCCAGACGCCATGATTTCCCGCCAAACATCCTGAACAGTTAAAACTGTCAGGTAAACCCTAACGTGGGTGGCCTGCTTTAAAACGGCTTACTCGGTGTGCCCTGTTTCAAATAAAAAAATTAAATGGAAGTTTAATAGAGTAGGTTTCAAAATATGGCAAAGAAGGAAGGGTGCACAGAAATGAAGGGTGTGTTGGGATAACGGATGATCGAGAAGGGTGGTACAGGAAAACTATTATTATTACACCGACTGACCGATATTAGTGCCGTGGATTATACCTTAGAATATCTAAAGGATTAAATTTCGTTAAGTGCAAGATTAACTTACGTGCTAGGTTGGTTGTTGTTAGTAGAATTTGTTTTCGGCCTTATTATCACTTACCATCAACTGAGATAACACCAAAAAAACTGAATTGACATAAAAATAATACAAAATAGCAACTTCTGATAGTCTTAGTTATAATTAACGCAAGTAATCAGTACAATTTTCTTCTTCTTTTAATAAATGGCGATCGCGACTCATAAAGATTACACATTACGCCAATGTCAAGTGTAAATACACTTAAAGTAATAGACAATTGTACGGTAGATCAATGACGTAGGAATTCAATGGACGTGCCCTAACACCAAAAAAACCGTGCCGGTTGAGCGCATAAAATGGCGGACTGACAGCTGTTATAGTGCTGTTCGGTAGTATCTTGCTATATCCATAAAATGATTTTTTGAAATAAATTAATTTGTGAAATAATTTTATTGTGTCATAAAGTTAGCTTATCAATATGAAATGAATGCATAGATATAGGAAACTGTAGATGGGCAAAGTAAAAGAGAAAGAGTATACTAACGCGTATATTAGAATGAGATAGACAGACGAGACTATTTCACGTATACGCAGGCGGCCTAGGTCGGCCTGTCAGTCACGTAGAAAAACAGCAACTTTCAGACTGCAGTACTATTTTTCACGGACACGTGCGCATTTCTCACACATTGGTGCATTTTTTGGTCTCGCCTTTAATACCAAACACGATTTCTTGGCAAGCTATAAACATCAGTAATTATAAAGCTATCATTACACCCTTAGATAGTTCAAATTGTATTCACGGCGCCCGCCCGCCGCCCGGTGCGCTTTCTATAATATCTCCCTTGTACCAAACAAGATATCGGGTGAAACTTCCTCTGTGCTTCGGAAGGCACGTTAAGCTGGTGGCTAGTTGTAAGCTTGGCTGGGGGGAGCGAATATCTAAAACATAGGTTAAAGTTAAACACACCAAAGATATTTTGCTAAAACAATAAAACGAAATACTAGAACGTAAATCAATATGTTTATTATTTACATGTAGTACCATTATTAATTTGACTAAACAAACTAAAACTCAAATTTCTTTATTCATTTAGGTACAATTTTGATGCCAAAGTGAAGTTTGATGCTATCGGCTTATGAGTCTACCAAGAGGCCTTGTTTTGAGCAAAACCGGCAATAAACTCAGCTTTGGAAAGAGCTTGTTCCACTCCTACTGCTTCCAACCACATTTTCTTCCTATATTCACTTCTTGGTAACCTAAAAAAAACAAAAACCTATAAGATATATTGGAGATGAAAATTGGAATCTTAAATAATTTGGGTTGGGTATGGCATATGTAGGTACTCCATCTGCCCCTAAGGAATCTCCAATATAATATTGTCATGATTATGTATTATCGTCAATTACTTTCGATAATTTGAGAACAACACTAGTTGTCAAATTCAACATTTTCTTAGCTTGAAAATATTCAAAATAAAGCCTAATCTTTAATTGAAATCCACATGAATGGAATCACATGGATGAATAAAAAATTTAAAACATTCAGACTACCCATAAATGCTAAAACTATTTACTATTTACTTGTAAATTTTAAGACTTACCGGTGCAACGTTAATCTTTGTTGATTTTCGTCTTTCCTTGACCCACACCCTATTACACTACACTTAGGCATTATGACGGTGTGATCTTTCACAACTTCGCGTAATTTCAATGAAGAAATCTCCAGAAAAAGAAAGTTAAATATTAATTTTGATAATGTTTACAAATCGTTGACACATGAAGTACCAAACAGTAACTGACAGTTATGTCACACAATATGGCTGCCTGGCCGCAAAATATATATAAAAATAACTATAGCTACAGACAATAGGCCGGGTCCATAGAATTCCTACGTCATTGCGGTAGATTGAGTTAAGAATGGAATCTCTCAACACGTGTTTTTACAACAAGAACTTAAACGTAGTGTAATAAATACTCTTTGCAAGAACTCGTGAGAAACTGTAGTACAATTTTATTTTCTATACTGGTAGCACTAATAACTACTGTCACTGTGACAGGTCTTGAAAACTGATAGAGTCGGAAAATTTGCTTTATTGTATTTATTGAAAGAAAACATGAATTTAAAATAGAATTTGTTGTGGTATAGTGTTAAAAATATTAACATTCACAAAATGGAGTAAAGTATACTTATTTTTCCTAAGGATAACAAACACAAACTCAAAATGGCCAAGTAAGTCCTCTAATAATTGATTGTATTCTGTTTAGATTCTAACTGGATTAATGTCAGATTAAAATATCATACTGTAACATTATCACGTTTCGCGGTCAACTGTAAACTGTACTAACCACACAGTGTACAGCCAGACACGTTTCAAACTTTGTGAGAAAACAAAGTACTTACCTAATTCTTTAACTAACAATTCAATATTATGTTTCCAATACTGAAGCCTAAAAAGTAAGTATTTTATGAACAAAATAAACAGATAATTAAAATTTTAAGAAAAAAAAGTAATAACTACATACTTATAATTTATAACAACAGAAACTGAAATAAAAATATAGACTATGAATTACAAAATACATTCCTTATTTTTTGTATTAACACATTTTATTTAAAACATTTTATTTAAATAATCGTTTCTTTTGAAGACAGCCATAAATAGTTAAATGTATAAATAAATAACACAGATTATTAGCTAATTTGTTCCAAATGTGTTTGAGAATAACTTAATATCATAAAGTATTGTACTGTTTTTGTCCAGGGAGATGATGATAGTATTTGTGTATGACACACAATGCTGCACATCAGAGGAGGATGACCCTATTGATGCGGTGCTGTACTTCCACCCTGGATGGGTGTCAGACACGCAGCGGCATGCACTTGCTGGACAGGTAGGTGTTAAATTTTTTGTAATAAATGATTTATGGGAGATTCACTTGAGTTCTTATTGTGGTAACACAATTGTGAGACTCCATTTTTAATTCAATCTACTATACAATTTTAATATACCATGCCTATCTATATATTCCCTTGATATTGCCTACATATGCAGTCCTACAAAGCCATTAAGTTTAAGATTGAATGATGTGTTTACATATTGCTACACTTTCAGTACTATCATCTGATGATAGTACTGAAAGTGTAACAATATATTTAATGTTATTTTATTTAAAATTTTCAAGTATAGTAAAATGTTTCTATTGTTGATATTTGATTAATATTGATTATTGAGTTTTTTCTAGTAGGTATAAATTTAGTTAGAATAAACATAAGCACCAAGCACTGACAAATTTCGACAGCGAAAGCAGTGCCCTGGTAGCATTCTTTTTGGATCTTAACTAGGCGTCAAATACTTGTTAGAAATATTTCGTTCTGGTCTATTTTATCGATTTTTAAGTCACACTCATTAGTAGATTAAAAAGACATAGCGTCCCTACGCTCTTAGATAGATTCTGCCACAGAAAGTGAAAGTCTTCCAGTAAATTGTCAAGGCTCACTGCGAAATAAATCATTACTGATAGCTATATCTGAGAAAAGCGAGGCTTATTGTCGATTATAACAGATTGCCATGACGCAGAATAACAGAAAAAAAAATATTAATATATGAACTGCTTAATTTTATATAAGGACTAGTTGGAGGTTGGTTACTAGTAAGGACTGTTGTTGATTTTTTTTGAGATAAGAAGTCTCTCTATTCCGTGATAGAGATTAGAGGAATTTGTGCGTTCTTTGCAACGATCACGATAGCTAAACTAGAATGCGCAGTCTAGGCATTGCCCCTAACTCCCATCTCTGCAATCTGAAACACAGGACTTAATGAATCCATGGTTTTCAGCTTCTTCTAATTATAACAATACTGACTAATTGACTTTTTTTGACTTGACTTTTTTTGGCTTTACATATTTTATTACTAACCGACATTTGTAAGTGTGTCGTCAAAAGAAATATTTGGATGGCTCATATTTGATTTGTAAAAAACCAGATTTTGCAAGTTATGTGTTGAATATTAACTCTTATTATGTTGCTTTTCTCATTACGATTACCTAATTTGGATTCTAATTACTTAATAAAAAACTTTTGCATCGTTTGTGTGTCTCAAACTGATAAACATCAGCTTATTTTACAAATTATGTAGCTTAGAATTGTTATATTTTATTACACTAATTTTGAAATCGAAAGCTAGTTTCATACTATTTTTTTATAATCGTCTCAGAGGGTTAATAATAATAATACTGTACCCTTAGTATGAGTTTTGATAGTTTTCGAGCTCGATCAAACTTATCGTCTCTTTTCATACATTGCCCACTGTTTCTGATAGTTTACGCTAGAGGCGCTAGTGGGTAATGTATGAAAAGAGACGATACGTTTGATCGAGCTCGAAAACTAGCAAACTCATACTAGGGGTACTGCTTACATAATTAGTAAGGCTCGCATTCTGGTAAGCCAAATGTTGGTTCAAAAGTTTTCACAACACTGGTGAAAATTTAGTCTTTCTGTAACTACCTCAGTTCGAATGGCTAATCCTATGAACGGTCTACCTCTTTTATATTTACTATAGGTAATTTCTCCCGAGTTATTGTTGTAAAAACACATGTTCTTTTTTTAAGTCAATCTACCATACAAATGTCCGTTACTATAAGTACATTTTCACTTGACTTTTTCGAAATGCGTAATCTTTTCGCGAACGCCATTAATTAAAAAGAAGAAGGAGAATTTTAGTTTATAAATAATTTTAATTTGTTATTTGCTTAAATTAAATAGGTAGGTACTTGGAAACTAAAGTATCCTTGTTCCAACTCTACACACTCTCTTCAAAGGAAAATCAAACGAATATTTGTTTTGTTATAAACAACTTCTAGTACTCCAATATAGATATAGCTGTTTTGTTTTAGGTTGTAGGCACGGCTCACTGCGTCAAATCCTTGTTCTCCCAGCCGGTGGCCATCACGCTGCAGAGCGGCAAGTTTATCATCAGAGAATATGGACAATATATACTGGTGAGTCGTATGAATCTAATTTAGCTGAAGTGTAATGTAACCATAAAAGTTAACAAAGGAGATGTCCCATATTGGTACTTGAAAATCCCCCACGATAACTTATATATTAAACGAAAGCTTAGGAAGAGGTAATTTTAAGGCACCGCATTTTCCAGTCATTATAAAAAGTGTATGCCAGAAAGCTAACCTTTAAATCGAATTTTCTCTGATTAAATAATGGAAAAAATAACATCGCTATTGTTAGTCAGAACTAAGGTCAAAAACTAACTTACCGTGTTCTTATAACATTTTATTATAAATAAAACCGACCCTATGCCTATTTATAAAAAAAAATATTTTAACAAGGCATGATACAGGTCAGCTGTCATCACTGACACATGTTACTTTTTTAAATTGAATTTTACATCTTTGGATAACGAATGTTTGAGACAGAATAAATGCTCTTTTTTGTTAAAATGCAGGGATTTTAAATTATAGTTATTGTCCTAAAATATTCTTAAAAATATCCTTTTTCATCTCATCTAACTTGTGTCTTGGGGGGTGGCCAAACAATAGCCGCCATATAAATTTGGAACATCTCCTTTATGTGTATGAACTTTGAATAAAAAAGCTTACAATTTTACTGCAAACAATGTCGTCTGCAAGATTTAAATAATAAAATATATTTCTTCCCTTTTCCGAATATTGATCATAGTTGCGGTATCAAAATGTGAATAATAAACTTAATCAATAATTGTAAATATATATATATATATATCTATATTGTCTGTAGGTGAATTATTGAATCCCAATAAATGATTACTAGGCCATAGGCAGCGACCGCAACATCCCGGACTGGGTGCTCAAGAACCGCGCCAATCTCCTCACTTCCATGATCAAAGTTTACCACGGCGACCTGCAAGTCCTCGCCGCTCAGATGGAGGACAGGAAACGGCTCGCCGAGAAACTGTACCAAGTGTTCGAAACGTATCTTCCGGTGCTGCAGTATGGCTGCCATATATTTCAAAGAGTGCCAATGTTAAGTCTTCCTAAGGTTAGTGGCTTTTATCGCTGGACATAATTTGTGTGCTTAAGACCCTGCCCGACTCGGGTGTGTTTTTGTTCATGTGCTAACTCTGTATAGATTCTTTATCGAATCCATTTATGTAATTTAAATCAGGGCTTACAGACTGCATCGTTTCGGTACAGAACATACACGTGGCTCTGCAGCGAGCCACTCGACTCGGTCCATCGCGTCACTCCCGTCTCGCCCCACCCCACTGCTCCCGCCGCTTAGGATAAAACGAAATAATGATGACAAACCGAGGTAGTCAACAAGTGATTTTCGGTTAAGCATCTGTACTCGCTGTACCGAAACAAAAATTGAGCTGGTCAGGAGAGGGCATACATACATTCCTATAAATTAACAAGCAAAAGTTTAAAAAACTTTTTTTTGCGAAAGGAATGAGATTGGTTAAAATCGAGGTTTACAAGATAAAATCGACTCCTCCTATTGTTAAAGTCGCTTAAAATGTACCCTATGTTACCCGGAGCATAATAACGAACCGATTCGACATCTCCTTCATCAAAATAGGAGGAAACTACGTTAATACAAAAAACATACATACATAGACTGATAATATTATTAGTTGGGTAAAAAGGTACATTTAGTTCAACTTGTCCTCACCTTATTTCTTTAACTGATTTTTATTAGCACATACAAAACGCTCACCAAGAGCTTGTTTTAGACTAGGAATCTTATTATTGGGCCAGCAGTTTCCTCACGACTCATTTCTATCTATAAACATATTCTTTGCCTCATGTCGTTGACTCTTTATGCTCCTTGAACCTTAGTAAAGCAAGCATAGAGCGGAGAATTTGTTCGCATACTATGTACTAAATTACGAAAATTCCATTCATTTGACACAGAGGAATGTCTCCATAACCTTAGACGTTGCAACAATGTTGTCAAATGACATACATTTAAAATGGAAAACTAATTCGATTATCAATTGATAACTCAAGTATTTATTTACAATGTCCTATCGTGAGTCTGTTACTGCACTTAGAAGTCACAGAGGTTAGGCTTGTATCCAATTAATGTCCCATTTAATCGGTTGATTCACAATTGGATTACATAGTCGATTATTACATGTTGTATATTTATCTAGGTATTTATTATAAAGTGTATTACTGAGATTAAAATGATGCATGTTTTTCTATGTTTTACAAATAAAATGCATAGCAAAACGTTTATGGTATGTATTATGCATTCTTTGATAGAGAATGAACCAAAACTGACTCAGTACTGTTTGTTAGCCATGTAATGGAATTGGTTTAGGGTGCTTTTTGCATTACTTCCAAGTCTCATATGCCTGCACTGCCCCTTAAAGCCCGCCCTATTGGGGGTCATCCATAAATTACGTCACACGTTAAAGGGGGGGAGGGTATCACCAGAATGTGACATTGTGTGACACGGGGTAGGGGAGGGGTCAAAAGCTTTGTGACGTTACATGTTAAAATTTAATCCATCGACGATTATTAATATCCAGACACAATTGATTTTAATTGTGTTCTCGCGCTCCTGAGCGCGAACGGGGCTTAACGAGTTAAAGTACTAAAACGCGAAATTTATATGTGAATAAAAAAATCAAAAAAATTTCGAGTTCGATCTATATTTTTAATACTTTAGCACTCTCGCTATGAGATTATCTCTCTGGCAATAACAATCAACTTCTGGAGCGGCATTGTAATGCAAGTTAGACACAAAATTCACGAGAATTCTGGTAAGGGTTTGAGTAGGTTTAAGAAAAAAAAGAAAAAATTAAAATAACTGTTTTCTATGGATTATTTCTAAATACGTGCATAAAATTAAAAAATGTGTGACGTCACATCAGGGGGGAGGGGTTCTAAAACTGTGACAACCTGTGACAGGGACGGGGGGAGGGGTTAAAAAGTCCTAAAATTCGTGTGACGTAATTTATGGATGGCCCCTTGTGGTGCGACTGGTTGTTACATAAAAACTAATAAGAAAATAATAGGACTAGAATTCCGTCCAGATACAATACAGTTACAGTTACACGAAAGAAAATTACCGATATGAACTACTATTCATTGCAAATTCGTAGTTCAAAGGTGGGCATGACATTCTCAGGTCCTTAAGAGTTATCATCCATCTGCCCCAAGTTAACAGACTGTAAACTTAACATTCCGCATACCGTAAATCGCAACCATTATATCATACAATACACCCTAAGCTTCACATTTTTTCTGTAATCCAAAACTACGACAAAACTAATGGCGTTATATTTCAAAACAAACAATTTCAGAGTGCCACGTCAATTTATATGGAAGCAATGCAAATATTGGAACACTGTCGGAGAAGTAAGGGCGTGCTCGGGGGCGTCGTGTTATATAATAACAAGTGAGTATCATATTTCTCCACCGATCCACCATAATTTCAGTAATATAAGGGATATTACTGAAATTATGCTGGATCGAAAAGACGTACCTAATCATTGGTAACATTTATTTTTTTGCCAATTTCATCTAAATGTTAGTTTCTCTATCCCTTTCTAGGTGATTTTGGAAAGAAACTCAAGTCACTTAGATATATATTTAAAAATATTTTCAGAATAATAGCCACTCAGCTCCCTCCCAGCTTAACGTCCTACCTAACAGTGGTAGATCCGTACAGAATAAAATCCCCAGCGGAGACACTTGAAACTGTAACCCCTTTGCCACTGGGCGCACAGCTTCTGGTAATCTACGTGGGCCAGAAGACTTATAATAATTTGAAGAAACGGGTAGACAAGTTGCAAGAATTTCACGAGAATGGGGAAGAGGTGATCGCTAGATTTAAGAAGGTAAGTAGAGAATGTCATTAGAGAAATTTACTCAAGTCTCTGGATCAGTCTGACACTTCATTTATCACAATTACAGAATCAAGAAGCGGAACGAGAAAAGCTACGAGAATTTCCTCAAACAGGCATGAAGCGAGACAAATCTTTACTGTTCACGGCTGTGCCAGAAGAAGACCATACTATGATCTCGCCACCGAATCGCGAAGAACTGCCGACCACCAGCCAAGAGAGGAAACCTAGCATGCCGGACGTCGTTCCGTTCACAAACAAGCCACGACCGAGACCCAACAAATTGGCTCTCAGTTTCAAAGCACAGAAATCCTTAGATGAAGATGTGAACGAAAATGAGAAAGTGTTCACCGGTCAAACCAGTGTATGTGGAACCCCAATGGTCGAATACAAACGCCTCCACGGGAACATGCTGTCGATTTGCCAACAGAACCCTGAGTGCCAACCGGAGAAATCGGCTGAACCAGATGTTTTGAAAAACGTAGACTGTGCCAAAATTAATATGGAAAACGAGAAGAGAGACAATAAAATTGTCTTGGACATTAATTGTATAGCTGATCACTACATTAACAAACCGGAGCCAATGAGGAAACTAGCCAGTGTCACAGATATACAAGACAAATTCAAAAGACTATCTGACAGAGCTACTTCTAAATTTAAATTAAAAAAGGCGAATGTATCTCTGAGCGATGACATGGCTTCGACGCCAGAAAATGAAGAACCAAAGAACCGTACCTCGTTAACAATAAACGACCCCTCATTCCCAGTGTTTAGGAACGACGGTGTTGCCATATCGGAATCTCTTTTCAACCAGTACATAGAGCAGTATTATGCGAGAATGAAACAGGAATCGAAGGAAGAAAATATGTTCACATATAATATGAAATTGTGTGAACAGGAGAAATTTGAGGACTTTGATTCAGAACTAAATAGATCTCCGCAACGAACACCAAAGAAGGTAGCCAAAGATTCGACTAAAACGATGCCTACGGATCAGTCCAGACGAAAATCTTTATCCTTGCCCTTAAAATCACTCTCAGAGAGTTCAGATTCGCAGATAGGATCGGATTCCGAAGTGGCTAGTTTTAAGAAGAAGTTGACTGGTGTCCAACTGACTCCTCTAATGGAGAAGCTAAGCCATCTTGCGTTCTCGGATAAGTCGAGCGGTTACAGCAGCAGGGTTATGACGCCGTTAGAGCTAAGGGAGTTCCCTACTCCCGCCGCTGAGAAACAAGTGACTTTCGCTGACAGGTAAGCCAAATATTTCAGTTCAGTATCATGACTTATGTCATTGGTTTTCAGAAGGAATTGCTTTTAACCATTGCTAAGATATTAAAAAGTCGTTTAACGTGCGAAAACAGCCTTCACGAAAAAAAAACAAAAATGTCATTTGGTATAAGTTTGTCCCTTTCACTCCTTACCTTTCTTGCTCATAACTCGTACAAAAATGACATCGGTATATATATTTGACTCGAGTATGGTTTAGGCTTTTTGCCCAATTTTGTTCTTGTTTTTGTTCTTTGTTCAGTTAAAAGTAATTAAAACGGGCTACACCTATAAATATATAATAAATGTTACTTTAAATCTGATCAATTTTGAGACCTCGCCTTATCAGTTGAGCTGCATGTGTGTGCGTGTAACTGTGTCAGTACACACATGGGCGAGGCGTAGTTTTACTGGCCTCAGTCATTCGTCTTGACTTTTTTTGCCTGATCAGAATTTTACCGTCTGTACCACGGCGAGTGCTCCGAGGAACTTTTTCCCCTAATCCCACCATCTTCCTTCCTAAGGACTATGCGCGCTGGTTTTACTAGGTGGTAAACCCCGTAAGTAGGGTCGTCTGGGTAGGTAACTACTACCGCCTTTCTTATTACTGCCGTAACGTAGTTCGTATTGAAGGGAAAGGTAGCCAGAGTAATTACTGGGCATGGAAGGCATTTCATTTCAGTCCCTAGAATGGCAACACACTTGCAGTGTTAAGTGATTTGCCCTTAGTATTTCAAGTGTCTATGGCGACAGTAACCACTTGACACCAGGTGGGCCGTAAGCTTGTTTGCCATCTAGTAATATAAAAAAGCAGACAAACTGTTCTTACCATTCCAACGCGAACTAAGAAATTCGGCAACTTGTTTTCTTTCCGCACGATCAAGGAATTCACTGCCAGCACACGTGTCTCCTTCCTACAATCCGGGGTTATTCGAGGCGTAAATAAGCACTTTGCTGGTCGGCAACGGAGGTTTATCTCTCGCGCTAGATACCTTCGCATTTAGACTCCACTTCGGCTTACCGTATAGTGGAATGGAGTCATTTGCTTGACGTAACGACGGTTTTCCAGACCGAAAGCTCAACGTCAAGAATCCGAGAGCGACTCTGACTCTGAGAGCGAGCTGGAGTCCCTGGCGGAGTACGGGCGGCGCGCGGTCAAGTGCGCTCTGTTCGTGAGCGGGCTGCACAACATGGCGCTGGCCTGCGTGATGGACCCTGCCGCTGCACACAACCCGGACACCATCAATTCACTCGTGAGTATATTACATACTTGATAGTTTTAGTTTTTTAATTTTTGCGTATACATAGTATAGAGGAAATCTTGTAACCGTCAAAAAATTCGACCTCGAGATTTTGACGGATTTATAAGTTTTGGACCTTCGCATGTCCAACAAAACCGTTTTTGGAATTATGTCTGTCTGTCTGTCTGTGTGTCTGTGCGTTAGCACGATAACTCGAGTATGCTTTAACTTATTGCAACCAAATTTTACATGCATATATAATATCAAAATATAAGGTTTCTATCAACAAATCTCTTGGTTTCATTTTTTCAATTTTAGCTTAAAATTGGCATGTCCTTATATTTTAACAATAATTTGTCATTTTATTTAAATTAAAATTCTTTTCCTTTTTCTTTAGTTTTGATTAGTTTATTTTATTAATTATGATGTTCTCCAGTAGATGGGAACTCGGGTCGCAGAGCCATCTAAATTGTAAATTGGTTTCCCAAGATACAGGCACTGTCTAGTTTGGGGACCTCTGCAAATTGTTTTTAACACAATCTGCATTTGCACATTTTAATGTAATATGTATTTTTTGTCATGTATACTGTACCTACTTATGTGCAATAAAAATTTAACACTATTATTATTAAAGTATTGAGTCGTCGACACGAAAGTTAACGAACCAAGTTGGCGGTCTGTACTCGGATGGGTGACCAAAATTTAACATGCATAATATAAGCGGTTTCAAGGTCAAATTTTTTCTTTACTTTTTTATTGGTAGTGTGGTTTTACCTATAAATTTCTTGGTTTTGACAAAGTTTATAATAGATAATAAACATTGGTTACAACACTGACCGTTTTAAATAGGTATCAGCCACATGTTAGATTTTTAGATGATAAATGTTACAACGAAATTAAAATATCCCAGACTGACTAAACATATCGATTGTGTCCAGTGGGAGACATCCCTGAACGCGCTGGGCCCGATCGAGCAAAAGTGCATGGAGCCGCTGGGCGCGGGCGGCGAGCCCTCCGACTACAGCTACCTGACGCTGGACCCCGACTGGGGCACCGTGCACAAGGGCGGGCCCTGGGCCGCGCTAGACATCGCCACCATGGGCCTCATACACAATGACTTCGCCGACGACCACCAGCTCACAGAGGTCATACTGAGGTCAGTAACATACTACGGTTCTGTTGACACCTCGTCACTTTACGTACCAAGTATAGTGACGAGCTGTCAACAGAACCCAACGCTGGACCTCGACTGGGGACTTTTATCTGTGATAGGCTGCTTCTCACAAATTCTAAATTGTATTTACTTATAGTATAATGGGTGGCTATGAATGTCAATAAACCCCAAGAACAATTCTATGAAATTGACAGCTTTATAAAATTATCCAACTTAGTGACGTGTAGAATATTCTTGGTACTTTCTATATCAAGCGGTCACCATGCAGTTTTTCTAATACCTAGTCATAGAAATAATAGTTAACATAAATTTTAAATGCATTGTATTTAACTTTAAAATGTTTATTAATCGAGCTTTATATAGTATAGACGTTTAGGTACAATTTGTCTTATGAAAGTCAATTTTGATGCCATCGGTTCGAGAGTATACCATAGACAAAACGTATTTAGGTACTGAATGAACATTACATTTTTCAATATTATTTTTGAAGTGAAACTTCTTTATCGGCGTTGGAAAAAAATTTACCGTCACATTTTTCGGTTACGCGCCATCTTTTTTGTATTCATGTCTATGTAAGGCCATAAAGAAGTTTCACTTCTTACGTGTGTACACTAGTTTTATTATATTGATGAACATAAACATTAAAAGAATCAATACATATTTTTTCATTTTCATTAATTTTGATTTTAAGTATTTTAATTTAAAATTGTAAAACTTCTCATTCTAAAAGGACGTAAGTGCAACTGTAGGATTTTTGTAGGGTAATGTCATGGGCTCTACAAAATAAAAAAAAATGACAACTGTCAAATCTTAAGTAGGCCATAAATAAAATAAAGATGAATGGCAAAGATAATTTCTGTTAGCATATACTGGGTGTAAAAGACATAAACAGTCAAACGAGAACCATGTATTCTATACATCAAAATAAGACATATTTCAAAAAAAATATTGCTGGGAAATGATTTTTATTTTTTGGTCTTAAAAAAAATTGCAAATTGTACCGCGCAATGTAAAGGAATCAACTCGCAAAACCGCGATGATTTTGCCAGACGGCGGCCCCGTTCGTTAGTGTCCTTGCGCATCGAATGAGCTACATTGAACGCTAACGTTTTGAAGCCATTTTTTGTTATGAAATACTAAAAAAAATGATAATGTTTCTTTGGACAATTATTTAGAAATAACGTATAGAATACGTTTTCATAAAAAAATATAAAAAAATTGTGACTGACCTTCAATAAAATCGTAACTATCAATTTCTCAGGTATAGTCTAAAGGAAAAAAAATGTTATGGTAGTGAGCAGAACACATGGTTCTAGTTTGACTGTTCATGTCTTTTACACCCTGTATAGTGTTCTATATAACCAAAGGCACAAATGGTTTCGTAATTATCATAACTAGTATTTTTGAAATGTTAACTTGTTAAATTTGCTAACCATTCATGGTCGCGCCACCGTTCCCTATAGTCCAGCATAACATTGCAGGAGTGACGAGAGCGTAGTCCTGGGAACCCGGTGCGGGGGCGCCCAAGTGTACTACCAAGAGGCGGGCGCCCGGGGGGCGGGCCCCCCTCCACCTTCCGACGCCCTGGCCGCCGCCCCGCTGCGCGCCCGGCGCCGACTTCACCGCGATCACGCCACGCTGATCCTCTAATTACTAAAAACCTAACTATTCACAAACAATACTTGTCTAAGCTCTGATTGGTTCGTTTCTGTTGCGTAGTTCACTTCTTTGAATTGATAGACGTTTTATTACTTTAAACAATTGAACATTGTTTTTGACATCTACATATGTGCGTTGCGTAATATAGCTAGTAATACCTTAGCTGTGCGTTCATTTTAAAGTACGCATAGTGCCGATCCCCACTGAAGTATTGTCTATTAATAGTTTACGACCCTGTACCATATATACAGCGCACTGTGAACCATAAAGTAATGTTTGTGAATACGGGTGTAAGAACTCGAATATTGGGTCCACCAAGAAAAGAAGAATGCCCCTATTGGCTACAGTAAGTGTTTAAAAATTTCCTGAGAACTGTCAGCATAGAAATGAGGCACTTTCCGTCAGGTTAGCTGTATATATTCCGATCTGTAAATGTTATGACTAGTATTGGTTTTTTAGAATCATCGATTCTAGTTATGTAGAATGTTTCGACCCTAAAGCTCTGTCCAGCCCTGTGCACGTGTGCACGAACCGTGCGGTTCGCGCGCCTCTTATAGTAAGAGATCCGACTGCAAAATAGTACATCGAGTATATGCTAAAAACCTAATTTATACGCATATTTATCATCAGGAGAATATATATCTACTAGGTTGCCTATCAAAATGTGGCCGCTAGTATTTTTTTTTTTGTTAAAAATACTAGCGGCCACATTTTTTTTTTGTTAAAAATACTAGCGGTCACATTTTGATAGGCAACCTAGTAGATATATATTCTCCTGATGATAAATATGCGTATAAATTAGGTTTTTAGCATATACTCCATGAGTACACTATTTTGCAGTGGGATCTTAGACTATTATGAACATAGTTTAAACACTTGGACATGTTCGCAAACGGTTCGCATGCAAGTAATAATTTCCGCGACGAACACGACTAGTGCGCTTCGCGTGGCTCTAGCTGGCGGTTCGTGTGCGAGCGCTAAAACGCAATCTTGGATATTATCATGGTAGGCTTGTGTTACTTAATCATTGTAAATATTGATATATCCATCTATCATTACACAATTTTTTCCTGCATGCGCATGCAGTGACGTCATCCTACTCACACTCGCTCGAGCGCCGTACCGAAAAGACGTGTCGCGCGCGTCTTAATATTCGAGACTGTGTTTTAGTTGTAAATAACGGATTAATAACAAAATAAAATAACAATGTTGGATATTTTTTTATAAAATACTTTTAAAATTAGCCTCGCCGCGTCGGTGAACCACTAATGAATGAAATGAAACCAAAATATAAATAAAATTATAATGATAAAGTATGGATTAGGTATAAACGAGCGGACGCGAGCGGACGGCAAGCACTGTTCACTGACGTCACACGGCCATTAGCCCCTCGCCAGCGACTGGATGCGATGGATTTAACCAACTTAAATGTAATATAACTTTGTAAATATGTATCGTATGGAAGTGAAATAAAAACTGTTCATTATTTAGTAATGACATCTATAATGTTATGAAATAAAAAGAAAATATTTTTCCCAAGCTCATTTGACGCGTCCAATAGCCGTTCGTGGCGCGTAGTGTGCACGGTTCGGGCACGTGCCAAGTTTGGACAGAGCTTTACAAAACTTATGCAAAATAATTCAGTGTGTGGCATAATGTTAGGTAGGTAAGTGAAGAAAGCAGCATGTACGAAGAATGGGTTATACACTATCTTTTATTAAAATAACTGGCACAGATCCCAAAAAAAAAAATTATGTTATGGGAAGGCTTTTAAATCAACAATATTTTATAGAATTTTCTAATTATCTCCAGAACGTTTCTATTAAATGATACTTGATGCTTACAGGCTACCCACGCTTGTAATTGTAATACAAAGCAATTTACAATTTTATTTCACTTACAACTAGCTTATGTTCAACAGTGCATGAACAGGCCATGATGGAACTTGTGTCTCTATATTAATTCTTCAACCGTTTAATATTTTATGCCCAAAATGGTTCAATATGCGATTTTGTTATTGTTTAGTTTTAGTCTTGCTAGTATTTGTTTAGTATTCAAGACGTTTATTATATATAACCAATTGCTATTGAATTTGGACGTATTTCAAACGACTTTTAAATAAATAGGTACAAGTCGGTAATTGTAGAATGATTTTTTGTCCCAGTTAGTATTTTAAACCGAAGTTTATAGGAAGAAAATATTGTTATTATAAATCGATTAATAGAGATCGTATCCATTTATTCCTTTTTATCTTTCCACATAGTGAAAGGTTCCATAGAAGTATTTGTAAATAGGTTTAGATTTTTTTTTTTCATAGAAGAGGCTTTCTCCATAGTCTGACAGGAATATGAATACTCTAATTAGGACAATAGTGTTAACTTTTACATATCTAAACTAATTGACGATTTTATTATTCGTATAAATAAGAAACGTACGACGGAGACTGGATTTATTGTCCGATGCTGTACATTTTCCTTCTCAATAATTATTGTCACTTACGTTTTATGTACAGAGAGCTTCTTACCAGCAGCACTCATAATATGCTCTTTTTCCTAACCTAGCCTCGCTCTGTGCAGCTCTCGTGTTGATAGATTTACGTCGTGACCGATTTAAGTAACAGCTTTTTTCAGTCTATAATAGTTCAGATCCTTCGTTCATTGTGTAGCCGTCGTAGAAACGTCGTTCCTAAAATGTTTGATCCTTCTAAAATTTGATTAATGTGCATTATAAGCATCTATATTTTCTTTAGTCCTGTCTCCTGATGAAAAAAAAACAATTAAGACTAACAACAAACTCAAAAATAAGAATAATTTGGTGCAGTAATGTTAGCATTAAAAATTTAACAGACTAGACATCACAATGCTTTAGTCCTTTGCTCATAATCGGTTTACTAAAATGTGAGCATTGCTATCACATTAGGCCACACTAAAAACTAGATAATATAGGTATTTTGCAATGCTCATTGTATTCTTGCCAGTAGCTTTAAGGAGACTTGTATTTAAAAGTATTTTATGTAAGTACTTATCTTTCTTAGCGGTTTATAAGTAAGAAGTTCTTTTAACTGCCTCAGATGATACAAAGCACCTCCGCCCGCAAACTATGCCACGTTGCAGCTCAAACCGTAGGATTGACCCCCGTCCCTAGCCCGAAGAGGCTCTAGCTGTGTTAGTAGGTAGTATTTGCTTCAATAAGACAGGAAACGTGTCAAAATTACGTTTAAATATTGTAAGATAAGGTTATGTATGTGCAATTGTATTTAATTTTATTATTTATACAGTATTATAGTGCATTCCTATGTTTTTCTACATTCCAAGCTAAGCGCTGCACAGACAATGGATTTTTGGCCAGATGTTAGTAGCGAAATTAACTTTCAATCATACCCAGATATCTATTTTTGATAATAGTCAAACTATTTTCAATTATTATGCGAAGATGTTACTCGTCGCTAATTTAAAAAAATCGCAACGGATATTGGTACAGAGCCAAAATAATTTTATTGTGTTCATGTATTTCTTCATCTTCTCGCTCTCTAACTTTGAAAAACGGACCTTAAAAAATGAAGGGAATGAAAAACGGACCTTAAAAAATGAAGGGAATACCCACAATATTCTGTCAGATCCTTAGTGTTGATCAAAATTAACAAATTGCCATAGAACTAAACTGTATTTATGTGTAACATTTCATCTATATGTAGTTAATGTGAAAGAAAGAAGCGAGAAGACTAGAACTCTGGTCATTTTCAGAGAATGATTATGCCATCACAATTGTCTGCGCAGCGTAATAAGTGTGCAATTGCGATGTGCTATAGACATTAGGATTTCAAGATTAATTACATTTTAATTCATTTTATATTAAGAATTTGTACAAATGAAATTTGACTCATCCCAAAGTGCGTCCAATGGATTTATGCTATGTTTCGCAGCTATTACAAGTTATTATTTTTGATAATGTTATGTGATTGTTTATATATTTTCGTTTGTTGCTGCCGTTGCCATATTTGAAAGAGTGCCAATACGAGTGTATGTGGTATCTATTTATAATAATTATACATACATAAATTGTTAAGAATTTTAATAAAACTTAATAATTTCAATAATGTTTTTCTATTTACTCTACAACTCCCACTACTAAATTGTATGTTGTATGAACTAAGTAAGAATGCATTAAATATCAATACCTACTTTAAATAAATGTATATTTATTGTTACTACTAAGTTAAAAGAGCAGTAAACTAAAAAAAATGTGGCTCAGGCTGTCTGGACAAATCTTCAAAATAGCTTACATTTAAGTAGGTCAATAGGGCATTTTATGTGACGGCTAACCACCCTTACTTCAGAAGAGGTGACGCTACAGAATCTTAGATAATCGATCGAAACCGTGTCCAGCCAGCTTGAAAAACCACTTTTCGCTGGTCTCTCAATCTCGGTAACGGAAGTGGTTTTGAAGACTTTTTGCATATCAACGGGCGTCACATAAATTTGTGACGGGCATCGAGCTAAAAGTTTTGTGATACGTACAGCGGTTTATTAGAAAAATGCAAAAATCTGTGTCCAGCCAGCTTGAATTTACGTATAAAACTTCTGGCTGGCACTTCTGAATCTCGATAACGGGAGCGTTTTCGAATATGGTTCCTTTTACTAACAAAATGTGACGCAAGTTGTGACGGTAATAACGTTTGATTTATGGCGTCACGTGTAATGGTTTACGAGAAATCAATTAAAAACTGGTGTCCAGCCAGCTTGAAGTTCAAGCTGGCTGGACACATGTATCTCCGCTGCCTGATGGTCTACGGCCTTCGAAATATGTTCAAGTTTTTGTGACGGGGACGATAATGATAATCTGAAGTTGTGACGGAGAAAGTTTACGTAGTTTCAAAGATATTGATCATTAAATTATTTTCATACAAACACTGCAGTAGGGTTACCAATATTGTAGGTTTTATGTAGAAACAAGTATATTATTTTAAGGCTTTAATGAACGAAAATACGTGTATTGGTGATATTAATACCTACCTACTAACCTACATTTACAGTACCTACATATTTTAATCGATAGAAGACAAAAGCGTAGAGGTGTTGAAAGGGGGTCATTTTTTGCGTTATTGATTATTTACGTGCAGATAACTACTCTTAGTGAGTAAGTATTGGTGTTTTTCATGGTAAGCATAAATAATTAATGCTATTGCATAAATAATGCTATAGCAACACAGGATACAATGGTTTCTTTTTTCTTCTAAAAATTCTATGAAAAGTAAATACTTTCCGGCAAAGAGAGTCAAAAATATTTTAAGTATATTTAGTTATATTTTACTGTAAAAATATTTTTTAGGAAATATCTTGGTCACGAAAAGATACTGAACAATTTCTGAACGTGCTCATACGCTGCCGCAGACCGACTTGGGTTCAATAGGTAGGTAGTTGATGTTGGTGTCGCCATCTGTTGCTTAAAGTTGGTACTACTAGGACAACTGTTCGAATCATAATTATGTTCTCTTCCTCTGAATCAGACTCTTTCATCACCCGCATGCTATACCGATTATGGCGCGCCCTACGACTAGGTACTTACTCTGAGTTTTCTCAAAAAAATGATAGTTAATATTTTCTCATTGAGGTGGGAAAAAAGAAAACAAATTAACGACGGTAAAGCATTTATTTTAATTAGGTAGGTACATACCTTATTTATTCTTTATTGCACAAAAAATAGTAGATGTGGGTACAAATCTTCATCCTAGCGAATACCCCAGTTGCATTTCGAAAGCTTTCACTTGGAAGCCTGGCCCCTAATCGGAGAGTAAGTAGATAGGGTCGGACTTCGAAACGAGTCGCCTGAATCTGAGGAAACTGAATGTGTAGGGGGCTCAAGGAAGCTCCGTAAGATCACCCTAAAACAATTTCGGCTACCGGAGTTGACTTTAAATATTTTTAATTATTTTTTATTGTATTGTGATTGCGTGAAACAAAACGTCATTTCTATACTTTTTTAGGTTATGATAAGATTTTAAAACTTTTGAAGTACTAAAACGCGTGGAGCGAAACGCCAATCCACTATTTTGATAATAGTTTTGACATTTCTGACAGCGTTAAATTGCGTCATTCCGTTGGTTGCTTTCGAGTTTTCGTGTCTAGTGTTTTATGCACCTACATGGCTGGGTGATAGGTAGGTTAGGGTTTTTTCATATATTTTGAGGTTCATTTTTCATAAAAAAAAGTAAGCATTTCCGGCATTCGAAATTTACGAGGGGCGAATCCCACCCCCCTCCCTTCCTTCCCCCCACCCTCCTCTACCTCCAAAAAAGGAGACTTATTTCGAAATTCTTACCAGTAGATATACAAATGGTGGACTTAATTAGGAAAGAAAACTATTCTGACAATCTGACTATTCAACTCGTAAAAACTAATGATGGGCAAAAAGTAACACAAAATAATAAGTGGGGGCTCTTTTTAGGCAGCGCTGGTAGTCAATTATTATTTTGAATTAACACTTATTTACGCTTTTTTAACCGAATTCAAAAAAGGAGGAGGTTATTAATTCGACTGTATGTTTTTTTTTAGTGTTTCTTACCTCATAACTCGTTACTGAGTGGACCGATTTTGAAGATTCTTTTGACCTTTGGAAGCTAGTGCTTGTCATGGGGTCGCATTTAAATTTAATCGACATCTGACTAATAGTTTTTGAGTTATCCCTAATAATGCCTATTTAATTGACATTGATGATATCAAAATTTTATCACTTGTGTGTCTAAAAGATCTTAAAGTAGTTTCCTGAAAATTTCTATACTTAAAACACTAAAAAGCAGAAAAAAACCGCCTTCAAAACTAAAAACGGGAAAAATAAAAATTTTGTTTATAAAAATCTAATTTTTTTGAGGTCGGTGCCAACCTCAATATTTGTAATAAACGTTGTCACTTGTATTCGGGACCGACCTCTAAAAACATTTAGATTTTTATAAACAAAACCTTTATTTCTCCCGTTTTTAGTTTTGAAGGCGGTTTTTTTTATTTAATTTTTTTACTGCGGGAAAACCTATTCTCACGGAACAAATCAAATACAATGCAGGTGTGGCCACAACCGGCCGATAAGTCGATTAAAAAGAAATCCTTTATTTGTGTAAAATTATGGTCACCTAACATTATTAATAGATGTTTGTATAGAAAAAATTATATGATTAATATCTTTGAAACTACGTAAACTTTCTCCGTCACAACTTCAGATTATCATTATCGTCCCCGTCACAAAAACTTGAACATATTTCGAAGGCCGTAGACCATCAGGCAGCGGAGATACATGTGTCCAGCCAGCTTGAACTTCAAGCTGGCTGGACACCAGTTTTTAATTGATTTCTCGTAAACCATTACACGTGACGCCATAAATCAAACGTTATTACCGTCACAACTTGCGTCACATTTTGTTAGTAAAAGGAACCATATTCGAAAACGCTCCCGTTATCGAGATTCAGAAGTGCCAGCCAGAAGTTTTATACGTAAATTCAAGCTGGCTGGACACAGATTTTTGCATTTTTCTAATAAACCGCTGTACGTATCACAAAACTTTTAGATGTGGCTCAGGCTGTCTGGACAAATCTTCAAAATAGCTTACATTTAAGTAGGTCAATAGGGCATTTTATGTGACGGCTAACCACCCTTACTTCAGAAGTGGTGACGCTACAGAATCTTAGATAATCGATCGAAACCGTGTCCAGCCAGCTTGAAAAACCACTTTTCGCTGGTCTCTCAATCTCGGTAACGGAAGTGGTTTTGATGACTTTTTGCATGTCAACGGGCGTCACATAAATTTGTGACGGGCATCGAGCTAAAAGTTTCGTGATACGTACAGCGGTTTATTAGAAAAATGCAAAAATCTGTGTCCAGCCAGCTTGAATTTACGTATAAAACTTCTGGCTGGCACTTCTGAATCTCGATAACGGGAGCGTTTTCGAATATGGTTCCTCTACTAACTAAATGTGACGCAAGTTGTGACGGTAATAACGTTTGATTTATGGCGTCACGTGTAATGGTTTACGAGAAATCAATTAAAAACTGGTGTCCAGCCAGCTTGAAGTTCAAGCTGGCTGGACACACATATCTCCGCTGCCTGATGGTCTACGGCCTTCGAAATATGTTCAAGTTTTTGTGACGGGGACGATAATGATAATCTGATGTTGTGACGGAGAAAGTTTACGTAGTTTCAAAGATATTGATCATTAAATTATTTTCATACAAACACTGCAGTAGGGTTACCAATATTGTAGGTTTTATGTAGAAACAAGTATATTATTTTAAGGCTTTAATGAACGAAAATACGTGTATTGGTGATATTAATACCTACCTACTAACCAACATTTACAGTACCTAGATATTTTAATTGATAGAAGACAAAAGCGTAGAGGTGTTGAAAGGGGGTAATTTTTTGCGTAATTGATTATTTACGTGCAGATAACTACTCTTTTTAGTGGGTAAGTATTGGTGTTTTTCATGGTAAGCATAAATAATTAATGCTATTGCATAAATAATGCTATAGCAACACAGGATACAATGGTTTCTTTTTTCTTCTAAAAATTCTATTAAAAGTAAATACTTTCCGGCAAAGAGAGTCAAAAATATTTTAAGTATATTTAGTTATATTTTACTGTAAAAATATTTTTTAGGAAATATCTTGGTCACGAAAAGATACTGAACAATTTCTGAACGTGCTCATACGCTGCCGCAGACCGACTTGGGTTCAATAGGTAGGTAGTTGATGTTGGTGTCGCCATCTGTTGCTTAAAGTTGGTACTACTAGGACAACTGTTCGAATCATAATTATGTTCTCTTCCTCTGAATCAGACTCTTTCATCACCCGCATGCTATACCGATTATGGCGCGCCCTACGACTAGGTACTTACTCTGGGTTTTCTCAAAAAAAATGATAGTTAATATTTTCTCATTGAGGTGTGAAAACAAATTAACGACGGTAAAGCATTTATTTTAATTAGGTACCTTATTTATTCTTTATTGCACAAAAAATAGTAGATGTGGGTACAAATCTTCATCCTAACGAATATCCCAGTTGCATTTCGAAAGCTTTCACTTGGAAGCCTGGCCCCTAATCGGAGAGTAAGTAGATAGGGTCGGACTTCGAAACGAGTCGCCTGAATCTGAGGAAACTGAATGTGTAGGGGGCTCAAGGAAGCTCCGTAAGATCACCCTAAAACAATTTCGGCTGCCGGAGTTGCCTTTAAATATTTTTTTTTTTTTTAAATTCGTATTTATTGTATTGTGATTGCGTGAAACAAAACGTAATTTCTATACTTTTTTAGGTTATGATAAGATTTTAAAACTTTTGAAGTTAGTTTGAAGTAATAAAACGCGTGAAACGAAACGCCAATCCACTATTTTGATAATAGTTTTGACATTTCTGACAGCGTTAAATTGCGTCATTCCGTTGGTTGCTTTCGAGTTTTCGTGTCTAGTGTTTTATGCACTTACATGGCTGGGTGATAGGTAGGTTAGGGTTTTTTCATATATTTTGAGGTAAATTTTTTATAAAAAAAAGTAAGCATTTCCGGCATTCGAAATTTACGGGGGGCGACTTCCACCCCCTCCCTTCCTTCCCCCCACCCTCCTCTACCTCCAAAAAAGGAGACTTATTTCGAAATTCTTACCAGTAGATATACAAATGGTGCACTTAATTAGGAAAGAAAACTATTCTGACAATCTGACTATTCAACTCGTAAAAACTAATGATGGGCAAAAAGTAACACAAAATAATAAGTGGGGGCTCTTTTTAGGCAGCGCTGGTAGTCAATTATTATTTTGAATTAACACTTATTTACGCTTTTTTAACCGAATTCAAAAAAGGAGGAGGTTATTAATTCGACTGTATGTTTTTTTAGTGTTTCTTACCTCATAACTCGTTACTGAGTGGACCGATTTTGAAGATTCTTTTGACCTTTGGAAGCTAGTGCTTGTCATGGGGTCCCATTTAAATTTTATCGACATCTGACAAATAGTTTTTGAGTTATCCCTAATAATGCCTATTTAATTGACATTGATGATATCATAATTTTATCACTTGTGTGTCTTGAGGTAGTTCGTAGGTAGTAGGTAAGATCTTGAAGTAGTTTCCTGAAAATTTCTATACTTAAAACACAAAATGGAGGAAAAAACCGCCTTCAAAACTAAAAACGGGAAAAATAAAAATTTTGTTTATAAAAATCTAATTTTTTTTGAGGTCGGTGCCAACCTCAATATTTGTAATAAACGTTGTCACTTGTATTCAGGACCGACCTCTAAAAACATTTAGATTTTTATAAACAAAACTTTTATTTCTCCCGTTTTTAGTTTTGAAGGCGGTTTTTTTTATTTAATTTTTTTTTACTGCGGGAAAACCTATTCTCACGGAAAAAATCAAATACAATGCAGGTGTGGCCACAACCGGCCGATAAGTCGATTAAAAAGAAATCCTTTATTTGTGTAAAATTATGGTCACCTAACATTATTAATAGATGTTTGTATGGAAAAAATTAAATGATCAATATCTTTAAAACTACGTAAACTTTCTCCGTCACAACATCAGATTATCATTATCGTCCCCGTCACAAAAACTTTAACATATTACGAAGGCCGTAGACCATCAGGCAGCGGAGATATGTGTGTCCAGCCAGCTTGAACTTCAAGCTGGCTGGACACCAGTTTTTAATTGATTTCTCGTAAATCATTACACGTGACGCCATAAATCAAACGTTATTACCGTCACAACTTGCGTCACATTTAGTTAGTAGAGGAACCATATTCGAAAACGCTCCCGTTATCGAGATTCAGAAGTGCCAGCCAGAAGTTTTATACGTAAATTCAAGCTGGCTGGACACAGATTTTTGCATTTTTCTAATAAACCGCTGTACGTATCATAAAACTTTTAGCTCGATGCCCGTCACAAATTTATGTGACGCCCGTTGATATGCAAAAAGTCTTCAAAACCACTTCCGTTACCGAGATTGAGAGACCAGCGAAAAGTGGATTTTCAAGCTGGCTGGACACGGTTTCGATCGATTATCTAAGATTCTGTAGCGTCACCACTTCTGAAGTAAGGGTGGTTAGCCGTCACATAAAATGCCCTATTGACCTACTTAAATGTAAGCTATTTTGAAGATTTGTCCAGACAGCCTGAGCCACATACTTTTAGCTCGATGCCCGTCACAAATTTATGTGACGCCCGTTGATATGCAAAAAGTCTTCAAAACCACTTCCGTTACCGAGATTGAGAGACCAGCGAAAAGTGGTTTTTCAAGCTGGCTGGACACGGTTTCGATCGATTATCTAAGATTCTGTAGCGTCACCTCTTCTGAAGTAAGGGTGGTTAGCCGTCACATAAAATGCCCTATTGACCTACTTAAATGTAAGCTATTTTGAAGATTTGTCCAGACAGCCTGAGCCACATTAAAAAAAGAAGTCTGTTGTAGCTTTTTCATGGTACAGTCAGCCTCAAACACTCAAATAACAATGAGTGTCTTGCAAGATTTTAATGTTATGTTTTCCTGTTGTTATATTTTCCTTATTTTTATGTGTATAGGAACGTCTTCATATGCTTTTACAAGACAATTAAAATCGTTTCCTCAGTTTTTTTTTTAATTTGACTGACTGCTCATACATTCGCCTTCAAATGCGTAAAAGCAGAAAGTGGAAAATGTTATACACACCCCGCATTACGGTTTTTCCTCAATTAATAAGTTTTAATTTTTAAAGACACTGGTTTTAGTGGAAACAATGATATTAAATACCACCTAAGATTAAATACAATAGTAAATTAATAGATAATAATCAGAGGTTCCCCCACAAAACGAAGGGAAGAAAGGATGCGGATAAGTTAATGGATGGGGTGAACGAAGAACCAGAATGATATTACAAAACTATTGTTTATTACAACAAAGTCGCTCACAACACAGTACTACACGAATAAAATAAGAATGTTAAATACGGTGTCATCAGTATCTATAATATAATATCTGATAAAATATAATAAAATACATATCGCTATGATTCGAAAATGCAAAGGATCACGTTTATAAAATAGAAAGTAATGAAATAATGTTTTCAGTGTTTAGTTTAGTCGGAAGATAAAGAATATGATCTGTGTACGACTTCCCTCTTGTGTGTTGACCGGCCGATCATATTCTTTGCGCTTCGACAGTCAGGAGCGTCGCCCGCAACTACGGTGACGGGGCCGTTCGTATGCCGGCCGGCGGTTTCGGCAATCGCCATTTCGAAAGGGCTTTTCAATCAAACATTTTCAAAACTTCAACACAGTTAGTTTCAAGGAACTTCATCCTTTACTTCTTGTTTCAATACCTTTTCAAACAAACAAAATCAATGTTAGACTTAGTGTTAAACCTTTATTAGATCTAATATTACATCCTAGAGGCGACTAGGCCGCGTGGGCCGTTACACGCTAACTTAAACACTATAACCTTTGTATCACGTGTCGTAACATAAGGTGGCGCGGTGGCTCTACCCGGCCTAACAGGTACAGTTAAATGCATAAGGCCAGTGGAGACATGTTTGGGTGTGCTGTATCAAAATGAATGCTATGTCGGAAGATGACGTCAGCGTCACGAACTTACTAATAACGACCTGAAAGTCAAACAGGGGAGTAACCATGGTGTTTATGGACACAACTAAACTGTGCGACAAGGTATGGATGACACATTCTCTACCAACTTATTTTTATAACATTTAAACTCGGTACGAGTAACTTTGAACAACATTTTGCAATAACACTCACTTTATAAAACATGAACTAAAGTTAATCATGGTTTAAAACTGATGTCACTTTATTTGCTGTATGAAAGACAGAGATAGCATCACTTTTAAACCACGACTAATTTTAGTCCATGTTTTATAAAGAGTGTTATTGCAACATGTGGTCGTAAGTTAGTGGGCTAAAACTAAACATGCCCCTTTTTTTTACTGATGTTTGTAAACATCAGTACTAAGCAAAATCTAAAATTATCTCACATTTTATAATAAATGAATACCCTATAATAACTAAATTTTATTTACATAATAAATGGATAGAGAAAATGCGTTTCAGATGAAATTCTACATAAATTTCTCTTATTACTAATTTACTGACTAAATGTGGAACTTCTCAAACAAATTTTATCGTTAATCTGAATATTTTCTTTGGCTCCTATTTCAATTCACAATTATAATATGTAAGCGTTGAAATGACAAGAACTATGTTCAGATAACAATTGATGAAATACATTAATGTGTTTATACAAGATTAATTTTACAATTTGAACATATTCCACACATTTTCCTGATAATAACAATGTTAGATGAAGTTTGGCCACAATACCAACAAGTGTTACATAAATATATTTTGAACAGAGTTAGCTGATGTACTCATCATAATCACTTTAAAAAATATAATATTAATTGACTTCATATTTATTCAGTACACTATGATAAAAAATCAATATATTGTATGTCCCAAGTTCGAAATATATTTACATGGTGTTCAGTTGGTAAAGGTTATTAAAAATCTCAGCATGAAGACATGATACGGAAAGTTAAATACAATATGGACGTAACTTCCGAGGAAAATCTAAATAATAACACAATCAAACAATGGAAACTAAAGGAACTTACGCAAGTTATAATATAATATTAGCACACTATTATAAAAATATAATAGTTATGTCCATATGTTATTGCTAAAACAGTGACCTAGCAAACAGTACTACAGGTTGTAATCTTGGTACCACTTTTTTATTGTCTTTTCTCTGCATTTGTTTCTACAAATTGAATATTATAACCTGATTCAATATAAATACAGAATGAAAAGTTTTTAATAAAAAAACACTTTTATCTTCAAAGTCTATTAATAATATCCTGGTAAATGTTACCAAATATCTGTCAAGACACTGGCTGAATAATTCAAAAATATGTCGCGTGAAAGGCATGCAAGTGTCACCACGGAAGGCACAAAATTACATATTATGATTTAGAAAAAAATAATTGTGCAATTAAATTATTATCAACGAAATGTACAGATATTGTAAAATTACTTTCAATCTAGTACCTTTTAATCCTAGATTTTCGGTAACCATTCTCAAGGTAAATTGTAAAACTACATTTTACATACCATTGTATGTTTTATTTTTACTGAATCATTATTCAGGTCCACGATTAAAGGCATGTGAGTGAGCACAATAAAGCATTTTATAGTTTTTTCTTTTACCTATTCATGGTAGTATTTTGTTCATAACTTATAACATTTACAACTCTGTATGTTTTATGAAGTAAAATAATAATTGGCAACTGTCAAAGGCTTGCGCTGGCGTGTTTTATTGTATTTTTACATTTTTATGATAAGCTAGCAGTGACATCAATAAATATAGACAGATTATACACGAACATAACTGTATTCTACAGTGTACTGTTATTTATTTAGACATCTCGCGAAAAGTGACCAATGATTAGAAAGAGATAAATATACCTCACGAGTTACGTCTGCCTAGCGCTCATTGGCGCAAGCGCGCACCAATACCGATAAAGGATGTTCGGACGCTTTTTGTCAACAACATTCAAATTGAATAACTAAATTAAAATTGAAATTATTTAGTAAAAAAAAGTGTACTTTCGAATGAAATGACTGTTTTCTAGGCTCTAACAATGTTGATGTAATTTTTACACCACCTAAAAACAGGAAGGCATTCTGCAGAATACGAGTCAGTTGTCTGACTTTTGCATCGCCATTCTCGAGTGTGCGCGACGTAATCTATAACTTTTGAAACATGTTGGTAGGCTAGTATGTTTGCCGATCACTGTAGTAGCGGTGATGAGCGGTCCTACCGTTCGGCGTGGTAGTAAGACTTACGCGGGGAGTAGGATCGCTCGCGCTCGTAGCGACGGCTGCGGCGGTAGTGCGGCGACGGCGAGCGGTGCCGGTAGCTGCGGTAGTAGTCGCGCTCGCGGTACCCGCCCCCGCCGCGGTAGTAGTAGTCGCTGGACAACACACAACACTATTACAACTGCTGTCTAGCTTTATACACCTAACGACTTTCTTAGGCCGCGTCCGCTGCGCTTAAATTTTAGCAAAACATTGTTAAAAAACATCGTTTAGGGATCCATCCAGATAAATATAGGTTGATAATTACCTTGATAAGTATAATCGAAAACATTTGCCACTTGTTATTTTTCGCATTCAACGACTGCGTGTATCGGAACATGCCAATTTAAATCAACAGCGGGGATTCCCCGCGTCGGCGGGTTTTCGTATCTGAACTGTCACTTAATTCATTATTTTCTTCATTCATTTGTTTTGAGTCTGACCATAACAAAGAATATAAAGTTGTTTGTTAAATTCTAAGCGTAACTTGAGTACAAAAATATAGAATAGATTGTTTCCTCAACTAATGCCACGAAATAAGGCTTATATCTGTTTGATAATGGAGAACACAAAAGGGTCAAAATATTACTATCAAATATACCTAAAATCGCAGCGTAGATCATGTACATTACATTACTTTTTATTTCACTTTAATACATGCAGTATTTCCGAAGTTATAACGACGAGAAGTTTAAGCCCTTTTCTGTATTTCCGAGATTACGCTCGCTCGTACGGTGACGTCACAACCTGGGACAGCGGCACCGCGCAGCCCTCGGTCCGGTACGTTAACCCTACCAAATTACGCGCGTCTCGTTTTATTATTTTGTTTCGATCGTATTCGTTTTCCTATGTGCCTGTATTTCAAAGGAATAATATAAATTGTTCTATATATCCGATTACACTAAAGTGAAACCTCAGATCAGAGTGAAACGTGTAGATAACAATGAAAGAAGATTTTCTGGTCAGTCAGACAATCTGCTAAGAGTGGATAGTTTGATGGTGGCACAATATTTGATGAAGAATCAAGATTTTACGGCTGCCGAAATTAGTGGAATAAAGATGAAAAGATATGTATGTTCTAAGTACCTAAGCATTACCTACTCTCGGGTAGGTATTTGTTCAAACTTAAACCTAACTCAAAGTGTCTGTGTTTAATTTAGTACCTATTATGAGCGGCGATAAAAAAATACTATGTATGTACTCGTAATAATCTCGGGGTCTCGATGATTATTTTATGTGTTTTATTACTATACACTTGAAGAAAATGTCACTATTTATCCATATACAAATGTAGGTAAGTCCTAGTAGGTACGTATTTACATAATTAACGGTTTATAAGTAGGCAATAGCTACCTATTATTATATTTTTATACTAAACCAAACATTTTTGAATAATTTTGTGTGTGGGTTGGTTTGGTTTGGTTAGGGTTATAAGTATAACCGCTGTGGTTTCGATGCGTTTTTGCTTTCTCGTACGTAGTATAGAGGAAATCTTGTAATCGTCAAAAAATTCGACCTCGAGATTTTGACGTCTCCCTGAGTCCAAAAACATTTTTTGTGGAATTATGTCTGTGTGTGTCTGTGCGTTAGCACGATAATTTGAGCATGCTATAGCTTAATGCAACCAAATTTAACATGCGTGTATGACATCAAAATATAAGGTTTCTACCAAATTTTGAGCCGTCGATCACGAAAGTTAAGCAACCAAGTGCGCGGTCCGTACTCGGATGGGTGACCAAACTTTAACATGCATGTATGACATCAAAATATAAGGTTACTATCAACCTTTGAGTCTTTTCCGGTATACGAGAAAGTCAAGGGGAGACCATTCGCGATTTTTTAAATTTGAATTTAACTGTGGTTCATAGACATATTTCATCAAAATCGGTTAAGCCGTTCCAATAGTACTATAAAAACGTAAGTTTTGTAGGGTCATTGCGCCTGTTTGCCGACCGCTTCCACTTTCCGTCCATTTAACCGCCCTCCTAGATATAACGCCAAAAAATAGCAAAACGGTTAAACATAGGTCCTTAAAATATTTATGTATTACGACCTGAATAACTTAACAGTAAGTACATGCCTACACAGTTCAGTGGAACACGGCCATTAACTAGGATTAAGCTATGCAGTTTATGGTACCCGGCGAAAGAGTGAAAATGTGTCAAATATTGCAGAAAAAATAGTGACGTGCCGGAACTTACGCAGTAAATAAAAAATAGTTCTATTGTGTTTCTTGGTTTGTTTACTGTTTATACATATAGCTTGCTATAAATATAGTGTGGACGAATAGTTTATTATTCTAATTTACAATAATTAATATATAAAACGAAGTGGACGAGAAAGGGTACTCCCTTTTTATTAGAAAGTCCTAATCTCGACCGGGTGGTCTATAACAGGCCCGCCCATGTCAATTAGGTTCTGTCTGATATACGAAAATGCATGTAAGTAAACTAAATTTTATTTAGCAATATGAACTTTATGTATACAAATATTCACGATGGCCAATTTTCGTCCGCTTATTAGCTTTAATAAAGTATAAACCTAATACGTTGAAATGGCCTATGGTCGGAAATCGGGCATAAAGTCCAATACGTCCCAGTTTTCGACATACTCTGTTACAACAAACTAAAAGTGATTATTTTATGATACCTGCAACCAAATGTTACAATATTATTAAAAATAATATTAAAACAATTGAATGAAAAAATATTTACGACGGCCAATTTCAGTCTGCTTATTAGATTTAATAAAGTATAAATGTAAGACATTTAAATGGCATGCGGTCGAAAATTCGACATAAAGTAAAAAATCCCAGTTTTCGACATACTTTGTTATTTTAGAATAAATTAAAGTGATTATTTTATGATAGTGTAATAAAATTTTACAATATTATTTTTTCAAATAGTATTCAAACAGTTGAATGAATAGACCTTACAATGTCTTATAAGAAGGCTCAAGGTCACCCAAAGGGCAATGGAGAGATTCTCTGCGTGATCATATCAGAAATGATGAGATCCGCAGGAGAACCAAGGTCACCGACATAGCCCAAAGAATTGCGAACCGTAAGTGGCAGTGGGCAGGGCACATTGCGAGGAGGACTGACGGCCATTAAGGTGGAAGGAAAACTCCACGTACTGGGAAACGCAGCGTTGGTAGGCCCCCACAAGGTGGACTGATGATCTAGTAAAGGTCGCGGGAAGCCGCTGGATGTGGTCAGCGTAGGACCGACCGGTTAGGAGATCCTTGGGGGAGGCCTATGTCCTAAAGTCTCTCGGCTGATATGATGATGATGAATGAAAAAATATGCAAGTTTAACATCATATTTTGGGGGTTAAAAAGGCAAAACGGACTAACGGGTTGTTTTCGGCCAACTTTCTTTAAATTTGTAATATCATGATGGATAATAGTAATGACCTCATTATTTGAATAGTGATTGGTGTTATTTTGTATAGTAAATGGTTGGCAGACAAGCATACGTCCTGCCTGGTGGTAATCAGCAACTGTAGCCTTAGATGCTTGCAACAGTGATCTGACACTCGCGCGCTGGCAACCCTTATCCCTTCCCCGTGGAGGTCTAGCGACCTTACTTACCAACAGAAATACAACACCACAAAAAATTTTTTTTGACTGTGGTCTTTTGTAATGGGGAGGTAGGTACTACCTAGAATTTGCAGCCTGAACTTGGGCTGCAAATTCTAGCGGCTAGTCTGTTGTGCCTTACCTCTACTCTATATACGGCAATATTTCGTTCGGATCTTAGATGGTCAATCTTTTTCAGTGTATTTTTTCTAGTTTTAAAAAATATTTACGCGTTTGTAAACGCCAAAATTATTACATATTATTATTAATTTGTTTTAAACATATGTTTTATAGAAAGTCGTGATTGTGATGTAGAAAATTATGATATTTATGTTGAATAAGACTATGTCTTGTTATATTATTCGTTGTCTTTTTATAAGTTTTATAAATATTAATTGATTTGTCTGTATTATGAGATTCATGTGAGTGTGTGAGTAAAGATATAAAAACAAAATTTAAATTAAGAGAAATGCCTAATTAATACGAAAACTAATTCTGATCGCTTGTAATTTTTTTTAATTAGATAACTATTAACAACTTTTTGTAACAAAGACTGATTTTTAGACTACAGTTATTATCTTGATTAACAATTTCATTTTAAAACATATTTTTATTCATGAAATCCATACTCAATTGATGCGGTCGAAAATAGGACAACTGGTGGACGAAAACTGAACTTTGCGGTCGGAAACTGGTAATATTGGCATTTTATTACTTATTTTAAAATATTAAAAACAACATAACTGTCACCACTAACACGTACGCAATATTTCTAAATAGACTAATATAGGAATTCATTTCAGTAGTTATTTTATAAAATTACAATAAAGAAATATTTTAATTTTATTTTCAAAGTTGATAACTCCACTAAGTGGACGATAACAGGCGTAATGACCCTAGGTCTTTTTAAAATCTAAATGGTCTTCACAGCAGTGCGCTTTAGTTTTAGGGCCTATTGAATCTAATCTTTTTACGGTTGTCATATACTTTTTCCTCATTTTTGGGTATATAGGCACGTAAAAAAGAGTTTATCAGGTGTTTTAACTGTTGAATTGAAGCACCAGGGTACAATACAGTATTTGTATTCTATTTTACCACAGATAACTGTATAATTTTGATTTTTATTGCCAAGCGGCGTGCGAACGAGAGCACGACTATCGAATGACCGCGGTTGTGACGTCATCGGCTAGTGAGCACCCGTCCGCGTTTTTAACAACCTTCGGCCGGAAATACGCACTTTGATCGTAAATATCTCAGCCATTTTTTAAGATATGAAAAAAGTAAAAACACAGTTTTTCTCGTAATTTTTTGTAAATTTTTTTGGCATGTAAAGTAAAAAAACGTTTGTCAGACCTATTATCGCGATAATTATTAAAGGGCATATTTATCTTGATAATTTCAAACCCTGGTTAGATGTTTAGTCGAACAAAATCACTTGAACATGTTTGCGGGAGCTTGTGGAAAACATCCCTCGCGTTTGAGAGGGGAATCGTGTTAAATTTTGACGCGGGAAGACGTCTCGCTCGAATCGTTTTACTTGCGTGTTGAAATCGTGTTGTTTTTAATCGCTTTAATACGTCACGTGTCTACATCAGATAGACGGTGCACATTATAGATATTGTATCAATATATTTGTTTGGCATTGGAGCTCATTTTTCAAATATTAAGGGTTGTTAAAAAAAAGTGTTTACTGAAAATTGCTAAGTCGCAGCGGAAAAAAAGTGTTTACTGAAAATTGCTAAGTCGCAGCGGACGGGAAATGTTCAATCTAACAATGTTTTGGTAAAATTTTGGCGAAGCGGACGCGGATTTACACGACGACGCTACTTAAAATTACCAATGAGTAGGTATGTAGAATGTCAAATCACTAGTATTTCAATGTCGATCCGTACACAACTCTAGTTGAGTTGAATCAGAAACTGGTTTGCAACGCGTTAGTAGCTAATCACTCGCGACCCGACATGGTGATCGCTGATTTTTATTGGAAACTGCCAAAAATTAATGGCCAAATATCACAATACGACAACACCGCGTTTTTGATTGGATTTTTCAACTAAATTTGGTAGCGCCGTGTACGAATCCGCGTTACATTACTAATTTAGTTTGTTATTTTAATTAAGTACTAACTGATTACGTCACTTTTAAATAGCGTCGTGTAAGAAGGGCCTTAGTGTTTGGCGGGAAAAAATGGCATCAGGATATAAATTTTTATTTCGATAATTCAAAATTGTTTCAGAGTGGATTTTGATGCACCTGGGTTTTGTTGGTTGTTGAGAATTTTATAGTGGATATCCACCTCATCGGTCGCCACTATGATGTCTGTTGCCATGTATTTCTCGCCAAGCACTCCATAGATGCATTTAAATGTGTGACACCCATTTAATGCAAACATCAAGAAAGAAAAAATTACCAAATGAATATAGCCAAGCCAAGGTCTTAGCAAAAAACCTTATTATATGATCTACACACTTACGATAGAACAAGGGCACGTTTGTCAAAGCAAAAAAAATACCTAGGTGGATTCTTTAGCGTTAAGGGTTCCTAGTCAAGAGGTAGGTATCAATATTATATTAACTAGAGAATTTACAGGGTTCGGACCGAAAGGGAGCAGCAGGCCAGTTGCAAAAACTACAATTGTGCCCGTGTTTTACCGAAGGTATGAATGTATTCACAAGTATTTGCAACTCATTCAAGTTTTTTTGGTAATTGGTCTGAATAGTACTGGTCCCACAAAATCTTTTTATATATTATAATGAATACTGACGTTGTCTTGTTGTAGTGGTCAGTAAAGGTGTCCGCACGCCGAGTGGGCCGTGTTCGAATCCTGGTAAGGACAACAGTCATGGTTTTTTATTTTATTTAAGTTTATTTATAAAATATTTATTTTATCAAGTGTCTTGTTCGTAATTTAGTATCCCTAAATATCCAGAGATAATTTCGGACAGTATGAAAATATAACAATAATATTTAGTGAAATTTAGAAATGCAATTAAGTCGGACATTCTTGGCAAACTTTTATTAGTTACTAGTCAGATATTTTTAATTTACCATATGTTATTCCTAAGATTAACTAGCACCATGACAAAATACTAAGATCCCAAAAAAATATCCAGTCCCAAAGTTTATTCTTATTGTTATGTGAAACAATTCTGTGAATACTCAAACAATTCTTAAGTTCAAGTGGCCGCTTAATTCAAGTGGCCGGGACATAGGATAAATTGTAATGAAGATAAATATCAAATTGAAAAGAATGAAGAACACTTACTCTCTTTCTCCTCTGCGTCTGTCGTATCCATTGTCACCTCTGCTACTAATGCTGGCGAAAAACAATCTCACTATAGTGCCCGTGTCTGGTGGGGTGGCGAATATAAATTTATCTTATAACGGCACTTTACTTGGCTATTTTGCTATATGCTCGAACTATATTTGTCCCAAAATTAGGAACAAACATAAATATAATTCCCATATGTACTGTACTTATATACTCTTTATTGCACTTGTACCTAATTTGAATATAATGTCAAAAAAATATTTGCCATGACGGACTTGTCAGTATCAGTGGAAGCAGAGGACGGTCAACACATATATTTGCCTTATTAGACGCCTTTCATGTGCAAGAACATCAGACATGTGGACGGAAAGCGTGTTTGTTAATTACGTCATTTGTCAAATTTATTAAAATAGACCTTCTGCAAATTGCTATGTTTAGATAAACAATGCAAATTCGCGAATACGAATAGCTAAATGAAGTGCCGCCATAATGAAAAATTGTTCAAACAGGCCTTTAGTAAAACAACTCGACTCGAAGCTGACTCACTCTAAAACTGTTCAGTATAATATACCAACTGAAGTTGTTGCTTATAACTATGTATAATAGATATAAGAGTTTGTTATTTCAGGTGGGAAGCTAATTGACGTAATATAAATTATGTATCTAAATAACAACAAACAAATAGTACAAAGATATATCTAAATAATATTATAACTTCTCGGCAAGTTTGCTCTAAGAAATTGTAAGACGAGGATTTCCCAAATAGGTTTTAAGAACGTTGGGTTTTAGTATTATCATAAAATCAACAATTCCAAAATTCATTCATAGTTAAAATTTTGGATTTTATTAAATACAAAACCAAAAAACATGGCGTTTCCACCGGATAGGCGAGACGAGACGTGAAGAGACGAGGAATTAGTATGGAATGATTTCTATTGAAAATGGGTTGATTGGTGAGGATGTGCGAAACAATCATTTAAATGTTTCTTGGTATATTAATCTGGAGCAGCCCAAACTGGGGTAGTACCTCCACCTTACAGAAGACCACACTCAAATAACACTACATTTTGTGGTGTTGTGTTTCTGTTGGTGAGTAAGCTCGCCAGAGCTCCAATGGGTAGGTAAGGGGATAAGAGTAGTCAGCGCGCGAGTGTCACGTCAGTGTTGCAAGAGACAATAGGCCACAGTGGCTGCTTAGGCATGGAAATGTTTGCTACTTTTCGTTCATTTTCATTTAATGAAATTATGATTTTTTTTTACATATGATTTCACAAGCATTGATTTTATTTCGCAGTGGCCTAATGTCGCACTTGCGAGTGTTTGCTTCTAGTAATGAATTATGTTTATGACATAATGATATTAAATAAATGTAATTTACATTTCACGTTTAATTTTCGATGTATATACATGTGTATAGCGAACTTTAACAATGGAATTAAATGCGAATGATATTTCACAGAGTGTAAATTATAGCAGTAGATGTGAAAAGTAGCAGATCTGACGAATGAAAATAATTTCATATGATTTTTCATATGCTATTCATGAAATGTTCCATGCCTACTGCTTACCACCAGTGCAGGCTGTATGCTCGTCTGCCAACCAGTTAACATAAAAAAGGGCTGGTGCGATTCCAATCCTCGTTTCGCGTCGCCTCGCGGGTGAAAAAGCAGCTAAACAAAGCTTTCTCTCATAAGCTTCGGGATATCCTCGCGTCGGTTCAAACAAGCGATCTGCCGGGTCATTATCGGAAGGACTCACTACGTGGGCTTGCCCATGTAGATGCCGGGCGTGGGCGTGTGCGCACGCTGCGTGATGGAGAAGTCTACGCGTATGCGGCGTCCGTCGATCTCCATGCCGGTGCACTCGTTCTTCGCGACCTTCGCGTCTTCCTGGTTCTCGTAGTAGACGAAGCAGAAACCTCGCGATCGACCCGTCTGCAACAAGAGAGCGTTACTTCAAAATTTAGCTACTTTCAACCTGACCTGGTCAATTCATACCAGCGCAGTGTCGAAGCGCATCCAAGCGAAATTCTTCACAATTAAAGCGAAGTTGTGCCGTGTGATCCCGCAGAGTAGAATAGCATCACCCCATATCCTCCAGTGGGTGTCGTAGAAAGCGAATAATGTATCAGCAAAGGCGTATTGATCACCTTATACTCCCTCCACCGATCCGCTTTGGGCAAGCGTGGTGGACTACTGCCTAAACCTCCTTCAAAAACAAGGAGAGGCCTTGTGTCGCAGCAGTGAGTCGAATTAAAAAGGCTGTTGTGATGTGATGAAAGCGAAGTTTTACGACGCGCAGATGCCTCGCGATCGACCAGTATTCCGTCTAATGCGCGCGAATCGGCGTCCTTTTTTATCTCAAAAGAAATTGTGTGCAACGTTGTGGAGATAAGGATGAATTTGCTATTCTAAGTTTTAGATCGACGCTTCGATGCGATTACTCTGTGCTAGTATGAATTGAGCTTAAGGGGGTGAATAGGGAATGCAATACCGTGATACCGGGATCCCGAAATACCGGGTTCCCGCATGCCATGTACAGGACTAATCACGTTCGTAAAACGAACCGGATCCCGCACGGTATTAGCGGGAGTGAAGAGAAGCGAAATTCATGTGTTAACGTAGGGCACGGCTACGCGACAACTGATAAGTGACGATCGCTTCGATTGTTTGCTTGCTCAGAAAAACGGGGCGCGAGAGCGGCACAAGGGAGGTGGACACCCAAACGAAGCATTGTTTTGTTTATAAACGACTTTTGATTTTTATTTGCGATTATTTGCGAAGTTGGATCTGGATTCCGCAAATACCGGAATTGAGAATTTCCTACATAATTGCATTCCCTAAAGAGTGAAGTACAAGCCCGGAGACTTTCGGAGAAGAGGAGTATACTGTGCGACATTCCCGAAACATTCCTACAATATGAGGCTATGAGGGTACCAATTGATTTCAATGGGTATTATGCCGGGAACTCTCGGCAGAGACCTACACCATCCCAATATAAATGTGTCTCCATTACATCGGAAAAAAGGAGGGGCGACAAGTACATGTAGTAGGTAATTGATATAAGACTCCTAATTAAGATTATAGATACAATTTTATTCGGGGATGTGATTAAAAACCAATTTCTCCAAATGCTTACATATGAATTTGATGGGCTTTAGAAAATGCGTATATTGCATCCTGGGCGCGGTGAGGCACATACATTGCCCAAATGCAGGTGACAAATTATTTCATTTATTTTTTAGATTAATATTAATGTGCTGCTTTAAAATTTTATATTATGTTGCATAAGTCTGTAGGTACGCAGCATTAGAGATAATACCTATTACTAACCAATGAGCGTTTTTCAAATAGATGGTATGAAAAGGATATTAACTTGATAATGCATTTTTTAAAATTAATTATTGCTATTAGGTAGAGACCAAAAGTGAAACTCACCTTAGCGTCTATAACAACTTGTACTTTATCAACTGGACCATATTTGGAAAAGATGTGGTTGATTTGCTGCTCTGTGGTGTACAGGCTGAGGCCAAACACGCCGAGGCACCGTGACGGGGTTGGGTTCTCCTGTTGTCAGAAAAAATACAATTCTGTAATAATAGTTAAGGTAGCTAAACTATCATAAATATAATAAGTCTAATATGAGAGGACTGGCAGTAGATCACCATATTTTAGATCTTAATAGTTATTTTACTTTTGTCTTTTATAATTAAAGTTCAAGTTATTTTTATAGTCCACTTGTTTTATTGAATATTATGTAGACTAATTATAATTTTATCTTTCATAAAAATCTTGTATGTAAAATATATTTAGGTGCTAAATTAATGTATTTTTAAAAAATAACATAAGATGCAAGTCTTTTAAGACACTCAAAATTTATATCTTCAAATTCAAAAATATGCAGTGCAAAGGGAAAGATCATAGAATTAGGGCTTATTTCACTACATAAACTTTTTACAATGTGTGTTACTATTTTTAACAACATGAATAATTTATAAAATACAAATAATTGTAGGCATTGATATTTATACTTTTATCTTTTTGTATCAATCAAATTTTATCAGGTGTATAGCAAAAAGATATAAATCCAACAAACCAATTAAAGATCCACGATTAGCAGGAAATTATGCAAACAAACTTTACTCATCAAAATTTTGCTCAGACAATTATTTTTACACAAAACCATTATCAAGCTCATAATCCCAAGGATTGAGCAGGGATCTAGGTAACATATGGTTACGTGTGAAGCCTTATCTGGCAGTATGGGCTATGCAGTACCCCCAAAATAGTGACAGTTTGTCAGCCTGTCACCAATTATTTTAAGGCAGTGAAATAAGCCCACTTACAGACTAATAAATAAATAAACCTAGTAACTTACTCTAGAATAAATTTGGGCAATTACTAACACTCACCCTGTCTCCCGTGTGGCGCCTCCGCGACGACATCGGGCTGTGCGAATGCGAGCGGCGGTACGAGCCGCGCGGCGAGTAGGAGCGCGAGCGGCTGCGGGAGTACCGCGCGCGGTAGCCACGCCGCGGGGAGCCCGAGCGCGAGCGAGACCTGGAGGCCGGCCTAGTGTCAACACTTACGGTAACATGGAGCACCAACGGGACAATGCTAGCTACAAACTTGCTCCGATCGGTGGCTGCCAGATAACGACTCCCAACTTCTAAATTCTTTATGTGTTGGAAGCAGCGCGATCATGGAGTCTTGTATCTGAGGAAGACTTGATTCATCTGTTATTCCGAGGCAAATATATTATGATCTTCATCTTGTAGAAACCAAGACTTCTGACAGTAGCTAATTTTCTAAAGACACATCTTTCTATTAACGGCAAAAAGATGCGAGATGCCAGGAACACCACATGAAAAGGTTGTTGCTTGATGCAATCTGCCACATAGGATCTTCACCAGGCAATAACTTGTATTCTTCTATGGAATGAATGCTGTAATTTTTATTATAGCACAATGTGTATTAAAAACTTCATAATAATAATAATATACATAGTAATTTAAAATAAATATCTTAAGCAATTTCATGTTATCATAAGTAAAATTTTAAATTGAGTCTATATTATATTTTATACTTTTCCAAGGTAACCTGAATCTATTTAGAATCCATATTGGTAAGAATGTAATAAATACCATATTACCAATTTGGTGTTTAATATTATTAGCAATTACCTATATAATGATGTTTTCTGTAAATTGTACCTACATAAAAATTTTGGATAAATAATACATACATTATAAATTCTGACAATTACAAATATGTATAACTGATGTAATCTGTAAATTTGAAAATTATCATCTAAGTTGGAAGATTCATATGTAGCAAAATTTCAACCCCATTCACAGATATTTTGTATATTTATTATTTTAATGTCACTTTAGTATTCATTGAGTGACTATTTGTATGATACATTAGTGTATAAAAAATGAAATGAAAAAAAAAAATATTGTGTATTGTAATAGGTTCAAAATGATTGGTTCATTGTGCAATATATTTGACAGCGGTGAATGAAACTCAGTCAGAAACTTGACTTTTAAATTTCCTACTATGTACATTACATGTATCCATTTGAAAATGCAAATTTTGTATTGTTTTATTCTATTTAATACTAGTATAATGTCAATTATCCGAACAACTGTGGGATGCGGGTGATTCAACCATAAGTATTTACATACAGGTGAATGAAAACCATATTTACATTACATACAGTGCACGAGCACTGTAGCGCGGGAGATGGAAGGGTAGGCACCCACAAATCGGGTGGGCGTAGTAGTACTGATAAGATGTTGATTGGCGTTCGGATAATTGACGCTCCACTGTATTCATCATCTACATCCTCAGACCATTCTTGCCCACAGCTGAGCATAGGCCTGTTTGTGTATGCAACTTCAGAAGAAAAAGGTTAGTAATTACAAGCAAGACCATGTTGCTGATAATGTTATCATCTAAATATAAACTGCTTTTAATAATATTTAATGCACAGTTTAGTAATTAAACTGAATGCTCACTACAGGACCTGTACAATAGTATGTTATTTTATTACAGTTGCTATGTGATTGTTATTGCCATTCAGTTTCTTATCACTTAGCAAACATACAACATAAGTACAGTTTGGTTAGAGACCAAAGTATTGATGAAACAGTTTTGATGTAGCAATACTATTGATTGCCCTAGTATAACTACACATAGAAACTTGGTAAAAATTGTTGACAATGAAAATAAATGTAAAGTATACGGGTAATGACACCGATGCAAACAATTGCGCAACTGTCATGCATACTTTACCCTTGAAAGCAAGGTTATGAAGAAACATGTCATAGAAACTGTCTAAATTCCCGGAAGAGTTACAAAAAAGCTTGATTATACATTATGTATTATGATTGTTTGATCCAAGGTCGTATGCTAACTTACGGGCTTCTGTATTTTCTGCTAGCAGTTTTTGGCGGGGGCGGCGTCCTAGACCGGCTTCGGCTATGTCCCCGAGACATGGCAGCAGGCTTCGGTGCCGGATCCCGTGAACCGTTGCGAGTCCTGGAGCGACTTCTCTGAAATACCGATGCAGATCCAGCATGAGTAATTATAGCGAAAGATCAAGTCACGCAAAATAAAACACGAGGTCTAAATGTGCCGAAGTGTTGTTTAAATATAGTACCTCCCGATCGGACATGATGAACACCGATTCGTATTGCACCAAAATAAAATAAACACAGGAATTCCGTCTATTAATAACAATTAGGTAGGTACTCAAACAAATAAATAAACTCAACAAGAGCTCGCTTACAACGCGTGGAGAAAATCGAAAAACAAGATGGCGAAAACGGCAAAGCGAGCGATCAAAACGGATCAAAAACAAAACGCTGCTAGAAGCGGGAAATGTTTAGTCTATAGTCTATGAATGCACAGAGAAAGAATATGGCCGCCTTTACACCTGTGAGTTACTTTCGTAATATTTATGTAACTTACTTACAGTTGCATTTACACCTAAATTAACTTACAGTAAATAATGCTGACGTAAATTTTGTGAGTTTAAACTTGCATAAATTATTACACGCCCATTTACATATGCTTACTTAATCAGTTATCAAAATGACTTCTCATCGCCACGTTCAAGCGGCTGCTGCATATATTATTTTATCTCGAAGGCGAAATGCTGAAAGAAAATTCTGGGTAAAACCTTAGCTAGAAAAAATAATGGCACAAAGCGCGTTTGAAAATCTTTTGAAGGAGTTGAGAATGGAAGACCGACACGGATTTTTCGGAGTGGTAAGTACTAAATATTTCATTTAGTTCAACATGGAGTAAATTTGTTTTTACGCGGTTTTTTTGTATTCCTTATTTTTGTAGTCCCACAGTATGGGACGTGCAGTGCTTCAAAAGCGGTAATTAAACTTTTTACTTCGTCTGGTGACCAGGATTTGTTTTGTTTTTGTTTCGAGCGCATTGTTTTAGTGTAAGTTCTCAACTTACCAATTTTATTCGATAAGCTGTGAGTCGCTTCCGTAAACAAACTAGAACGCGTTTAGATCTGTAATTTTCCAATTTACGAAAGTAGTAAGAAATTACAGAAAGCCACTTACAAAGAGTGTTTACACTTGAAAATTTACCGTAAGTCGCTTACGTAAGTGACTTACGTAAGTAAAACTCACAGGTGTAAGGCCGCCTTTACACCTGTGAATTACTTTCGTAATATTTATGTAACTTACTTACAGTTGCATTTACACCTAAAATAAACTACAGTAAATAATGCTTACGTAAATTTTGTGAGTTTCAACTTGCATAAATTATTACACGCCCATTTACATATGCTTACATAATCAGTAATTAAAATGCCTTCTCATCGCCACGTTCAAGCGGCTGCTGCATATATTATTTTATCGAGAAGGCGAAATGCTGAAAGAAAATGCTGGGTAAAACCTTGGCTAGAAAAAAGAATGGCACAAGGTGCGTTTGAAAATCTTTTGAAGGAGTTGAGGGGCGAAACAAAGGGGCGTGGCTTTACACATTTGTGTACGCATACACCTTAGACCATTTAACACGGGACGTGGTATAGCGCAGATTTAGTACTGAAAAGATTCTGCCGTTTTTCACGGGGGGTGAGGCAAACAAGCATAGCACACATTTACTCACTCGTGCACACTGTTGCAAAAATTGTAATCGCTATTATGAGCGCACACTCGCGGGCTCGGCTAACCCGTGTACCACCATATCGCCTAACGTTGTTATATCGTTATTTCGGTTGCAAAATTTGTAGATGAAAAATTGTATTGTTATGTGAAACAGTAGTTTATTTGAATAGAAAATTACTTCCTTGTGATAAGCAACTATGTTTTAGGATAACTTTAATGTTTCTCGTCGTCGTTTACAAGAAAGCACTCCGCAACCAATGACGTAGAAATTCTAACCAATATTTTTTACGAGGTCCGCTTGACCATGAAGCTATAGGTAAAACCCAAGGAGCTTATACTAGTAAAACCTATAGCTTCATGCTCTTGACAGATACGAATTCAAAATGGCGGTCGGTCGTCGCGGCGATCTAGTTTTTATCTAGTTTTTATAAACTGACATGAACTTTGTTCATGTACTTTGGCAGAGGAGAAGCGTCCGCTTGCCACGTCCCGTATTAAATTGTCTAAGGCAGTGAAAGTGGTGTCGTTTCGTTGCATTAGCATCCAATGTTGACGAACAGTTATGAGGAATAATTGAAATAAATGTTCTGTGTATATGACATTGAGAATTGTATAGTGGTTGGAAATCCCACTATACAATTCTCATCGGTCAGCATCATGAGGTCTGTACCATGCATTTCTCAATGTGTTGCACCCACATTTTATTGCAAAAATCGAGAAAGAAGATATGAAACTGAAGACTTAGCTGTATGGGCTTGAATTCTTTGCCGTCCCGAAACAGGGAAAATTTAAGAAAAAAAAAGAAAAAACAAATTGGCTTTGTCACTGTCAATGTCAGTCATTTGTCATTTTGACTTTAATGCCTTCATTTGTCATTGTCAGATTCTGACAAGCTTCTGATGTACCAATTCCTACGTCATTGGATGTACCCCATCCATCCACCTGCAAATGTGGTTTTTCATGTGGATAAATTAAGATTTATTGAATTCTGACTAAAATGACTGACAACGATATACCCAACGGCTCTTCTGGGGACCAACCCCAAGAAAAAACAGCAAAGCAGTTAGAGAAGGAAGCCAAGAAAAATGCAAAACTGGAAAAGCTGAAAGCAAAATTGGACAAGAAGAGTGCCATGCCAGCTGTGCAGAAAGATAAGCCAGAAGTGATATTACATTTTTTATTTTACTCATTGCATTGAGTGAGGAATTCGATACTTTTATTTTCTTTATATATATATATTTTTTTAAATATAATAACATACTAACCTGATACAAAGATAATAAAAGCACACAGGATAGTGAAAGTACAGTAGATACTTAATTGTTCTTAGTGTTGCGTCAGCTGTCGCATAATTGTTCTGATTTATATGCTCAGAGTGATCATACTAAACACTGTACTGACATCTGGGATTTCTCTTTACTTCCTTGTACATTGTAATGTATTTAATTCATGCAGCATCCTTCCATTGAATTCAAGTAATTATGAGATATTACAAGTACCAATCAGGATAGTTTGTAACATTTAAAAAATATTTTAAAAGTAAAGCAAATGCTAATAAAACAAAACCATTGACCCCATACAGACACCTGACCAATATTAGAATCATAGTTAGGTAAAATATTACATTCGACAAATTCTTCTTCTTACTAATATTATAAACATGATAGTTTGTATGGATGTGTGTTTATTACTCGTGGACACAAGAACTACTGAATGGATTTTAATGAAACTTTACCATAATATAGCTTATACATTAGAATAACATGTTGTCGGTGATATTGCAATACCATGGAACCAACAGTGGTCGATACCTTCTTCTTTTGAAAAAATGTTTATGTGTATTATTAACATACCTATTTAGCTATTATATATAAATAAAACAAAACGTAGAAGTTATCATCTGTATTACTAATTATCAACATTAACATATGACAGTCTCAGGTTATTTGGAAGGAAAAACCACTCAAATAATCAAATTTCTTTCCAACAATAAAAGCTATAAAAATAGAATAAATTAAGAAAACATAAATATTCAAAGTTTTCTCAAAAATCATAAGGCACCAAATTGTGTGAATTTTCAAAGTTATCTTAGGCCGTGCGCTTCCTTAAGCAGGTGCATGGCGCGGGCACCCGCGCGGCAGGTTGTTTCATGCCATCTCCATAGAGCAGCGACAGCAGATGACATGAATCAACCCGCCGCGTGGGTGTCCGTTGCGGACATCAACCAAGTTTTACATAGAGATACGAAAACACGATTATGAAAGATTGTATCTTAGCTTCATTGTCCCAGCAGTGGGTCGAATTTTTAAAGGCTGTTATGATGATATGAATAATGATTTTTTTTATATTCATTTCAGAAAAAAGTAAAGGAGACCAAGGCAAGTGCAGTGTACACCGCCAATACTGCTCCTGGAGAAAAGAAGGATATTGCTGGGTCTATGCCGGATGCATACAGCCCCCAATATGTAGAAGCAGCCTGGTATGCCTGGTGGGAGCAGCAGGGTTTCTTCAAGCCAGAATATGGGGTGTGTATGGTATTGAGATGATAATAAATCAGACTTGCTGACTTTGGTTGCAATATTAATATGCCTGATGTTTGCCCTAACCGCACCTTGTCCAGAATACACATAAGCAGGGATGATATAGTCCACAAACTTGAATCTCTTGACTCGAATAAGGGGTCCAGACGGAGTACCACTCATTTTTTTAAAATTGTGCACGAAAGATTTGCTCAGCCACTTCAAATTTTATTTAGTAAATCTATTCATTTCCCTGTTCTGTGGAAACAAGCCCTCATCATCCCAATTTTCAAGTCTGGTGATAAGTCCAAATGCGAGAATCATCGTTCTATAAGCATATTATCCCCTATTGCTAAGGTGTTTGACTCTCTTATTTATGAAGTTCTCTATGTTCACATTTCTTCGTTTATTTCTATTGAGCAACATGGTTTTGTTCATAACAGGTCAACTGTTTTAGTAACCTGGTAATTTATAAAAATTACTTATTTTCTGCCTTTGCTGGACGTCTACAAGTGGATACAATTTATTTACACAGATTTGAGTAAGGCATTCGATAGAGTTAGCCATCCACTTTTGTGTCAGTAGTTAACTTCTTTTGATATAAGTGGTAATTTATTCCGATGGTTGTGTTCGTATCTTTCGCATAAGGGTCAGCTTGTGGCGGTGAAAGGATTTCTCTCTGCTCCTGTTAATATGACTTCAGGAGTACCGCAAGACTCTCACTTGGGTCCATTACTCTTCATTATCTTCATAAATAACTTAATTGATGAGTTGTCCTGTCCTTGCCTATTATACGCTGATGACTTAAAGATATTCTCAGTTATTAAAGGGCTCAATGATTGCTGGACACTCCAGAATGAATTGTTACGAACTACAGATTGGATAATCATACTCTTCTATGTTACAGTCTTGTCAGAAGTGTTTTGGAGTACAAAGCTGTGATCTGGGCCACCTTTCTATTCAATACACACAGATCGTTTTGAAAATTTACAAAACAAATGTCTCAAAGTTCTGTCCTATCATTATGGGTTTGGTCGTAGTATATCGTCGTCTAGTGAAACGTTAGCTAAATTCAAGGTCCAAAATTTGAAATTGAGACGAAAATATACAGATCTTATCTTTTTTCACAAAGTGATCGATTCCAATATTAATTCCTCTGAATTGCTCGAGTTAATAAATTTTAACATACGTTATAGAGCTCGTCATCCACGTATCTTTGCTCTTCCTGTTCTTAACAATAAAACATAATTTTACAACCCCATCTTGCGTATGTGTCGCCTTTAAAACGATTTAGCGGTGCAGTATGAAACTCTAGATATTATGAATAGGAACCCTAGGTATTTTATTGGTTGTGTAAGAAGAATATTATTCGCATCCAACTAGGGATAATTTCAAATTTTAACTCTTTTAACATTATTTTATTAAAACTAGAACTACACTGAAAAAAAATCGATATGCCCCAGGCGGGAATCTAATCCAGCATCTTCCGCAATCCGGGCGGCTACGTTAACCACTACGCCACCAGAGCTCTGCTTTCGCTGTCGAAATTTGTCAGTGCTTGGTTCTTATGTTTTTATGGTAAACATTGTTTCATCAAATCTTTGAAATTTGTACTTCTAAGATCCGAACGAAATATTTTTGCAAATATTTGAGGCCCAGTTAAGATGAAACTACCATAGATTATGGAATAATTTTTGCGTTTACATACATGTAAATAGATCTTGTTGCAAAAACACGTGTTGAGAGATTCCATTTTTACTTTCTCGTATACGTAGTATAGAGGAAGTCTAGTAATCGTCAAAAAATTCGATCTGGAGATTTCGACGGATTTACACGTTTTGGACCTTGGAGTCTAAAAAAACCATTTTTGGAATTATGTCTGTGTTCAAATAATAAATAACAAAAATCTATCCAATGCATTGGTAGTCTCTGGAGGTTTACCTCTTTGTCATTTCAAATAGGATTTACAGAACTTCTTAACCTTTAAAACGTTTCGTTGGCAACGACCTTCTTGTCTTGCAATTTGGCAGGCTCCTATTATTATTACACTAACATAATGTTGTTTGTTTCAGAGAAAGTCCATTCTGGACCCAAATCCAAAAGGCAAGTTTGTGATGGTAATTCCACCTCCGAACGTCACAGGCTCCTTGCATTTAGGGCATGCACTTACTAATGCCGTAGAGGATGCCCTGGCTAGGTGGCATAGGTAAGATTTGATTTAAGTATATTTTATACAAAGGTCATTAATAACAAACAATACAATATATATTTATGAATGTAGAATGTATCTTATTAAAAGTGTAAATTAATAGTATATTTTTTTATTTTATTTTTACAATGTTTTGAAAACTTACAGCTGCTTGAGTATCTATATTAAAATAAATATAATAAAGTAAAGTCAATTACAAGTTTTCAAGTTTATACATATGTTAAAACTTGTAATTGGCTCTAAATTTTTCATTTACTGTATATTAGTATACTGTGTATTAGCTGTAAGTTTTCCTAAAAAGTTTTTTTTTTTTTTTTTTTTTTTTTGTATCTGCGATCAGTCTTTTAAACTATGAGCAGATTCGTTGAGTGTAGAATGTCTGTGTGAAGGTATTCCCCAGTAGGAATATCTTCTTAATAAGTAATTAGCTCAATGATTAACGCCAAGTTCGAGGGTCCTGCGACGTTTCAAACGATTGATGCAGTCTGGTATGGTGAGCTGGGAGGCCAGTTGGTTAGGATGACTTTTCAGTCTACTCTGGTACTTATTTCCGCATGCCTTAATTTCCTCCTTCACTGTTCGCATGTTAAGGTGTTCATGAATTTCTGAGTTTCTTAAAAACCAGGGTGCATTACAAATTTGTTTAAGGATACAGTTCTGTATTCTTTGGATTTTATTTATGTTGGAATCGCAGGCAGCTCCCCATAGTTGGATTCCGTAGACCCAGATAGGTTTTATAATGGACTTATAGATAAGGAGCTTGTTGTCGATAGACAATTTGGAATTTCTTCCCAGTAGCCAGTACAGTCCTCGGTATTTTAGGTTAATTTCATTGCGTTTGCACTCAATGTGTTTGCGCCATGTCATTCGGCGATCTAAGTGTAGTCCTAAATACCTTACTGACTCACTGTGTGGGAGCTCTCTGCCGTCCAGGTTAACTGGGGGGCATGTATCTCTACGCAAAGTAAATGTGACTTGGACTGATTTGTTAGCGCTCGCTTTTATTCTCCACTTATTAAGCCATGTGTTTATGATGTTGAGGCTGTTCTGGAGGTTCACTGACGCTTCATGAGGAAATTTGCTGGTGGCTAGGATAGCTGTGTCATCCGCATATGTTGCGATGGTAACACCTGGCGTTTGGGGTAGATCTGACGTAAATATTGTGTACAGTACCGGGCCAAGAACGGAACCCTGTGGAACCCCAGCACTTATTTCATAGAAACCAGATGTGCAGTCCGCTTCTTTCACTAGAAAAATTCTATCTTCGAGATATGATCTCAGGATTCGATAGAAAGTGTGTGGCAGGAGTAGTTTGATTTTGCACTGAAGCCCTCTGTGCCACACCCGATCAAAAGCCTGTTGCACGTCCAGGAAAGCCGAGGAACAATATTGTTTACGCTCAAGGCAATCACTAACAACTCTGCATACCCTGTGAATCTGTTCGGTAGTGGCATGTTCCGGTCGAAATCCAAACTGGTGGTCCGGCGTCACAGACCTCTCATCCATCGCTTGTAGTAGTCGTCGCAACAGAATTTTTTCGAATACTTTGGAAGTAATTGGAAGCAAGCTTATGGGTCTGTATGACGAAACTTCATGTACTGGTTTTCCAGCTTTATGAATCATAATTATTTGCGAGACTTTCCATATCGCAGGGAAGTATCCCACTCTGATCATGCAGTTGAATAGAGTTGTCAAGTAGACGACTGCCTTTTGGGGGAGTTCTGCCAGAACTCTCTTATCAACGAGATCAAAACCTGGTGATTTTTTGTTCTCTAGTTGCTGGATGGTTCTCCATACCTCTTTCGGTGTTACAGCTTTTAAAGGTAATTCCAGTTGAAAATCTTGTTGGAGGATGTCGTCGATGTCAGTTTCATCAGAGCCAGGGCACGCAGCGTTGGGAACGAAGACTTCAGAGAGGTGTTTAGCAAATGCGTCTGCTTTTTCTTTCTTGGACCTGGCCCATTTGTTAGTCGCTAGGCGTAGGGGTGGTTTTGGGTTTATTGGTTGGTTTATATTTTTACAAGCTTTCCAGAGTGAGTAATCAGTGATGCGAGTTGCAGTAAGCGATAATAAAGTTGTTTCGAGTGTAGCATCCTCCGCTTCTTTGATGACCTTTTTTAGGGATTGGATTGACTTATTGAACGCTCTTTTATCATCAGGGTGTCGACTGTTATGCCACACTCTACGGAGTCTTCTCTTCTCTAGGATCATTGATCTCACTTCTTGTGGAACATGGTTTTGTCTGTGATTTCCATGACTAAACTTCTCTGTGCTATTCCAACAGGCATTTTGTACTATATTTGTGAAGTTGTGAGCTGCTTTGTCAATTTCATCTTCAGTTTTTAGTGATATTTGTAGTTGCAGAGACTCCTCAACTATATCACGGAACATGTCCCAGTTTGTTATTTCCTAAAAAGTGTAAAATAATAGTTATTTATTATACAAGAGTGGAAAGTTCCTTTTTAACCGCGTGCTCGATTTGGATGACCGAGCAAGCGAAGGATTCTAAAGTTGAATCACGAGCGCAGCGAGTGATTCTAAATTAGAATCCTGAGCGTCAGCGAGGGAAACAAACGAGCACAAGGTGAAAAATCTTTCCACTCGAGTGCAATACGTAACTTTTCATCCCACCTCAGCAAGGAAATGACAAAATGAAAAAGAATTTTTTCACAATTTAAAAAGTTCTAATCATAAATTTGGCACCATAGAGGTTACATTAAATAGGTTTAATGACGTTTTGAATTTACAATTATATTGAGTACTCATTATATGTGATGTTCTAAATTCAAATCTACTTTGCCACTCAAGCGAATAAAATAGAATTTTCCAGCCAGATTTCGAAGCGCAAAATTACACTTTCCGAGGTGGTGGGATGAAAAGTAAATTATGGACGACGATGTCGGTGTAGGCGGAATTACGGAATTACGGCGGTAGGCCTTACAATTTTCTCAATAAAAGTAAATGTTTATTTCTCCTCACATAGAAAACACTGGTACAATTTATGAAATATTTTATACAGCAGTTATGTATGTGATGAGCTGGTGTTTGATATGGAGGTATAGTATTTTTAAAGGGTTCTGTATATGTGTCATTAATAAATGACTTTCTGTACTATATGTGTGAAAGAGAAAAAATACTAGGAATCCAGTTTTCTATAGTCTTTAAATTTTGGTATTGTGTTGCCTTTTAATAGGTTATTACTTTTGTCTCTTTTCACTATTAACTGATTTAGATTGAAATTAATACAATTACAAAAAATATTATAATAATACTATGATTAAAATGTTTAAAACAGAATGAACGGCCGTACTACCTTGTGGAACCCTGGTTGCGATCACGCTGGTATAGCCACGCAAGTGGTGGTGGAAAAAAAGCTCTGGCGTGAGGAAAAGAAAACGCGCCATCAGCTCGGCCGGGAGGAGTTCATCAAACGTGTCTGGGACTGGAAAAACGAGTGAGATCATTTTTATATCCCATTGATTTCTTTACTCTAGTCGTTGTCGACGTGTTCTACTAGTGTAAGTAATAACAAACAAGGGAACTTTAATTGTATTTTAGGGTAGTTAAAGTAATTTGTTACAAAAAACTTGCTAGACATGTGATGGTGCATGACAGGCTTCTGTGGTAGTCTGTCATCTGTAATCACTACATAGTATAAAACAAAGTCGCTTCTGCCGTCGGTCTGCCCCTATGTATGCTTAGATCTTTAAAACTACGCAACGGATTTTGATGCGGTTTTTTTTTTAATAGATAGAGTGATTCTTAAGGAAGGTTTATATGTATAATACATGCATACTTACATAAGCATTGCACCCGTGCAAAGCCGGGGCAGGTCGCTATTAAACTATAAATGAAGGGATTTCTTGTCTGTTCGAAGCAAAACTTGGTGAACTATTTATTGCATATAATAAGATTTGATAACAAAAAGTTTAATTTTATTTACAAAGTAAATACTATTTCACTTTTGCTATAGTATAGAGTCTACTAACAATAGCCTGCTGCTCCGCCGGAACATAATAGGCTGGGGAAAAAGTTTCTTCGCATTTTTTAAGAAAATTCAAAACATTTTTTAATATAGTTTATTTAAATTTAACTAAAGTATTTAGGTACCATTTTGTTCGATAACTTTTTGCCATCTTGTAGGTAGGGACATGATCCCATTGCTATAGAAATTTTGGGACTTCTGGTCAAAATACCGCGACAAGTGGTTTTGGCAGTCCTCTCGTGATGTTAACCTGACACTGCCTAAAGAATTCTGAAGAGACCGAAACAGGTGGAAATCTGAAGGGGCAAGGTCAGGACTATAAGGCGGATGCATTAACACCTCCCAGCCAAACTCTCTTAATTTTTGCTGAGTGGCTAAAGATGTGTGAGGTCTAGCGTTATCATGATGAAAAACCACACTCCTTCTGTTGATTAATTCCGGCCGCTATCTCTCAACTTCTTGCTTTAATCTCATCAGTTGTTCGCAGTAGAGTTCAGAATCGATGGTCCTGCCTGGTGGTAACAGCTCATAATGAATAATGCCCTTCCAATCCCACCACACACACAGCATCACCTTGTTGCGAGTTAACCCGGGTTTCGCCACAGTCTGTGAAGCCTGACCGGCCTTTGACCACGACCTTTTTCGCACGTTCTTGTCGTACGTGATCCACTTTTCATCACCAGTTATCAGCTTCTTCAAAAATGGTTCGGTTTTATTACGTCGTAATAAAGAATCACAAATGAGTACACGGTTCATTAGGTTTCATTCGTCTTTCAGTGAGCTCGTGAGGTACCCAAATGTCGAGCTTTTTTGTGTACCCAGTTTTTTTCAAATGCGCCAAAACTGTTTTGTGGTCAATTCCTAGTTCTTCAGTTACGTCGTAACTACTGACATGCCGATCTTGTTCCACTTTTTCAAAAATGGCATCCATTTTATCTGTAATAGGGCGACCAGAGCGACGTGCATCTTTGACATCAAAATTTCCGGATTGAAAACGCTTAAACCAAATTTGTGCTACTCTCACAGACACTGCACTAGGTCCATAAACATCGCAATTTTTTTTCGCGGCTTGCGTTGCATTTTTACCTTTTTTGTAGTAAAATTTTAAAATGTATCGAATTTCTTCATTAGATTCACTCATCTTGGCGGTACGAAAAACAAATGAAAATCACACATATTCCTAATTTGAATTTGGAATTATGTTCTTTAAAATTTAAACTTTCAATGATACCAAAACCAGCCAGATACAAATAGTATAGCCAAAGAGATTTTATTACAAGTTTATACATACTATAATGCGAAAAGACTTTTTCCCCAACCTAATATTATATACTATTATCCTATGCATCAATCAAGATTGAAGTTTACGATATTTTTTATCCCGGTAATGGTTCATGATTTATACTTGTAAACTAAATTTCATTCACATTCGTTGAACCATTATCGTGTGAGAGTCAAACAACTAATCTTTCACTTTTATAATATTATTTGGAAGTAAAATATTAATTTTACTGATCTCACAAATTCTCATGGTGATTAAATTAATTTTAATCCTTCTATTCGATAAGTGTCGCTCTGATATCCTCTGTATATGAGTGTCCTCTATAATTGGTAGCAAAATAGCTCTTTTCTTAGATTTTAATTTGGAACACAAATCATTCATAGAAATCGAACGCAAATTGTATGAATTACTGGCTGGCTGCATGGCGCGAGGACCCGCGCCCGCGCGAACTAAGAAAAAAACAAAAGCGCGCGAATTACGTCTCTGTTCTGGTTGCTCAGTACAAGCTCAGTACATATTTTCTCATAGAAAGGGGATGAAAAGTAGAGTATATGACTCGAGAGCAAATTATTTTTGTACGATGTACTATTTTGCTCCCTTGTCATACAATCTACTATTTAGTGTTTTATTCCTTGTCTCAGGAAAGGCGTTCGCATCTATGAGCAACTTCGCTCGCTCGGCTCGTCCTACGATTGGTCTCGGGCGAGGTTCACAATGGACCCGTCGATGTGTCGCGCCGTCAACGAAGCCTTCATACGGCTACACGACGCTGGCGACATCTACCGAGCGAACAGGTATTGTATGAGACTAGTCGAAACTAACTAGTTAGTTTGTAAGTTGTATGCTGTAAAAGTTAATTTACAATGATGAAGTTTTCAATGATTCCTGCACTATTATTTTCTAAGTATATTGTTCTTTTTTATTTTTTACTTTAAGTTATTTATTTGTTTCATTGTTTATGTAGCACGTCGTTTGTGTTGTGAGAATAAAATTATTTCTATTCTAAGTTTCGTTTAGGTACGATCACAACTAGCTTTTCCTTGATTATTTCTTAATACAAATAAAAAATAAGTAACCATTGTTTTTTTTCTACTTTATCTAAAATAGAAAAAAAACATGTCAGTCCCATTGGACCCTATATAATACATATTCACTCCATATAAACATTGACATAACAAATTTAAATCGTAGAAGGCGGCCGCAATTTCCTCAGAAAGTGATGAAGGCTGGTTGCTCCTTCTGAGACTGGTTCAGATAATAAACTTTGGACCATCCCTATGTCTTGACTGTTTAACTTCAGTCCGGCAAACAGCGCTCGCCTCTCTATGTATAATCGTTGTTGATTGCACATATTACGTGGTCACAGGCTGGTGAACTGGTCGTGTACCCTCAAGAGCGCCATATCAGATATCGAAGTGGACAAAATGGAGATCACTGGGAGAACGATGCTGTCTATACCTGGCTATGAACAGAAGGTTAGTAAATGTGTAACTTAGTGCAATAGGGTATTACATCATTTTTTGAAAACTGTTTTAAATCAATCCTGAGGTCATAATTAACCAGTAGAATTTTTATTTCAATTTCATAAAACCAAAAAATGCCTTAAAATCTTAGTTTTAATTTTAATTATTATATAATTATTATAAAGTCGAGTTGTTTCCCCATAGTGGTAGGCAGAGATCACTTATTTCCACTTGCTACGATCCTTACATATATCTTTCCCTTCACCTAGTTTCATCACTATCCTCATACATTAACAACATTGACTGCCCGCAATTGCTTAGAGAAATCAATTTCAAAGTTCCCTTCCGCTATCCTCGTAACACCATTGATAAATTGTTTGCACTTCCATATAGAAGGACTAAGTTGGGACGGCATTCATCGATTCCACGTTTGTGTGATTTGTATAATGCTTTTATTGATGTTTCTAACTCGATCGGTAAAAACCGTAGGTTAATTTTTGCACATATAACTAGGACATCAGATACGTAAAAAGTTAAAGGGAAATCTTTGAATTCAGTTATATATGTAATGCTATTATAATATTGTTGTGATAATTTGTAAGAGTAGGTATTTAAGTAATCTTAAGATGTTACTTTATTTATCACTGTAAAACACAATTGCATGCTGTGTTTGTCTGTAATAGGTTGTGCAATTAGTTTTAAGTTAATTAGGCTTTGATCTTTTTGTTATGTTTTATTGTAACAACTGTTGACAAACCAAATAAATGAAATAAAATACATAACAATAAAATACAAGATAGATAAACTTTAGATTAACGTAGGTAATTTCACATTGATACAGTACTTTGTCAACTTTGCTGTTTCATGTTAATTGCGTGTCACTGACATATGTCATGTTTATTTTTAATTCTCCCTATTTTGCGAAGGCAAAGACATCTTGCCCATACATCCGTGTATTCGATATTTATCTTCTTTTTTGATTGTAGTATTAAATGTAGATCAATAATGTCCGAGGCACTGAGCACATAATTTCTTTTTGTAACGGCTTTTGCTTGTGGTTTTGACCTAAAATATATATATTAACCATTGTATGCCTTCAGCCAATATATTCTTTTTAGTAATTTTGTCAATGTATACAGCCAACTCTCGCTGGTGGTAATTGAAGTTATTTAATTTACTATATTATAGATAAGTTGTATTTTAATAACTGATAATTTTATTTAAGTACGTTTTTATTTATATTTTGTTTAGGTACTGATATAATTATTATTTATATATTTTTATTTTATGTCTTTTTTAGATAAATATTTTTCAGACACATCTTCTGATGAATACGAAAGTGCGTGTAGTGACATCTCATCCTCTTCTGATACCGATGCACTCTCATTGGACAAAAAACTTCAATCGGTGTTCCAAAGTAAATCCAACTTCCTCAACCTTGTACACATTAATGCCCAAAGTGTCGTTGGACACATATCTGATTTCATTGCATCTTTTAACAGTGGCATAGTTGACGGTATCTTGGTTTCTGAATCTTGGCTTAAACCTTCACTGCCTTCTTCATTATGTTCTCTTTATGGTTATAAGCTTTACAGGAATGACCGGATTGGTTCTGGTGGCGGTGGTGTATGTATATACATTCGGAATAATATTCCATGCACCGTAATTGACAAATCTCCAAACGACCATAGCGGTTTCCTTGAACATCTTTTTCTGCAAGTTGAAATCCATCACACTAAAATCTTGGTGGGTGTAGTATATAGTCCCAATGACAAAGTTAATTTCTTCCAACATTTTGAATCTTCTCTTGAGAATTTAAGTTCCTCTTACGATCATGTGATTCTTATGGGCGATCTAAATACGTGCTTACTGAAGCAAAACTTTAGGTCTACCCGACTCAAATCTTCAATATCCTCTGTTAACTTTGAACTGTTACCGCTTTCAGCTACCCACCATTCTCCTAATTGTCAGCCTTCTCTTCTCGATTTACAGATAGTATCCAAACCCAAATTAGTCTCTTCTCACGGCCAAATGACCGCTCCGTTCTCTTACCATGACCTTATATACCTTTCATATAAGGTCCGACCTCCTAAACGTAAAATCAAAGTCATATTTCAGCGTAACTTTGGTGGCATTAATATTGATCGCCTGAGAGAGGATTTTAACAAGACGGATTGGACTCTGATTTTAAATGTAGATAATATTGACGAGAAAGTTGCAATTTTCAACAGGCTTATGCTTAAATTATTTGACATTCATGCTCCAATCAGGCCTGTAAGAGTTAAGCATTTACCTGCACCTTGGCTTACTCCTTTTATTAAAAGAGCCATGCAGCGCAGAGATAGGGCCAAATCTCATCTCAAGAAGGACTCTAGTGATGCCAATCTTCAGTTATACAAAAAGCTCCGTAATCTCTGCAACAGGTTGTGTAGGGATGCCAAACGCCGTTATATCCATACATCATTAGAAAATGTCTCCCGTGCACAAATGTGGAAATTTCTAAAGTCACTTGGGGTGGGTGATACTCCTGAAGTCTCCCATAATATACCTGACTTGAACGGCTTAAACAAGTATTTCTGTAAGCCTCCTGTCATTTTAGATAATAGCTTTAAGAATAAAACATTAACGTTTCTTAACAACACTATACCACCTGACTGTGAATCCTTTACTTTTCGCGAAATCACGGAGGATGATGTTAAAAAGAGCATCCTATCCATTAAATCCAAAGCGGTGGGAAATGACGGTATTTGCCGTGATATGCTGACACTCCTATTGGATGAAGTTAGTGTGATTGTCACTCACATTTTAAATTTTTCACTTACCACTAACACCTTTCCGAGTGAGTGGAAGCTAGCCCATGTCATTCCCCTTCCGAAAGCTACAAATCCTACCACATATTCCGATTTCCGCCCCATTTCCATACTCCCATTCCTGTCGAAGGTTCTTGAAAGCAATGTACATAATCAACTTTCGTCCTACCTCTCCCATAACAACCTTATTAGCCAATTTCAATCTGGTTTTCGACATCATCACAGCACTGTGACAGCACTGTTGAACGTCACTGATGACATCCGACAGGCTTTGGACAACAGATTGGCAACTATCATTGTTCTCCTTGACTTTAGCAGTGCTTTCAACTCAGTCGATTTCGATATCCTTCTATCCATCCTTGTCTCAAATAACATTCCACCCTCCGTGATTGCTTGGTTCTCTGACTATCTTCGCGGACGTCGGCAGTGCATTAAGTGTGATGAATCATTTTCAGACTGGTGTCACCTTACTGCTGGCGTACCGCAGGGCGGCGTCCTTTCTCCTCTTCTTTTCTCAGTTTTTATAAATGAGCTCACAAAGGTCATATCTCCTCCCTACCACTTGTACGCAGATGATTTACAGATATATAGGCATTGTAACTTGGATGACATAAATACTGCTGTAGACAACGTTAACAAGGACTTGCTCATAGTAAAGGACTGGGCAGCATCATTTGGACTTCTTGTTAACCCTAACAAGTCACAGTCAATAATAGTTACCAGCAATAGGATGTCCAACAAAATTGACAGGGGTAATATCGCTAAGGTTTCTTATAATGGAGTTATTATACCGTACTCTGAAAAGAGCAAAGATTTAGGCCTTATTATTGACAGCACGCTGTCATGGTCTTCGCACATAAATGAAGTCAGTCGTCGTATGCACTTCACATATCACTCTCTCAGGCGTCTTCAGTATTTCTTGCCATTTAAAACTAAAGTTATGCTAGCTCAATCTCTTTTACTCCCCATTCTCGACTATGCTGATGTCTGTTATTTAGATGCAACCGAAGAGCTGCTTAACAAACTGGAACGCCTTCAAAACCTGGCAATTCGCTTCATTTTCGGCTTACGGAAGTTTGACCACATTTCAGAATTTCGATCAAAGTTAAAGTGGCTCCCTATTCGTCTTCGCAGAAATGTACATATCCTTTCCTTATTGTATAAAATCCTTCATAACCCTCAACATCCTTATTATTTGCGCTCCCGTTTTAATTTCCTTCCCTCTGACTCCCGTCCTAAGCGTTCTTGTATAACTAAAACCCTTGTCCGACCTACCGCCAAGACAAAATTTTTTGGTAAATCTTTTACTGTGCATGCTGCACAACTTTGGAACAAATTGTCGACTGAAATTCGTGAGAGTGATTCTGTGACTACATTCAAACGAAAATTGAAAGAGCACTATCTCTCCAACATACCTTAAATGTATGTATTTATATTTATGTAGATGTGTATGCTTATATGTAGGTATATATTTGTATAGTATATGAATAATATATAAATATATATGTAAATTATGTATTGATAAATATAATTTATTTATCTTAGTTTAGTATTATAATTTTAGATAGGCACCTACTATTATTTATATTGTTTATATGCCGTGTACACAATACTCCCGCATTTAAACGCTTAAACTAAGGCTAGGGTTGGCTGGAAGAGATCTCTTTTAGAGATAAGCTCACCTTTGTACATGTTTTTTTCCTGCACTATGTTGTATTTATATTTGTGTGTACAATAAAGAATTTATATATATACAAGTTTCGAGTAATTTGGACCTGCCCCTTTTTTAAGACGTCTTCGATTTATTATTATAAAGAGTCTTATTTTCAAAGGGTGCCAATGTCTTTTCAATGTCTCTGTAGATGTAGAAGAAGCGTCATCTCATGACCTTCGTTGTAACCAGGTAGAGTTCGGCGTGCTCGTGCACTTCGCGTACAAGGCGGAGAGCTCGGACGACGAGATAGTTGTGGCCACCACGCGCGTGGAGACCATGCTGGGAGACGTCGCCGTGGCCGTGCATCCCAACGACGAAAGGTACATTCTTTGTATAATTCTTCTGTTCGTGTGTATGTTACTGAACTTCTAAACGGTTGGACGGATATTAATTATTTCAGTAAATTCGAAAGTGCTTTAGGGTATTACCAGGCCAATTGATATAATGATCGAAGTTGATCGACTGGTGTGGTATCTTTGCTTGATCGACGGATACCGTCCCATAAAACATCGACTATCAATTAACCAATCGATCGATCGCCAATCAATGGCATCGATCGTTGTTGATCGGGCGGGTTTTCTCGATCGATATCGACTGGTCCATTTTACCATCGATCGATTATTGTAGTAGAAAATATCGGTCGACCTCGACTAATCCATACCATCGATCAACGGTCGATCGATTGGTATGGTAACACCCTTATAATATTTGTATAGATAGAGCATTCTAATGGAGAAAGAATTTTTGAAATCGGTCCATTATTGTTTACTCGTTACAAAATCATACAAATCTTGCCTCTTTATAATATTAAGTATAAACTTTTTCCCGCGACTTCGTTTCGCAGAATTAGTACAAATTGTAACCTGTATGTTATTCTGATGTATGAGCTATATTATTGTAAACTTTTATTAAAATCCATTCAGTAGTTTTGCAAAAAAGGTTCGCGGTTGGATTGCAAAAATTATCACGGAATAATCCTCCTCAGTGTTGTTGGCAAACTGTATGCGAAGATTTTGATTGAAAGGGTGGTAAAGGAGACGAATGACAGGATATGGGATGTGCAAGCGGAATTTAGAAAGGGGATGGGATGCGCTGATCTGGTCTTTTCCTTGCGATGCATTATTCAAAAACTTTTGACAAAAAACGTGAGTGGTCTCCCCTTGACTTTCTCGTATACCGGAAACGACTCAAAGGTTGATAGAAACCTTATATTTTGATTTTATACACGCATGTTAAATTTGGTTGCAATAAGTTAAAGCATACTCGAGTTAACGTGCTAACGCACAGACACACACACAGACATAATTCCAAAAAAAAAAAATTTTTGGACTCAGGGAGGTCCAAAACGTGTAAATCTGTCAAAATGTCGAGGTCGAATTATTTGCCAATTACAAGACTTCCTCTATATTACTACGTAAGTATACGAGAAAGTAAAAAGCCAACGAGTATATTGCGCCTTCGTGGACCTGGAAAAGGCCTATGACCGAGTGGTGAGAAGTGAACTGTGGTCGGCTTTGTCTGTCCATGTGGTGAGCAGCAGAGTGATTCGAACATTAGAATTTAGTATCTATAATAATAGTGAAACATGAGTTTTCTTTACTCCTAATTTTACTTTATGCTTATATTTACCAATATAATATTCCTAGATACAAACACCTGATTGGCAAAAACCTATTGCATCCCATTTGCAAGAGGAAACTGCCGGTGATTGCTGACGACTACGTGGATATGAACTTTGGAACAGGTAGAATCATTAATTCTATTATTCTTTTTGTAAATACAAACATTGTGTAACATGTTTTTGGAAATATAAGATCGAAGACGAAGATCCTTAAATAATAGTTAAATAAAATGCCAATCCAAATCACTTTCACTTCTCCTGGCACTCTTATATACTAATTCCTTATTTTATTACATAATAAGTAATTGCTCTATAGCAGGAGTGGCCAACCACTTGATCACAGCGGCAAGGCAAAAAATATAAATACTTAAAACAGACTAAAACGTAATCACCAATAGCTGCGTATTATCATGTGTGATTCCAAAATTACGTTCCACCACGATATTTATCCTATCTTCCAAGCAGCTCTCTTTTGATTTAAGACAGTAGATCGCACAGGATTTTGTCTATAAACAGTAAAACTTGGATGTAATCTAGTTGGCCACCCTTGTTCTATAGTGTCATTACTCATAAATGTTAACAATAAATGAAAGCTTGGATTGGTATTTGAGTGGCAATATTTATTATTATTTACTTAATTAGGTGCCGTAAAGATAACTCCCGCTCACGATCCGAACGACTATGAGATCGGCAAGCGGCACAACTTACCTTTCATCACCATATTTGACGACGAGGGCAAAACCCTCGACAACTGTGCCCAGTTTTCGGTAAGTTCTGCCGCACACTATACCACTAGCACATTTTTCATATATTTTGTATAGCATCATTTAAATAATAATTTATCTTGTAATAAGCTTTTTTATATAATTTAGTTTTTATATTTTTTTTTATTTATTATTAGTCAAAACTCTAATATTCTTGGAAGCTTATTGCATAAACACATTGGCCCACAAAGGAATTGTCTGTGGAGATGAGTCTTATATACAACCAGATCGAGTTTCTTCCTAGGATTGACATAATGCGTATTACATTCATGAGAAAAATGCATAATACTTTTCTTTACATACAGTAAGTTTTCCAGTATTAATTGCGATGACTCAGTCTAAATAATTTAGACACGAGTAGCTCTGATTGGTGGCCGCGTCTAGTGACTTGACTGAGCCTTTGGTGGTCGTGTATAAGCCTATGCGACGTTTTGTCTCTTTAAAAAGCTAACCTCACGAGTCCACGTGTCGTATATTAACGACTTTCGTCAACTCTATCCTTATAAGTTTTTTCAACTTGATGGGAAAGCTCTTTGTCCTTATCCCATCTAGCGGTAAGTGACACTGTATTTAATTGTTTCTTTCTAATTCTTAATACCAACTATAAACCAACTAGGGCATGAAGCGGTTTGACGTCCGTCGCGTCATCATCAAGACTTTGGAGGAGCTGAAGCTATACCGCGAGACCAAGGATAACGCTATGGTGGTGCCGCTATGCAGCCGGTCTAAGGACGTCGTAGAACCGATGCTTAAGCCGCAGTGGTAAATATACAATCTCCTTAATATTTTAACTAGCTATAGATTAAAATACGGACACACATACACCTGCGTACACTCAGAAACTCACGCTAACTGTATGAATAGGTTCCATATCGCATCATACTTATTGGCAAGTCTTATCCGGCTCAAAGGACCACTTGAGACAGTGAAAATGGTCGAATTTACAAATTAATAACTTAATGTAAACGTTTTACGTAATTGCTAATCTATTGAACTGAGTTCGCGCAAATCAAAATTTTGATCACATTCATACACATACAGTGTGCATGAAAGTAGAGAGATATAAATAGGTATTTACCATATATTCAGAAACCGGCCATACCAGGCCCGATTCATTTTAATGCCAATCTAAGTAATTACACATCAATGGTATTTACTGTATCATCATAACCACCTTTATAATTTGTCTTACTGCTGGGACACAAAGCCTTTCCTTGTCATCGTTTAGGCAGTAGCCCACCACGCTTGCCCAATGCGGATTGGTGGACGGAGTATGAGGTGATCAATACCCCTTTGCTAATCCCTTAGTCGCCTTCTACGACACCCATTGGAGGTTATTTATTTCAGAAACAAACAGTTTATATATAATAAATTTACACATACATACAACATACAGGTATACTTAGACCTTTAGTTATTTAAACGTAAATTTATTCTAAAAAACAAATTATCATCGTAAGGGAAAAAATACAGTAAAAGAGATTTCAGACTCTTTTTAAATTAGTTACAAAAACATCCAAATCTATGAGTTTGCTATTGGAAGCCTTACTCGAACGCCTAATGAAGCTATTGCCAACGTAACGTTTACTATACTTCATAATAGAGAAGAGATTTTTTTTTCAACACACAGGTTATGGGGTGATGCTATCCTACTCTGCCGGCATCACATGGTGAGATTTACTGTATATGACAATAATAATCATCTATTTGATAGGTACATCCGCTGCGACAAGATGGCGGCAGAAGCAATCAAAGCTGTCAAAACAGGAGAGTTAAAGATCATACCGGACGTTCACGAGAAGATATGGTACCACTGGATGGAGAACATTCGGGACTGGTGCATCTCGCGGCAGCTGTGGTGGGGACATCGCATCCCCGCGTACAAGGTCACACTACCCACACAGGTATTGTGAGCATTTTTAGCAAAATACTTTTTATTTTTCTTACGTCACCATTATACAAACATAATAATGATTGATTTTCCAAAAATCCAATGATGCAGTTTTAGTTTTCATCAAAATTGGGCCCGAGACTCCTTTGAGTAGTTTTTGCTATTCCTCATATTTTCAGCATTACTCTGGTCTAGTTCTGCGGTTAATCTAATTGTTTCTGTATAATTAACCTCAGAATGATGTAAAGTAGCAAATAAATAATTTGTATCTATTTATGAGACAATTCACTTTAAATTATTTTTAAAAATACTGTGTTTAAGTATGAATAACTTCTTCAATTTTGCGAATTTAAGTAAAAGTTTGTTAAATAGAAGAATCTTAAAATAATGTAAATGAATTTGCTTACCGATTCGATATTACGAAGAAAGTAAAATAGTACTTCTAGATATCTAAAATTGTCAAAAAAATGTTGTGCACAGTGTTATATGCAATAGCACAACCTTGGTCTTCCGTGAATGCCTCCATTATAGGACTGTTGCATACGTGAAATGAACTTAAATCTACTATTTTGAAAGGCATAAAGGCCTACCTACTCGTAGCTTGTGATATACAATGAAACAGTCATAGGGTTCAGTTTTGAATGCCAATTTGGGAAAATGATGATGGTCTGTTACCGCGGCAAGGATCTGTCCGTGTCGTCGAGCAAGACGGCCCCTCGGCGGCGCCGGACGCGCTCGGGCCGCAGGAAGTCGACGCGGATCCGCGCGCGCAAGCCAACCACGTATACGCACCACAGCGATAAGTCCGTACGTCGCACGTAGCGTATACGCACGCTGCTATTTGTGTTAAGTCCTGGGTGTGAGTTTTCACTGCCAAATGTTACTGAGGTTTGCATAGACGAGGGACAGACTATGTAGGCCGTTTAAATAGATCGGAAAGTACTGCTAATAAAGTCATCAAATGACCGCGGGGTACAATTAAATGACAGCAAACGTACTCTCAGAATGATAGCTATTAATTATCGAGATCCATAACAAGTTTTTAATGATACTTACTTTGGAGTAGATAATTGGTGTGAGCGAGGAAAAAAAATATAGCTTCTATACCGTGTTCTGTACATCACTAAACTTCTTACAAGAACATGTTAATTATATTTGCTGGGTGTTTAGTGAAAAACAAGTTATCGCAAACACTATTCTGACACTTCGGGACTTTTATCCTCCATCCTCGTCTGAGCAAGTCTTTATGTACGCTATTGTATTACTGAATGTAGTGATACTAGTATAGTATTATATTAATGAGTAATGATTTAATAATACCTACCATCTAATCAACCTAACATGCTTGTGAAAAATTAAGCTCACGTTGACAATGTGACGTGAGGTTTGTAATACGGGTTCGTGCACTAAACTAGTTCATCGCTCTCAATATTTAAATACCGCTGTATAATACACATCATAATATTAAATATAATTTAATATTATGATAGGTAGAGTATACCTACCTACCTACCTACTATAAGATAGGTATACCTCTAATATTAGTGTATATTATAGCCCAAAATACATCGGGTAGCTCCATTTCGTATACGTAACGTAGACGTGTGCCTGTACCTATATTATGGTATACGCGTGTGCCTCATTCCCAGACACATTGAATGCAAATCACAACCAACCAATCAAGACATAAAAATGTCAGTAGTCCTGTAAGAAATATATTTTTTTCATTTTTAGTGTGTTTTCAAATTAAACCAAATGATTTTAAAGTAATGTCAAAAAAGTACAATATTAAGCTGAGGTTGCTGAAATCTGGGTAGTGTCATTAATAGATACTATAAGCAAGTAAACAAATGGAATATGCACGTACACGTCTACGCAAAGCGTACGCATTGTGCGTCTTAGCGCTATAAGACCATTTCTTCGTTCATTTCGATTAAGCATGAAAACTAGGTATAATGTTTAAGCATTGTTTCGTACTTAAACACACACTAAAAACTCACACTCACGGTACCGATGCAGTAAGGCGAAGCTAGCTTGTAATTTTCAAATGTTTTAATTGTTCGCATGAGAATGGGAATTTTAATTTGTATGTTTTATGTGCGTAGTTCATTCTTTGGTGCTATTGTGATTACCCATTTCTACAGAAAGTTCTTTTACACATTTTTATAAGTACTTGAACTCACCTGTCATTCTATGGTGTTATTTTATTTTAATTTTAGTATGGACTTTCAAATGCAAGTCGTAATATTCTGCTATTATAATGGCGCACTATTTCTTAAATCTTTTACTGCAAAGACTATCAATATGCGACAAGTAAAGATTTTGTTATTGTACTTTATATGTATTTAAAATATAATCCTTACCTGACATAAGTACTTTAGATAACTTATTTATTTTATATCTATATTAAAATGCAGATATTTTTACTTTATCCTATTACCGCCGCACTGTTGTAAATTATTTTGTTGCTGACGAAATAGGTAGCATGTCTTTTCGTTGTATCCCGTTAAAAACAAAATTTTGTTTTAATATCACTTATAATGAAAAGTTATCCCCTAACTATGATTCGTTGGATCACTGGCTCTCACAAATATCTGCTTCCTTCATTACAAACAAATCTATAACTTGATCGCATTCTGTTACATTTTTCATAAGTTAATTTTGTATAGCTTTGTTATTTTTCGTGTCATGAGTTTTGAAATTTAAATATGAGAATGATTAATTGACAATAGTCTATTTTATTTACACCTTTTTAGAATGTCGTTATTTTACTAGTTTACAATGATTAAAAATGCATTATAATATTTTCTATTTCTTAGCTAAAGATTTATAGCACTTTTTCAATTGTTTTATATTTTCAATTATGTGTACAGTAGCTTCAAAAGTAGATGATCACTTTTAGTACCATATCATAGCAACGCCAGCGTTTGTGCAGTAATAGTTGCGAATTATGTATGAATTATTATTATAAGGTACTTAAGTGATCATCTACTTTTGATGGTAACCGTACATTATGTTACGAATCCCTAAAACCCATCTAACAACATCCAATGTTCACAATAGAACACCGAAGAGCTTTGGGTGTCAGCGCAAACCGATGAAGAGGCTCTATCCAAAGCGTCGGCCAAGTTCGGAGTACCGAGCGAAGATATTACGCTGACACGGGATGAGGACGTGCTGGACACGTGGTTCTCCTCAGGGTTGTTCCCGTTCTCTATCTTCGGCTGGCCTGATGAGACTGAGGACTTAAAGGTACGCTCTACAGTTTTTAACCGACTTCAAAAAAGGAGTAGGCTCTCAATTCGACTTTTTTTTTACTTGTTTGACTTATTACTTGTTTGATTTTATTACTTGTTTGACTTATTAAAGACCACTAGATAGTTTCCTGAGAATTTCTATACTGACAATACTAAAAAGCAATAAATAGATTATTTTAAACAAAAAACGGCCTTCAAAATAAAAAACGGAGAAATGAAAAGTTAATGTTTTTAAATCTAAAAGCATCTCAACATTTGGAACAGTGATGTTTCTATGAGGAAATCGTTTGTATGTTTTCTATATACATGATCTTTGCAGGCATTCTACCCGGGCACTCTGCTGGAGACAGGGCACGATATTCTATTCTTCTGGGTCGCGAGAATGGTCTTTTTCGGACAACGGCTACTAGGAAAATTACCTTTCAAGTAAGTTTAGTATTTATTGATTGAGTGTTATGCCGGTAGAATGGAATAGCATCACCCCATATCCTCCAATGGGTGTCGTAGAAGGCCACTAATGGATCAGAAAAAGGGTATTGATCACCTTATACTCCATCTACCAATCCGCATTGACTAGTGCTAGCGTGGTGGACTAGTGCCTATACCTCCTTCGTTGAAAAGTAGAGGCCTTGTGTCCCAGCAGTGGGTCGAATTATAAAGGCTGTTATGATATGATGAAGTTTAGTTTTGTTAGCGTCATGCTCATTCATAGCTCATTAATTAAGGTATTTTTAAGATTTGTGTAAGTTTGTATAATGCACTCGCATTAATGTTCTGCATATCTTGAAGACTCGGATTTATAAGCAAAATAGCATCTAATTTACTTTCGAAATATGCGCGAATGGGGAAAAAGGCTAAAATATGCATTAACGCCGTAATTAGGAGGTTATAAATCCTTTATTGGACACATAAAATAAAAATTGTAAAACAGTAAGAAAGACAAGTACAAAGGTGAGCTTATCTCTAACAGAGATAGCTTCGATCACTTTTAAACTTTCGCGTTGCATGATTAAAATGAGTAAAAACGGGAATTAACGCGATTAATTTACCTTTTAAAGGTCGGTTCGCTATTGAGAAAGTACTCCATACCCACTGTCTATATTCTTGGATCAAAGGTAAATAGTGTACGTACGCCAAAGGATGTCTTGCCCCTACAAACTGTGGGCGTTTATAAAGTCTGCTGCAGCTGCGGTAGTTCGTATATAGGCCAGACGAAGCGGACTGTTGCTGAAAGGGTCAAAGAACACATCGCCGCTGTGAAAACCCGACACATAACTAAATCGGCGATTGCAGCTATTAATCACTGTAACTGTCGGTGTAACCAGGTTGAAACGTCAGGCATTTATAAGGTAAATTTATCGCGTTAATTCCCGTTTTTACTTTGAGATAGCTTCGGTTCGGATCGTTTAATATACATTTGTGTATAATAATAATATAATAATAATAATAATATATATCTCCACGCTCACACCAATTATCTAGCCCGAAGTAAGTATCATTAAGAACTTGTGTTACGGATACTAGATAACGGATTTTTTTTTAATATACATAATAATTTAAAATATTTTTATAAATAAACTTAAATAAATATATAAACAACCATGACTCGCAAACAAACATTCGTGTTCGTCACACAAACATTTGCCGTTACCAGGATTCGAACCCGGACCGCTTGATGTGTAGCCAGCTGTACTGACCACTCCACCACGACGGCGTCAATGCAAATGCTTAAACAATGTCTACTTATGACCGTATGTTCTCCGTTCCCCTCAAAAACTAAAATATGCGGTGACGCTCAGGGAAGTGTACCTGCACCCGATGGTCCGCGACGCGCACGGCCGCAAGATGTCCAAGTCGCTGGGCAACGTGATCGATCCCGTGGACGTGGTGCGGGGGGTCACCCTAGAACAGTTGCACGCGCAGCTGGCTGACTCCAACCTCGACCTTAAGGAGATAGAGAAGGCGAAGCTGGGACAGAAGCAGGACTACCCCAACGGGATACCAGAGTGCGGCACCGATGCTCTCAGGTAATTATGGTTTGAATAACTTTGTTGCTATGGACATTTTTACAACGTGATCGACAACGCAAGTGGTACGTAGTCAGCCCTGTCCAGCTGCACGCGCAACTAGCTAATTCCAACCTCGACCACAGGGAGATAGAGAAGGCCAGGCTGGGCCAGAAGCAGGATGACCCCATCAGAATACTAGAGTGCTGCATGGCTGCTCTCAGGTAATTATGGTTTGAATGATTTTCTCGCCATGGACATTTTTACAACGTGATCGACCCCGGACGTGATGCGGGGTCAGTCTTGTCAGTTATACGAGCAACTGGCTGATTCCAAGTTCCAACCTCGGTCACAAGGAGATGTCAGGAGAGTCAGGCTGGGCCTCTGGCCCAGGACGGCCCCAACAGGATACCGTAGTGCGGCACTGCTATCAGGTAATTAGGATTTGTATACTTTTTACTAGAGAAAGCCTTCTGCGGTACTAGCAGTTGTCATAAGGGGTTTCAGGTAGACGCTGTGTACACTGATTACTCTAAAGCATTTGATAAAATTCCGCATTCATTATTAATTTCGAAACTTGAGGCACTCGGTGTACACGGTGATCTCCTACGATGGCTGACATCTTACCTTAGAAACAGAACTCAAGCCGTTACGATTAAAGGTTTTATCTCCAGTTTTACCCCAGTTACTTCCGGAGTGCCCCAGGGCTCATATCTCGGTCCCTTGTTGTTTAATATTTTTATCAATGACGTGATCAACTGCTTTCATAACTCAAGATTACTACTTTATGCAGACGACACAAAAATATTTGCCACTATCAAGTCTGAAAGGGATTGTCAACTGCTTCAAAGTGATCTAAATCGACTATGTGCATACTGCTCTCTTAATCGACTTTACTTAAACGTAGATAAATGTCACACTATAACCTTTACGAGGAAAAAAAAGATTATTGAATTTGACTAAAATCTCTATGACAAAAGTCTAAAAAGGGTAACCGAGGTGAGAGATCTTGGGGTTCAACTCGATTGTGGCTTATATTTTGAATCTCATTTAAATATTATCACTGCAAAGGCATATAAGTTACTAGGCTTTATTTTGCGTCAGAGTACTGATTTCAAAAATGTCAACACATTAATTCTCCTATATAATTCTTACGTAAGATCACAATTGGAATATGCTTCTTCCGTATGGAACCCAATGTATTCCAAATATGTAGACATGGTGGAAAGTATCCAGAATAAATTTATTAAGCGCTTAAATTATAGGTTCAAGAATTTTAATACTAATAGTATTGAATCCTTAATTGTACGCCGAGAACATAAGGATCAAGTATTTTTATATAAAATTATAAATAACTTCACAGATTCTCCTTTCTTGTTGAACAGATTGGCACTGAGGTGCGCTAGACCTGGCGCGCGACATAAATTCACTTTTTCTGTTCCCTTGCATAAAACAAACTACAGGACTAATCTATACTAATAATAAAGCTGAAGAGTTTGTTTGTTTGTTTGTTTGTTTGTTTGTTTGTTTGGTTGAACCCTAAGATCTCAGCAACTACCGACTCAAATTGAAAAATTCTTTTTCCGTTAGATAGTCCATTTATTTAGGAAGGTTATAGGCTATATAACATCACGATACGTCCAATAGGAGCTGAGCATTGATGAAGAATGTTGCAAAAACGGGAGAAAAAGATTTCATTTCAAAGCTTTCCCTGCGTGCGCTGCGTAAATGGTTAAAGTTACGGAAAAATTATGTATGACAGAATTATTCTCCATTAAATTTTCTAAAAAAAAGTCCGCGATAGCATATGTTTATCTTTTATGGTTGGCTCACTATAACCTTTCTTTTTGGTAATCAATTTTTTTTTAATCAAAAGTTTATCAGCGATGGTGTTTTTGTATGCATGATATTATTCCTTATCAAAATAAATACATTATTTATCACAAGCATTTAATTTTGAACAAAATTGTTAACGACCTCATTTGATTTCAATGAATATCTTAAGAGATATCATAGTTTGAAATAAACGGAAAATAATAAATTTTGATTTTCAGAGCTTTTGTTGCGTGCGCTGGGTAAACGGTTAAAGTTACGCAAAAATCATGTATCACGGAATTATTTTCCTTTAAAAGTTCTAAAAAAAAGTTCCAGACAGCATTTATTTATCTCTTAAGGTTGACTCGCTATAACCTATTTTAGTTAATAAAATTTGTTCTAAAATAATGCATTAGATGCGAAGGTATTTTTGTAAAAATCATATTATTCCTTATCAAAATTTAAACTTTATTCATCAAAAGTATTTAATTTTGTACAAAATTGTTCTTTACATCATTAGATTTCAATGAATATCTTCAGAGATATTACAGTTTTAACATAACTCCGCAGCTAAATAATGATCAAGTTCTACGCACGCATCTATACTGAGTTGTTTTTTTGTTTAGCTGAACGCGCTTATCTTAGGAACTACTGATCCCATCAGATTCGGACGCATTAGAGACTAATAGGTTCAGAGACTCCTCCGAGGGAGATGCTCACTGGTCAGGAATCCTCTTTGGAGTGATTCGACCTTAAAGCTTGAGGACCCATCGAGGTCCTCTCCTTTACTAAAAGCCCTGGTGACTTCAAGAAGGTCATCAGAGATAGCCTGCAAAAAAAACCACCTAGAAGGAGTCGAACGCGCGAACGAAGGGTTCCGTGCCATAGATTTTATCAAAAATCTCCAAAAATTATTTGAAATTTAAATTAAATATTTTGTTAATATTTCAAGTTTCTACCTGTTACTATCGTTAATAAGACCGAGAAATAAAACACGTTTGTTGTTGTATTTTAAAAGTGAATAATATAACTAAATATTCTGTGAATACTTCAAGCGTCTATCTGTTGCCGTTATCAAAATCGACCAAAAAAAGTCACGCTTATTTTATGGGAGCCCCTTCAATATTTATTTTATTCTATTTATTAGTATTTATTTTATTCTATTTATGAGTCTTAGTAATAGGATCCCGTTTTACCCTTTGGGTACAGAATCCTACAAAGGGGAACTACTGATCTGAAAAATTCTATGATTGTCTATTTATCGAGGAACACTATAGTCCAGAGCTTCCCAAACTTATTTTCATAGTGACGCCCTTAGGAATTTTCTAATTTTTACGAGCCCTCCCCCCGTTATAGTAGCAGCCAAGTTAAGTACATACCTATAAAAACAAAAACATAGCTTTTTTTGAATTATTTAGGCGTTAACGAATGCGCAAATATTTTAAAATTAGAAAGACTGAAAAAAAAAATACCATAAAAACATAAAGTAGCACAGACAAATTTCGACGGCGAAAGCAATGTCCCGGTAGCGTAAAGATGCTTATTCGATTTTTTCGCCCGCACTGGACGGTCGATTTTTTTCAGTGTATTTTCTTATTTTAAAAACAGAACATCTCAAAACCGGGTTCAAGTTTAGAAATCGCGACTTACATTTCTTTGTCTACATTTATTTTCGTTCGATTAGCTCGCTAAGCTAGCTAGACAGCCATTCTATGTGGATCGTCTCACGACGCCCGCCCCCGGGATAGAACCGCGACACCCCAGGGCGTCGCGACGCACAGTTTAGGAAACCGTGATATAGGCTTATATACCTCCATAACATCACTCTACGACTAATAGGAGTTGAGCATCAATGAAAAATGTTGCAAAAACGGGAAATCCACGCTGACGAAGTCGCGCGGGCACAGCTAGTTGTTTTATATTTAGAGCGAGTAGTAAATATAATAGTACATATAGTGGCATCGACATATTTCACGAAAGAATGGCGCGCTTTCATCGCCTTTTAAAGGAACAAGCCTTATTGTTATAGGTATTGTTATAATTTTGTTTTATTTTGTTTCACATTTTGCGCATTATGTATCTCATCAATAGTGTAGTTATGTTATATCCAGTAGTGAAAACTGATTAGGCTAGTGTGTTATTTATTTTTGTATATCAAATGTATAATATTAAGCTGTTTGTTTTCCTAATAAAATAAAAATAAAATAAATAAATCATTAACGTACGTCTACGTCATTGTATAACCTGTCACTCAATTTTACCACAACGATGCTTCTCAATGTTCTCACCGCATTTTTTCTGCTTTCATGGCCCTTCTCCCATACACACAGATTTAATAATACAAGTAGATAGGCCAAGCCGGCGTTTAACTTGTGACAAGTGTATGCCATGGGGCATACATTTCCGCCACTTCGCCTTCCGATAAAGTCAAGTGAATACGTAACTCAGTGATTTGACCGATCTCCTTTGCGGCTGTGCTTAACTTATCGCTTCGCAGTCCTTAAGACGCGCGCAATGAATAGTGTATATTACGGGATGCTCAACTAGAACCATGTTATGTAGTACGGCCGCTGATCGCGACACTCGGTCTTCCTATGAACTCGGAGATTCGACCGATCTCCTTAGACTGATATATCTGTGCCCATACCCAACTTTCACTTCCATACCATCGGTGTCGGGACCAGCACACCGTCATGCACAACCAGTTGTGCCTTTCCGACCGTATTCATTCATTTTCATTCATTCATTCTCACACTTTCTCACTAAGTTTATAATAATGGTTTGTCTGTAGGTTCGCGCTATGCGCAATGACGCAGGGCCGCGACCTTAACCTGGACATTCTACGCGTTCAGGGTTACCGGTTCTTCTGCAACAAGCTCTGGAACGCCGCCAAGTTCGCGCTCATGTACTTCCCCAAGGATACCTTCTATGAGGTACGTGTTCAGCTTTCAAAAAGTGTAGGTACTTTTTCCGCAAATAGAGGTTCGGAGGTTATTTTTACATTTCACTTTTGTTATAGAGATTTTTTTTTATACTACGAGATGGCAAACAAGCTTGCGGCCAACCTGGTGTTAAGTGGTTACCGTCACCTATAGGCAATGAATGAATGGTGAATCACTTAACACAGCAAGTGCGTTGCCATCCTGGGGACTAAATGAATGCCTTCCATGCCCAGTAATTACACTAGCTACCTTTCCCTTCAATCCAAAGCACAGCGAACTGCTTCACGACAGAAATAAGAAAGGTGGTGGTACCTACCTAGACGACCCTACATTTGGGTCTACCACCTTATAAGAGAATGCTCGAGTGTCGGCCTAATGCGCTTAGTGTGAAACAATAACAGTACCTGACCGGTTGCCTCTTTTGACAAAGGCGGTTCGTTAACCCGCGCGGTTGTGATTTAAAAACAAATTAAAGCCGGTAGCAAAAATAATAGGTTGGCAGCTACAGTTAACGATATTTTTAAGTAGAATGTAGCAGCTTAATAATCAGTTGTAAGCTTTGATTTATCTTAAACTGACATTGATTCCAAAAACCGTGTATTCTGCTTGGTCATAAAAAATAACCCTAACCTACCAATCACAGCCCACTGTTAATATTATAGTCGCCATGTCATTATTGATAGTATCTCGCGAATAATTTCATTGGTCCTGTTTAATGTTTGTTACATTAAAGTATTTGGAAGCTCATGTAACATAATTATTGCTAAAATATTTAATCGCTGCCAAGTTATTTTTTAGTAACAAACTAGTTAGTCGCCCTTTAAGTTGTTAGTCGCCTCGAAAATAATTAGCCATTTTCGCTCACTCACCGAGTACCTACTGACCACTTAGTAGCTCAGCTTTCGTGTTCGTTCGAATAACGCACAACGGCGGCGCCATTGACCTCTTATTTTAAAAGCTTTTATTTAACTTGCAATGTATGTTTGTTCGGGTGGAATCTTGCAACTCGATTTTGAAGCAGATTTCTTCAACCGATTGAGCTGAAATTTTGTATACACGTTTAGTTTGGATGACAATACACATTAAGCTGTATGACGTCATTCTAAATCCAATATGGCGGACCATCCAAGATGGCGGAATAGTTATTTTTAATGCATTTCTACAATGTGCGTATCAAATGAAAGGGTTTGTTGAGAAGAATACGAATATTGACTAAAAAGTAAAAAATGAATTAACAAGAAAAAATATTTCTAAAAAAAGCTTTTACTTTAAATTAAATGCACTAAAATGATAAAAATAAACTTTAAATAGCTTATCTTAATCACAAGTAAATCTCCCGACAAGCTTTTATTGCTATTTAAAGTTTATTTTTATCTTTTTAGTGCTTTTAATTTAAAATAAGTTTTTTTTAGAAATATTTTTTTTCATAACATTTAATTATTTTCGTCGCCAGGTCCACAACCCATCTCTACCAGATAGTTTATCTCCAATGGACAGGTGGATGCTGTCTCGGTTAGCTCTGGCTGTACATAAGGTGAACGCTGGCTTCCAGTCATACGAGTTCCCGTCGGCCACCACTCACTGCTACAACCTGTGGTTGTATGATCTGTGTGACGTCTACTTGGTGAGTACTAGATAAGTGTAGGCTAGAATTTCATTTTAGGCCTGGACTCCACCGAAACGGAGACGAGAAATGCGGAGTGGACATTTTTAAACATCCAAAAGATCTCAACATCTAATCTACCTAAGTGTTGTATGACGCAATGGAAGCGGAAATGTGAGCTGTGCCTCGTAAACTGACGACGACGCGCAGCGGAGACGAGAACCTGTGAAGAGAAGATGTTCTTCAAGTAAAAGAAGATACCTTTTTACTTTCTCGTATACGTAGTATAGAGGAAATCTTGTAATCGTCAAAAAATTCGACCTCGAGATTTTGACGGATATACACGTTTTGGACCTCCCTGAGTCCAAAAATACGATTTTTGGAATTATGTCTGTATGTCTGTGCGGTAGCGCGATAACTCGAGTATGCTTTAACTTATTGCAACCAAATTTAACATGCGCGTATGACATCCAAATTTAAGGTTTCTATCAACCTTTGAGTCGTTTCCTGTATTTTAGAAAGTCAAGGGGAGTCCACTCCCGGTGTTTTGTAATAGTGACATGACCGATCGCGATAAACGTGTTCACTTCTAACGATCGCCGTACGCAGCTCAGCAGCGCACATCTTAACCCTTACCAGCACACATGTCCGCTACAGTCTAGTGTGGTGTGCGGTGGATATGCCCTAGCTGCAAAATATCTCTTCATGTCTCCGATTCGGACGTCTCCACCTCAGTTTCAGTGGAAACGGATGAGCATAGTGGAGAAGAGATGGCCGGCGTTTCCATAAGAGAAGAGATGTGCCGCGCGGAGATGTGGTATTGTCAAAAGCTCAGACCAAATTAAAAAGTGTAGACTCAGCTCTGCGTCCGCAATGAGTCCGGTAAAGTCAAACTACGCCGTGTGTACGTACACGGTTACACACACTCACTGGTAACAAAACCAAGTCTTGCGTCAAAAAAACAGCAGCGAACAAACTGGTTCGCTGCTGTGCTCCGTCTTTTTTACGGTTCCGTACCTCAAAAGGAACAAACTGAACCCTTATAGGATCGCTTTTGGTCCGTATGTCCTCCCGGGAACGAGTGAGGAGTTGAAATCAAAACCATATACTCAGTTCTACGGTCCCTTGAAGCTGTGAGAAAATCAAACTTCTTAGTTAAGGCAAAAAAATATGGCCGTTTATGCTGCAAAGTAAATACAAAGTTATACGGAACCCTCGGTGGGCGAGTACGACTCGCACTCGTCCGGTTTTATTTATAAAGTCACAAGTGATAGTAGAAATCTCCTGGCATCACTCGCACGCTAAGTCCTGCTCCGTTTTAGTGGAAATAACCGCCACATTTCTCCACTCTCCTCCTTTCGTCTTGGCTTTGGTGGAAAACGGACCTTATTAGCTATGCATGAAGTTATGCGCATTACTGTAAGACTAAAAATGTTAATAGAATTTTTTCTTATCTTTTTAACTTGTTTGATTGCGAATAAAGTTTTACTTGATAAGTTTTTCGTTTGTTTTACCATGATATTTTTAATTATTACTATTTTTACAGGAATACCTAAAACCAGTGTTCGCTCAAGGCAGCGAAGAACAGAAAACGGCTGCAAGACGGACGCTTTACACGACGCTGGAGTACGGCCTGAAATTGCTCAGCCCGTTCATGCCCTTCATCACCGAGGAGTTGTACCAGAGGCTGCCCAGAAAGAATGCTGAATGCCCCTCTATATGTGTGGCTCCTTATCCTACGGTAAGAGGGATTTTTTAGTTAAAGAGAATTTATAGAGATTGGTAGGTGGCGTTTAGGTCAGAAATAAGGATGTGGGAGCATCCTTAAGAGTCTAAAAAGGATAATGTAGCTCACTATAGTTCATGTTGATGAGAAAGTTAATTTGCCTAACCGACTCCTTTTTTATTTGGGTTCGGCATAATAATGTTCTTCCTTTCTATATTTGCCGCCATCTCAACATCCTTTGCCATATAACCACATCTTTTCTTCTGCCTTCCTCCCTAGATATAATTATATCCATCCACATTCATTCTCCGTGCATTCATAAACATTGAACTTCATCTTGTCTACTGTCTGTACCACGAGTGCTCTGAATAGCTTTTTCCCATAAATCCTACCATCTCCTTTCCTTTTAAGGACTACGTGTGCTGACTTAAAGTGCCACCGATAAACTGGCCACCATTCCAACGCGTATAATAATACCCAGTAATTTGTTCAACAAGTGAGCAAAGTTACTTTTTGCTGCGAGTGCCGATATTAAACCACGAACCAGCGAAGTAGTCAAAAATAGACTACTGAGCGCCGTAAGTGATTTAAAAGAACGAGATAAGACAAAAAAAATGTGTGTGTCAGCTCCGACGCACGACTGGAGTTTACTCCGAGACAGGTGAGATGGCCAACCTGCTGTCATCCGTGTTTTGACAATTAGAAAGTTGCGCGACATAGGATGCGCACCAATTATGACTTTGACCTTCAAAAACGTAACGAGGTCATTCATCGATAGATTTTACTCCTCACATTTTTCTCATACCGGGCCCCTTATATATGCAAATCGATTCTTAAGGAGTAAACTCCAAAAAATTGCTCTCGTGTGAAACATACAACTCCTCTCCAGTGAGATTGTTTTAGGTGATAAAACAAGACAATACTTATAAACATGTTAAATAATTATCTTGAAATTAATTATAAAAATTAAAAGTAACATTACTACAAATACTTAGATTTAACGTTACAGTCTTGTTCGGAGCTCGCAGCAAAAAGCGTTTTTGCTTCGAGATTTCACGAAGCAAAAGAGGTCTTTTGGTGTTGGACAGGTGAAAATAAATTTGACACACCTTATAATCCTTATAATCCTGGGTCTTTTAAAAAAGGCGTGAAGAAGAAGCTTGCAGGTCCGAGCGTGTCTAGTTCAGTGTTTTATCTCTTGCACCAGGTATCTTCACATTTGGACTCCACTTCTGCTTACCATCAGGTGGAATGGAGTCATTTGCTTGACCTTTTTTAATTTTCACGACCTCCTACCAGCTGATATCAACCCTTCCAAGTTTCTATCTTCTAAAATCTACTATGAATTTCAGGAGTCAGAGGCGCCATGGAGATCGGAAGACCTGGAATCTGAGGTGGACACAGTCTTAAAAATGGTTCACTTGATCCGATCCACTCGTTCCGAGTACAACCTGACGAACAAACAGAAGACCACGGCACACCTTATCATCTCGCCCGAACTGAAGGTGGACAATCTGAAGGGATTGTTCAGGAGTCTGCAGTCGTTAGCTAACAGCGAGCTGGCTGATGGAGAGCCGCCCATTGGTTGCTCCATACTGACCGTGTCAGACAAGATCGAAGTACACCTCGTGCTGAAGGTAAGTTAGGCTGGCCGCAGATACCCGGTCTCCTGATCAGGAATTCAGATTCCGTGAGCGTAACGAAGACGAGTAGGTTTTATGTCTATAAGCAGTTCATAGAGTTGTCTGCCCGCCTAGCATGACAACCGAAACACGACATGATATAGCCATTTATCGCTTTGAACTGTCAAAAATCATTGGATATAACCGCCAACTTGAAATTTTATCGAAACTGCGAACATGTATAGGGTTTATACATGTTCGCAGTTTCGATAAAATTTCAAGATGGCGGTTATATCCAATGATTTTTGACAGTTCAAAGCGATAAATGGCTATATCATGTCGTGTTGCGGTGGTCATGCTAGGTGGGCTGATTCCGAATAGAAATTTCTGTTGGTGCGCGCCGAGTGAACAAAAATGTATGCGAGCGCCGCGTTAGAGGTGACGTCAGTCGGTTTTATTCCGTTTTGAAATTTCCTTTCGAGTGCGCCCAATGAACTATGCAAGCGCTGCGTTCGGATAACATTCATCGACTTCAAAAAAAGAGGAGGTCTCAAGTTCAGTTGTATTGTTCTTAATGCCAGCTAGATAATTGGTGTGGGCGTGGGATAAAAAGAATATAGATCAGTCTAAACTCGTCCATAAGCCTCTCCTATGTCACGCCACTGTACTTTGCATTCGCCTTTCTAATTCGACCCACTGCTGAGACACAAGCCCTCTCATTGTCATCGAAGAAGGACGGTGGACGGAGTGTAAGGTGATCAATACCCCTTTGCTGATCCACTAGTCGCCTTCTACGATAACCATTGGAGGATATGGGGTGATGCTATTCTACTCTGCCGCATCGCATGGCTAATGTAATGTAATGTAGTCGTAGTATTTATCTTACTCTTATTTCAAATTCCCCTTAATTCCAGGGTCTGATCGAGCCAGAAAAGGAAATAACGAAGCTGGAAAAGAAGAAGGAAGGATTATCCCAGACCATCAGCAAGCTTCAACAAGCCATGGCGGCAGAAGACTACGCGACCAAAGTACCAGCCGAAGTCCAAAAGTCTAATACGGAGAAACTGGCGCAGTCTCAGGGAGAAATGGAACGGTTACAAGCTGCCGTTGAAACGCTGAAGTTGATGTGAGAGCACAATCAAGACTGGAAATGTATGGAACTTAATATATAAATATGTTATAAATAAAACAACTTTTACCGACTTAACTCGCGTGTAATTAGATTTTACATATTGTTATTATTGCCCGACGTTTCGTAACAATTTTCTGCGTTCGTGGTCACGGGATGACTAAAGATGTAGGTTGTCATATTTTATGAAATAGTTAAATCTACCGTCACTTTAATTATTAATTTGGAGTGTTCCGTTTCACGCAAATGGAGCTCACGGAGCATTAGGTCACTCCAGGTTACTCCACTGCATTTCAACAGAACGGCGTTCTTGACAGCGTCACTGAGGGTCTTAAGTAGGCAAGGACCTAGTTGGGTCCTGTATAACTAAAATTCATACCTCCCTAGAGTATTTCTAGTAGGCGAGAATATCCCGCGAAGGAGTCTATCGATTAGTTTCTACCTAGGGTGTTCAGGCCGAAAGGGATCCAAATTGGTGCTCGGTAAGTTTGACTAATGGTCGTTTCAAGCCGCCCTCCTTCGGCTTAGTACGGCTGTATCCACAACTCGAAGACTTTGCGTCTGTTTTGCGGCGGAAGCTTTTCTGGAAGTCTCCTAACGCCTTGACGTCTCTAAAGACATCCTGGAGTCTACCCAGATGACCCAGGTAGCGAGCACCGTGTGTTGCCACTTCGCCGCATTCTAACAGAGCGTAAGCGGGTATTTCTTCTGCCTCCATGCATCCTCTGCATAGGAGTCTGTTATACTTAAGATGTAAAGGTATTCGTTAAAATTGCCATGACTAGTTGTGCGCCTATTAAAAAACGTAGACGCGATCTGCTGAGCTGTAGGAGGGCTTTGGATAGCCTTATATTTATTGTTAAGCCCTTCTTTCGACCATTCTGTAACCATTACAATAGGCCGTTGGCCACGCTAGAGCGACTGCGGGGAGCGGAGAGTGAAGACGCTGCATCTAGCTATGCCACGTTGAAGCGGCTGCGTGAAGTAAGGAAAGCGCGGAAAAATCAATACAATGTGATAAATATCTACTGTTCATCACGTATTTTATTTTTTCTGCGGGACGCAAAACGCGTCGCGCCAGCGTGGCAAAGGCCTAAAGCTTCCATCATCGTGTTCTGGCCGTTAATGAAATGACATCCAGTCTCCCATTCGTTCTTTGCTTACACCTTTAAGTGAAGATAACTTACTATTATGTGAAATAAAAATGAAATAACTTGCTCTTAAGTAAAAAAAGTTTTATGATTTTCATAAATCGAAAGTAATTTCTGGAACATTAGTAAAACTAATAATGCTTGTAAAGCAATATTATTATAATTTCTACATTTAAAGCAGATCCTTATTTTATTTACTTGTTATTTTTAATTTATTTCATTTGGACTAAACTGGTGCATTTAAGGTGTATTTAGTTTCATATATTTCTTGTCGATGGCAATAAAGTGTTCAAAAAAACGTTTATATAAAACTAAAAGCAATGTCGATATCCTCATACAAGGGTCATATTTATTTGTTTCGTAATAAAAACGCTTTATAAAATTTTGGTGTTTTACTTCACTACAGTGAAATGCATAAGTCCTTCTTTTTCCAAATATTTGTATGTGTGAGTGCGTAACTTGCTCTATAGTTTTACTCCCTCTTGGGTTTAATTTCTCCAAGCTCCCTCTACGAATGCGGGCCATTTACTAGCGTTTATTCCTGAGGTTTATAGAAATAATTCTGGTGTAGAATAACCAGCATGTTCAGTCCATAAAAAATTATTCTAGAGATGACGGCGATAAAATCTTTTTTCCGAGTTTGGTCCCTTTCCTTGTTGCGCCTGCACGACGCGACAACCTTTACTTGAATAGATAGTCCATGAAAACATGTAGATAAGACATTAGTTAGTCTAAACCGCCCAGACAAGAAGAATGAAGGGCGGTGAATCCCATTTGATGGCTTGGTCTCGACGCCGTACTATACAACATGTAAATTAAATAACTAACACCCTGAATACAGGTGGTTTGATATCGGCTTCTGAGCTGATTTCAATGTGTGCGTTCCCCCAGCAAAATGTTGTCAAAAACAGTCATTTAAATTATGTAGGTAATTAGTTGCCGAGCTTCTGAATTTGTTGCAAACTATCTTAAATTAGTTGCACTTATAGTTTTTTAGTTATTTAACAAAAACATTTTCTGCTGGGGGAACGTTACCGCAGCAAAACATTTTCTTTTTTAATGGGAATATTGAAATAAATATTAGCTATATAATTAGTAGTCTAGGCGGGGTAAATGTTGCGACTTATTTGGTGTTTGTTCTTTCTTCGGCTGCGAAGTTATTCAAGATTCTGCTGGGGTAACGTTTGTGATTTTGCTGGATCTCCAAAACGGTTAAGCGGATTCTTATCATCTTTTGTACATGACTACATAAGAATTTGTTTATTTAGTTGCGCTATAAAAAACACCTTTTTAATGCACCGTTCAAAGGTTATTTAATTAAATACAAAAACACTTCAATAGGTCCTAGCCAAGTCCTAGCTCTTTGAAATAGAGCTTTAAAGATTTGCTTTAAACTTTATTTTGTAGCTTGTAACTGCCTTCAAATGTTTGTGAAGTTTCATTAGTATCCTGTTAGTAATTAAGAAATTATGATGAAATTAATTTCTCCACATTCACGGTCGCAATGCGCGCGGCGTTTTTTGGCCACTGTTAAACCTGTATGTGGATATATAAACCTAATGTTATATCAACAATCAGTTGCTTAGTTCAGTTTTATACCTCTAAAATTTCAGCGTAGTACATACAATATATAACGAGATAATAAAATAAAAGTCATTAGGAAGGGCAAGATCGCGGTAACCCAACCGTGTTTAGGTGGTGACAAAAAAGCGACCGCGTAGTACATTTAGGCTATCTTCGAAAATATGCAGGATAGTGTTACAAGTTTAGTACAGATGTGTACATAAGTGTTAAAAAAACTAAATGTTTTCATCAATAATTTTTATTGACCGGTAATAATAATTTCGATTAAACGAGTTGATTTCATATTCAATAAATAAATATGAAATTCTTACATTTCTTTACTAGGTACGAGCATGTGGAAATAAATACCTGGTAATAATTAGGTACGCAATTTGAGGTAAAATATTGGCTTTTAAGCAATAAGTATGTAAATTAAGTAATACATTTAGTTTTTAAGTCTTACACATCTCTAATATATGCACTATGCTCTATGTAGGCACAATGTCAGCTAGGTACCTAACAAAATGTAGGTACTAATAATAATATTGCAACTATTTTTGTAAACACATTATGCAACTTTATAGCACAGTCTATAGAAGTCTTACAGTCGTCCGACGAGCGCGTCTAGACAGGACAATCGTGAGGGGGTTGCGGGACGGGTGGGGCGCAACGGCGCCCCCGAACTGCTTACACTCGTTTGGGAGATGTTGGCCAAGGGTGTCGCTAAAAAAACATACCAACTGAATTGAGAACCTCCTCCTTTTTGAACTCGGTTAAGAATATTTAAAAAATGGTCCATACTACATGTACTATAAGAGACTGCATGTCATCATCTAGTTTAGGTAACAATATTAAATTTCATCAGTTTCCAGGCACAGAAGAAAGGTAATTCCAAGAATATTTTATTTTAACTTGCCGTAAATCTGATAAACGCGAAATGGCGGACTTTTGGCGAAAACATTAATCACGCATAATTATTAAGCGTAGGTACTATCTTTTTACAGGGTTTAATTCAATTTGCAATACATGTGTATGTTCGGGCCAAACCTTGCAACTGAACTTTTTCTACATATAATAATACCTTTGAACTTTGATTAAAGAAAAAACCCTTTTTTGCTTTAATCTAAGCATTTGAATAAAAAAAATCGAATGTTTCTAATTTATGAATTTAACATCAATATGGCGGACGCGATTTTTTTAAATTTAATATAAATATCAATTTGAGTATCGTTTTCGTGATTTTCAGGGGTCTCAATTCTGAATACAACATTTATTTCGAGATCCAAGATGGCGGACGCGACTTTTTGATATGATATCAATATGGGTATCAATTACGCAATTTTCGGGGGTCCCGATTCCAAACTACTCAAAACAAAAAAGGGCCATCTACATTTTGAATGTTTTTTTAAACCAAGCCTAATGTTTCCTGTTTTTGTGTCTTAAATCTTTTAAAGTGTGTTATTTTATATTAAATTGATAAAGAATTAAAAAAAAATTGGTTGTCAGTAAAGTCGGTTTACTGACGATAGTTGAACGTGACAACGTCTTAAGAAAATACTGATGGAATGGTAGCATTTTTCAAAAGAAAAATTTAATTTCATTTGTTTTGCCGGCCTTACATCAGAGCGAGGTAACGCCGCATGCGTCATGTTTTTTCGTGCGTGCAGCCGGCTCTATCGAATTATAAGACGTTGTCACGTCAAAAATTTAGAGATTATTCATAAAAACATTAAACAAGAGTTATGTTTATTTATTTTACAAATTTACGGGTGGCCCTTATTTTGTTATAAGTAGTATATTATGTCAAGATCTAAGATTGCGGAAGAGACTTTTAGAGTCTATATTTTCGGGATTTTTGGGTCTCTATTACGAATACAACACACAAGAGATAACCAAGATAGTGAACGCGGCTTTTTAATATAACATAAACGTTACCCATGTTAAAAATATGTTAAAAAGTCGCGTCTGCCATCTTGGATCTCGAAATAGATGTTGTATTTGGAATCGGAACCCCCAAATAACCACGAAGATGACATCCATATTTATATAATAAGTGAAAAAGTATCATCCGTCATTTTCGATCTAAAATTGATGTTGTACTCGAAATCAGGAACTCCGAAAACGTTAAAAACGATAAGTTTAATAGGTACGTCTGCCATCCTGAGTCTTGAAAGAGTTGTTGTATTTTGTAGTAAGTTGATGTTTTGTTCGGAATCAGGGCTCCCGAGAATTATACCCATATTGATATTAAGTTAAAAAGTTGCGTCCGTCGTCTTAGATCTTGAAAGAGTTGTTGTATTTGAAATCGGGACCCCCGAAAAAACTACTTAACCATATTGATATTAAGTTAAAAAGTCGCGTCTGCCATCTTGGATCTTGAAAGAATTGTTGTATTTGATATCGGGATCCCCCGAAAACCAAGACAGTGATACACATGTTGACATTAAGTTAAAAAGTCGCGTCCGCACTCTTGTATCTCGAAATAAATGTGATGTTCGGAATCGAGGACCCCCATAAACCGCGAAAATGGTACCCATATCGATTTTGTATTAAACTCGTGTCTGTCATCTTGGATCTCAAAATAGATGTTGTATTCGGAATCGGGAGCCCCGAAAACCATGAAAACGATACCCATATTGACATTCTGAAAAAAATGTCACGTCCGCCATCTTGGATCTTGAAATAGATGCTGTATTTGGAATTGGGACGCCAGAAAACTACGAAAATGACTCCTATATTAAAAAGTCACGTCTGCTGTCTTGGATCTCGTCATTACAAAAGTCTGTCATTTTGCATAACAGATTTACATCAACATAAAAAAAAACAACAAAACTATTTTGTCTTTTTACATTTTATTCCTTATACCCTACATAAATGTTTCACCACACCAACAAGCAAAATCAAATTTAGAATATTGCCCTCAATAGAATTAATCCACGCTAAGTTGGTACACACACACACACACAGACACATATTGATTAATTCTCAAGTACTTGATATATATTTTCAAAAATAGAAAGCGCACGCGCACACGCACTCTACAAGACGAATTACTGACTAAGGTTCAAGTTTATTGTGCTATGCAAATAATGAAGTACCCCTCCTGCGTCCCATCCCACTTAAGGACGTGTTATCGACGATTCTTGGTTTCTGCAATTGTACATATAATAGAGACCTCAGATAGAGACTAATTTATTCTAAGTAGTAAAGTAGCCGAAACCGAAAGATAATAATATGATATGGTTGATGTTATTATTGTTATGTATTTAACAACCATGTACGCGTCTGTACCGAACTTATGAGGTGTATTATACTAAACATTTTAGAAGATAGCCTAAATGTACTACGCGGTCGCTTTTTTGTCACCACCTAAACACGGTTGGGTTACCGCGATCTTGCCCTTCCTAATGACTTTTATTTTATTATCTCGTTATATATTGTATGTACTACGCTGAAATTTTAGAGGTATAAAACTGAACTAAGCAACTGATTGTTGATATAACATTAGGTTTATATATCCACATACAGGTTTAACAGTGGCCAAAAAACGCCGCGCGCATTGCGACCGTGAATGTGGAGAAATTAATTTCATCATAATTTCTTAATTACTAACAGGATACTAATGAAACTTCACAAACATTTGAAGGCAGTTACAAGCTACAAAATAAAGTTTAAAGCAAATCTTTAAAGCTCTATTTCAAAGAGCTAGGACTTGGCTAGGACCTATTGAAGTGTTTTTGTATTTAATTAAATAACCTTTGAACGGTGCATTAAAAAGGTGTTTTTTATAGCGCAACTAATTAAACAAATTCTTATGTAGTCATGTACAAAAGATGATAAGAATCCGCTTAACCGTTTTGGAGATCCAGCAAAATCACAAACGTTACCCCAGCAGAATCTTGAATAACTTCGCAGCCGAAGAAAGAACAAACACCAAATAAGTCGCAACATTTACCCCGCCTAGACTACTAATTATATAGCTAATATTTATTTCAATATTCCCATTAAAAAAGAAAATGTTTTGCTGCGGTAACGTTCCCCCAGCAGAAAATGTTTTTGTTAAATAACTAAAAAACTATAAGTGCAACTAATTTAAGATAGTTTGCAACAAATTCAGAAGCTCGGCAACTAATTACCTACATAATTTAAATGACTGTTTTTGACAACATTTTGCTGGGGGAACGCACACGATTTCAATAATTTTCAAAAAAAAAAAACGTTATTTTATAAAAAGAAATATTGATATCAACTCAGAAGCCGATCCCAAACCACCTGTATTCAGGGTTTTACATGTTGTATATGTACGTTCGTTAAACGGTCCAAACAGGACCATCAAAGGATAGCTAATCCTATTCCTTAGCCGTCGACGACTTGGTCTGGACGCAACATTAGAGTGAAAGGCACACTGTTTAGGTTCCTGTCTCTTTCTTTCTATCTCATATGTTACCATTTGTGTTCTTATACCACATATTGAAACGATTCAAATAAATAATGTTAAATCTTTCCGCCCGAAACTTGCAGAAAATATTTTTAAGTTATCTAAACCATAGACTATTAAAAGGCACAGTGTGTATTTAGTTGTTTGCTGACTGTCCTTGGTCTCCTTTTACGTTTCATTTATGCTGTCATTCTGACATAATGTTGGATGATTGTCAAGATTTGTTTATTTTCCTTTTCCTTCCTGTGAGCGTAATCGTTTCTGTTTAATTTTATTTTAAGAATTGCAAAGTCATATCTATTTAACATCTCTCCATCTATTTATCATCTCTCTAGTTTATTCAATAAGATTATAGCAAAAATAAATTGTAAGTACATCGTTGAAGGCCATAATGGAATTCCCTACTCTTGGCGAACATTGCCAGCAAGAGGGCTGTAATCAGACAGACTTCTTGCCACTACAATGTAAGTGCGGGAAAGTTCTCTGCCGTGTTCACTTCTTAGGTCACTGTCAATCGAATGAATGCGAGCTAGCGCCAGCACCAAAAGAGGTTAACCTCAAAAATGATGACCAGATATACAAATGCTCTGAAAAAGGATGTAGGAAGGGCAACTTACATGAAATGTTGTGCGGCAAGTGTAATAAACATTACTGTATAGAACACAGGTTTCATCCGTGAGTATTATGCTTATTAAAATGCAATTTTTAGTCTGCATATATAATTATATGTATAGAGTATACCTTTAACATTTGTAGGTCTTGTCCAGAAATTGATGATGACACAATGGCTGTTAAAATAGAACAGTTTGAAGCACCAAGAAGACAATTTAAGGAGGCAAATAAACATTTACAGGAAAAGGTACTTATATACTTTTAGAAACAACTTTATACATATGCCTTGTGCAATGCATAAATTGCATGCAGGTAAAACTGATTGCTTTTGTAAGAAAAAAAAATTAAATTAGTTATTAAGTTATTGAAAACAATTGATCAGATATGTTTATGAAAAATTTCCAATTAAAATATATTCTAATACTGATTGTTTTTAATGTCTTCTATATTTATTATTTTCTTTAAAGATTACTGAAAACATCCGCAAAGCATTACAATCTTCAACAAAGGCGAAGACTGCATCCAAAATCCACCTCATGAGGATAAAACAAAAGGCAGTTGGTCCAAAATCCATTCCAGCCGCAGATCGTGTTTACTTTGCTATAGGCAAACCTAATGACTTTGAACCGAAACCAGTGAATGTGATTGAAGACATTGATAACTTAGTAAAGGTTGACAATATCACACTAGATCCCATTTTGAAGGATTCCGTTCCAGTATTTATAAGTTCAAAATGGAGTCTCGGTCGTTCCATTGATAGTATCTGTGATTCATGCAACATTAAAAATGACAATAATAAAATAGGTAGTGTGAAGTTAAGGTTATTTAGACATTTGGATGGTTATTGCATAAGCCCGATGAAAATGGATTTGGAAATAGCAGATTTATTGAAGCAACAAATATTGTTAGAAGGTGATAAATTGCTTGTTGAGTACATCCATAGTGATATTCTTTGTAAATTAGATGAGAATGCTCAAATATTCTTAAAGTGATTTTAAATAGTAATTAAATTATTTATAAGACAAATAAATTGTGCTTTTATTAAAACTTTTTTGTTAAAATGCAATGCACACAGGTGTTGAAATAGATTTCAAGTTGATATGTTGATTATTTAAATTGATTTTCTTTTATTATTTACAGATTAATAACCTTGTAAGTATTTTATTTTACTAACAAATCAACTTCTACAATTTGCAGACATATCTGGAATACATGGTATATTCAGATATAAGCATCAAACAAGAAGCTTAGCACAGAATATTTATTCCTATGACCTTAGTTAGTTCTTACCAAGTTATCCAATCAACGTTACTAATTTACTAAAGGAAAGATTTGTTATATTTGAAGGAACATATTCACAACATTAATTATAATTTTTTTGTCTTATTAATAACATGACCTTCATCTTTCATCTCATCTAAATGCCACCGACAAACTGCGGCTACCATTCAAGAAATGGAATTCACTGCCAGCATAATTACGTATTCCATCATTTTTACAAACCTGGGCCATTCAAGAGGCGTTAAGAAGCACCTTGCAGGTCGGCAAGGCGAGGGTGACTCGCGCGGCGGTTTATCTCTCGTACTAGCTATCTTCGTATTTTGACTCCACTTTTGCTTGTCATCAGAAGTCATTGGGGAGCCAAATATTTTATTTAGTTTCTAAATTTTTCAAAAATGGCTGGTATGTAAGATAACTAAACTTCAGTACCATTCAGTTACTAAATAAACTCGTGAAATGGGTAAATAAAAGTCTTTTGTATAATAAATAGTCTTATAATAATATCAGTGACACTTACAATACTTTCTTACAATACTTACACCTAAACTTAAAACAAAGCATCACCATTCCCTGATTTACTGACTTGTGACTGGCTTCGGTGATAATCTACTAGAGGTAGCCCTGGCCCGGAAGGGTTGGTATGCGCCGTGGGAGGCGGCGTCGTAGCCAGTTTATATTTCTCTACAAGCCAGTTGAACTTCCCAGTTCTCGCGATCAGCATTATCAAGTCCCTACGGTATTGTTTAGTTAATATGGCATATAGGAATGGGTTAGCACACGCGTTTAACGGATAGAAGAACACCAGCAGAACTTTGCCATGGCTAAGGTCTACTAAAGGCACGCCCGCGAGCGCTGTCACTCCGAAAAACGCTACAGGTGCCCAACAAAGTAAGTTGGTTCCAATAAGAAGAGCCATTTTGTTCGCGATCCGTCTCTCTGCCGCCGCTGCCGCTCCTCTTCCCCCATACTTTTCTCCTCCACCGCCCAAAGACTTGTATATCTGTACGTAGCACACCACAATAGTAACCCAGGCCACCGCGTGGGTCATAAACAGCGACCCTTGATAAATTCCCTCTCCAATGTGTTTGCTTTCCACCGGCAAACAGATTGACGTCGACGAATAATCTGATACGCCAGCTAGAGGAAGTCCGGCCATCAGGATAGAGAACAGCCATCCGGCTATCATGATTTTAGCTGATGTAGCCAAAGAGATTCTCCTTTCTAAGTATATAGCGTAGGTTATGGCGAACCACCGTTCTAAAGTGATAACGGTGAGGGTGAAGACTGAGAGTTGACCGGAGAAAACGGATAGGAAGCCGGCAATTTTGCAGCCGGCTCCGTACTGCCAGTCGTAGGCGTAGTTGAAGAAGACGCTGTAATACCGGAGGTCTACCACCGCGAGCATGAAGAGGTAGATGCCGGTGCAGAGGTCGGAGAAGGCGAGGTGGCACATGAGGAAGCGCGGGACGGTGAGCTCCGATTGGTTGGTCAGTAGCACCAGCAGCACGGCCACGTTGCCGACGACGGCGGCGCCGATGACGAGCCACACGCTGGCGCGGAGCCACGTCCAGCCCATCACGTCCTCGCAGGGGTTCAGCGCGTCCGGCTCGGGCTTGCACGCGACTGTGCGCTCGCTGACCAACAAAAATATCAATTAGTTTTTTTCATAGATTTATCATTACCTAGTATAGTATTATATTATCTGTGATACTAGTAAATGTTTTTCTTTCTTTCTAGTATAGTATTATATTATCTGTGTCATTACTAATATTTATATATAAAGTGGTAATCTATAAAGTGGCGTAACTATGCCATGTGGGGCCACGGGCCCCACATGGCATAGTTACGCCACTTTATAGATTCGCAATGAATAGCGAGGGCGAGACCAAAATAATGAACCAATGTGTGAGTATTGCGCATGTGTGCGTGAAAACTTTACTGCAATCTGAGAGTTGTTGTCTTTCGTACGGTCTGACAGGCCGACATAGGCCGCCTGCTTGTACGTGAAATGGTTTCGTATATCTGCGTATCGTAGCGTAATAGTTAACGCTGCGGAAAATGCTGGGTTCGATACCCGCCTGGGGCAGATCGATTTTTTTCAATGCATTTTTTTCTAGTTTTAAAAATATTTACGCGTTTGTAAACGCAAAAAATATTCACAATACTTGACACAGCGAAATGCTTTCTCGTCCGAAATAAGAAAGGCGGTGGTACCTATCCAGACGACGTACATATGGGTCTACCTACCGCCTAGTAAAACTTGTATCTACCTTATAATGAAAGAATCGCAGTTGTAAGAGAATTGCGGCTGGGTGGAGTTGGGGTCGACCAGGGCGTGGAACATGTCGCCGGCTTCAGCGCTCTCGGAGTCTCCGAACATGTCCTCCCTCTCTATTTCCTCCTCGCTCGTAGTGGGAGCGTCATCCTCAAAGTGCCTGTCAAAACATGGTTGAAAACGTTTTATCATCATTACCCGGACTGCAGAAATGGTTTTGAGTGTAACATTTGTTCGAGTTGTTGGCTGCTGCATTTTGGGTTTGGTGCCCTTTTTTATGTAGGCGACAGGCAGGCAACCTGTCACTGTTTGGAGGCACTGCATGGCCCATACCGCCAGATGTGGCTTTTTGGGATGACGAGCGTGATCGTATGTGGATATGTAGGTATTTATTTCACCGTCGCAATAGAGTGGTCAGTAGAAAACGCTGCCTATCGGGCGGACCGGGTTCGAATCCTGGTAGCAGACCAGTTCATGGGACTTGCTACCCAGGGCGAATTAACTGGGTTCTTTTCTGCTTACCAGTGCCGGTTTAGCGGATGGTGCAAAGCGTGTGTGAAACTTACCTACACCGGCCGGCGGAGGATGGCGTCAAACGCCGAACGAAATAGGTACCTAGGCAAGTTTCACATAAACCTAAAAATTAGATACCTACCATTCATCGTCTTCTATTCTCCTTGTAATTGGCATAGGAGCCCTTTTCTCTCTGTTCTCCGAGTTCTTTTGCTTGCCGCACATCTGCAAAACAAAAATTAACCATAGATGATTATCTAAGGAAGATTTATTATATTACAGGTAGACTTAGGTACTTTACGAAGTAGGTAGTTTAATCGCGAAAGCGTAAGTAACAAAAAACAAAATTACATTAGCATCTTTAATCACCTGTTTTAAGTGGTCACTCTGGACCTGGTGTATTTTGTGCTTCTCCGGGTCATGTCGCTCGGGGAACGCGAACGCGCAGCAGTGGAAGTGGTGCGTCAAGTACGCCTCTTGCAGTTGCTACGGAACATAACATACAATGGAATCAAAACCATCCAGTAGGTATCTATTTTATTTAAAATATGGGGAAAAAAAGTTTTTTTCAATTAATTGATACATAATATTTTTATGCCCACTTTTTATTGCACATAAGAAAATTTATTCGCCTGGCGCTAATACACTGCAAAGTTGCATTGTATAGGTTCAAGCAGGATTGCCTTCTCAAATTAATACAAAAGATTGAAGAATCTAGTCTACTAAAAATAAAAATAATCGCAATTTGCAATGATGAAAGTTATGTATGTATAATTAAATCGATTAAAAAATGATAATATAAGAAAATATTTTTGCAGCTATTTAAAACGCTTAAATTAGTTTCACATGTATGTTTGTTTGTTTGTATGTATGTAACTGACTCGTTTGGACTCGATTTTGACCCACTTTAAACGGTCAGATTTTTTTGAAACTTTATAAACTTATCAAAGACCGATGACATTACAATAATTCGATAAGAATATCCCATTATCCTGATTAGAATCGCCAGGACTAATAAATTAAACGTTTGGAATGTTAGTTCAGCTATACGTCACTAGATGGCGGCGCGTCCATCATAATTATTACGTTTCTTCGGGGTCCATATTGGCTCACATAATATTCTAAATCCTATTCTTTGTCTTACTACCGATTTGTGTTCATAATAATCACTCTTCATAATTTTATTTTTCATACTATTTTATTAATACATTTTTATTACTACCAACGGAGTTCATAACAGTTAGTGATCATATTTTTTTATTAATACTGTTACTACCTTGTTGCTTACAAAAACAGTGCACTCCGCCTGGTCATAAAAAAAAATAACCCTAACCTACCCATCCATCACCCAGCCATGTAGGTGCAAAAAAGACTAGACTCGCCCAAAAATGTATGATTAATGATATTATGAATTTCAAAGATTATGTTTTTAAATATGTAGTTTTTAAAAATTTTATGAAGAATGATCATTATGGTTTTAAATGGTATGAGAAATATTTTCGGACCTGCAATGATAGGAATTCAAAAGTTATGTAAGAAAATGCGCCCCCGTTTCTTCGTCAAACCTAGATGAAATTCACAGAACATAGATAGTGATGAAATTGCTTAGTTTTTTATAGCACGCGACCAACGTGCCACCAACTACCTTCGACTCGTATTACTTTTTTATGTAAGTAGTTCCATAAAAAACTTTGAACAAAACAAAATAATTGTGATTCATGACATAACAAATAAATAATAATAAACGGAAAAATAAATGTAAATAAAAATGTCACAGAAAACATTTTTTAAGAAGAGTGACAAAAGATGCAAACATTGCCGCCTACCCGCAAATCGTAGATAGACGGGATGTACTTTAGTGTTGGAGTTTTCTCAATTTTGAGGACTTGAAGGTTTTCTAGTCCGTTGACAGGCAGTGAAGTGATTGCAGTGTTGCTCAAATCCCTGAAAAATAAAATCGGTAAGTTAACACTCAAATAAATTAGCTTATTTACATTTGTACGAACTACGAATAATGTTCATAGTTTGTCTTTTTGTTAATAAAATTGAATTAAAATGTGAATAAAGCTCAAAAGACAAAAAGGTTCATGAATTAGTGCAGTAGGTAACAGTTTAAAACAATATCTTGATTATAAGCTGTATAGTTTCCTTGTTTCAATAAAAGAAAAATTAGTTTTAACAGAATAAATTGGAAAAGTTAGCCTTTTCAAAAATATACGTAAAACGTACCTATTGTTTGTCTGTTACAACGTTACAACATTGTTTATAGATAAAACATAGTGAAACAATCATTCTGAAAATTAGGTAAACAATGACAATAACCTATTGTGCATCTAGCGGCGTCAGTTTCCTTCCACCAATAACAACATTGTTTTATTACATAGGTAATAGTAGATTATTTTCAGTAGAAAGACAATTTCTACAAACATTTCTCTAAATAACTCTATATTTTTTATGTGTTATGATTACACTTAATTGTTTATAACTAATTAAAAGTTGTGAAAGACTGGAATAAAATTAAAAAGCTTATTTAACTGACTGTGGAGTGTAGATCGAACCAACTTTTTCAGAACCGATACGGCATTGAAATGGGCGGCAAACGTATTTGCAATTCCTTCGACAACGTATTTAATGTCCATGGGCGGTGGGTTGGTGATCACACCATCACTTTATAATGAACCGTCTGCCCGTTTTTCCCCTTTTCTATAAAAAAAGTATTGAATGTAGAATAATATAAATGCTCACAATTGTCTCAATACAAGAGTCCCTGCGAACGCATTCTCATCCAACCTGCTAAGTTTGGTGTTGCCTTTGAAACTTCTGAAACAGTAAATTGTAAATAGGTATTAGGTGTGTAAGATATACAGGGAGGAAACTTTCAGCGGGACAGTAAAAGTAAAGTACCTTAACCGTAGCAGCTACATGAAAAGGGTCTTGAGATATCCTACTAATATTATAAACGCAAAAGTTTGTATTGATGTATAGATGAATGTCTACATGTATGTTTGTTACTCTTTCACGCAAAATTTACTGAATGGATTTTAATAAAACTTTACAATAATATAGCTCATACATCAGAATAACATATAGGCTACAATTTGTACTGATACTGCGTGAACAAAGTCGCGGGCAGAAGCTAGTTATCTATATTTTTTTGTGAAACTTTGATCCACATTCACAGATCAGAAATTGCATAGATAAAACCACAGATATATCAATCTAAGGATAAAACTGTTCCCATGTACGGCACTGGGAACAGTTTATTTTTGCAGTTTTGCAATTTGAAATAGGTACCGTGTATGTGATCATTTGTCTTTGTATTATTTTTCACAAATTATTTCTTATGACGAGTTTTTGCAATTTCCGACTTTTTAGTACTCCAACCTGGGTTGGTCCCATACAAGTTATTAATCTATATTACAAACAAGACCGATAGGCATGAAAAAAAATGTGTAGGTAAATTTTTCCTACCAAATACTTTGTTAGTTCACCAACCTGGGTCTCGTAAAAGTTTTTGATCTGTATTAGAACACGATCGATTAGCATCAAAAACATTTTTGTGCAAAATGGGTTTTGAAAATCTGTGACTCAAAATTTGACAAAAAATATTTTCGTGTAGCTGCTAGTACTTCCCCTCTGCCCCGCTGAAAGTTTCCACTCTGTATGCTTAGTGACAAGAATTTAGAAAGGGATGCTCAAATGGTTCGGTCATGTAGAAAGGATGTATGAGTGATTGACGAACAGAAAAGCAATTACGCGAATAAGGGGTTTTTATATTTGGTTAAACATAAAGCCACACGTTTACTTTCTTTATGACCAAGTGGAGAGTTGAATTATCAAGTGTCTATACTTATTTGACCACAAACCTACTGAAGCTAACTATAAAAAAAGAAACCAAAAGTTAGTGTAATGAGAATATCATGGTAAACTAAAGCATGGCTGCTTTTACACCAGAGCTGTTCTAAGCTTAATTTTCATTGCATTTCATTATGGTATTCTGAGGAAGAGGTACTACCACAGAAGTGGATACTACCCTATTTTGGGACGCTCCAAATTCGAGCAAATAGTCCGTTGTGTTCTAACCTATACTAGATAATATTGCAGATATCTGCAATATTATTTTTAAGGTGTTATCTTATCATACATACTTACAATCGGGATATTACAGCATTCTTGAATGCGTATGCCGGCACTTCTTCTATTAGATTTAAATTTAACGACCTGCAAAAAGAATTAAGTTTATCTATTTATAGCTACCATACGCGTATCATAGGGTCTAAAAGTGGGCGATAACGTCCCCTTAAGGGCGTTGGAGACGATCCAGAGAAAATTATGGGGCATTGGGATAGCATATAATAGTGGTAATAGCCGTTTTAAATTCGCAACAGATGGTAATTTAAATTAAGCTAGGGGCTACAGAAAAAATCATATTCTGTAAGTGGTGAACTTATTGTAAGTTTGAGAAACAATGGGTACTACAATACTGTAATGGTCATATTTTAGTTTACGTGTACCGGAAATAACGCAAATAACCAAACTACTTTTGATATTTTTGTTGTCAAATTATATTATTTACTACCATTATACTCAAATAAAAATCGTAATAACACCAAATAAACTTAGCGTAAAATAAATGAAAAGCTCAGCTATATGTACCTAGTAACTTACACGTGGTCTGCCGATATCCGGAGCGCGTGCGGGGGGATGCGTCTGATGTGGTTTCCCTCCAAATCGCTGAAATTACGTCATAATTAGATCACAATATTATTTTGAACATTATATTCTAAAGAGGATGATCATTTCAGCCACATGACGTTCTTGCTGAACATAGGCCTCTCCGAAAGAACACTACAACGACCGGTCCTGTGCTGCTCGCATCCAGGCGTGACCAGCAACCTTAATTATGTCGTCAGTCCACTTTGTAGAGGGCCTACCTACACTGCTTCGTCCGGTGCGCGGTCGCCACTCAAGAGCTCTTCGGCCCCATCGGCCATCCGCTCTCCCATAGTAATGTACCCTGCCCACTGAATTAATACAGATTTTTTGAAGTACTTAACAAACTGTATAACTTGTATGTAAGTACTAATTCTCAGTATAGTCCTACCTACACAGATGTAATATACTAGCAATTTTTTTAGATCGTAGTAAAAACGACCCATTTTTATTTTTCTGCACCAAATAAACCGTTTATACGCTCTAGAGTCGTTAAACTCTCGAAAACAAATGTAGAAATAGAAAGAAAATAACTAGCAATTGTGTTTTTAGACGACGAACATTTCCATTACAAGTACAAGTTTAAACCAGCTGTCGAGAGAGGTTGCATAAAATGTCTATTGTATATAGAGGAAAAAAATAATTGTGACAGTTGTTTGAAGTAAGTTTTGGTTTTCCATTGGTACAAATATAATTTTATGATTTTAAAGCTAAAAGTTTAATTATTTCTCTCACGAGATCACACCAGCCATGTGATGCCGGCAGAGTAGAATAGCATCACCCCATATCCTGTAATGGGTGTCGTAGAAGGCGACTAATAGATCAGCAAAGGGTATTGATCACCTTATACTCCGGCCACCAATCCGTATTGGGCAAGCGTGGTGGACTACTGCCTAAACCTCCTTCGATGACAAGGAGAGGCCTTGTGTCCCAGCAGTGGGTCGAGTTATAAAGGGTGTTATGATGATGTAATGATGAAAAGTTGACGGTTTCGCGTGCATTACCCGTAGTATAAGATTTTTAGTATAAAAAACATTATTCCGCTAGGGGCGCACGTTTCCAAAACAAATTGAGTGAACTAAAATATTTACGTTTTTGTACTAAAAACTTTACACTACGAGTACAGCACGCGAAACCCTCAACTTTTCATCATTACGTCATCCTATCACATCATCATAACTCACACTACGAGGACCTACCACATCCACCTTCAGCTTCTGTATCATTAGGAATGAAGGACAAAAGTTTTTCCGCCTCAAGAAAAAACAAATGCATCAGTATACTCGCATCTACCAATCTCCTGAAGAGGCGACTGCTTCCGATAGCCTTATAACCCTCTGGCACTAGGAAAGGGGTGCTTACTCGGTAAAGGCTGATTTACACAGGATAAAGTAACTGACTTGCAAATTCGAGGTTAGTCAGCGTTGACTCAATAAACCTTGTTTAAATCAGGCTTTAGTCTGGCATAACCCAAAGGCCGCCCATGGGGTATCCACGAGGTTTACATCTCCTCCGTCCCTCGGGGTCCTGAAGGTCTTCTTAGCTGTTTCGTTCCTTTCCTTTTCGCTGTTCCCTGTGGGGAAGGAAAGAGAAAGGAACAGGGGGGTTATAGGAAAAACATCAGTATACTTACATAACTTGCAAGTAAGGCGTCTTATCTCTCTTAGAATCATGCACGTGACTGAGGTTGGGCACTTCCACCAAACCAGATGTGATGATTATGCTGAAAAGCACACCTTTGTTATTTTTCGTCCAAAGGCTCCAAATAGGACGTCTCAAAATTTTGTTACTCGGTTAAGTAAGACGCTATGCAGACAGAGGAACTTTAGCTGAAGACACTATCAACTTATTTAAAGAAACTACAACTTAGTTGAAAAATCTAACAATTTACTTGAAAAAACTGACAACTTATTTGAAGTAATTATCAACTTTTTAAAGGATGGAAAAATTATCTTGCCTAGCTGTCTAATGTTCGTATTATAGAAGGAGTTTCAAGAATGAACGCTGACTTGAGCGTCCTACGTCTCTATCACTTTGTGCGTGATAGAAAGTGACAGACGATTCTCAAGACATGTTTGACTTCTGAGTGACATTCTGTAATACGGGCCTAAGTCTGAACCATAAGAAAGCTCAAGACACACAAAATCTACAAGAGAGTTATAGAATAAGTTTAATTTTGGTAGGATGTATAAAAGACACATACGTACAATGTGCGCAGTGAAGGCAGCGGCGGCAGGGCGGCGACTTGTTTCAACTTCGGCGCTTGGGATATGTAGCTGCAACAATAACGATCGTTATTAGTATTAGTTAATGCCTAATAAATAAGATAATACCTATGTCTTGTAAATATAATTCTAAATGTAAATAAAAAAACAACTTTTACGGATTTAACTCGCGTGTAATTAGATTTTACATGTTGTTATTATTGCCCGACGTTTCATAACACTGCAGCGTTCGTGGTCACGGGATGACTGAAGATGTAGGTTGTCATATTTTATGAAATAGTTAAATCTACCGTCACTTTAATTATTAATTTGGAGTGTTCCGTTTTACGCAAACGGAGCTCATGGTATCAATGAGGTCTTGCTGGTGGTAAAGAAACACCCAATTTTCAATAGAGAAGATGGTTGGGCCGTACCACCTGCTGGGGATCCAGTAAAACTCAAGCAAACCACCAGCAAGACCTCATTGACACCATGAGCTCCGTTTGCGTAAAACGGAACACTCCAAATTAATAATTAAAGTGACGGTAGATTTAACTATTTCATAAAATATGACAACCTACATCTTTAGTCATCCCGTGACCACGAACGCTGCAAAGTGTTACGAAACGTCGGGCAATAATAACAACATGTAAAATCTAATTACACGCGAGTTAAATCCGTAAAAGTTGTCTTATTTACAATATGTAGTGCTCGCGCAAATCTAAGAGAACATAATATAATTCTAAACCAAAAACTGCTGCTTTCATTATTTTTTTATGGGACATATTTTTAAATATTTGAGAATGTGCAAAGTTTGTTTGAGTTATCCTTTCAACATTTTTATGTCTTCTATAAGCTAGGTACTCACAATGATTTCAGTTTCGGCATCTTCGTCAGATCGTCCACCACTATATGTTCTAAGTTTGGAGCATTAAATATTGTTCTGTAAAAAAAGAAACTTATTTATAGTTCTGTTAAAAAAAAAGAAACTTATTTATCTCAATTCACATCGGCTATAAATTTTATTTCTTACAAGTAGATCGATGTAGATATCGAAATTAGAAAACATTCTGTAACTATTTCAAAAGTCATTATTTTCATTTGTTTAAAAATCTGTCTACCACTTACCAACTTAGAAAATTTACAGACACGGATAAAGTGACTTTTAAGATACTGACACCAGAATTAGCTGTACCTACCGAGTTAACCACACGAAAGAGCACTATATCTCCTTATCTTAAATTATCTTGTTCTCTTTCAGATTTTTTAATATTCTATATTGTTATAATCATGTTTTATTATATTTATTTGTATAAACATATATTTGTATTTGTATATCTTATATATAAAATTTCCATGTCACAATGTTAGTTACCGTACTCCTCCGAAACGGCTTGACCGATTTTCATGAAACTTTGTATGCGTATTCAGTAGGTCTGCGAATTGGCTACTATCTATTTTCCATACCTCTAAGTCAGTCTTTCTCAAAGTGGGCGATAACGCCCCCTTGTGGGCGTCGAAGACCTAGAGGGGGGCGTTATGGGTCCCAGAAAAAATGGGGGGGCGTTGAAGTAGTTTAGGGGGGCGATGGTTGATTTGTAATTTCATTTACTTTATACTTTAAAATTCACTAAAATTGAAACCTACCTACTACTCAATATCGGATTATTAGAATGTTAAATAGCGCTATTGGTGCAATGCGGAAGCAATCGGCTAGTTCATCGATACTGTCACTAACTGTTTGGATAGTTTTCGAGCTCGATCAAACGTATCGTCTCTTTGATGCATTGCCCACTGTTTCTGATAGTTTACGCTGGAAACGCTAGTGGGCAATGTATGAAAGATACGATACGTTTGATCGAGCTCAAAAAAAAAACTAACAAACTACGTAAGTAGTACGATTGAGCCTCGGAAGAGATAAACGAGTTTGTGTAATTAAGGTAATGAAATTGTGGTTTTTAAATTTTAGGAGTGTATAAAAAATTGGGTGCGCTGAAAATTAATTGATTTTCAAAGGGGGCGGTAAAAGAAATAAGTTTGATAATCTCTGCTCTAAGTGATAAGGGTTGTTCACCTTTAATTTTTTTTTTAATTTTGGGACGAAATTTTTTGCTTTTATTTTTTTATTATGTGGCATTGAAAAAAACATAAAACCCTAAATTTTTACTTTTTTATCACCATCCCCTATTTTTTTATAGCCATTTTAGTAATTTAATCACTTTTGTAAGTCAAAATAACGTTTGCCGGGTCAGCTAGACATATGTATGTATCTATTGTTATGTTCACATATCTAGTTTAAGTATTTTATCAGTAATATAGGTACAAATTTATTTTATTAGTACACGCGACATCCACGTTTCTCAGCATGTCTCCTATCCAGGATTGCCAGGTGTTCGGTATTTTAGCACTGTGTTCGGTGTTATAGGAGGTTCGGTATTTTTTTTCTTAATTTTTCCTCCCTAATAAACGAATCGTGGCCTCGTCGATCAGGGCTTATCTAGCCATTTCAGTGCTCTCTGGGCAAAAGCACAGCACCCCCCCCCCCCCCCCCCCCCCCCCCGAGTAATAATATCCGGAGATTCGACATAGCAAAGCTATTTTCATAAACCAAAAGAGTCAAAGGAACGGCAATACGGCAAGTGAGGAGCTTTTTTTTTTGCTCACTGTTCGGTATTTTTTTGGAATACACCTGGCAACCCTGCTCCTATCACAGGTGGGTTGGAACCTCCTATTTTGTATCTTTTCCTATTTTTGTAATTTTCGTGTACGTAATTAAAGTTTCGGTTTAGTAACGTCAAATACAAAGAAAGTTCCAATTGGTCAAGTGTGTTTTAAACGCAAAATTTGGTTCTAATTGGTCAATCATGGCAAAAGTATTAATTAGTGAAAAGTAGCCCAAAGTAAGTATCATTAAGAACTTGTGTTATGGATACTAGATAACGGTTTTTTTTAAATACATAATATTTTTATAAATAAACTTAAATAAATATATAAACAACCATGACTCGTCAACAAATACTCGTGTTCATCACACAAATATTTGCCGCTACCAGGACTCGAACCCGGACCGCTTGATGTGTAGGCAGCTATACTGACCACTCCACCAAGACGGCGGGCGTCAAAAAGAAATCTTACTTTTGGTTTAGTTTTGTAAATCCTATTCTTGTTCCAACTGGTCAAGTCAATAAAAAGTTCTGATTTGAAGATTCAGGGTTATTTTTTTTATTAACTACTAAGCGAACTCCAAAATTTTATTATGAACGAACCAGGATTTTTTAATGGTTTTGACAAGTTAGTAAGTACCTACTTTTCATAGAAAATCTTATCGTCCAATCAGAACCTTTACATGCTTTGGCGAAATAAAACCTAATTAGTATTTGACGAAATAAACAAAAATGGGTGACAAAAAACCACTTGACGAATCCTGGCTTGACCAATCATAGATAGCTTAAATGAAAGTTGAGAATACTAGGTGCTTTACTAGGTGGTAGAACCATATGTAGGGTCGTCTGGGTAGGTACCACCGCCTTTCTTATTTCTGCCGTGAAGCAGTTCGCAGTGTTTCGGATTGAAGGGAAAGGTAGCCAGTGTAATTACTGGGCATGGGCATATCATCTTAGTTCCCAGGATGGCAAATGCACTTGCGGTGTTAGTGATTTACACTTAATATTGCTAGCGTCCATAGGCGGCGGTGACCACTTAACATCACGTGGGCTGCAAGCTTGTTTGCCATCTCGTAATATAAAAAAAAATAAACTAACAAATGTTGTATGTTGTGCAAGAGAAAGCCAGCTTGGTGTATGGCCCTGACGTTGAGCACGGTGATGTTGGTGTTGAGCAGCTCTGCTATACTGCCCTCGGCCTGCCCGAGCTCGTCCGCCTCGGAGCATCGCGATCGCCTCACTGGAAACATGCGCAAGGGTAAGTAAGTACAGTCATCATCATAACAGCCTTTATATTTCGGCCCACTGCTGGGACACAGGCCTCTTCTTCTCATCGCAGGGAGGTATAGGCAGAAGTCCACCACGCTTGCCCGATGCGGATTAGTGGACGGAGTATAAGGTGATCAGATCAATACCCCTTGGTTGATCCATTAGTCGCCTTTTAAGACACCCCTTGGAGGATATGGGGTGATGCTATTCTACTCTGCCGGCATCACGTGGCATGTAAGTACAGTGCTACAAAATTATCTGACCTGGCGGCAAAAATTAGAAATACAATTTTCCCACAAATTTTGACATTTGACAGTTCGCGAGATAAGTTTTTGGCACTATAACACTTTCTTTTTACTGGTAGGCCTATTCGCTAACTTTTTGGGACAGATGAAATGATAAATACCGAGTGAATTACACATCCATTGTTGTTTTACACGACACGCTATTATGGCACTTGTCGTGTAAAAACAGCAATGGGTATCTACCTTATTGACTTATTCATCTCAAAAAGTTAGCGAATAGGCCGCCAGAACCCAGGGATCTTACCGCGCGTTTTCAAATCTAAAACCTCAAAACGCTTCAGATTTCATCTTACATTATTTCATACATTTTGACAGCTGTCAGATGTCTAACATAGTTATAGAAAAGTCTTATAAAAGTTAGTGATTTGATATGCTTGCGAGCTTCACCCGATTGTTGTAATAACACGTGTTGTGAGACTCAATTTTTATTTCAATCTACCGTACAATCTTAAAGGTTACAGCACACTTATCAACTCGGAAAGGTAATGTAACCTACGGATTGACTACGGAATGGCTACGAAACGGCTACGGACCGACTACGGCCCGACTACGGACCGACTACGGACCGACTACGGAATGACTACGGAACGTAAGCGTATCGGAAAAAAGTGGCGATACGGTTAGGTTCCTTTTCCACGTTGATAAGTGTGCTAAGACCTTAAGTACAACATTTCTATTTTCACTCAACATTAGCTAAATGCGTAAGCGATGCCATTGATTAAGAATAAATGTGCTTATCCAACAGCGTGGTGGGGCGAAAGATACGAAAAATTAGTATGGAAAAATTTCAATTCTGTCTAAGCACATCTTCGGTGGATTTCGCAGCCGTGTTGCGAGACGAATTTTATTGGATCGCAGTGAATCTTCACTATACCTACGGGCCTGCATACTCAGAGCGAAATCGCGCGAGCTTGCGATGTCAATGTTTGGTAGAAAACGCCGGTCCGAATTCAATTCTCTTCTCTCTCCTTCTCGCGTTGCCGCGCCAGTGAAAAAGCACTGATATACTTGCGTATGCTTAGACAAGTGGGAAACGCTCCAAAGCGATTCCGCACACGATATTCGGCCATAATATTTCGTAGTAAAATGTGAGTTTCATACATTATATTTTATTCGTAAAGCGTTAGATGGAATGGTCATTTGATTGACTATCTAGACAGGGACTCTGGCCAGAATACCAATCATGAAATGCCGCAATTTTAAACTATTTAATTTGTTTTTTTTTATTTTAACAGACTTACCAAGTAAATACATTCCTACGAGAATTACAATTTTTGAACTTTACACTACAGGTTTTTTGTATGCATTTAAATTATAGGTATGCACAACATTTGTATACTTAAATATGACAATACCTACTAAAACTACCTAAAAAAAACAATTAATAAAAACTACTAACTTAAAACAATTTTGGCAAATGATTTAGGATTAGGGTTTTATTGAGGATTTACTTAAATACAAAGGCTTACGAAACTTTTTTTATAGATGTAAGTAATACGACGTGGAAGCAGTAGCCCAATCAATGAGGACTTTTTGTTGTATGGAGGCTTCCGAAAAATTCCTCAGTCTATGATATTGCAGTGATTAGATATTATTAAATATGATTATTCAATTGAATGCCGGTATAATGTTGACGATATTGTATAAATTGTGTCTATTTAATTTCTTTTCTATGAGTGTTTCTTTAAGCAAAATTATTTAAATTTAGTCGATAAACCTACTAACCTATCAATATCATTAACCACTTAACAGATACACGAACTAGTCATAAATTAAAAATAAGCGATGCCTACTTTTATATAAAAAAACAATAATTAGATGATCACTTGTGAACAAACATGTTTTTTGTCTTCTGGGTTTTATTTTGAATATAAAAAAGTAGTTCATCGACTGCTTTTTTGCAAATAATATTAATTATTTATTGTAAAAAAGCACTTAATGAACTACTTTTTTACAACATTTTAGCCCACCACAAATAGGTATCATAATTATGTAAGTACTCATACATAATTAAGCAAAACGATTGCAGAAAACATATTATTTAATACTAGAAAAAATACACTGAAAAAAATCGACCTGCCCCAGGCGGGAATCGAACCCTGCATCTTCTGTAATCCGGGTGGCTGCGTTAACCACTACGCCACCAGGGCATTCGCAGGGCAGGGCGTAGTGGTTAACGCAGCCACCCGGATTGCGGAACATGCTAGGTTCGATTCCCGCCTGGGGCAGGTCGATTTTTTTGCTACTACACAATATTTAATTTAAACTACTGTTTTATTTATGGATAATAAAACTACTTCAACTGTAAAATATGTTCAAGAACTTTGTTTACAAACAACCGCAGACAAACAATATTCATCATAGTTCACTCAATACAAGCCAAATATTATATTAACACAAAATATTTATTCGTAAATGAATCTTTCATTAACACGATAAAGTTCATATTAGATAGCACAAAATCTGGAAAATACGTTCTTTAGAGCATAACGTTGTCTATTCTATACACTCAACTATTGCCGAAGTAGATTTAGAATGAAAGGGAACATCAATAGATCTATTTTAGTTCTAATCAAAACATACACTGGAGTTAAAATACTACAATTCCTTGGCATTAAGCGATATATTGTTTGTAAACAGATCGTTATTTGAGACGAAAATTTATTTTTTATGCCAAAATCTAGACTGAAGTACTAAAGGGTCCCATTCATTATTTCGAACTTATTATCTATACTAATATTACATAAGACAAGGTGACCCGCTCTCCTCAAAATTGTTTATAGCCGTCCTTGAAAACTTACCTTAGAACCAACAAGGCACATATGAACGGCCACTTTCTAAGCCACCTTGTGCCGGCGATATCATTTTATTTTCGGAAAGCAAAGCAACAGTTAAATATCATGATTAATGACCTCAGTTAATGACCTACATCAACCTAGTATAAGAGTTGGATTGGAGATGAACCTCGAAAAAACTAAAGTCATGACTAATTACTACTTGACACCTATCTTGGTAAATGACACTCGTATTATATGTACATACAGTTTGTAGAAAAGTACGTCTACCAGGGCAAACAAATTTCATTTAGAAACAAGAGAAATTCTGAAGAAGTAGACCGAAAAGTAGCCATTACCTGGAAAAAGTATTGGGCCCTTATAGAAATATTTAAATCTCAGATCCATATACTGGACTCTTATAGAAATATTTAAATTTCAGATCATACCTTTCAAAAAAGGTTGTTACGGATTCAGAAATTCTACCATGCCCAAGAAGCTTATATTTTACCTATAGAATGTAGTCATTAGACAATCTTAGTCATTAGTCTTCTATCTTCGTGACCACGCCTAACCTACGGCTGTGAGACTTGGAATTTTGACAAAAGAACTTCAAACAAAAAGCCTAGGCAGCGGTATGGAAAATGGGCGGGCCACTTGGCTAGGTACGACGATAGGTAGACGAAGAGAGCAGTAAAGTGGCCTGGCCCGAGAGCCACTAGAGCGAGAGCTCGACCGTATGACAGGTGGTTGGACGAAATAGTCGCACTGGTGTGAAAGTGGCTAGACTTAGCCTCAAACAGAGCAGTTATGAATTACTTGGAGGAGGATTTTAGCCGTAAGGGGCCCATACGATTATTTATATACAAAAATCATGGAATAATTTTTGCGTTTACAAACGAGTAAATATTTTTATTACTAGAAAAAATATATACAACATACAATATTTTTTTTAAAAAAAAAAAAACAAAAAGTACCCAGAAAATATTGTACAACATTTTCTGGGTACTTTTTTTTGAGTTGTTTTCAAAAAAATCGTTTTTAAAAAAAAAATATTGAAATCAACTCGGAAGCCGATCCCAAACCACCTGTATACAGGGTGTTGGTTATTTAGTTTACATGTTGTATATAATCATCTACTAATAAATTACTAAACTATTTAATTACAAAATTTCTAATGCTAATAGAGCATTAGAAATTTCGTAATTATTATTATTAAGTATGTTATATTTTTATATATGGAATTAAATAAAACTTTATTATTATTGTTTAAATTATTAACTACTAGCTGTGCCCGCGACTTCGTCCGCGTGGATTTCCCATATTTGCAACATTTTTCATCGATGCTCAATTCCTATTAGTCGTAGAGTGATGCTATGGAGGTATATAGGTCTATATCAGGGTTTCCCATACTGCGCGTCACGATGCCCTGGCATCCCAGGGTTCGCGGTTCTATCCCGGGGGCGGGCGTAGTGAGACGATCCACATAGAATGGCTGTCTAGCTGCTATGCGAGCTAGTAGAACGAAAATCCAACAAAGCATCTTTCGCAATCTGGGCGGCTGCGTCCGTTTTTTTTGTTTTTGTAGGTATGTACTTAACTTTGATGTTACTATAACGTAAAAATTGGAAAATTCCTAAGGGCGTCACTATGAAAATAAGTTTGGGAAGTCCTTGCCTATAGTCTTCCTCGATAAATAGACAATCAAAGAATTTTTCAATTTGAATTAGTAGTTCCCCTTTTAGGGTTCTGTACCCAAAGGGTAAAACGGGATCCTATTACTAAGACTCCGCCGTCCGCCTGTCCATCTGTCACCAGGCTGTATATCATTAACCATTATAGTTAGACAGTTGAAATTTTCTCAGATGACGTAGTTCTGTTGCCGCTATAACAACAAATACTAATAAATAGAATAAAAAAAATATTTTTAGCAAAAAAATAGGAAAACCGACTTCAATGCGTACAAATTTAAACTAAAAAGTAAGAAATAAATAATATTTTTATGAAGTAGTGGAAAAGAGCGTCATAGAAAACCAAGGAAAGTATTGATACACATTTATAATTCTTCATTTATAATTCATACTCCGATATATTTGGAGCCGGTGCCAGCTAGCCAAGGAGGATAGTGTTTGCAATTTTCGAACTTCACGGAGCGGCGGATTATTTCTCATCTTTATTATGCATTCATTATTATGTATAGTTAATGGATTAATCAAGTTCGTATCTATTAGGTAAGTTTATTTTGCTTAGGCTGGCACCGACTCCAAATATATCGGAGTATGAATTATAAATAAAGAATTATAAATGTGTATCAATACTTTCCTTGGTTTTCTATGACGCTCTTTTCCACTACTTCATAAAAATATTATTTATTTCTTACTTTTTAGTTTAAATTTGTACGCATTGAAGTCGGTTTTCCTATTTTTTTGCTAAAAATATTTTATTTTATTATTTTTAGTGGAAATCACTACATAGTATACAACAAAGTCGCTATCCGCCGTCTGTCTGTCCCTATGTATGCTTAGATCTTTAAAACTACGCAACGGATTCTTAAGGAAGGTTTATATGTATAATACATGCATATTCACATAAGCATTGCACCCGTGCGAAGCCGGGGCGGGTCGCTAGTTAAGTATATTTTATTGAAAATGGATAGGCCTACTGAATAAATGGATAGGCGCTCATTAAAACTTAACGGAAACGTAAACAATTTTTTTTTTGTTATTAATGTTCTGTTCATAAAGGGTCGAATTTATATCGATACAATTTATACGGGCCATCTCTGATTTTGACGTAGCTAAATAAAGAATCACTAAAATCGAGTCGTAATACTCATAATTGACGGAGTATCAGGTAACAAACGCAAAAAAAAACAGTCGGATAGAACTTCCTCTTTTTTTTAAGTCGGTTAACAAATAATATCACGTCTCAGACCTATAGCTCATTACAAATGCCTACCATTCATTCAGAATGAATGGTATAGTTTTAATGGTAAGTTAATGAACTATAATTGAAATTTGTCATAGTTTATGTGTTGACTATTGGACCTACTAACCAAAATTTCACTATTGCATATTTGGTAAAAGCAAGTTCAAAAAAAAAATTGTCATTATTTTTGTGTTCGTGGACGATATTATTGTTTCATCCCCAATGAAATTATAATTTCAACAAAAAAGTACTGAACCAATTTTGGTATAATTTATACGGGACCACCTTTGAAGTATGACCTTCCTAACGAAAAAAGAATCATCAAAATCAATTCATTATTGGCGGAGTAATCGCGGAACATACATACAAAAAAAAAAAAAAAAAAAAAAAAAAAAACATACAGTCGAATAGAGAACCTCCTCCTTTTTTTGTTTGAAGTCGGTTAATAAATATTGAAGGGGCTTTCATAAAATAAACGTGACTTTTTTTGGTCGATTTTGATAACGGCAACAGATAGACGCTTGAAATATTCACAGAATATTTAGTTATATTATTCACTTTAAAAATAAATAATTAAATAAAAATAAAATTAATATTTAAGGGGGCTCAACAACAAAAGTGATTTATTTCTCGGTCTCAATAACGATAACAGGTAGAAACTTGAAATATTAACAAAATATTTAATTTTAAATTAAAATAATTTTCGGACAGTTTTGATAAAATCTATGGCACGGAACCCTTCGTTCACGCATCCGACTCCTTCTAGGCGGTTTTTTTTTACTATTTTTACAGGATGTCTCTGATGACCTTCTTTGAGTCACCAGGGGTTTTAGTAAAGGAGAGGACCTCGGTGGGTCCTCAAGCTTTAAGGTCGAATCATTCCAGAGAGGATTCCTGACCGGTGAGCTAAGGCGTCTGAATCTGTCGGGATCAGTAGTTCCTAAGATAAGCGCGATCAACAAAAAAAAAACAATTCAGTATAGATGCGTGCGTAGTACTTGATCATTATTTAGCTGCGGAGTTATGTTAAAACTATGATATCTCTGAAGATATTCATTGAAATCTAATAATGTAAAGAACAATTTTTTACAAAATTAAATACTTGTGATGAATAATGTATTCATTTTGATAAGGAATAATATCATGTTTACAAAAATACCTTCGCATCTTAAGCATTATTTTGGAACAAAATTTATTAACAAAAATAGGTTATAGCGAGTCAACCTTAAGACATAGATAAATGCTGTCTGTGACTTGTTTTTAGAACTTTTAAAGGAGAATAATTCCGTCATACATAATTTTTGTGTAACTTTAACCGTTTACGCAGCGCACGCAAAGAAATCTCTGAAAATCATTTTTTTTTTATTTTCCGTTTGTTTCAAACTATGATATTTCTTAAGAGCGTTTACGCCGTACGGCAGACTCCAAGTTTAGGTATTTACACGCTGAGCGGTCATTCCCTCTCGCATTACTCGCGCTGCCGTCCAGGTACAGAGCACAAAAAACAAATTGATACTTTTTCACAAAATGAAATTAAATATACAATACAAGTTATTTAAATTGAACACTATGGAAAATTAACGGTTACACATTTAACATGAATTAAATTTTGAATATATATGTAAGTAATAATAACATCTGGTGGCCACCGGCCACCCTTGTCGCACCTATCATATTGTTACACCATAGTACATGGGTATAGTAGTTTATGTTACTGTCACGTAATAGGGTTTATTAAAACATGAGCGAGGTTTTAAAAGACGAGCCTTGGCGAGTTTTTTAATAATATCCCGCAAGTGTTTTAATACCTAATTATGTGCAGTACATAAACTACTTTATCTACACTCATCCACAAATATAAATAAAACAAAAATATCGTGAATTTTAAGTTTTCAAAAACATGTTCTTCTTTGGCGTCCCTTTGGTTCCCTTTGCCGTCCCGTTTTGCTCTAAGTTTTTGATTTTTGAGAAAAATAACTGTAACGTATTGAGCCGAACATGTTGCATAATGGTCATTAATTATGCAACAGGTAAATGACCTTTATTTTCATTTTGATTATCTTTGTTAAAAAGAATGTCATTTGAGGTAGGTACATCATTGAGATAATAATTTTAATATTATGTCATGAGTGTAGATATTTTTTTGTGTTGGATATTCCATTTATCGAGGAAGGCTCTAGGCTATTTTATAACCGACATTAACGCGAGCTAAGCCGCTGGCGGCCACTAGTATGATATAAATACTTGTCGCGAGATTTACTTGTGTATATCAGCGATTGAATAAATAAAGAGATATAAATAATAGAAGCAAATCTTGTAACAAGCATATATATCATATAACTAGCGCTCAGCCCGTGGCTTCTTTCGCGTTTTGTTGGTTATTATATAGTTAGCCTTTCTAGATGCATGGTCTACCTCACACAAAAACAATTTTCAAAATTGGTTCAGTAGATCCAAGAGCAATTACCTCCTACAACGTCACAAAAAAACAATTCACAAACTTTTATCATCACAGCCTTTATAATTCATTCCACTACTGGAATACATGACCTCTCCTTTTCAATGAAGGAGGTATAGGCAGTAGTCCACCACGCTTGCATAATGTGGATTGGTAGTCAATACCCCTTTGCTGGCCTATTAGTCGCCGTCTACGAGACCCATTGGAGCATATGGGGTGATGCTATTCTACTCTGCCGGTATCACGTATGGCTATTCACAAACTTACATAAACTATTTACAAACTTTAACTCTTTATCATGTTAGTACATACTTACCTTTAGATTTTTTTTAAAATGCAATTTAAGTTTACTTTCTTGTTTTTAAAGCAATTAAGTAAAATCTTTGTTTTTAAAGTTTTTTATCTGTAATTTTTTGTATAGTTATTTTGACACGGTTCATTTGCATTTTCTCTACAGAGCCTTTCATTTGATACCCATATTATGGTAGTGCTAAAAGTAACAAATCTTGGGTAGTCGACAATTCTGCATTTAAAGTAATTTTATTTATCATAAAAGTATTTAGTAAAAACCATTGACTTTGCTAAGTAAAAAATACAAAGATTGGAACATAGAACCTCCTTTTGAAGTCCGTTTATAACCTGAAAGAATACATAAGGACAAACAAATATAGGGACAAGAACGAACAGTACAACAAAATTGTACAGAATCAAGGTGTGGAGGGGAAGCCAAAGCAAGGACCACGAGTTTATCGTTCTGTACATACCTATGATATTTTAAAGAATTATTCTCCATCTCTTAACCGTTACCGAATATTACTATGTGGACCATAATATTAAAAGAATAATCCTCATACTCCTAACTTTTGCAGTTTTACCCTCCATCATCAGCTCACCTGAAAAACCTGATAGAATAGAAATAGAAAGAAAAAAACTTAATTCAACTGTCGATCTTATACGTGGGTACACATAATATTTAAGGAATTATCATCTAACTCCTAACTATTAGGAGGTTTTTTTTTATCATCAGCTCACCTGAATAACATAAAATGATACAACTATCGGTTTATAAATACATATATTAATTCAAGAATTGTCATTCAACTCCTAATCATGGAGAAGTTTTACCTGCCATCACCAGCTCATTAACATGATATGATGACTACCAGACGCAAATACTTCAATAGCTTCAGGAAATAAAATATGAAGCATATAATACCTGAATATAAAATTTGAGAGTTGCTCTCGATTTCCTCGGAATCTCATCATCAGATCCTGACTTGGTAACAATAGCACCATATCAGAAGTATTTAGAAAATAGGTCCACAATTAACAGAGATATTCGTGAACATTCATAAAATAATAATGCTCAGCTCCTATAGAACGTATCGTGATGTTATATAGCCTATAGCCTTTCTAGATAAATGGACTATCCAACGAAAAAAGAATTTTTCAATTTGAGCCAGTAGTTGCTGAGATCTTAGGGTTCAACCAACCAAACAAACAAACAAACAAACTCTTCAGCTTTATTATTAGTATAGATACTATAATAATAAAGCTGAAGAGTTTGTTTGTTTGGTTGTTTGGTTGAACCCTAAGATCTCAGCAACTACTGACTCAAATTGAAAAATTATTTTTCCGTTGGTTAGTCCATTTATCTAGGAAGGCTATAGGCTATATAACATCAAGGTACGTCCAATAGGAGCTGAGCATTAATGAAGAATGTTGCAAAAACGGGAGAAAAATATTTCTTTTCAAAGCTTTCCCTGCGTGCGCTGCGTAAACGGTTAAAGTTACGGAAAAATTATGTATGACAGAATTATTCTCCATTCAATTTTCTAAAAAAAAGTCCCCGATAGCATATGTTTATCTTTTATGGTTAGCTCACTATAACCTTTCTATTTGGTAATCAAATTTGTTTTAAAATAATGCTTTATCTGCGATGGAGTTTTTGTATGCATGATATTATTCCTTATCAAAATAAATACATTATTTATCACAAGCATTTAATTTTGAACAAAATTGTTAATGACCTCATTTGATTTCAATGAATATCTTAAGAGATATCATAGTTTAAAATAAACGGAAAATAATAAATTTTGATTTTCAGAGCTTTTGTTGCGTGCGCTGGGTAAACGGTTAAAGTTACGCAAAAATCATGTATGACGGAATTATTTTCCCTTATAAGTTCTAAAAAAAAGTTCCAGACAGCATTTATCTAGGTCTTAAGGTTGACTCGCTATAACCTATTTTAGTTAATAAAATTTGTTCTAAAATAATGCATTAGATGCGAAGGTATTTTTGTAAAAATCATATTATTCCTTATCAAAATTTATACTATATTCATCACAAGTATTTACTTTTTTTCAAAATTGTTCTTTACATCATTAGATTTCAATGAATATCTTCAGAGATATTACAGTTTTAACATAACTCCGCAGCTAAATAATGATCAAGTACTACGCACGCATACTATACTGAGTTGTTTTTTTTGTTTAGTTGATCGCGCTTATCTTAGGAACTACTGATCCCGTCAGATTCGGACGCATTAGAGACTAATAGGTTCAGAGACACCTCCGAGGGAGATGCTCACCGGTCAGGAATCCTCTTTGGAGTGATTCGACCTTAAAGCTTGAGGACCCATCGAGGTCCTCTCCTTTACTAAAAGCCCTGGTGACTTCAAGAAGGTCATCAAAGATAGCCTGCAAAAAAAACCGCCTAGAAGGAGTCGAACGCGCGAACGAAGGGTTCCGTGCCATAGATTTTATCAAAAATCTCCAAAAATGATTTGAAATTTAAATTAAATATTATGTTAATATTTCAAGTTTCTACCTGTTATCGTTAATAAGACCGCGAAATAATACACGTTTGTTGTTGAGCCCCCTTAAATATTAATTTCATTTTGATTGAATTACTTATTTTATAAGTGAATAATATAACTAAATATTCTGTGAATACTTCAAGCGTCTATCTGTTGCCGTTATCAAAATCGACCAAAAAAAGTCACGCTTATTTTATGGGAGCCCCTTCAATATTTATTTTATTCTATTTATTAGTATTTGTTGTTACAGCGGCACCAGAACAGCCGGACAGCGGAGTCTTAGTAATAGGATCCCTTTTTACCCTTTGGGTACAGAATCCTACAAAAGGGAACTACTGATTTAAATTGAAAAATTCTATGATTGTCTATTTATCGAGGAACACTATAGGCCAGAGCTTCCCAAACTTATTTTCATAGTGACGCCCTTAGGAATTTTCCAAATTTTACGAGCACTCCCCCTGTTATAGTAACAGCCAAGTTAAGTACATACCTACAAAAACAAAAACATAGCTTTTTTGGAATTATTTAGGCGTTAACGAATGCGCAAATATTTTAAAATTAGAAAGACTGAAAAAAAATTACCATAAAAACATAAAGTAGCACCGACAAATTTCGACGGCGAAAGCAATGTCCCGGTAGCGTAAAGATGCGTATTCGATTTTTTCGCCCGCGCTGGACGGTCGATTTTTTTCAGTGTATTTTCTTATTATATTTTAAAAACAGAGCATCTCAAAACCGGGTTCAAGTTTAGAAATCGCGACTTACATTTCTTTGTCTAAATTTATTTTCGTTCGACTAGCTCGCTAAGCTAGCTAGACAGCCATTCTATGTGGATCGTCTCACGACGCCCACCCCCGGGATAGAACCGCGACACCCCAGAACGTCGCGACGCACAGTTTAGGAAACCGTGATATAGGCTTATATACCTCCATAACATTACTCTACGACTAATAGGAGTTGAGCATCAATGAAAAATGTTGCAAAAACGGGAAATCCACGCGGACGAAGTCGCGCGGGCACAGCTAGTTATATAATATAGAGGAAAGATTTGTATGTTTGTACCGAATAAACTCAAAAACTTCTGGTTCGTTTCAAAAATAATTTCACAATTACAATGTTAAATTATTCCTGCCGTGCTATTCTGTAAAGATCTCACTTCTCATCTCAAAAGTCAAATTGTATGCAAAATCATTTGTTTAGCTAGGTAAACTGAAAACGAAGTAAGCCATGGTAGTGTATAACGACATTAAATCTAATTTAGAAATCGTATTGTTTAAAAATATTCCCTTTGTTTGCTAGATTCAGGCCAAATGTGTCGATGGGTATAATATCCAATAACTTGATTCAGTCATAATGGCGAGACATGCGAAAACTTTTTGAGGGAGGGAGTTACCCTCTTTGACGCTGGACTTGCTTATTGCTTTAAGTCGAGACATGATCTTTCAACATGATGGCTGCCCAGCGTACTACAGAAGAAGTGTTCGAGCATGGTTGGACGAAAATTACCCAAACAGAAAAAAATGTGAAATACTCGTTTGCATTTGACAGCTTTATTAGAAATGAGTCGTGAGGCGATAAGTGAGATCCTTACAGAATCGCACGGATTATGCGCTATACATAAGTATTTGATTTTAAATATCTCTACGGGGACGAAGCGCGCGTGGAGCGCTAGTACTTATAGTAAATAGAAGTATATTAAAAACTACAACCCGTGAACATCTCGACGGGGATGCTTTTGACTTTGGACCTGATGGCAGATTTGTGCTCAATTTGCTTAGTGATAGCGAAAGTTTTAAGCTCGCCTTAGTAAAGCGGGTGATCCATTGGCGAGTCGGCGAGCTAACGGTATAAACTGTAGGCTCGTTGGACTGTCGACTCGTAGTGGTGATCCATTAGCGTGCCAAACAGTCTACTCTCATCGTTGGCGAAGTCATGGCGTGCTCCCAGACGGAACTACTTTATTACCTACTTAGGAATACTACTACAAGAAGAACCACCAAAGAAAAAAAAGACTCCACAAAGTGTGGGTCAAAAACTGGCTGCAAGAGAGAAAACGTTTTTTTTAACAACTTGATTTTCCCTTTAATAAATAGACAAGATGCAGTTTTTCATGTATCGATTTCCCCATATGAACGCTTATGTGCAACTCTAAAGTACTAACTCGTGATTATACGATCGTAAATCTACCATTTTGCCGTGCGGCATGCGTGCATTCGCTACAGCAGCGTGAAAAAGACTGTCGGCTCGCGAAGCTCGGCTGATCCATTGACGGTTTATTATACCGCGGTCTTAGGATTTCAAGCATGCACGAAGAGCCAACGAGCCAAAACAGCGAACTTTAAAACCGCGGTAATGTAGGTGCTCTATTGGCGGTTTATACCTTTAGCTCACAGGCTCGCCACGAGCCAGCGGTCTTAGCTCGCCAATGGATCACCCACTTTAGCTTTAGCACCATCTTATCAAAGTAATTGTAGGCATTTCAGGTAGCACAGTAATCATGACAATGCAAAGGTATCATTATCAAGTACTCTTTTTTTATTTTAGGATTTAAGAATTTTGTCTCGAACAATATTTTATGTCATTAACCTCTGTCGTGGACAATGTCGCTGATTACACAATGAAACCAATATTTATGTAATAATTTTTAATTACTTATGTGGATTGTGTATTTGTTGTTTGTCCGTCGTAATAGTTCTATTACTTGTTTGTCTAAAAGTTCTCGAGATAGTTTAATGAATATTTCTTTACTTGACACAATAAAAAGCAAAAAAATTAATAATTATTGAAAAAACAAAACCGTCTTCAAAACTAAAACGGAGAAATAACAATTTTGTTTACAAAAAATTTAATGTTTTTATTTTTGCTGATGAAGCTTTTGGCAATCCCATATCCTATAGTTTTAGTTTAATCTCACTTTGTATATGCACTTTCACACAGTTACGATACATAACTAGCCTTTGCAGTTGTTTGAAGAAACGTCATCATAATATTTACACCAATTAAATGTTTATAGCTCTCATAAAAATGGCTTAATGTCGTTACTACTTCATTTACTCAGATTTAAACGTATTCAAAGGATTAGTAATAAAGAAAGATAAATATTTGCTTTTGGCTTGAGATAATAGTTACGTTTCGCAGGTCGTTACAGGAGCTCTGAGGCCTTAGTACGAGTTTGTTAGTTTTCGAGCTCGATCAAACGTATCGTCTAAAGAGACGATACGTTTGATCGAGCTCTCGTTCGAATCGTGCGATCGTTTGAATGTATGAAAAGTCATACATTGCCCACTAGTGCCCCTAGCGTAAACTATCAGAAACAGTAGCCAATGTATGAAGGAAGACGATACGTTTGATCGAGCTCGAAAACTATCAAAACTCATACTAAGGCCTCTGTGCCGTAATCTGGGTGCTCCAGTTTCGATTTCGGAAACTATTTGTATAGTCGAGCAAAGCTCTCAAATACAAAGAACACATTTTACTATAATCATATTATTATAGTTACTTAAAAAAATATTTTTCACTTTTTAGTCCAATTTATCATAAAACGTATTTTTTTTTTTAGTTTTTTTTTACTGTCCGAGGTCATTACAAAATTTTATGTCACGCCGTCCGTACGCGTAGCGGGCGGAAAATGTCACTTTCTGGTCAGGTGTTGAATAAAAATATTTTCTTAGCCTAAATGAGTACCTACTTATAGTAAAACCAAAAGTAGGACCAAAGGAGCCGGATACTTGTAAAACATAAATTGGACATAGAGGAGGAACATAAAGGTAATAAAATAGTATTTTGACGTGACAACGTCTTATAATTCGATAGAGCCGGCTGCACGCACGAAAAAACATGACGCATGCGGCGTTACCTCGTGTAAGGCCGGCAAAACAAATGAAATTAAATTTTTCTTTTGAAAAATGCTACCACTCCATCAGTATTTTCTTAAGACGTTGTCACGTTCAACTATCGTCAGTAAACCGACTTTACAGACAACCAATTTTTTTTGCAACGAAAGTATATTTATAATATAACTGGAGATAGTTTTTCAATTTTTCCGATAGTTATATGGAGTAGGTACCTACGTACCTACTACGTTTTGAAAGAAGTGCAATATAATATTATTTATTTGTTAAACATGTGCGGTTACAAAAGATGTTACAGTTTTAATATATCTGCTATGTTTTGCAAAGCATACAAATATTTATGACTATAAATTTAATTACCTGATCACACACTAAATTACTTACTCTTTAAACATACTCTATGTGTAATACGGTGGAATGCATTTACTTAAAATATGGAGCAGTTATTTTCGAATCATTGTTGAGGCAAAGTTACTTACGAAATGTTCTATTAATACCCGTCGTAACTGCTTATGAAGATGGAACGCTGTGGAAATGTTTTTCTTGCTCCATTTTGTTATGTGTTGACAGGAAAGTCAAGGGTACCTATATTATTGCTTGTATTTTTGTGGGAACGTAAACTTATCTCTGCTAGGAAGCTGTTAATAATTTTATTTGCAGAAGAAGATTACAAAATCCTAGTAATATTATAAACGCGTAAGTTTGCGTAGATGTATAGATGGATGTCTGATGCACAGAAATAAATCAATATTTCTGTCTGGATGTGTTTTTGTTACTCTTTCACGCAATAAATTACTGAATGGAGTTTAATGAATCTTTATAATAATACAGCTCAAACAAAGTCGCGGACAGAAGCTGATAATTTATATTAGGGGTTTAAGTATGAAATTGCCGTTTTGTATGGAGAATTTACCGAAAATTTATTTTTCATACAAATATATTTGCGATTTTTTAAGGAACCACAAATCTAAATTTTGTGTTATTTTGTGGATATATTTAGACAACATTAAGCTATAGGATACTCAGAGAAAAAATTTGAGTATTGACACCTGTAAAAAAATATTCATATTTTTATAACGGAGACGGACACCTCTTAGGACGAGCTGTTTTTGAAGATGTATTTCTAGTGAAAAATATAAAAATAAGAATAAAATATAATACATAAATATAAGTCCTTGTGATGAAGTTTAAAATAAAAAAAGAATAATGGACATAGCTATTGTATTAATGGAATTATACACTAATGAATAATAAGGAAAAAAACGGCAATTTCATACTTTAACCCCTATTATAAGGAATGAAGGAGTTCGGTGGCGCGAAATGTGCGGTCAGCACCTACTTGGTTGAGTCCTTAGAATCGCATCGCATGATTTTCTGTAGCTTAATAAATTAATGGCTGCGTGTTGCCGGCAGAGTAGAATAGCATCACCCTATATCCTCCAATGGGTGTTGTAGGAGGTGACTAATGGGTCAGCTAAGAGGTATTCATCACCTTATACATTGGGGAAGCCTGGTGGACTACTGCCCAAACTTCCTTCGATGAGAAGGAGAGGCCTTATTGTCCCAGCAGTGGGTCAAATTATAAAAGCTGATTACAAAACGGCGCAGTGGATTGTAGTGAATAAAAGTGACGTGTGACATTAATTCCACTCGTACACATATACACATTTTTGTTCATGATTTATTACCTGACTGTAAGTTCATGGTATCATTTTTGACAAAAAATTCTTTTGGTAGCAAAACAATTATTTTACCTTATGTTATTGTAACAAGTTTCATGCACATCAATATAATATATATATTTCTACGCTCACACCAATTATCTAGCCCAAATTAAGTATCTTTAAGAACTTGGGTTATGCATACTAGATAACGGACAAATATACTTAATAATCTAGATATTTTTATAAATAAACTTAAATAAATACATAAACAACCTGACCCATGAACAAATGCTCGTGTTCATCACACTAACATTTGCCACTACCAGGACTCGAACCCGGACCGCCAGATGTGTAGACAGCCTTACTGACCACTCCACCACGGCGGCGTCAATATGTAGGTAAAGTGATGTTTCTGTCAATAGATCGATTACCTAGGTTTTCTAAATAGGATTTTAGTGTTATTTAGTTCATTTTAACCTTTGCTTGGGTAGTTTCCTCAACAAATATTTGAGGTAGAACATGCCGCAAACGTACAGTCAGCAGCATAAATAGAGAATTAAATTGAAAACTTATTTTATTTCAAAATACATGAGAGATACGTACACGTCGCATCACTGAAATTGTTAAACGAACCAATGAGATAACTGTAATATTTAAAAAAGGATGATGGATGACTGAACCGACTGGGTGTTTAGTCCATCAGATAGAACAGGATAAAATATTATGCACGTATTTTTAATTTTATCACGTAAAGAAATTATAGCCCCCCCACCTACTAACGTTTATTCCGTATGACTTGTCGTCATGGATAAACTGTGGAGAATCATCACAGGGAGAAATAAAACCACTAACTAATGTCATCTCTACATGCTTTCTTGCGACATTGCTTTCGCTGTCGAATTTTTTTCCAGTATTCAAAATATTTACGCGTTTGTAAACGCAAAAATAAAATTTTGTAAGGCAGTTTCATCTTAACTGGGCGTCAAATATTTGCAAAAATATTTCGCTCGGATCTTAGAAGTGCAAATTTCAAAGATTTGATGAAACAATGTTTACCATAAAAACATAAGCACCAAGCACTGACAAATATCGACAGTGAAAGGGTGAAAGCAGTGTGTCGGTGGCGTAATTGTCAACGCAGCCGCCCGGATTGCGGAAGATGCGGTTTCGATTCCTGCCTGAGGCAAGTCGATTTTTTTCTAGTAGGTCAAGGTTGTCACGTCGTGCGTGCAGGCGCGACGGAAGCGACAAAAGGATTATAACACCGTCGTTCTTTCGCGCTTTGCCCACCCACTAGGATTCATTCCTTATAGCCTTATAGATTGGACATTCCGGCGGGAATGGGACGGGGGGGATCGAATGATGACAATACACAGTCCGTTGAAATGTGTCATGCTTTCGTACACTTTTTACGACAGCGCGACGTCTCTAGCCCCGTCTCCCACGCCTAAATTTAGTTATTCTCTAACTGATTCGATTAAATTAAAAAAATCGTATTCAATGTTTTTTATAAAATATTATATTTTAAAACATTATTTTTATGGTCGCGAACTTCTTGCGGAACCCAACCACAATTTTACCAATAACTGTCGGAAAACAATATTGCTGTTAACGTTATTGTTATGGTGACCAATTTTCGCGACATTCATAAAATGACTAGCCCAGGGAGCCTAGATAAGTTTGGTCATCTAGGTTTTTTTTCTATTGACTGTACCATGGACCGTCGTAACCTCGGCACGGCGCCAAACAAGAGCATAATGTGTTTGTCACGGAGGGTGATAATTGGTACGGCCAGCAGATCAGTCACGAACCTACGTGTAATATACCACAATTAACGATTATAATGTGTTAGGGGCAATAAGGGGGAGGGGGATTAACTACGGTGATAGTTAAATGTATTGCGTCGCAGCGTGCCGCTTTCTAGCACTCATATAGGACAACATTGCTGCCGTCTAAGCGATAAATGCAGTAAGAATATTTTTTTTCATGAAATAAGTTAATAATAAATTCAGCATTGCCAAAAACGAGGCGATTCCGAAACTATTATCAACTCATTTCACGAGAAAAAATCTTTACTGCATTTATTGCTTGGACGGCAGAATGCATAGGCGACAATTGAGGCAGTGCATGGGCCATACTGCTGGATGTGGTTTTTTGTGTAACCAAATGTTAAGGCTCTGTACAACCCCTTTAGAATTATGAATGTTTCTATGTATGCATGTATATATGTATCTGGCCGCGTAATGCCGGCAGAGTAGAATAGCATCACCCCATATCCTCCAATGGGTGTCGTAGAAGGCGACTAATGGATCAACAAAGGGGCATTGATCACCTTCAATTGCAATTGCCACCAATCCGCATTGGGCAAGCGTGGTTGACTCCTTCGATAACAAGGAGAGGCCTTGTGTTTCAGCAGTATCTAGGACCACCAGAAGCGGGCTTATAAAAAATCTTATATTTCTACTAATTTTTTTTGTAATGTTGTTTGTTAATCGTTGGTGTTATTTGCATAGAAAGCTACGTGTTAGTGGGCGTCATCACACACCCATTTAACTCTTTGAATAATTTAAATTTCGTTCCAAAATATCGTTGTCAAAATATCATCACCATTACCATGTACAGATGGCAAACAAGTTTCTATTTTCATGTCAGTGACGTGTTTAACAAGTCACGTACCGTAGACATCGTAGTCAGTTTGTACTGTACCAATTAAGGGAATTGTTACACGTGGTGTGTCGTGTCCTATCTATATCAAGGGGATAATTAAAAAATAAAACTTGATCGAGAAAAATCGAGTGGATGGGAAAAAATACTTATAGTCGTCTTAAAGTTTTTGTTGCAATTGCTTTGGTGATTTTTCGACCTGTCAAAAATTGAGAACCCGGTTTCGAATCTTCGACGGGCCTAATGATAAACCATCTTCCTCCAACGCTGCTGCCAATTTATTCATATTTTTTTGTAACTTTTTACTTTCTCGTATACGTAGTAAAGAGGTTCTACTGTAATCGTCAAAAAATTTGACCTCGAGATTTTGACGGATTTACACGTTTTGGACCTCCCTGAGTCCAAAAAACCGGTTTTTGGAATTTTGTCTGTGTGTCTGTGCGTTAGCACGATAACTCGGGTATGCTTTAACTTATTGAGACCAAATTTAACATGCATGTATGACATCAAAATATAAAGTTTCTATCAACTTTTGAGAGGTCGATCACGAAAGTTAAGCAACTAAGTGCGCGGTCGGTGTTCGGATGGGTGACCAAAATTTAACATGTATGTATGACATCAAAATATAAGGTTTCTATCAACCTTTGAGTCGTTTCCGGTATACGAGAAAGTCAAGGGGAGGCCAATACCGATTTTTGGAATTATGTATGTGTGTGTGTCTGTGCGTTAGCACGATAACTCGAGTATGCTTTAACTTATCGCAGCCAAATTTAACATGCATTTATAAAATCAAAATATAAAGTTTCTATCAACTTTTGAGACGTCGATCACGAAAGTTAAGCAACTAAGTGCGCGGTCGGTGTTCGGATGGCTGACCAAAATTAAACATGCATGTTTAACATCAAAATATAAGGTTTCTATCGACCTTTGAGTCGTTTCCGGTAAACGAGAAAGTCAAGGGGAGACCACTCCCGATTTTTTTGAAACATATTTTTTTTATGTACTTGTGTTAATTAATTGTTATTTTAACGTTTTAATTAGCTATAAATAAATAAATGTATAGGGTTTTGCGTCGTCTGGGTAGGTACCAACGCCTTTCTTATTTATGCCGTGAAGCAGTTCGCTGTGTTTCGGATTGAAGGGAAAGGTAGCCAGTGTAATTTCTGGGCATGGAGGGCATATCATCTTAGTCCCCAGGATGGCAACGCACTTGCAGTGTTAAGTGAATTACCTTTAATATTGCAAGTGTATATAGGCGACGGTAACTACTTTACACCAGTTGGGCCGCAAGCTTGTGTGCTATCTCATAATACCTATAAAAAATCTCGTCTGCGCGACTAGATCGAAATGGCTTTGGAGACACTATTCCTTTATTGTTAATTATCTCTAATACCTATGTGTAGGTATTAGGGTGCTGCGCTTAAAACTAAAATATTTTGCTATGGTTGTTTTTTATCTCGATTAAAAGTATTTTTCGTTAATTATACAAAATATCTTAATAATAAACGTGCATCAATCAAGTTGTTTTCGACTCCCACCCGCCAGAAAGCCTTGAAAGGTCTACGTCTCCCTTTAATTGTCTGTTTACTGCCTAATTCATATGCGGACGTTAAATTACGATGTGGTTTTTCCCTCTCCCAATTACACTGTGCAGGCTTCGTGTTTCTATTTCGGTGCTTCATTAGTTGGTATTCATTGACGATTTCGCATATCTTGCGATTAATTTATCTATCTTCCTAGGGTGGTTTCCAACGTAACCAGTGTAATTACATTTTATTAACCAACTTCAATGAGCTCTTTCTGTTGTCGAGGCAGGTACAGCCACATAACACAGAAACCTATTTATGTTAAGTATATAAACTTATTAAGTAATAGAGCTTAATAAGTATAAAACATATTTCATTCCAGGCGAAAGTCTTCACATTTCTAAATTTATAGTCTATGTCAATCAAATGTTCAACATATTACTTTTATAGTTTAGGCATGAAACATTGAGTGCCTAGTACTATTATAGGCACTCAACGTTTCATAAAAAAGTGTGGACACTGCATGTGCTCCATTAGTTAAGTAGATTTCTTGTGAAGATCATAAGAATTTCTTATAAGAAAAAAGAAAAAATCTTGTAATATGCGCGGTCTCATATAACTACTAGTGCAACCTTTTCTTGTAAGAAATTTCATACACAAATCATGCCAAGCAAAAATATTGACTAATATATCTTTTCCTGCATCTAAAATCCTTTTAACATACCTGTAAAAAGTCGGTCAATGGAAGTATTCTTGGTGTATTGTGGACGAGATCTTCGTGGCATGGTTTTAAAATAGGTTAAAATGGTATCGAGTGCGGCCTCATTGTTATCACGATAGCAATCGACACGTCACTGATAGCGCCGTTTTTAATTGAATAATGTTTGCTGACGATTTGTCGACTCGCAAACATCGAAACGTTATTAACGAGTTTTTTATTCTTCACTTTGTTAATGAGTGAGAAAAGTCGCATCCATACGTTATTTTGGGAGATTATGTATTTGATTCATTACACAAACATGTTTACTTTTGGACATGACGGAATAAAAATTAACCGTTTGATAAATTAGCACTTACCTTACTTGCTTTATCTATCTATACTAATACCACAGATAATATTATACTACACTAGATGACCCGGTGTACTTCATATCACCTATTCACAATGACGTAGGAATCCTATTCACGGAGTACTAAACGTCTTTGCACCTATCCTAACGACATTAAAACTCTTCCTTCGCTAAAATGGCGGAACGTCAAATGTTTGACAGGAAAGTAGGCAGAACAGTTTATATGGGAAAATGAAATTATTGTTTTTACTATCTTCCTCGCAAATTTTTCCATATTTTCTCACCTTTTAAACCTTCCCTGGACTACGACAAACATTTTTTTGATGAAATTTAGTATGGATATATTCTGGATACATATATGTAGAACATAGGATCCTTTCTAGCGCGAGAACTGCGATTAACACGAGTGAAGCCGTGGGCGATGGCTACTATTGAATAAAAACTCTTAAGGATTTAGGGGTGAAAACGATAGCAGCTAAGAAATGGGCCTGGGCGGACATATCACTCGAATACGTGAGTCGCGCTAGACCGGGGCGAGTCCTGGAATGGAGAGCTAGAGCAGACACCCGAGGACGAGACCGCCCATCAATCGTGGGTGGACGTCATCGGACAAAACGGAGGTCTTGATTGGTTGAGACGGGCTCCAAATCGCCGGGAATGGAGAGGAAAGGAAGATGCCTATATCCAAAAATAGATAACGAGGAGGCTGACATGATGATGATGACGGATTTAACTGACGTGGTTTCATTATATTTTTCCGTAAAAGTAGTTTTATTTTATGTGTAGGTAATGCTTGCGCATATCTATGAGAACATTAGCACTTACCAATTATTTTAGGCTTGTCTTTAAATGAACACCACACCCTAACCCAACCTACAAAAAAAAAGATAAATGCTCATGAAAAAAGTATAAAGTCTCACCAAAAGTTGTTTTTGGTGAGCAAAATATCTATTTTGGTGAGCAATGTACCTAAGCTATTTTTTTGGTGGGCACTAAATTTATTTCCATTAATTTAAATAAACTTTTTTAAGTGTCTTCTTAAAACAATTCCCTCTTAATTTTATTTGAGTTCGCCGTATGTATAGGTAATGTGCTTTCGTCTACAACACTCATATTAATGTTTTTATTAACATTAAATATTAATAAGTAGTTACCTGTAAGGCACCATAATAATAAGTACTTGTTATACCTAATAGATCTAAACCTTCTGTAAACTTTTCGATACGCCGTTATATCGATGTTATAGTGAATGATCGAAGCTCCGGCGCGCCTAGGTTTGGCTAGTCGAACCTCAGATCTGGCATAGAGCGTTAGTCAAAGTACAAACCAATAGCGTTTTTTTCTACCTTTGACTAACTTTCGGCTAATCCTAGGAGTAACGACTTTGATCAGTCGAATGCTGAAACTCAAATTGATGAGATCGGGGTTGGACCAGTCATACATAGCAATGTAATAATTGAATAACGGAGAGAATAAAAAGTCCCGCCAGTTCTACTCCTTTAAAATGTAAAACAACCTTTGGAATGAAAATAAGGTTGATTCCTGAGAAAAGTGTTCTGATCGTCAGATCCGTGGCAATTTTTTTTTCTCGTCACAAGTGGTAACTAAAATTACAAATGAATAAACAATCAAAAAAGTAATATATCTATCCATGAGGCACACATACAAAGTTTATAGATCGTCTTGAAAAAAATATTGAAATTTTTGGAGCCATGGATCTGATTATAGAATCCACGGATTTGATTGAAGTGTAAATAATACTAAAATGTATAGAATAAAGAAAAAAAAGCTGCTTCTCGCGACCTTTGCCAGATTGTCAGTCCACCTTGTGGGACGCCAACGCTGCGTCTCACGGTATGCAGCCGCCACTCAAGGTCTTTGAGTCAGTTTTGAGGCGTTTTGCAACCAACCACGATTCAGTTCCGTAGGCCATCGTAGGCCACCACTGGCAACACACAGAGAAAGTGTCTCAAGACAAAAGATGGGCCGAGAATATGTCGCGTAGCCGAGTAGGATTCGTCGATTGACCGCTTTCTGGAAATTTAACTGTTTGTTCCCGGTAAACCTAATAGTCAACAACTTCATTGTAGAGCTTCCAACCTTTACAGAAGTGCGTAAGTACATGATTTTTGTCTCATCAATGTTCATTTTAAGACTCTCTTGTTGGGACACACTACAAAGTTCAGAGTTTTTCCCGGTCTCACCCCATGACTACGATAATTTCTGCAAAGTGAAGGATTGCATTTGCTTGCCATTTATGTTGATAGGAAGTCATCTCCAGCCCAGAAGCTTAAACACGTCCTCCAAATTAACTTTAAATAGTTTTGGATAGCAACGCCCTAACTTACACCTCGCTGCAGCCGTATTGGCTTCGAGTCCTGGTCATGGCGGTGGACTGACATAGTGGCATTTTCTTACAGTGCCTGCAACACTTGGATGTCATCGTCATTTCAGCCGAGAGACGCCCACTGTTGGACATGGCCTTCCCCAAGGATCTCCATACCGGTCTGTCCTGCGCTTCCCGCATCCGGCGGTTTCCCGCGGCATTTATGAAATCGTCAGTCCACCTTGTGGGAGCCTACCAACTCTGCGTTTCCCGGTACGTGGCCACCACTCGAGAACCTTTCCGCCCCTAGGGGCCGTCATTCCTCCTCGTAATGTGCCCTGCCCACTGTCACTTAAGGTTCGCAGTTCTTTGGGCTATGTCGGTGACCTTGGTTCTCCTTTTTTTATTGAAGTGGAGGTTAAATGCATTTATGCATCGTCCCTGTGCGGTGGTGCAAACCGCAGGGGATATGTGTGACTCGAGGTTAAGGCGTCCCTCCATACCCACTAAACATCCTCCCCGGCCTGACCGTCAGTGCGCTGTTACGGGATGGCTCGGGATCAGCGCACGTGAGAGCAACTACACTGAGACCATCCCAACGCTGCCCGTCTACGCACTCCTAGCATCAATTGGTGGCCAGCAGCCACTCCTCCACCGACGGATGCTTGACCTGGCGCGCCCTTCTGACGGACGAAGGACACCAGGAGCAGCCATTGGACAGCACCCGGGGGACTTCGGGCGCGGTTGTGATCCTTAAAAGGGCTGTCCGGAACTAGCCGTGGTGGTAAAACAAAAACAACTCGACGATGGCATATGTGACTTAGAATGCCAAAGGGACACACTTGACATCAAAAGCCACACACCCGCTGAGAAAGTTTCTCCACCACGTTATCAGGGTCCGCCACAAGGAGGCTTTAGGACGTGGACCCCGACCTTGGTTCTCCTGCGGATCTCAACATTACTGATTTGATCACGCAGAGAAACACCAAGCATAACCCTCTCCATTGCCCTTTGGGTGACCTTGAGCCTTCTTATGAGGCCCATTGTAAGCGGCATTCATAGGTCATCACTGGCAACAAACACGAATTTAAAGACTTTCGTCTTGAGACACTGCGGTAGATACGCCGAGAATATGCCACTTAGCTTCCCGAACGCTGCCTAGCCTAGTTGGGTTCGTCCAGTGACCTCATTCCGGAAGTTGGATTTACCTAGTTGGACTGTTTGTCCCATGTAAACATAATGACCGATAACTTTCAGTGGGTGCGACATGGAAATTAGACATAATTAGTCTTATCCGTATTCATTTTAAGACCAACTTGTTGGGAGACTCTACAGAGATCGACGAGCATTGTGCTCAGGTCTTCCAAGGTCTCAGCTATAACTACGATATCTTCGGCAAAGCGAAGGTGAATCATGTACGTCATTTATGATGCCAAGTCCTCTCCAGTCCAGAAGCTTAAACGCGTCCTCCAACGCAGCTGTGAACAGTTTCGAGGATATAACATCACCCTGTCTCACGCCTCGCTCGAGCTGTATCAGTTTTGAGTTTTGGTCCTGAAGGCGGACTGACAAAGTAGCGTTTTTGTACAGTAACCGCAACACTTGGATGTAATCGATAGTCTATGTGGCACCTCAGGAGTGACTGGAGCACGGCACGGCCCAAGTCTCGACAGATTCGAAGGCTTTCTAATAGTCCACAAACGCTAAGCATAGTGGCAGATTATATTCTTTGGTCTTCTGTATAACCTGCCGCAGCGTATGTATGTGATCTATGATACTGAAGCTTTATCAGAATCCGGCTTGTTCAGGAGGCTGGAAGTCGTTAAACCTGCGTGCGAGACGATTCATTATAACCCTCAAAAATAGCCTATAAACATGACTCAGGAGCGTGACGGGTCTATAGTTCTTCAATTGGGCCCTATCGCCCTTTTTGAAGAAGAGTCACACCACGCCACCATGCCATGCATTTGGCGTTCACTTGGATGTACCGATAGTCTATTTGGCACCTCTGGAGTGACTGGAGCACGGTCCAAATCTCGACATAATTGAAGGTTCTCTCATAGTCCACAAACGGTCAGCATAATGGCAGATTGTATTCCTCGGTATTCTGTATAAATCATGCGGTCTATACCTTTAAGGAATCCGATTTGTTCGGGAGGCTGGAAGTTGTCAAACCTACGTGCGAGACGGTCTGTTATTTATATCTCGAAAACAGCTTTTATAAATATATTTAGAAAAATATACTTTCAAATCGCTCACTTTATTGTGAAACCGTTATGACATAGCATGGGTTCAAAATCCTCTTTTTATTAAAACTTGAAATGTGCTAGTGTGATTTGTCAACAAATTAAGTCAAAACAGCCTGTGTTGCTGCCAGCAGTCCGCCTAAGGTCATCAGACCAAGAACGGGTTGTAAGGCGTCTAATACTACGTTTGTCTCCACTCCAGCATTCATCAGCTCTAACGGTTATCGGTTCTCCAGCAGACATGTACAGCCTATTGCCACTTCAGCGTACTAATTCTTAGGGCTATGTCCATAACGATGACAAACTGTCCTTTAATGAGATACTGAGCCTATCCTCTACATAGCGCGGTGAGCGACTATAAATTAGTGGAGTAATCCTCTGGTAAGTGACCACGTCTGTGCAGGGAAGAAGTAAAGATGTGTCTAAGCTTTCCAAATGCTGGAGCAGCAGAACTGGATCGTCCTACTACTACTTCCACGTGGTTTCTATTTATTCCTAAACAACTTTGAGGACCAAATTTCCGACTAACAGAGGTTATGGGATAATTAACTTGTGCATTAAACATTACTTTCGTCTTATTTAAATTCCTCGCAACAGGTCGAGAGGCATCATTAAGGCCTTTCAGCATTTCCGAGTTCTTGAGAAGCATTGACTCTTTTTTTATGGAACAATATCACCTTATACTCTTGTTCCACGAATGTGGGGTCATATGCATAACAAAAGAACAGCGTCAAACAACTTTTGGAATACCTTGTGGACTGGTGGCGATGACGCAACATCAGATCCATGGGAAAACATCCATAGATTTGAGACCATGGATCTGTTTTGGACCATGGATCTGATCATGACAATTTTGTTTTTGATTAACTACTCAAAAACTTGCAATAATATCCGAGATATTTTTACCTCATAGTAAACTCAGATGGAAAGAACAGTTTTAACCATAGGTTGACATTTCTATTTTTAAATCGACCCACAGATCTTACCTACCCAGGTGTACCAAAATTAAAATTAAAATAAGAACTGATCTGTAAAGTTATGCTTGTACGCGAATGACACAACTCCTCTATCAGAAATTCAGGACACATCTAGAGTCCCTCGACAAGCAATCACTGAAGGTTTATCTCATATTTACACTACTGAAATACTCCCATCTTGTCATGGGGTTCAATTTAAGCCCGCCGCGTGACAAATGTTTAAAACGGCTTAACTTCTCTAAATTGATAGGTTTTTATACAAAATTTTGTATAAGAATAGAGGCATTTCTGTATTTTTTATTGATATATAAATTATGGTAATATCACGTATAGTTAAAATAATATTAACGATAACACTGCAAGCGAGACGCGTGTGACAAGTCGAAAATCGGTAAAATGCCCCCGATTTCAGGTTTCAAATGTGATTTTCTATATTAAAACAACAATTAAGCGGTTTTATTTATGATGCCTCAAGAGAGTAGTAGTTCTTCAAGGTTTTGACAATTATTTATATATTCTAATCTCAATAATATAGATTATATTGGCGTGTGACACGAAAAATTAAGCTCCCCAGGAACCACCCATAAACATTTGTGCGTAAATTTACTATTTGTATATTGGCCGACCTCTGAAGGAGAGAGTAATGTAGGTGATACAGGTAGAGTTTTTGCATTTTTCCTTTGTTTCCGTCGAACTGGAGAGAATTGTATCACCTACATTAGACCCTCCCTTAAAGGTCGGCCTCGCTTGGTCATAAAAAAATAACCCTGAACCTAACGATCATACAAATAGTCAATTTACCCACAAATACTTCTTTTCATTCCAAAGCTTGTTTAACGGCTCTATGCCAGACTTGAGGTTTGACTAGCCAAACTGGGTCAATCCTCGATCTCATCAATTTGAGTTTCAGCATTCGACTGATCAAAGTAGTTACTCCTAGGGTTAGCCGAAAGACTAAGTTTCGGCTAACCCTAGGAGTAGGGACAAACCCACCACCTTCCCATGGCCTGACGCAACCTTACGGTTATACAGGCCGAATCACGGGAGAGTGCGCTGCTAGTTGCCGGAGGCTCTGGTTTCACAGCGCACCTTAATCTCTCCTACAAGTTATTCTTTGTCTGTCTTCCTTGTCCCTATGGTCCTTCTCCCCTTTCTGGGGCGGACATCACTCGTACGCCTTCGGTGCCTTCCAGGTCGTCCGAGCCCACCCGAAGTGGTACCGCTTGCTCCCACTGCCCAGTCTTCTGCCTCTTCTGCGGCGTCTTCGCTCTTCACCTCTCTCTTTCTAGCCCACTCCTAATCTTGTGCCATCGCCGCGCGAAGTCCCGTAGCTGTCTGAAGTTCGCCTCCGTCCCCACGAGGTCCGGGTAATAGACCGGGCCCACCTCAAGCGTCTTCACCTTGTCCAGAAGAATCCTACGCGCTTCCCCGTAAAGTTCACATTTCCACAGTGCGTGATGTACGTCCTCTACGTCGCTACCCCCGCAGTAGCATGAGCTCACATCGGCGAGTCTCATGCGGAAAAGTCTACCCCTGAAGCAACCGTGGCCTGTCAGCAACTGTGAGGTTTCATAGTCCGGCTCGACCCAAGTCGCCTTGAGACGAGCCACCACATCCGGGAAGAACCGATAAAGCTCCCTCCCCTTGTCCGAAGTGTCCCAACGTCCCTGCCATGCGGCCTGGACGGACTCAGTTATTCTGAGTTCGGCACCCTTGAACTCGTCCTTGGCAAGCGCGTCTCGCCTAGTCTGCCCGCCCGGATTACCTCGAGGTCTGCCGGAAGCACACCGGCAAGCACCGGCAGTGCGTCGGTACTCGTCGAACGGTACGCCTTCGTCAGAAGGACTAAGGCTGGTCTCTGGGTGCGCAGGAGCGCACTCCGCACAACGTGAAGGGACGCGCGCTCGAACCAACATGCTGCAGCATACGTTACCGTGGCGATGTAAGTGCCGCGGTACAGCTCCCGTAGGGCTCTGTACCGTATCCCCCAAGAGGACGCCGATACTCTCGACATCTTGCCGAAGCAATTTGCCGCCCTCTCCCCTATCGATAACGCATGCCGTGCGAACGAGAGACTCGAGTCGACCACCACTCCGAGCACCGTAACCCTAGGAGTAGTAAAGGTAGAAAAAAACGCTATTAGTTTGTACTTTAACTGACGCTCTATGCCCGATCTGAGGTTCGACTAGCCAAACCTAGAAGCGCCGGAGCTTCGATCTTTGACTATAGGTAACATCAATATAACGGCGGATCGAAAAGTATACCGAAGGCATTTGACTGATCAAGACTCCTAGGATTATCTGAAAATTCGGTAAAAAGGTAGAAATACGGTATTAGTTTGTATGTACTTTCACTATTCTATGCCAGATCTGAGGCTTGACTAGTCAAACCTAGGAGCGCCGGAGTTTCGATGTTTGACTATAACATCGATATCACCATTCGTCGTAACACAGAGTAAGAAGAATTTCCTCTGTGGTCGTAACATGCCATTTCTATGAATTTTTGCACGCACGATTGCACGTAAATTTGAAAAAATATACATATGAAACTAATCTACACTACAAATCACTACAATTTACTAGGTGGTAGACATGGAGGGTCGTCTGGTAGGTACCACCGCCTTTCTTATTTCTGCCTCTGCTGTTCGCTGTGTTTCGGATTGAAGGGAAAGGTAGCCAGTGTAATTACTGGGCATGGAAGGCATGTCGTCTTAGTCCACAGGATGACCGGCGACGGTAACCACTTAACACCATGTAGGCCGCAAGCTTTTTTGCCATCTCGTAATATAAAAATAACAATATGAAAACATTTAAACATTACATTCAAAAACTAACTTGAAACTTCTTTCTTTCGACGTAATAAAACTAATATTGTCTGAGTTGATTATTATATTCTTTATCATTTAGGACGGCGCTAGAGGTGTTTTGTTACGGCTTTGCAGTAATAGCTTCTTATTGCTTATTTACTCGCAAAGATGATAAATATGCACAGAGGGGCATGTGTTTAGATAGGAAGGGAAATGTATTCAGTGTAAATAATGTGATCGGCTCCAAAATTTAATTCATGTCATAGTACCCTTTGAAAATAATGTAGGTATTGTCTTCAATGGGTTAAGTGCAATTTTAGAACCATCATCACGCGTTAACAAGACGGTAAATTTTTAAAAAATATACCTATGAAACTAGACTAGACTATTTACTAGGTACTGTTTGTAGTTTCTAGAGGGTTCAAATTGAAAAGAAGATGAGGCAGACGAAGGAAGTTGTTGATGTACCGTTAGGTACTTATTATAGTTATTGCCATATTGAATCGCTGAATGTGTTGCTAAGTGCAAATCTCGAGAACAGCTGAACCAATTTTGCTAATTCTTTTTTTGTAATATTCCTTGAAGTACGAGGATGGTTCTTATGGAGAGAAAAAAAAATATTTAATTAGATAACGTAATTTTTGACTTTTTAACTTTCTTCTTTTTGCTGTTCGGGATACCAGGTCTAGAATAGCAGAATAAGTATTAAAAAAATAAAATTAAAGAATCGACTGTTAGGCCGTACGGAGTTCGCCGGGTCAGCTAGTATTTCACAAAATTCGTGAAAGACTTCAGATGGAAGTTTCCATAAGTGACGCCAACGAAAAGTTTATAGCTATTATGGCTATAAAATTTTCAACAACGACCTAGCTGAATGTCTCCAGATTTCTGCCAAAACATACGGATAAATGGAAATATAGAGAAATAAACATCTTGATGCAATAAACGGTATATCTGTCGTGGCCCCATCGTATAATTGGCCAGATCATGAAATGTGCGGCATATCATGACCAAGCGGAGTGGACTGTTCGGGGGAGAGTCTAATCTACTTATCTGTGTGATCGGTATGAACACGATATGCCCAAGCATTTTATGATCTGGCCGATTATACGATCGAGCCACGACATATCGACTAGGCGAAGACTTTGAGTTTGAATCCTGTGAAATTTCAAGAAGTGTGGTTTTTTTGGCCAACAAAATTTTAAAGATTTTGTGAATAACATTTTTTCAACTTGATTTTAACGAAAGGCACGTTAAGTTGCCGGTTCAGGCTGCTGTAAATATAACAGTCATAAACAAACTATTCCCTATCCCAAGGAGAATTGGTATCCGTAAAAATAAAATTCTTAAGTCTATAAGCAGTATGTTGGCAGTATGTCCATAACAAGACATATGCACCGCCCCCAAATAAATTCAGGGTAGGAAAAACATTTGGTACATTTTACAAGCATTGAAAATAGTAGTCAGAAACTTTATTGATGATATTGTTACTCTGTGCGTCAGTAGTCAGTGCTGATTCGTCTTTAAACACGATCCAATAAGGATCCAAGTCATAGATAACTGTAAAGATCAGTATCTTATCTTTGTTGTGAACAAAGAACATTTTGTGCTGTCAAAAAAATCTTTGTGAAGATCTATAAGGTAGTTGAATTTAAATAAGCAAGGATCTGTAACAACAATTTAAAAATATTCGGTAGGTACTTACCATAACTAATATTAATAAGTACCTAACTTAATACATAATAAGGGTGTATCGCTATTGGGATCCATTTCTTTCGAATTATGTTTTGATTCACTTACTTTATTTAGTTGCTTAAAAGATATATGCATAGGTATGCTGTTATTCTTGATTATGTAATATCATGCGTAATTTAAGTATCAAATAAATTACAATATGCCATCCTACTAATATTATAAACGCAAAACTTTGTATGTGTGTTTGTAACTATTTCACGCAAAAACTGCTCGATGGACTAAAATAATATAGCTCACGCACCAGAATAACAAATAAGCTATAATTCATACTAATCTACGCAGACGAAGTCGCGGGCAGAAGGTATGTTATCACAATCACAACAGCCTTTATAATTCGACCCACTGCTGGGACACGGGGCCTCTCCTTGATATCAAAGGAGGTTTAGGCAGTAGTCCACCACGCTTGCCCAATGCGGATTGGTGGACGGAGTATAAGGTGATCAATACCACTTTGCTGATCCATTAGTCGCCTTCTACGACACCCAATGGAGGATATGGGGTGATGCTATTCTACTCTGCCGGCATCACGCGGCCAGATGTATGTGTATATGTGTAAAGCTTAAAATTTTATGCAAATAAATAGGGAATCGTAGCTATTGGCCTTCATTTTACCTGTCGATAAGGCCGAAGGCTGAACGGGAACCCAGAGAGACTGTCTGAACGTGCGTTATCATGAACTTTCGGAACACAATAATGCTGTTACAGCTAGTTCGCTCTGAACACGAGGCGTTTACCTGAGCAGTAGCGAAATTGAATCTTGTTGGTAGGTGGTACGCCTATGCGAATGAAGCGGAAACAACTTCAGAGCGAACCAGAAGTTTGGCTCAAACTGTATCATTATTATTATGGCAACAGGTCCTACGAAATCCTACCACCAACCAAACCAAACACAAAATGCTCTTTTAGGGTTGAACTGTATCTTTTTGGGGTGTCTTTTTGAATAATTTTATTTTTGCGTTTACAAACGCGTAAATATTAATACTAGATACATGCACTTAAAAAAATCGACTTGCCTCAGGCGGGACTCGAATCCGCATCTTCCACAATCCGGGCGGACGCATTGACCATTACGCCACCGAGACACTGCTATTCGCTGTCGAAATTTGTCAGTGCTTGGTGCTTATGTTTTTATGGTAAACATTGTTTCGTCAAATCTTTGAAATTTGTCTTTTTGAAGTCGATTAATAAACATTTTAAATTCTACCTAGTATAGTATTATATTATTTGTAATTCTACTGACATATTTTTTATAAGTTACTTTTACTAAGAAATTTTCTGGATTGTTTTTTCTAATTCGATTATTTTGCTTTTTTTATATGTTTAATAATTTTATCTTTTCACAATATATTTCCACTCCACCACCTTTGCGGGCACCAATGATGTAGTAGGGAGGCTGTTAATAATATGTTTTCCTTATTTAGAATAGACACGTTATGAATAATTATTTAGTAGGTAGGTACTTTCCTACTTAGTTAACAGAGGTCATAGGCCGTATAATGATTGTGAGTACCTAAGTGTATCTCACACACAACGACCTGTCAAATAACATAAGGAAAAAATGAAAAGTACCTATTTTATTATCCATTTAAGGAAGGTGAAGCAAAGTTCTTTAAAAGAAAAACTCAAGCACACACCCCTCGAATTTATAAAAATATTTTCCTTAATATTTTTAGAGGCCTTATAAGGTGCTGCGCCGCCTTCTTACAAATATCCCGTGACGCTGTAACAGCCATTAAAAACAGTTTTTAGTCATTCGTAATACTTTTATTATTTTTATGCCATGACCTTTACTATGTGGTAGACCCATGAAATGAAATGAAATGAAAAAGCTCTTTATTTAAATGGACTTTGCTAAGTACTTTTAAATCGTCAAAAGCCCTACCACGATTTCGACGGAATAATTACTTTACTTAAATAATTATTATTATGCTGAGATGTAGGGTAGGGTTGTCTGGGTAGGTACCACCGCCTTTCTTATTTCTGCCGTGAAGCAGTTCACTGTGTTTTGGATTGAAGGGAAAGGTAGCCAGTGTAATTACTGGGCATGGAAGGCATATCATCTTAGTCCCCAGGATGGCAACGCACTTGCAGTGTTAGTGATTTACCCTTAATATTGCAAGTGTCGACGGTAACCACTTAACATCAGGTCAAAAATTACCTTTAGATACCGTGGAGGTCCGGTCCGGACACCTTACTCATCAAAAAGAACAATACTACGAAGGGATGTGTTTTTTGACTGAGGTCTTCAATAAGGGAGATGTTTCCCTAAAAATAGCGCTTGTGTTTTCTTTCAGTTATTTCAAATGTTTCGTTTCAGAATAAAATACAAACTTACAATATATCTGAGATTCAAAACAGAACAATTTATATACGCTGTTAATAGTTGTGTTTAGTCGTTGAAACTCTCGCTTACATGCACAATTAAGCTAACGAAATAACATGGAGTCAGACATGGCGGTAATGAAAATAAATGAAGAGACAATAACATTGGCGACAATCGCAACATGTTATATAAACTCAATTTGCCACCCGTCGTAATACGTCAAGTAAGGCCACGAAATATTACATGGCAAAACATCTTCTATTGCAACAGTAGTAAGGTCTTAAATATCTCCTAATTACACCCTAGGTATAACTAGCACTAATACATTATTGAAGTGTAATAACAATGCACAATAGACACTATAAATTAGTGTTTCAATGAATCAACTATCAGATATTTTACGATTGACGTGAATCACGTCAATGATGAGCCAGAGTTCCTGTTTTGAAATTGAAAGTTAGGTTAGCGAAATGAATATAAACAAACCGCACCTTCGAAACTTCAGTAATTATCCAGTACAGCAGGGGTCGGCAACCTTTTGCTATAGCAGGGCCACAAATGTTGCCAGAGTATCAGTGCGGGCCGCACGTATTTTTTTATATGTACGGACCTAGTACTGTATGTACGGACAATATTTGAACTAAAACACATATATACGTACTTAAATTGAATTACTATCATCACGAAACACGACCACAATCCTTGGGGTGTTAATTCCACCAATCTGCCATGCACATCCAGTCGTGCCTTTTAGACACCTACTGTCTTACATAACATTGTGAAGAGCTCTATTCACCATCTTCCTAATATTTCATATGCTCTTGTGGCTCTCTAAAAGGAGAGTTTTTATTTTTTATTATGCTTTCTTGTAGAGTTATTACAAATAAAGTTTGCAACTCTTTGCCACCTTGCTATTGGTTGTACCTTGTACATATTTACGCGTATGATTTTGAAGTCAAACCAATCTACAACCAATTCCGGTTTAATAATATCAAAGAGTAGTATGATTGTAATTGTCATTGTTATACTTATATTAATTAGGCGTATTCATTTGATTGACCATACTTTACTTAATGTATAAATTTATTTAGCTACAGAAAATCATGACTTTTAATGTTATATAATAGATACTCGTAATACCGTCCATTAGTCTCATGATATCTGTTAAAGTTATCAAATGGATAATCAATATGTTCATTAGTGTTTATATTATCAAGCAAAAAGTTTAAATCACCCAAAAAAAAATGATTTAAAATGTTGCCAAGACGAGACCATATGGCTCACACCTTTAGTTATCAGATCCACGTTAAGCCAAGCTTCTAACTCTACACACCCAAACCCTAACATCACAAACTCTACACCTTGGTCAAAATATGTGGCTTAGCCTTTTCATTTGGCTTCACTGCATCATAACAGCGTTTATAACTCGATCCACCGCTGGGACACAAGGCCTCTTCTTGTCATCGAAGGAGGTTTAGGCAGTAGTCCACCACGCTTGCCCAATGCGGATTGGTGGACGGAGTATAAGGTGATCAATACCACTTTGCTGATTCATTAGTCGCCTTCTACGACACCCATTGGAGGATATGGGGTGATGCTATTCTACTCTGACGGCATCACGTGGCTTCGCGTAGTATGGTTAAAAGCACAAACCTTTTATTCATGTCATTGCGTCATGTTTGACGGCAAGTTATCTATTTTAAAATAAATTGGTAAAGCACGATTCGAGTGAGATTTGTACAAGAAATTGACGTTTTAGTATCGCAATGTGTTAGTAGCAACTACGCAGTTATGTTGTCTTTATCTGAAATCTAAAGAAGGAAATAACCGACCACGAATTTTCACTGCCCTGGGGATCGCACTGATTTTATTGAAAAAGTAAATTGTTACTTACTTATCCATGCACTTCAACTTAAAGCGTCTAATCTATATTTTACTCCCTACCTCTCATATTCTCTCTTATAATTTTATTTGGGTTTGGCTTGGCGTAATATTTTTTTCCGAGAGTAGAAGTCCCCTAGAGTGAAGGAAGATTCAATGCTGTCCATGTCGTCTAGCAATAAACACTCTGCGGTAATATGTCCCGTTATGAAATGAAATGAAATGAAAAAGCTCTTTATTTAAATGGACTTTGCTAAGTACTTTTAAATCGTCAAAAGCCCTACCACCATTTCGACGAAATAATTATTTTACTTAAATAATTATTATTATGCTGAGACGGAGAAGAAATGGCGAAAGAAACTCCGCAGCTTACAATTTCGTAATGATTTCAAAACATCATTACATGTCCATATGAAAAAATGAAAATGAAAATATATCAATATGAATAAATTACAATTTTAAATGCGTAAATTTGGGCAGATTTTACTCCCACGCATTTGGATCATTTAAATAATCATTTAACTTGTAATAAGCTTTTTTATATAATTTAGATTTTACAGTTTTTTTAAATTTAACAATAGGCAAGTCTCTAATATTCTTCGGAAGCTTATTGTAACAACGTATACATTGGCCCATAAAGGAATTGTTTATTCTGTGGAGACGAGTTTTATATACAACCAAATCGTGTTTCTTCCTAGTATTTACATTTTGCGTATGACATTTCTCGGAAAAATTCATAATATTTTTCTTTACATATAGTAAGTTTTCCAGTATATATTGTGATGACACAGTTAGAATATTTATCTCCTTGAACCTTTCTCTGAGGGAGTCACGCGGACCTAGTTGATAGATTGCTCTAACAGCCCGTTTTTGCAGAACAAAGATGGTATTAATATCTGCAGCACTCCCCCAGAGATTAATTAAAGTTATCAAACATGATAATGGATGAAGAATCAGATGACGAAGATGGTACTGTGAGAAGAAATAATCTTTTAGCTCTTTTAAGAAAAAGAAACGCATATTGGGTTCGAAATCATATTAAATTATCATTATGAGCATGGCGAGTTTTACACTTTATTATAAGTTTATATGACGAAAGTTTTGAAATTAACTTCAAAATGACAAACAAAAAAAAAAATAATGAGCTTCTTTCAATAATGCATGCGTGCCATTCGCCAGCTCGAGTGACCACACGACTCATTCGATAATAATGTTTTCATTGCAAACATTTAATAAGCACTCTATAATTCTATATACGCAATAACACCAAGAAATACTTCCAACGAAGATGTGCTAGAAGAGATTTGAAAATTTTCTATAATAATTCCTCGTCTCTTCTCGTCTGGCCGGTGGAAATTTACGACACCCACGAGTAATATTGGGGTAGTAACTAGTAGTATTTTTGCGGCAATAACTTCACTGCATCTCTCTTAAATAAATAGGTACTTGTCTTTTATGTATTTAGTGAATTGTTTTGTAACATCATCGTCTCTACAAAGAGTTATTACTACACGAGAAATTAACGATTTTCCGTTTGGTCATAAAGATGGGATTTTACTAGAAGTAAAATTGACATCACTAAATATTGTACCTAAATAGTCAAATGGTTAATTATAAGAATTGATATCTACGATGTGGACTGAGAAGGAAACATTAACTGAATAGGTAAAAGATTTCGGTACAATAAAACGATCGCAGAAGTGGAGCAACTAAGTTCGGGGTAAGCGTTGGTTGGGTGACCAAATTTTTTTCAGGTACCTTCTTTTGGCAGTCCATGGCTGTCAGAAGTTTGCAGTCGCCATAAAACTGTCACGTCCGAAGTTAGAGATGGCTATTTGTGAAAACTCTGGCGCCAGGTTAACCAGACGGTATATGCCTAGTTAGACGTCGATCGTTAATAAAATATGGATGAAAAACAAGCAATATTACAATTTAACTGCTTGTGAACAACACCCACGAATTATGATGAAGCCACATAAGGCTACACAAACAGTGGTTGAGACTGTTGTATTGGAAAATCGTGTGCATTGTATTTAGCGACATTATTCTAGATTTTTCGCTACTGTTGCTATTTTGAAACGAATAAGTTGAGAAGACGTCATCTTGAAGTAGGATGTTAAAGAAAGCGTTCTCACTTAGATATTTAGAGAATATTTCAGAAAATAATTTTATGTTTGACGCCGCCGTGGTGGAGTGGTTAGCAGTAACGCTGCCTACATGATCGGGCGGTCCGGTTTCGAGTCCTGGTAGTGGCAAATGTTAGAGTGATGAACACGATCATTTGTTCATGAGTCATGGTTGTTTATATATTTATTTAAGTTTATTTATATAAATAGATAAATAATTAGTGTGAGCGTAGAAATATTATTATTATTATTTATTAGGTACCTAATGTGTGGAAAATACCCCAAACATAAAATGGGGCATCAATCAAACCCGAAACGGAAGAAGCCTTCCGTGAACCCACAAACAAGCTCGACAATTGTAGTGAAAAATTTTTTAGTATAAAAAACGTATTTTTGTTATTGCGTTAAGAGCTCAGAAACGTGAATAGCACCCCTAGTCAAAAGAAACGCAAACCATGTTTCTCATAATAACTGAGCTCTAACGCAACAAAAATAGTTACGTATTTTATATTTATAAAAACTTTCACTATGGTGACACAGGTCAATACACTCTAAAGATCTCAGCATCCCGGGTCATCGACACGATCGTTATCTACTAAAATGAAGAAAAAAAGTTTGGCCAAATTTTTTTGTGCAATACAACACAAACCAATTTATTTTTCGCGATTTCAGAGTTGCTTTCATAGTAAACGTTGTTTGGAGTAGATCTTCAAATGGTTTGAAGTTTGGTGTTGTTTTACCAATAACCCTGTATAAGTGTTTGCCATGATTCGAACCTGCACCGCCCGATGTTTAGGTAGCGTTACTAACCACTCCACCACAACAACGGCATCTAAATAATGCAATCGATAGCCAATGAAAATTAGACTTGAATCGTTAATGTCCGTAATTTGTTAGTGATAACTTGAAAATATTTAATTATTGTTAGTATTTCTCGTCCTAATTACGAGGGCAGTCAATATTGAATGATCAAGGAATGTTTGATTTTTCCGGCAGCTCCACCTTCATCATAACATCCAACAACATTGTGTGGAACGAACCCCATTTTATTTTATACTATTAAGGTAGAGAAAAAAAATTATCAAACTGACCACCTGATCAGCCGAAAGTAGAATAAAAATCTCAACATAAAATTATCTTATTTTTGTGTGCTACAAAAAAATCTCGTGACCACAAATCACGCGCCGCTAATCTACAAAACTAAAACTGCGTGTTTGGAACCTCCAAAATGATTCACAAAAACAATAATATTTTGAAAGTACATAGTTCTTTTTTGCCTATTGCAAAGTAAGGAAACGTGTATTCGAAATGTAAACAATATTACCGTTTTCGATTCGCGAATCTCAAACAATATAGAGTTGACACGTATTAAGATTAAGAGGTCACCCATTACTAACTAAATGTTAATTTAATTTATTGTTTTTTTTAAATCTTGTATTTTACTTTATTTTTTATCATTGTAATAATCGAAAGCGGCTTTCGTAAAATCGTACTTAATTTGGCTAGACTAGGCCGAGAGAGATACTCGCGGTGCACCCTGAGCAACGTCTATTACGACAGACGGCTGACGTCGGTACACGGGGCCTTTTAGGGCCAGAGGACTTTTAGGTCGTGGGTTTGGCCGTCCGACGGGCTGGTGGGTCGCCTTAAGCGGAGCTAGGAGGTCGCTCCTGACACGCCTCTGCTCTCAAAGGTGGCGGATGGATGCGACCTCTGGTTTAGTAGCCCATGGTGGTGTCACAGGAGGCAGCGTCGTCCTGTCGAAGCTAGCGCCTGTGCCTGCACGTTACGGGACCCATTGAGCCTCTGTCAATGGGGACCGGATGGTTGCAGCCTTAGGTAAGGGGCCAGACGGCTTGACCCATGGCTTAAACTGCGCAGAGGCCATCAAGCCGCGCCCTTGGCACCTCTGTGGACCTTGGGAAAAGGCCCTTTGCAGGACCAACGGAGCCAAGTGCTCGGTACGGCTGAGGCCCGTACCGAGCACATGACTCCGTTGTGGGTAGCGGGGGAACGCCTTTTCCTCTGAGTCCCACATATCCCTGCAGTTGCATCGTACTGCAGGGATGATGTGTAAATGGCGACAGGCTGGCAACCCTTTACTGTTTTGACGCACTGCAAGGCCCATAGTGCCAGATGTGGCTTTATATGTAACCAAATGCTACCTCTCTACTCATACTTTTGGGATTATGAGTGCGGTAATGTTTGTACGTAATTTTATTTATTTTTAAAATTGAAACACATTTTTTTTTATTTTTCCTCTTTTAGTCGCTAGCTCGCAAGGCGTTGTCGAAAATATTGATGGGTTTTCTAAAGCTCTCAGTGCTGGCAACATTATTATTTATGAAGACATACGAATGATGCCCGAGTTTTTATTACCATCTCAGATCATACTGCGGCGTTCTTTTAAGATCCGGCATACTGCCAAATTCAGCATCGTTGCTTACGTCACAGTAAAAAGATACAGGTTCAGAGTCCTAAGACGAGGTTGTTTACTTGTTTATAATATTAAAGGCATTGTGTTACGACAGTTTTTGATAAGATCCTCAGTGCTTCAGTGGTTGATAAACACAATTAAAAATAATTTCGGGTCCTCCAGTTCGGGGGCCTCGGAGATCGGGGTACTCAGGGAATAACCAGCGGATTGTAGGTGATTATCATCATTCACTACCAGGGAGATAATGTCCAAGAGTCCCCTTCAAAGGTGAAAACAATACTACATGGGAGTCTCATGTACAGTCGAACCAACTGAATCATGACCCACTTGGCCGATCATTCCTTTAGAATCATAAATTATTTAGGTTTTCTTCGCTATCATGCGTGTTGCACTTAGTACGTTTTAAATATGAATAAAAATGCGTCATTACGGGTCAAAGATCTATGCAATTTTAATCTTTCTTATCACTGCACTAAAGTCTCAATTGGAATTTTAAATAAGATGCCGTTAATAATCTAAACTCTTTTCACTACTGAGAAAATGGAATAACTATTATATTTTTAAAAATAAAATGACGTTATGTGTCAGATGTCAAGTAGTAGTCTGAAAAAATTTTAGAAAGCCATATTTATTTGACACTGTCAGTGTCTAACAAATTGATAACAGGTTCGTTACTTAGAAATGTACGGTCAAGCGAATTTCATCCTACTTTGTATAGAGTGACTGTAGGAAAATGATCTTAAGGTGGGTCATGATTCAATTTGGTCGACTGTACCTACTCTTTATTGTATTTAAAATTTTACAGAAATATTTAACAAAATACAAAGTAGTTTGCAATGGCGAACTTATTTCTAGAAGCGATCTCTTCAACCCATGTATGTAAACGTGTCTTACATGTTCTTTCTATTAATTCGAGAATTGTGTTTTGACGTAGCTCATGTACAGGGCCACTTTCAAGGGTCAAAATCTAATACCACAGAAAAAATTTATAAATCCGCCTCTTTGCAGTGTTGTGTTTATGTGAGTAAGCCTTCTCGGGTTCTTCGAGGTAGTGTATGAAGTTAGGGTTGACAGCAAGAGGTCCTTGTTGTTGCAAGTGGTCTATTATGCTACGGTGACCCTTTCGAGCTGGGATGCTCTAGAGACGCTAACAAATTACGTCTAAGCATTTAATTTCTATGAAAATAAAAAATGTTAAAAAAATTGGAATTCATAAAAGTGTCCATAGTAAAAAATTATCAATTTAACAGCCTGAATAATATGCCGAATTTTAGGTTTACACTCAGGAACATGGTGTATAAGTACATAGACTGCTAAAATCATTATCCTTCCTTTTGGCATCGCCGTAGTCGGATAAAAAAGCTGCGGTGACTAGTGCTTACTACCAGGCAGGACTGTATTCTTTTTGTCACTTAGTACAAGAAAAAGCCTTAAAACCACGGAGTATAGAAACTTAAAATTTACAGTTGAAATTGCTTATTGACTTTGATACAACTAAGTACAGACGTTATCTTGATGTAAACTGACATAATTACTAGCACTCTCGAAGGTGTGATTGCACGATAGCGGCCGTAACAATTTTTTGAAAACTAGAATGTTTTAAATGGAACAACTCATTCCTATGAATGAAATTGTCTTTTAAGTTACTTGTAAAACGTAAAACTTGCAGCTGGCCGTTTTTGTGGTTGTGATTTTGTAATAATTTGTGATTACTCGAATCTTTAACTTTTACTATTATCTACAATAGTAAAAGTTAAAGAAAATTTGAATAGCATAACTCTATCCTAAAAACAACTTTGGTCCGTCACTTATTAAAATTTAGATGATGGCGGAACGGCAAATTTGTTATTTATATGTATGATACTTTCACTTCCAATAAAATTTGTAGTACACACTTTTATAAGTTTTATCAAATGAATAGTATATTACATAAGTACTATTCTTTTGATAAAACTAGTAACTTTTGTTCCTTTTTCTATCCTGATAACAGTTTATTAGGGGTAAAAAATCAAACAAACGGTACCTTTAAAAGTTAGTTTAAAAATATAAAAAAGTACACATCAAATAATACACAAAAAGCAATAAATTATTATTTTTTGTGCATTTTTACGTTTTTTTAAAGAAAAATTAAACAAATATTAAATGTTTTATTGTTAAATAAAACTACTTTCTGGGATTTAAATCATACAATGTGTAACTGAAATAAAGCACACCCTGAAAGTACTTTGCTTGAAATCGGCGTCTGAATATTTACAATGAAAAATATACAAAACTGATAATAAAGTGATGATAAATGATAAGTTTAGGTACTTTACAAGAACGGTGTGATATAAAGAAAAATAATACAAGGACATCACAAAAAGACCTATTTTAAAATTAAAATGACTGGAATTTGTTAGTTTACACGTTGTATAATATCAGTTTTCCCGTGACTTACGAACGCTACGAATCTTACGAAACATCGGAATTTTTCATTGAAAATGTTGTACCCATATGATGTGAGTTACGGTGTGTAAAGTGCACACTTTTATTCGCAATTCGCAATCATTGCAAAATTCATTGTAACACACAAGTAACACATATTAAATAGTAGATTGTATAACAAGGGAGCAAAATAGTATTTTATGGCGAGGGCGCTACTTTGAAGCACGAGCGAAGCGAAGGATTCTAACGTAGAATCCTGAGCGCAGCGGGGGTATTCAAAGTACATCGCCCGAGGGAAAAATAATTTGCTCTCGAGTTATATACTCTACTTTTCATCCCCTTTCTATGAGAAAATAAATAAGAGACGCTGTTAGGTAATTAATGAATATATTTAATTAAAAAAAGACATGTGAAATGAAGTAAAAATAATTACAAATTTATATTTATATTGATACGCTAGCGCAATTATTAAAAGTTATTGTCACTGTTTTATTTGGGATCGATATTGTTGTCGATTCATTTACATTTTGAGTATTTGTACGACGTTGTTAGCTTCTTTATTTATTGTTTCAGGAGTTAATGCATTATCACTTTCATAACTCGAGGTAGTAGAACTCATTATTTTTGCAAAATACAATAAAATATGTACTGAGGTAACAAGAACAGAAAAGTAATTAGCACGCATATGTTTTTTTTTAGTTAGTGCGGGTCCCCGCCGTTCCGTGCAGCCAACACGTACCAGCCAGTAATTCATACAATTTGCGTTCGATTTCTATGAATGATATATGTTCTAAATTCAAATCTCTTTTACGCCCGCTAAAAAGTTCTTATCGGAAAAGAGCTATTTTGTTCCCACTTATAGAGGAACAAAGCGACACTTTTCGAAGAGAAGGGATGAAAAATTAATTTCTTCAAATAGGAGGAGGTTCTCAATTCGTATTCATCTTTGTTTTTACTCGAAGACGCCTGGACCGATGAAAATTCATGAATCGATTCAGTAGTTTTTTAGAATCGTGAAAATGCGTAGTGGCAATATGAATTTATCCGAATTTTGATATCTTCAAAAGTGGTTAACCAATTTCAATGATTCTTTTTTGTCAAGTCTCAAGATCCTAAAAAAGTATTTTTTATTATTCTGAAAAATAGCAGACAAAGTCCTGTCTCAACTTTAATCATCGATAACTTTTAATTGTAAAGTGATTTGATGTATGGAAACGTTGGTAAATCAATAAATAAACAAAAAATTATATCTATCCAACGTACCTCCTTTTTATACTTGCAACACTAAAAGAAAAAAATAAATTATTTTTAAATAAAAAAATTGTGTGCGTGTAACCTTTACGCGCGATTGAAGTACAACTTCTTTGACGTAGATCACTGAAATGATTAAATTTTAACTGAAAAAAAAAAAAATATGACAGATACTTACGACCAATCGAAATTACTATTTTTAAATAGCGGAAACTACACAGACTATAGAATACTGAGCGTTACTTCCGTTAGAAAAATCTGAGTTACCCCCTAGTCGCGCCTAAAGAAGTTTTACTTCAAAAAGCTACATTCAAAACAAAAGAAAAAAATTGTGTGCGTGTAACCTTTACGCGCGATTGAAGTAAAACTTCTTTGACGTAGATCACTGAAATGATTAAATTTTAACTGAAAAAAAAAAATATGACAGATACTTACGACCAATCGAAATTACTATTTTTAAATAGCGGAAACTACACAGACTATAGAATACTGAGCGTTACTCCCGTTGGAAAAATCTGAGTTACCCCCTAGTCGCGCCTAAAGAAGTTTTACTTCAAAAAACGGAGAAATAAAAGATTTATGTTCAAAAAATCAAAAATTAAATATGCCAACTATGTTTTTTTTACGTCGGTGCCAACCCTAATATGAAATTGGAATAAACGTTGTCACTTGTCTTTGGCACCGACCTCAAAAAATAGTTGGATTTATTACTTTTAGATTTTTTTTTTAAATACAGTTTTTATTGGCCCGTTTTTATATTTGAAGGCGGTTTTCATTAAAAAATAATTTGAACTTACTGAAGCTTTAATTCTGCCAAATCTCTCAAATTGTACAGTTTATGGTAACCTGCTGTTGGATGTACCTACTATAAGATCTCTAGTGTAAGTTTTCTGTCCTACCTATGTTAGTAGGTACCCTAAAAATAAAATAAAATAACCCAGAGAAAGAAGACAATGCGTAAGTATTTAATGGATTATTTCTAAATAATTGTAAATAAGTTGAGGCAATAAATAGTTCATTGTTATCTTTCAATGATAAAAGTTTATATCTTCTTGATAAAGAGGTATTAAAAGTGTATTTCTATTTCAATATTTATATCTTATAATGATAAGCTATGATTTGCAAAAAATAATGAAACTAACTGGACTGATCACATCATGACAAAGAATAATGAAAAATGGACGAAAGATTACTAGGATAGTGTTGAGTGGAATAAATAAACTATTGCCAGTAATATGTACCTATCAGAGTCGCATATATTAAAAAAGACGATTAGCACACAAAAAGTTGATTGTAAGAAAACTCTAAGACAACATAAAACTTTCAAAATCATAAGATACATGAAGAATTTTTTTGTAATCACGCGATGATTCATCCGCGCATGCCGTAATTGATAGAGCAGTATTGTACGATGCAATTTGTATTCTGATAAGATAATATCGTATTAAATTTTATGTAAAATTCATAAGGTTATCAATAATTGCTATCTACTAAATAAAACTCTCGTGTCACGATGTTTGTGGTTACACTCCTCCGAAACGGCTCGACCGATTTTAAGAATATGTTTGTGTTTTAATTAGTAAGTATGAGAATAGGTCGTAAAGTATATTTCATACCGTTAAAAAGAAATATAGTATGGAAGAACAACGTTTGCTGGGACACCTAATAATGTATAATAGGTACTGGAAGAACCGACAGACGTTGTCCTGTTAAAAATAAATGTAAAATCGTTTTCGGACCTTTAAACCATTCTTGATGTACAGTCTTATACTGCACATTTATACTTTGCTGACATATCGACATTCATTTGGTCGGTTGCGTATTACATAGTTTTCTTTTAATATTAAATTAATTAATTACGAGTGTAAACAACTAACAAAGAGTAAGGATCGGCCAAATTATTGTTCTGTAACGCAGTCAATAATCGTAACTTATACCTCGGCTGATTGTTTCTCTGCACTCCAACAACATCATCTTAAAGGTGTACAAACTGTACCTACACTTGAATTCATTGAATTTTGCCTTTAATATTATTTAGCATGATTAGAAATGTTTGAAATTGAAATACTAATCGAAAGACATACACACAGTTAGATAATCCTGTCATGATAAGACAGGATTATCTATCTGTTTGTCTGTCTTTCGTTTAGTATTTCAATTAATTTTCGGTATTCACAAAAAGAAACATCAAAGTCAGTTCAACTGTTTAGGACTTCTGTGACATACACACGGACAGAATTATCTCATAAAAGATAAACTTACCCAAAAGAAATATGCAGACCGCTAAAATGTTTTGTTTCCAAAAATACATTTTGAAAAATTGTCAGTAATCAATCTAAAAAAATCACTTTTTCCAATCACTTCCACATCACATTTTTACAAAAACAAAACGTTTTTCCATAGTCGACGTCTTGAAAAATTCATATCACTAAAATCAACTAAAGTAAAACACTCATTTAGACAATCAGCTATTCGAACTACTTTAAATTGCCCGGTTTATCGAAGATTTAATTCAATATGCTCTGTCATTGATACTGTACAAAATAACTTTATTTGCGATAGTTCGTCGAACGTTTGATACGAAGACACGTCTTACCGCTGGAGACGTTGTTATAGAACTAAAGCTTGCCTGAAGGAAGTATTTCAGTGAGCCGTCTGAACGAATTTTGGTTAAGGCACACACACTTGACATCAACAAAGTAACAATGGCAAGAGCTAAGTAATTGAGTGTACAGTTGATGACCAAATTATTTGACGCTGTAAAAGGATTTGTTAAATATCATTGAGCATAATTTTTTTTACATGTAAGCAATTGTAATCGAACAGAGCGTTATTGGATCATTGCGTCTTTTTGCTTTGTTGCTAACTGAAACATTCATAATTGGTTACAGTATTTTTGTAATAAAAAAAATAAAAAAGTGTGACATTAATTTACATTTTACTAAAAATTCTATACGCCATTTAGTTATAACTTCCATGTTATCCTTTCCATTCCTTGTTATTGGTTTATTGCAATTTTATTAAATACATGTAATAAAAGTATATTTTTCAATCATCAGTGAATTATTACAGTAAATATAATTTTCAAATAAACATTTCTTTTTGCTGAGTTGTTCTGATTTGCAGACTTACTTTTTAGGTATTAATAATATTTACAAACGATTCCATAATATGCATGCAGCTGTAGAGAAGCGCAATGAAAATTAAAAAAAAAATATTGAAAAAGATAAAGAGATACTCGTTATAAAATTATAGATTTCAAAATAGCGTAAATTTTGAGCAGCAGAATTTACTCCCACGGATTTGGATCTCTAAGTATGATATTTCTTACCGTTTGCACTGTTACTTTATTATTGACATTGACTCTAATGATGAATAATAATGAAAACAATTGATTCTAATTGTTGACATGGCGCTCGATCTGTATTTTAGAAGTTTATTTCATTTTATGTATTATTTTATATTTATTTATCAAAATAGAGTGTTATTATTGTTTTGAGTTTTTATTATTATTGTTTGTGTTATTATTTTGAGCTACTGAGGATAAACATTGATAGTTTTTGACGAATTTATAATGTATAGAATATATTATAACAATTATTTTCATTGTTTTAAACATATTTATACAAATTATTATTTATTGAAATTATTATTATTGTTTTAATTAGAATGATTTAATGTTATGTTATTATATATTAAGTATAATTCTAAGTGATTGTAAGTAATTTTTATATTCCAATGTTTCAACGTAATATGTATTTTACTATAAATAAAGAATTTAATGTAACTGCATAGGCTATACTGCCAGTCATTCGACCTATTGGATGTCTTTTTCTATCTCCTAACCTACTCTCAATTTATTTGGGGTCGGTGCATTATGTCGTGGTGGAGTGGTCAGAATAGTGGTACATCAAGCGGTCCGAGTTGGAATCCTGGTAGCGGCAAATATTTATGTGACGAACACGAATATTTGTTGACGATTTATGGTTGTGTAAATATCTAAAATTATTATAAGTACAACATGAAAATTAAATAACCAACACCCTGAATACAGGTGGTTAGGGATCGGCTTCTGAATTGATTTAAATTTTTTTAAAACGATTTTTTATTCAAAAAAAATAAAAATAAAACAAAAGTACCTAGAAAATATTGTACAATATTTTCTAGGTACTTTTTGTTTTTTTTCCTCTCGACCGCCTAGTGTCCCTAGGGCGTCCGTGTCGGAAGGGAGCGACGTGCCCGAGGGTGCCTTTAAAGGCTCGGACCTCGGCACGGGCCCATCGTGTCGTGGCGGAGGCGGGGAGAAGCGCCCCGGTACATGTCTGTACCGGGTATAGCGCGTCGTATGTAGACCGGGTCTTCGCACCCTTGTTCGACGAGTGCGGTGTATAACAAAAGTGTGTCTAGTGCCTGAGTGTGTAGTGTTCATCTGAGTATTACTCGAACGGATCGGAGTGATCGGAGCGTTTGCGCTCGAAATCGGATCATAAAGCGTCGCAACCGTGGCGTGCCGTCCCGACGAATTTCCAATGTTATTTCATACAAAACTCCTATACTGGGTGTAAAAGACATGAACAGTCAAACGAGAACCATGTATTCTATACATCAAAATAAGACATATTTCAACAAAATTATTGCTGGGAAATGATTTTTATTTTTTGGTGTTAAAACATATTGCAAATTGTACCGCGCAATGTAAAGGGCTCAACTCGCACGCAACTCGCAAAACCGCGATAATTTTGCCAGACGGCGGCCCCGTTCGTTAGTGTCCGTGCGCATCGAGTGAGCTACATTGAACGCTAACGTTTTGAAGCCATTTTTTGTTATGAAATACTAAAAAAAATGATAATGTTTCTTTGGACAATAATTAAGAAATAATGTGAAGAATACGTTTTCATAAAAAAAATGAAAAAAAAAAAATTACTTTGACCTTCAATAAAATCGTAACTATCAATTTCCCAGGTATAGTCTAAAGGAAAAAAAATGTTATGATGGTGAGCCGAATACATGGTTCTCGTTGGACTGTTCATGTCTTTTACACCCTGTATTTTGTAGGGACGTGGTGCAAAACAGATAGTAAAGGTGCTCTGTTGGCGCGCCCGCACCCGCGCCGTTTCTGTCTGGCCTGCGCCTTATTCTCTAGCTAATCTGTGGACTGCGAGGTTGTTGTTGATATATTAATAATAATAATAATAATTTATTTCCAAAAAACAAGTACACAATGTACTTGTTTTTTGGAAATAAACTTGCATATATACTTTGTAACTGCATTTGTAAAATAAATTATTACAAATGCAGTTACAAAGGTAAAATTTACAATCTAGGAACCTGAACTAGGATATTCCTGTGTTTCAGACAATTACGTCTAAATTAAGTGTAAAAAGGCATACTAAACAATCTTCAGAAATTTATCTCTATATTAAAATTTACAATCTAATTATAAAATAACATATTGTGTGCCTATGGATACGTAAAACAAATTCGTATAAAAATATTGGCGCACATCTGTGTTTCGGTAGCTTTATATAATGTAATAACTGATGAAAGAGTTGTGATGTAATAAGTTTATTGTTTCTAATAGTTAATAGCAGGTATCCATAATAACATAATACTTACTTTGGGCTATATAATTGGCGTGAGCGTGGAAATATATCATAATTATTATATCGGCAATACTATACTATCGGTTTTGGCATTAGCTTTTTACGTCCTGAGAGTGTGCCTGAGACCAACCCTCCTTGGAGACGACTCTTAACTTTCTACAGCACCAGGGACCACCAGCTTAACGTACCGACGAAGCACGGAGGAAAATCAACTAGAAAAAAATTCGGCCACCCATCCGAGTACCGACCGCGTAGGTTAGCTTTCGAGATCTACGAAAAACACACGGCAGTGCTTATACTATGAACAGAATGTATGTTCTTAATTGTCAGCACTCGCTTTGTAAATTTTTACTAATCTCAAACTAATGTATACAAAAATACTAATATTATAAAGAGGAAAGATTTGTATGTTTGTAACGAATAGGCTCAAAAACTACTAGACCAATATAAAAAAATATTTGACCGTTAGAATGCTACTTTTTTACTGAGAAACCTAGGCTACATTTAATTACAATAAAAAGTTATACGTGGACAAAGTGGCAGGCTGAGCGCTAGTGTGTAATAAACTCTTTAACTTCGAAGCCGTGTTTCCATCATCACACATCAAGAACCACATACAGTCTACTATCCATTTTATCACTGATTTTAGTTTAAAAATATGTTTGCAACTTCTATTTTATATAATGTAATCACAGATTTAATAATACAAGGAGATAGGCCAAGCCGGCGTTTAACTTGTGACAAGTGTATGCCCTGTAGGCATTCATTTCCGCCACTTCGCCTTGCGATAAAGTCAAGTGAATACGTAACTCAGCGATTTGACCGATCTCCTTTGCGGCTGTGCTTAACTTTCATCGCTTCGCAGTCCTTAAGACGCGCGCAGTGAATAGTGTATATTACGGCATGCTCAACTAGAACCATGTTATGTAGTACGACCGCTGATCGCGACACTCTGTCTTCCTATGAACTCGGCGATTCGACCGATCTCCTTAGATTGATATATCTGTGGATGTAATATTAAGTCTAAGAAGAAGGCGCTGGAAGATTGCCAACAAAACCACAATCGATATTTCCACCGGTTTTATAGCAATTTTTCTACGTCAATAAAATATGAGAGTTAACTGTTATTTGCTAATTTCGACTTTACTATGGCGAACAATGGTAATACGAACAATGGTAATAAATGCGCTGGTTGCTTTGGGGCTATTGACGGTCGGCGATATTTAAGGTGCAGTATATGCTCAGAAGTTTATGATCTCGACTGTGCTGGTGTGGCTGAATGCCGGTTTCTAAATACCATGACTTCGGATCATAAGAGCTCTTGGAAGTGCCAAGCATGTAAATGCAGAGAGCCCAAGCGGAATAATGCAAACACGCCTATTCGACTTTCTGTTCCCGCTGTCGGTGATGCTGACGCCACTCTTCCATCTCGGGACAGCCTAGAGAATGTCACCATTCGCCAGCATAAGCACGCTGCACTCAATGTCTCATATAATGAAGATCTCATGTATTTGGACCACATCAGAGATATTGTTCGCGAAGAGTTCCAATATGCAATGCGTGAGCAACTCACAGATTTCATTGCGAAAACCATTGCAGAAAGACTTTCGTCAGTTCTTGATAGTTCGCTGGCACAATTCAATACAAGGCTGTCAGCATTGGAGTGTAGGATTGATGAACTGGAGCATCGCTGTTCAACTGAGAATGAGTTACGTAATAGCTGTTCCTTGGTGGAGGCTGCGCCTGCTACCACTGTATCTCACCAACAACCTGAGACGACGGAGAGAGGTATTGACGCAATCGCAGTCACCAAAGCGAAGAAAGTCGTCCAAAAAACTAAGGCCTCGGTTGCTTCAGAGAGACCACCTGCATCCGGCGAACGAATGGTTGGAGGCCGGAGCTACGCTGAGGTAACGTCTCCTCAAAGACGACGTAATATCGCAGACAATTTATTGCGTGGTACCGCTGCCCCTGGAAAAACGATTTTGGAAGCATCTGAGCGGCAGCGTAGTTTCCACCTTTTCTACGTCAAACAGGGAACTACGATTGAACAAGTTAACGAACATCTGAGGTCGATTACGGGAGCTGTCAACCACAAAGTAGAAGAATTGAAGGCCCGCGGCCCATATGCATCATTCAAGATAACTCTGCCTTTTACCTTGTCCACTATCATACTGGCGACAGAGAACTGGCCTCAGAATGTTTGTATCAAGCCTTGGAGTCGGCCCTTTCGTCGGGAGCAAAAGAAAACAGCTGAAAAATCGGCGTCAGGCTTCGACTGCGGTCAGTGATGTTGTCGATGACGGTGTGGTTGGGACGGATGGCTGCAGATTGGTATACAAGCAAACAACTCTGAACATCATGTATCAGAATGTTAGAGGCATCAAGACTAAACTAAGGTCATGGAACACAAATTTGTTGCTATTACACCATGATCTAATTGCTGCAACTGAAACATTTCTCGATCCTTCTGTTAATGACGCTGAATTGACTGCCTCAAGCTGGAGTATCGTCAGGCGAGATAGGAAATCTCGTGGTGGCGGTGTTTTGCTTGCTGCACGCCCCGGATTAGTTTTGACTCGTCGAAGTGAGTTTGAGACGCCGTCTGGTGAAGACCTCTGGGTCTCCTTCACAGTGAACAATCGTGTTGTATACGTGTGTGTGGTTTATATAAATCCCAGTGCCCCTGATAGTGCCTACTTTGACTGGTTCACTAAAATTGAATCCTTCTTGGCTGATGTTAAAGGTCCAATGATTATTCTTGGAGATATCAATCTCAACAGCGCTTCAGTTAATGTGTGCAGCTATTATTGTTACTTTACATCATTTTGTAACTTATATGATAGAAATAACATTCTTAATGTATATGGTGGTAAATTAGATGTTGTGCTATGTAGGGAGTGTATTGATAGGGTGGTGGTCTCTGAGGCCGAGTGTGGCGGTATAGTGAATATAGACCCATATCATCCCCCTTTAGATATTTTGATAAGTTTTGTGTCAATAAAGCGGCCAACTGAACTTCGGCCTAGTAACATTGAATTGGACAAAGATTGGAATTTCAATAAGATGGATTCTTCGTTAGTTTATAATGCGATACATGACTGTGACTGGACCCCAGTAATGAATTCTACTGATGTCGTTAGGGCCACTAATCTATTTTACGAAACTTTTTATGATATTTTCGATCAAATTATTCCTAAAAAACGCAGATCACCAGCTTCATCTAAGAGATATCCTGTTTGGTTCGACCTTAATATAATTAGAAATGTTAAATTGAAAACAAAATTGCATCGTATTTGGAAGAAGAACAAATGCCCTAATATATACGCACAATTTGCTGAATTGCGATCTTCTCTTAAAAAATGCATCCACATAGCTTACAGAGATCATATGCGTACCCTTGAAAATAATCTTAAATCTAACCCTCGGGCGTTCTGGAGGCATTTGTCAAGCTTACGTAGTAACGGTGGCTTTGAATCTACACTTATATATAAAGATACTCATTGCTCTGGTGTAGAGTCTGCGGAAGCCTTTGCAGAATATTTTGCTAGCGCCTATACCTCTGACACATGTCGACCGGAGTGTACTGACTCTCTTCCTGAGTTGACATCGTTCGTGTCTATATCTCCGTATTCTCAAGCTGACGTTAGAGAGGCTATAATTAGACTTAAGCCGACCTCGTCTGTGGGTCCCGATGGAGTACCTACTTCTGTTATTAAACTGTGTAAAGACCTTATATGCCAGCCTCTCTCTCATATTATAAATTTAGTAATCACTACGACAATCTATCCATTACAATGGAAAACATCGAAAGTGATACCAGTTCCCAAATCAGGGAATAAAGCGTCTGTGGAAGAGTACCGTCCCATTGCGATTATTTCGGCATTTGCCAAGATATTTGAAAAACTTGCTTACAAAAGTATATACAGCCAAGTTCAAAACTTCCTATGCGAAGAACAACATGGTTTTAGAGCCCAAAAATCGGTGAATACCAATCTACTCACTCTGGTTGATTATATATCATCTAGCCTAGACAGGGGGAGACAGGTGGATGTACTATACTTTGATTATTGCAAAGCATTCGATAGAGTAGATAGTAACATCTTACTAAAAAAACTTAAAACTTATGGATTCGCGCCAAAACTGCTACAATTGTTTTTTAATTATCTCAGTGATAGGCGGCAGTATGTTCGTTATGGCTGCTATGTCTCTGGAACTTACTTAACACCTTCTGGTGTTAATCAGGGGTCGATACTTGGTCCTTTGCTTTTCCTCTTAATGATTAATGATGTAGTAAAGGTATTTAAATTTACAAAATGTCTCCTCTATGCTGATGATTTAAAAATTTATATGGAAGTAAATAGTACTAATGATTGTGACCTGATACAACATGACATCAATTCACTGCTTCAATGGAGTGATCGTAATGGGATGGGACTCAATCTGAAGAAGTGCTTTGTGATGTCCTTTGGTAGACGACATCATCCTATTGTTTATGACTACCAAATGGCTGGTGAACATATCACACGTACTGAGATAATAACTGATCTTGGTGTCACTTTCGATACTACATTAAGCTTCAATCGACATATTCTCGATTTAACAAAGGAATCTTTTCGTCGTTTGGGATTCGTACTCCGTAATATGCGTGACATACGGAATCCAAATGTCATAAAATTATTATATATAGCGTTGGTTAGAAGTAAGCTAGAAACTAGTGCATGTGTGTGGAGCCCGCACGAAACTTCTTACAAGCTAATGCTCGAAAAAGTTCAAAAGGCATTTTTGAGATACTTATATAAGAGAATTTATGGTTATTACCCTTTCCTATATCCCACGCTTTTTTTGCTTGGCATGCTGGGAATGCGCTCTTTGGAGGTTAGGCGGAGGACCGATCAAATTCGGACCGCATTAAAAATCTTACGCGGTGACATTGAATGTGTGGAGCTTCTCGAGAAACTGATGCGCTTTTTCGTGCCTGACAACTATACGCGGCACCGTTCAAGCCGCCGCCACGTTCTGTTCGCACGACCCACCAGCCGCACTGTGGCACATGCACAGTCGCCTTTGTGTCGTATGCACACCGCGCTCAATGCACTCCTAGTCCACCACCCTGAGCTCGATTTATTCACAGACCTCTGGCATACTGTTTCTTCAGTATTTTTTTCATTTTCGGAGAAGTAATGTTTAATTTTAATTTGTGTTCCTAATGTAAATCAATTTGTAATTTTTATTTTCAGATCGTAAGTAATGTGTAGTTTAATTTGTGTTTTTAAAATCTAAATCTATTTGTAATTTTCATTTTCGTATACTCAATCTTTGTTTGTAATGTAAATCAAATTGTAATAATTCTATGTCATGTTAATTTGATTTAATTATGTAAGTGGGTTTATACCCGTATAATTAAATAATAATAAATAAATAAATAATAAATAAATAAAATCCCTGCTGCAGTAGGATGCAACTGCAGGGGTATGTGGAACTCGAGGTACACGCGTTCCCTTACCCACTAAACGTCATCTCCAGTACCCTAGTATGAGTTTTGATAGTTTTCGAGCTCGATCAAACATATCGTCTCTTTTCATACATTGCCCACTGTTTCTGATAGTTTACGCTAGAGGCGATAGTCGGCAATGTATGTAGAGACGATACGTTTGATCGAGCTCGTAAACTAACAAACTCATACTAGGGGTACAGGCATCCTGCCTAGATACACAACGACAGCACCCCGGGATTGCGACAGTTCTCTTTTCACCGGAAAGACTGTGCTCGCCCTTTCGGACCCAATCGGTGCACCGTTCAATCATGTCTGCTATCCTTGCGTCTATCCAGCGGGACAGCAGACCAGCCTTACAGGCCGGCCGCCACCGAGTACAAGATAGATCACTTCCAGCCAACCCAAGCTTTTCTTTGATAATTATTCAAGAACGATATCTATATGTCGCAGCCATAGCACACCGTATTACAAAACGGCGCGGCGGGTTGTAGTGTGCAAGGATTGTTAACCAAATAAAACCGTTTGTAGATAAATCCGTAGTAGGTTCTATCAATATTAGTCTGTTTAATCGAATGGAGATCGCTTATTATTGGTAGATTCAGGTTATTTTTTATGACCAAGCGGAGTGGAATTATTGTCACTCATCCATCACTCACACACACTACAACCGTTTTGTAATACGGTGTGTTATAAGATACTAGCTGTGCCCGCGCGACTTCGTCCGCGTGGATTTCCCGTTTTTGTAACATTTTTCATTGATGCTCAACTCCTATTAGTCGTAGAGTGATGTTATGGACGTATATAAGCCTATATCACGGTTTCCTAAACTGTGCGTCGCGACGCCCTGGGGTGTCGCGGTTCTATCCCGGGGGCGGGCGTCGTGAGACGATCCACATAGAATGGCTGTCTAGCTAGCTTAGCGAGCTAGTCGAACGAAAATAAATGTAGACAAAGAAATGTAAGTCGCGATTTCTAAACTTGAACCCGGTTTTGAGATGCTCTGTTTTTAAAATAAGAAAATACACTGAAAAAAATCGACCGTCCAGCGCGGGCGAAAACATCGAATAAGCATCTTTACGCTACCGGGACATTGCTTTCGCCGTCGAAATTTGTCTGTGCTACTTTATGTTTTGATGGTAATTTTTTTTCAGTCTTTCTAATTTTAAAATATTTGCGCATTCGTTAACGCCTAAATAATTCAAAAAAAGCTATGTTTTTGTTTTTGTAGGTATGTACTTAACTTGGCTGTTACTATAACGGGGGGAGGGCTCGTAAAAATTTGAAAATTCCTAAGGGCGTCACTATGAAAATAAGTTTGGGAAGCTCTGTCCTATAGTGTTCCTCGATAAATAGACAATCATAGAATTTTTCAGATCAGTAGTTCCCCTTTGTAGGATTATGTACCCAAAGGGTAAAACGGGATCCTATTACTAAGACTCATAAATAGAATAAAATAAATACTAATAAATAGAATAAAATAAATATTGAAGGGGCTCCTATAAAATAAGCGTGACTTTTTTGGTCGATTTTGATAACGGCAACAGATAGACGCTTGAAGTATTCACAGAATATTTAGTTATATTATTCACTTTTAAAATACAACAACAAACGTGTTTTATTTCTCGGTCTTATTAACGATAATAACAGGTAGAAACTTGAAATATTAACAAAATATTTAATTTAAATTTCGAATAATTTTTGGAGATTTTTGATAAAATCTATGGCACGGAACCCTTCGTACGCGCGTTCGACTCCTTCTAGGTGGTTTTTTTTTGCAGGCTATCTCTGATGACCTTCTTGAAGTCACCAGGGCTTTTAGTAAAGGAGAGGACCTCGATGGGTCCTCAAGCTTTAAGGTCGAATCACTCCAAAGAGGATTCCTGACCGGTGAGCATCTCCCTCGGAGGAGTCTATGAACCTATTAGTCTCTAATGCGTCCGAATCTGACGGGATCAGTAGTTCCTGAGATAAGCGCGTTCATCTAAACAAAAAACAACTCAGTATAGATGCGTGCGTAGTACTTGATCATTATTTAGCTGCGGAGTTATGTTAGAACTGTAATATCTCTGAAGATATTCATTGAAATCTAATGATGTAAAGAACAATTTTGTACAAAATTAAATACTTGTGATGAATAAAGTATAAATTTTGATAAGGAATAATATGATTTTTACAAAAATAATTTAGAACAAATTTTAATTATTAATGCATTATTTTAGAACAAATTTTATTAACTAAAATAGGTTATAGCGAGTCAACCTTAAGAGACAGATAAATGCTGTCTGTAACTTGTTTTTAGAACTTTTAAAGGAGAATAATTCCGTCATACATAATTTTTGTGTAACTTTAACCGTTTACGCAGCGCACGCAAAGAAATCTCTGAAAATCAAAATTTTTTATTTTCCGTTTATTTCAAACTATGATATTTCTTAAGATATTCATTGAAATCAAATGATTAAATTAACAATTTTGTTCAAAATTAAATGCTTGTGATAAATAATGTATTTATTTTGATAAGGAATAATATCATGCATACAAAAACACCATCGCAGATAAACTTTTGATTAAAAAAAAATTTGATTACCAAAAAGAAATGTTATAGTGAGCCAACCATAAAAGATAAACATATGCTATCGCGGACTTTTTTTTAGAAAATTTAATGGAGAATAATTCTGTCATACATAATTTTTCCGTAACTTTAACTGTTTACGCAGCGCACGCAGGGAAAGCTTTGAAATGAAATATTTTTCTCCCGTTTTTGCAACATTCTTCATTAATGCTCAGCTCCTATTGGACGTACCGTGATGTTATATAGCCTATAGCCTTCCTAGATAAATGGACTATCCAACGAAAAAAGAATTTTTCAATTTGAGCCAGTAGTTGCTGAGATCTTAGGGTTCAACCAAACAAACAAACAATCAAACAAACAAACAAACTCTTCAGCTTTATTATTAGTATAGATGAATATGGCTGCCACATATAAGGTACCTACATAGTATAACAAATTAGTTCTTTCTGTATGTACGCTTGGAATTTTTAAACTATGCAGCCGATTTCATAAATACATGAGTGATTCAAGAGGAAGGTTTAGAAGGATTATAAAAAAACGTGCAAAGCCGGGGCGGGTAGCTATAGGTATATAAAACGATAAACTTTTGTTTACCATTCTCCTTTATTGTTTCACATTTATTTATCTTTAAAAATATTTTTCAGGTGATTGACTTCCAATTCTTTGCCGATTGTCGTTATTGTTATATCCCCAATATCGATGCTTATCACTAAAAACTAATCTAACGCGATTATTTTAAATACAAATAATACATTGAACATCTTTATCACTTAACCTTGACGAATTATTTATCTACGAGTATTTTGCCTAATAATAGAAATATTTCAGAATTAAGTGTTCGTAACGTGTTTAATTTCAACTCGGTACCTTCACTCGTTCCCGGGATAAAGGGTCTTGACAGACAGACAGACGGACAACAAAGTGATCCTATATGGGTTCCGATTTTTTCCTTTTGAGGTACGGAACCCTAAAAAGGTTGGCTATGCTTGGTCATAAAATAAAAGTAACCCTGAACCATTAATAATGTATCTGATGATCAGACTCATATATTCTCTGACTCTGATCCACCGCTCAGAGTATCCACACATCTGAGATCCACGAGATCCACACATTAAGTTTTGAATGTAGGTATGTGTGTGCTTACATAAGTGTGGGTGTGAACACTGATTTATTTCTTCAAGTGCTCCACCGGATACAGAGTGTTGTTTGTCAAAATTTCGTCGGCACTTAAGATAATACACTTTCTTTATCGGTTTTCGGTTCCAACTCGACTTACAATCATAACTCATTTTATAAAATAATCCCAATGTGTCTTTCCTTTTTATGATTTCACGACAAATCATTTTTGAGGTCTGAATAATTTAATTTAATATCTCTGTAACCACAGTTTAATCATTCATCCTTAAACCTATCAACTGGGAGGCCTACCCACACTGCTACCATGACAATGTGTGAACACATGATAATCTATTTACCTATATAATAATATACTGAGTACTAAAGGTATCTAACTCTCGGTAAGATACTAGTTACAAAACATTAAAATTATTTAAGTAGACGAGATTCATTAATTAAGAGTCATGAAAATAATCATAATTGAATCTTGTTTGGTGCATGGTAATTTTTTTTACAGAACAAAAGTAGCGGTTTGTGCTGTTAGAAACAAAATGTTGATATGCGGAAAGTCATAAAAAACTGCGAATAGACGTGGCCACAGTTTAAACAAATTTAGACTTACTCTCGAAATGATAAGTATGATTTTTCATTTAAGCGATGAATGTATGATTCAAGCATTAGATAGTTCCATTCGCACACGCACGCTGTGTGCGTCTGTTTGTACTAATAATAAGAGCGGTATTGAACACCGTCCGTCAAATACCAATACAGTGACCTACCTACAATTAGGTGGTAAGAAAATAAATATTTAAGTTTTTACAATAAGAAAACTAAGGGCAAATGGAGTAAAATTAAGGAAGAGAGAAGGAAAAAAAGTCGATCCAGAAAAGTTGGAACGACAAAATCATACAAGTGGCAGCAGTGATGTGGGACAAAATGGCTTAGTATAAAAATGATTGGTAAAGATTGTAGTAACCCTTTGCCGACTGGCACACAGATCTGCACAAATAAAGCATGAATCAAATACTACATAAGGCAATGTTTTATCTAAAATATCTATGTTAAACGACATAAGACCTAAGTAGGTAAAGGCAAATGGAGTAAAATTGAGGTAGAGAGAAGGAAAAAAAGTCGATCCAGAAAAGTTTAGAACGACGAAATCAGAGAAGTGGCAGCAGTGAAGTGGGACAAAATGGCTTAGGATAAAAATGATTGGTAAAGATTGTAGTAACGGGCGCCGGCGCCGCTGACGTTTTAAAGCCATTTTTTGGTATGAAATGCTTAAAATTTGGATAATGTTTCTTTGGACAAAAATTAAGAAATATTGTTTTCAATTTATTTTAATAAAGTCGTTCGACGATCAAGTAAAGGTCGCGGGAATCCGCAGGGTGTTCGGGGCATGGTATAACAAGGGGGCACCAACCCATGCTAAAATAGTCATATAAATATACAGTCATATAAAACATAGTCAAGTAAAAACATTTCACCTATCCGAGTATCGACCGCGCCTTTGGTAGCTTAACTTTTGTGATTTTTTCGAAGAGCGCACAATCGCAGCGCCATCCAGAAAACCATGTTATCCACCGTAGGAGACTGAGTCACCCGGTCAAACTGGGGCTCGTCATGTCGACACGTCTTTATGATAGTAGCGGGTGATCCATTGGCGAGTCGGCGAGCTAACGGTATAAACTGTAGGCTCGTTGGACTGTCGACTCGTGGTGGTGATCCATTAGCGTGCCAAACAGTCCACTCTCATCGTTGGCGAAGTCATGGCGTGCTCCCAGACGGAACTGTTTTATTACCTACTTAGGAATACTACTACAAGAAGAACCACCAAAGAAAAAAAAGACTCCACAAAGTGTCGGTCAAAAACTGGCTGCAAGAGAGACAACGTTTTTTTTAACAACTTGATTTTCCCTTTAAAAAAAGACAAGATGCAGTTTTTCATGTATCGATTTCCCCATATGAATGCTTATGTGCAACTCTAAAGTACTAACTCGTGATTATACGATCGTAAATCTACCATTTTGCCGTTCGTCATGCGTGCATTCGCTACAGCAGCGTGAAAAAGACTGTCGGCTCGCGAAGCTCGGCTGATCCATTGACGGTTTATTATACCGCGGTCTTAGGATTTCAAGCATGCACGAAGAGCCAACGAGCCAAAACCGCGAACTTTAAAACCGCGGTAATGTAGGTGCTCCATTGGCGGTTTATACCTTTAGCTCGCAGGCTCGCCACGAGCCAGCGGTCTTAGCTCGCCAATGGATCACCCACTAGACAGATATTAGTTTCTGGACCTACACCCGACTAGACTCCGCTACGCACTGGTGTAGGCGGTTTCCAACAGCAGAATGTAACTTGGGTATGTTTATTTGATAGAGCCACTGGAACATATCAAACAATTTGCCTTGGGAATGGATTGTTATAAGAAATAAATTGCAAGTGATAATCTCGTGTTTACTCGAATATCACTTATGTTTATACATAGTGTTTGGGATATGCTATAACAAGGAGACACCAACCCATGCTAACATAGTCATATAAATACTTTACCTACCTAGTGATACCAAAAAATCAAAATTGTACATAAGATTAATTTTGTTAAACGTTTTGTTTTCTTCACCGAACTGTTTGTATGGAGAAATTAAAAAAGAGTCTACTTTTTGTATAACGCCTGTTGGCATGGCCATCCACCTTCAGAATTATGTGAACACCAAGAGCTTCCTCGTTGTATATACAATATCACAACACTACTCTTGACTCCGGACTTCTCTAAACTGGAGAAACATGCCCAGGTGATGCCCAATTGGATCGTCTAATCCGCTACGGCTACGCCCTCTCATAAACAATCCTTATTTATCCTGGGATAGATTTCCAGGGTGTTTATCACGGGTTGACGTCACAGCGATAATTAATCCGCGTCGCCCGCCCCGACATTGATTCTCAATTACGGTACATAAACAAACAGCTTGACACGACCGCCATTACGTGGATATTGAGCTGTAGGGATATTAGCATTAACATACAATTTTGTTTACTCCGCTAATATTATTAGGGAAGTAGGTAAATCGGTAGGGAAATGTATAGTATTAAAGAAGCAGGGACGCGTTGTGTGAAGTTTTAAATTATGGTAGCGAATCACATCGCCGCCTTTCATAAGAAGTCCTTTATTTCCATCCATTGCGTCCCCACAAGTAGCAAGGGTCCATAATGCCCATCTAGCTTTCTTCTGGGTTCACCCGTTCTCAGAGCTTAAAAGGCACGCTTGAGACTAGACTCGGCTCACCCATAGCCACGTATCCACAGGCACGACAGACCCTGGATTAGCGGATAAGAAGGAGAAAGGAGGAATTGGAAAGTAAAAGAACAGAGGATATTGTTGAGATTGGGCTAGGAAGAGGGCAACAAGGATACTACTGACTCGGAGGGGATGATTGGACAGAGCCGTAGTAGCTGGAGAATCCGGGGTCGCATACCCGTATTCATATTAGAATGCATCCCCTGAATACAATTAATAAATTACACCTAAAAAAAATATTAAGCCTGTAAAGAACTTACAAACAAAAGCCATCAGTCGCGAATTATGCCATGATTATAATAAATATGCCATCTCAAAATCCCCTAATTTTCTCTTGGCTTTTTTCTACTGTCGTAAACGTCCACAAATTGCGTTATGCTCACGTTGAGAATCTATAGATAATTGAAATATTTGGTTAACGTAGTCTGCTTTATTTCTTCAGTGGCAGCAACTTAATTAGATAAGAAGTAATAATTACATTGTGAATTATCTTTTTGGTTTTACGTGAATGGTTGGATAAACACTTCAATTCACAAAATGTAGGTTAGTTAATTGGTTATTGAGGTGATATATGGATACCGTTGCTTACATGATGATAAGCGATTTATCTACCAGTATTTGTACTATGTAACACTAACTGACGAAATTATGCGGGTGATGCTTACAATGTTTTGGTTACAGTAGGTATTGGTACTGATTGGTACTAAGTTATTTATTTTTCGAGGGATTTTTTTTACTATCGTGCTGTTGAATGAAGATCCATTTGGGTTTGAAATTAAACGGCAGCCCATAATGGCGCTATGAACTTATATTTTATGAAATAAAAAACCTATTATGAAATAAAAAAAAAATTAAAAAAAATTGAACCAACATCATAGCTGAAAAGGGCGAAACAAAAAATTTACGTTTTAAAACATCTTTATGTAAATATGCTAACTACTTATTTTTTGAGATCGGTGCCAACCTTGAGTTTAAAAGAAATATTTACATGACTAAAATAAGTGGATCACTCCTTAGGGATCACTCAAACCAATATCAAAGTTTTTAATATTGGTATTTTAGAACTTCATAGTGTTCACCCTTTTTTACAATCCTGGGTTATTCAAAAGAGGCGTGAAGAAGCACCTTTCGAGTTGGCAAAACGAGGGTAGCTAGTGTAGTGCTTTTCTCGTCCTACCTTTATGTTTGCTATCTACTTTTTAAACTTATCTAGCTAGCGACTTAAACAACTGTTCCACGAGGGAAGCCGAAGTAAAAATCTTACAATTCTTTTCAAGGTGTGATTATAAGCGCACGGAATCTTTCATTGGAGGCAAGTAACATATCTGAAATTCTCAATTATTCATGAAATTTTTCAAATAAGTACTCAAAATTTAAATATTCAAAATCAAAATAAGGTATATATTTATTGGTATTTATTGCCTAGCTTGGAAACCTCTGGAAATAATCTTAGATTGTGTACTATTATCTAATTTTAAGTATGTTCTTTAAGGAAATTGTGTGGTTTGTTTAAAACTTATTTTATATACTTTTACTTTCTCGTATACGTAGTAGGTAAGTACTTATAGAGGAAGTCTTGTAATCGTCACAAAATTCAACCTCGAGATTTTGACGGATTTACTACACGTTTTGGACCTCCCTGAGTCCAAAAATACCGTTTTTGGAATTATTTCTGTGTGTGTGTCTGTGCGTTATAACGATAACTCGAGTATTCTTTGACTTATTGCTACAAAATTTAACATGCATGTATGACATCAAAATATAAGGTTTCTATCAACTTTTGAGTCGTTTCTGGTATACGAGAAAGTCAAGGGGAGACCACTCCCGATTTTTTTATTTAGCTATCGTGTAGTAGACCTTTTGATTAAAAATATATCCTAGATTATAAACTATTAATAATATCGACGTTAAAAACTACATTATACAAAGGTACACGTTCGTCTTGACAGTCTAAAGACTCCGTCACGCTCTTTGTTATGTGCTAAAATTATTGTTTGAACTGCCGATCCCTGCCAACAGACACACCGGTTTCCTTTCATAACTAACGGGCGGCCATCTTGTTTGTTTCAGATCACATTTCAGTTAAATAAGGTTCATTGGTTATCATTGTAAGTCATCATAACAGCCTTTATAATTCGACCCACTGCTGGGACACGAGGCTTTTCTTTGTCGTCGAAGGAGGTTTAGGCAGTAGTCCACCATGCATCCACCAGGTCCCAATGCATATTGGTGGACGGAGTATAAGGTGATTAATACCCTTTTGCTGGTCCATTAGTCGCCTTCTACGATACCCAATGGAGGATATGGGGTGATGCTATTCTACTCTGCCGGCATCACATGGCAAATGTAAGTAAATAGATAGATAGACACATACATACAGTCCGAAAACGCCGAGGGATGTCAAAGCTTGTGTGACCTGCAGGCCTAGCAAGGGACGTGAATAAAATCTCCCCGGGGAATATAGAGCGAATGATTGAACATGTTCTTTACCATCGACAAATCTGTATACTTAGACTTAGACCGACCAAAATATAAATACCTAGCAACTGGCATAATAGAGTGGAATCTATTAACTTTTGAAATTTTTAAGATAAATTTTGCTCTTAGAGATAAATGCTAAATTGACGTGTTTTTGTTGACAGTTGTTATTTTATTTACCTAAGAGCATATTTGCTCATAAGTAGTTATTACTTAGTAGGGTCGACCCTGTTACAAGTTACGAAGCCGCTATTGAATACTTACAAACTCAGACCAATGGTCTGAGCTTACAAAGCTTTTTAGCGTTATTGGACGTTTATGAATAATGATTTTCCTATTTAAACATTTTATGAATAAGACTGAAAGAGTATTTATGTAACACACTTTTGATCGGTTCATGTAAATAAAAGTTTTGTATTAACAATCAATTAGGTACTATCATTTTGAATTTTGTTACAGACATGAATTAAGAATTTCACTAAACATTATGCCATTCTACTTTGAGTATATTTTTCAATCTGAGCGGAAAATTTTCGTAGTATGATTTTCTACGATTTTAAGTGAGCCGTCAAATTGCTTAACAGAGCATCGCTCAGCTTCAATCTGCTTTTGCCGATGAAGCACCATACAAGACGACTATTTATAGCTGGTTTGCAGAATTCAAGCGCGGTCGTGTCAATCTCAGTGACGAATCTCGTGAACAACAAAAACATCGATGCTACGCGCCGAAAGAGACAGGCATATGATTTACCATGAGATTCGCGCATCCTTAGACATAGGCATGAGTCAAATTAAATCAATCCTACACAAACATTTGGGTGTGAGAAAGCTATGCTCGCGGTGGATCCCACATAATTTGACCGAGGCTCAAAAACGGACCGCATCACTTGGTGCAGTGCCATGCTTACCAAATTCAACGAAGGTGCGTCAAATTTAGTGTGGGACATATAGGTTACGAAACATGGATTTATTGCTACGATCCCAAAACATAGCAGTAATCGAGAGTATGGGTCTTTCAGGATGAGCCGAAATCAACCAAAGCGGCGCGCGTGAAAAGTGCATCTAAGCGGATGATTGCTTCTTTTTTTAATAAAACTGGACACGTGGCTACTGTTGCTTTATAGAATTGTCGTACCGTGAATAGTGACTGGTACACGACCATTTGTTTGCCGGAAATTATTGACGAAATCCTTAAAAATAACCGTAAACGCCGTATCATCTTGCACCACGACAATGCTAGTTCCCACACGGACAGACAGATAAACGAATTTTTTGAGGTGAAAAACGTAGAACTTCCCAAAAATTAAGAACAAGTTACGCGATCAACGATTTTCACCGCCAAAAGAGATTATGAAAACTATATGTATGACTTAAGGAGTTTGAAAACCACGTTTTTGAGGTCACCATGGATGCACAAAAGTTTTCAAAATTGGTTTAATCGAATGAAAAAGTCATTTACGTAAAGGGAGAATATTTTGAGAAACAATAAATTAACTTTTGACCTTTAATAGTATTTTTACTTTCTCGTACGTAGTATAGAGGAAGTCTTGTAATCGTCAAAAAATTTGACCTCGAGATTTTGACGGATTGACATATTTTGGACCTCCCTGAGTTGAGAAATATTTTTTTTAAATTATGTCTGTGTGTGTGTCTGTGCGTTAGCACGATATCTCGAGCATGCTTTAACTTATTGCAACCAAATTTAACATACGTGTATGACATCAAAATATAAGGTTTCTATCAAATTTAGAGTCGTTTCCGGTATACGAGAAAGTCAAGGGGAGACCACTCCTGATTTTTTTCATTCATTCCGGAAAATTTTAGTGTGCCTCACGTTAAAGTGTTCTGTCATGTTTTTTGCCATTACGAGGATCAATGAGGCAAATAGGTAAAAACTCCGTAGTTACCTAATAGGAAATTTGAATAGTGAACATTATTTGGCCTTCTCTGCTATCAATATTTCTCGCCACACCTAAAACACGACACCCTATCAGGCGCTACCACAAATTGCGCATTAGGGATATAGTTCCCCTAACACGCAATTTGTGGTCGCACCCTTCCATTCAAAGAAGCTTTTAGCTTTAACAGATTAAAGGTCAGACGTTTACAACAATTTGAGTCATCGATCATAATAAAAGTTGCGAAATCTGATGGTACTTAAATGACCTAGACCAAGAGCCCACGACGGCCAGACCTTCGTCGTGGGCTCTTGGTCTAGGTATTTTATAAAAGTTGAAAGTTTCTCTGTACATGTCCCCTATTCAGGTAAGAACGACCAGCGACTATAGAGTTTGGGTTGATGTTACCTGGGCAGGTAAATGGTAGCAAAGGTGTATAAAATAGTACCTAAAATTTGTTAGAGTATAAAGCTCAATTTTTTTATATTTTCTTCGGGATAACTTTTAGAAATCTCGTCATCCATTGACGGACACTTCTGATAGTTACTACTCTCTGCCAGACACCCTTAAATTTAATAAATTATGCTTTCGTTATAGTATAATAGCAAAATTTTATAAAGTATATTTTACTAAAACCTGTAAAAAGATGTTATCCCAATAGACGACAGTTTTCATGGTTTTTACATCTTGCCAGACACATTGAAAGTTTACTGTAGGTGCGAGCGCAAATACTTAGTCGATTACGATTTTTTAAGATATCTAATAAAAAAATATTACGTTCATAGCCATGTTGTATAAAGTTGTACTACCAAGTTATGTTAGTGATTCGATCAAAACTGAATCAGGTATGTAATTATTATAATTTTTTTTTTTCATTATTCATAATTGTATAAACTTGCTCATTTTTCTTTGAGCAACTGACGTAAAAGCCGATATTGACGACGATCATGCCATCGACTGGAGTAGTAGTGATGAATAAAATGAAAACATCGAAGGCAATGCTTAAATAAATAAAAAAGTTTAAATATATTTTTTATCTAGAATCATACTTTTTTATATAATAAGGTATTAAACTAACATTGTTTTACTTTATACAATATGGCTATGAACGTTTTTTATTTTTAAAAAATCGTAATCGACTAATTTGCGCTCGCACCTACAGTGAGCTTTCAATGTGTCTGGCAAGATGTAAAAACCTATCTATAGATCTATTGGGATGACATCTTTTTATAGGTCGTACTAACATATATAAAATTTAGCTATTATACTATAACGAAAGTATAATTTATTAAATTTAAGGGTGTCTGGCAGGGGGTAGTAACTATCAGAAGTGTCCGTAAATGGATGACGAGATTTCTAAAGTTATCCCGAATAAAATATAAAAAAAAATTGAGCTTTATACTTTAACAAATTTTAGGTACTATTTTATACACCTTTGCTACCATTTACCTGCCCAGGTAACCACAACCCAAACTCTGTAGTCGCTGGTCGTTCTTACCTGAATACATGTACAGAGGAACTTTCAACTTTTATAAAATAACGAAGGTCTGGCCGTCTGGACTCTTGCTCTAACCCATTTCGTCAGTTTTGGTAAAAGTCTGCTTTAAAGCAGGCTTAGAAAGGGTTTTTCTATATGAGTAAAATGTAAGTACGGGACAACTAAGATCCCTATTATGAACGAAGGCGGAATGTATTTCGCACGTATTTTTTCACAGACTTTTTGAAGTAAAACTTCTTTAATAGCTTGACTTGGGGAGCATGGTGAATGTGTTTCCCATACTAAAAAAAGATTAATACGAATTGAGAACCTCCTCTTTTTTGAAGTCAGTTAAAAATAATAGATCGACTTTATTTAGGAGTTTCTTAAGGCATTAAATATTTTTTTCCTTTATTATTCTTAAGGAAGTTATTTCCCTAAAAGCTATATTACTTTCCCACCATCCTTCTATAACCTTCAACTTATGATTCAAACCACAGAAATAATAGTAAAGAGGATTCAAACATTTCAACGTCGTAGGGGTTGTGGGTATGATTTTGTAACCTATTTATTGTATCTGTCGCAGGCGGATCGTGTAAACTACGGACAGTGCTACGATAACATCGTACCACCGTAGACGCTCTATTGACAATGCATTGACACGGTAATATTATCTATGCAGTATTGTGACTAGGCCCTGTCCTTGAAATAACTGGCTACGGCCGAGCGGGGCGTAAACACGCGGAAGGGCTGCCCGCCTACAGTATTTTAATTTGAAAGAAAGAAAATAAATTTATTGGCCTTCACAGAGCACGATATTACCTAATTATTAATAAACTATAACAACACATACATAAAGAAAATAAACGTTAACAAAAATTAACATACACACATTATATACCTACTATTTACTTTATAGGTATTTAATTTCTACATTTCTTGTTCTATGATTGTAAATATTTAATTTTACATAGATGTAAAAAAAATATGTTGTGAATGAAATAGGAAGTGTTCAATAAAATACATGTTTTTTTAGGTAATATTTAATAAAAAAAATTATAGATTTGAGACAAAAATATTTACGCCTTGACTGAGACGTAGGTACTATATTGTCACTGAAACACTTTTATTTTCAAGAAATTACATATTATTATCAACAAACAAAATATTGTTTTTTAAACTCCGCACAAATATCCCTATTTTATAATTTTCCATCTATCAATTCCTGTCAACAATCCGTCTCTTTTCCAAATTACCTAATAACCTGCCAGTATACACCAAAAAAATCCGATCACTACAATACCTACCATTTATTACTCTCGTAAATTATTTCATAATGATATTTCATCATATTTAATAATATATGTAGTTAAGTTATATGTTGGTACATAAGTAAGTAGATAGCCTAGTCTAGGAAACTACCTACCTACGTATTATGTAGTTTTGTTATTTACGCGAGCGTAGGTAGGTTACTTGTTTGTGTCTTTTTTCACCCTATCCACTTATTTATATATTATTCCAGATTTTGCCCGATGGAAAAATTGAAATACCTAAATATTAAAAACAAATTACGTACTAGTAGATAGGTACATGAAAAATATTGCTCTTTGCCATTTTGAATTATGTAGGTATCTAATTAATTCAATCAAATATTCATAATACAAATCGCACGTTTATGCACGGCTAACTGCTTAAAAAACAATTCACACCGTTCGGTAGTCGCTACGGGGCGCATTCGCGACTGGATGCCCACCGGGTGCCCCGCGAACTCGAGGCGCGTAGCATGACGCGCTTTCCGACCGTTTGTATGAAGATAGAATACTGATAGTTAATATTACCGTGGCATTGACCTCCTGTAGCACCTCATCTTTTTACTTTCTCGTATACGTAGTATAGAGGAAGTCTTGTAATCGTAAAAAAATTCTACCTCGAGATTTTGACGGATTTACACGTTTTAGACCTCCATGAGTCCAAAAATACCGTTTTTGGAATTATGTCTGTCTGTGTGTCTGTGCGTTAGCACGACAACTGGAGTATGCTTTAACTTATTGCAACCAAATTTAACACGCATGTATGACATCAAAATATAAGGTTTCTATCAACTTTTGAGTCGTTTCAGGTGTACGAGAAATTCAAGGGGAGACCACTCCCGATTTTTTGTCTTCAGTTTTTTATTGGTAGTGGTAGCCTTCCTAGTTTTACCTATAAATTTCTTGGTCAATACCGAGCCAACACTGACTTTCCTAGAATTTGCGAGACAGTTACTTACCCTGTGTAAATATGCCTTCATGGTAATTAAGTGATGATAAAGCCGTATTCACCTGGAATCCTCAACCATAGAGGGACTATAGCTATCTCATCATTAAATGCCGGAACATAATACTGCTGTTAACTATTGTTATGGCAGTGCACTTTGATAAGATAGTGGTTTGCTAACCAGGCGGTTTCAAATAAGACCCACCACCAACCAAACCTTTTTTTTTGTTGACGGTCAAAAGCATTTACGCATCGTACCTGCGGGGTGGTACCAACCGCAGGGGATATGTGGGGGACTCGAGGTAAAGGCGTTCCCTTCATACCCACTAAACATCCTCCCCGGCCTGACCTTCAGTGCACTATTACGGGACGGCTACACAGAGACCGTCCCAACGCTGCCCGTCTAGGCACTTCTTGCACCAATTGGTGGCCAGCAGCCACTCCTCCACTGACGGCTGCTCGACCTCGCGCGTCCTCTTGAGAATGACACCGGGAGCAGCCACCGGACCACACCCGGGGGACTTCGGCGCAGTCGTGGCACTGAAAAGGGCCATCCGGAACTAGCCGTGGTGGGAAAACAAAAACAACTCTACGATGGCATGTGACTTCGAATACCAAGCGGACAACTTGACATCAAAAGCCACACACCCGCCGAGAAAGTTTCCCCACCACGTTACCAGGGTCCGCTACGAGGAGGCTTACGGACGTGGACCCCACCACCAACCAAACCTAGAGATCGAACCCGGGATCACCACCACTAAATATTTCTGCCATAAACCGAAAAAAAGCTTTGAAGGAATCTAAACCTTCGCACCATAAATAATTATATGAATTAGGTTGTAGGCCCATTTTTAGAAAATACGATATACTTTCACTGACTTGTATGTATATATTAGAAATAGGGAGTTTTGTAAGGAATAATATGATATTTTTCAAAACTAAAACTCACGTAGAAAGGTTGAGACCAAGAGACCCATTTAAATTAGTATTACCTAAAGTTAATAGTACTCTCCATAACAATAACTGTTTCGTAATGCCTATAGGTACGTGTTTATAACAGAATTCCGAAAGAAATCAGACAATTACCCACGAGCTTGTTCCTACGTAAACTAAAACGATTGCTTATTGAAGAGTGCTTCTATAATCTACATGATTATTCTGACATGAATAAAGGAAATACTTATGTGACATTGTAATTCTAAAATCATTCATATTTTTTTATATTGACACTATTACTATTATTATGAAATTAACATTGTAATTAAATTAAATTATTAAGTTTTTGCATGCCGACGTTTCGGTAGATCACGCTTGTACAACTAGTCTGTAAGATCTATAATATGTATAGGGTCATTGCGCCTGTTTGCCGACCGCTTCCCCTTTTCGTCCATTTAACCGCCGTCCTTGATATAACGTCAAAAAATAGCAAAACGGTTATACATAGGTCCTTAAAATATTTATGTATTACGACCTGAATGACTTCACAGTAAGTACATGCCTACACAGTGCACTGGAACGCGGCCATTAACTAGGATTAAGCTATGCAGTTTATGGTACCCGGCGAAAAAGTGAAAATGTGTCAAATATTGCAGAAAAAATAGTGACGTGCCGGAACTTACGCAGTAAATAAAAAATAGTTCTATTGTGTTTCTTGGTTTGTTTACTGTTTATACATATAGCTTGCTATAAATATAGTGTGAACGAATAGTTTATTATTCTAATTTACAATAATTAATATATAAAACGAAGTGGACGAGAAAGGGTACGCCCTTTTTATTAGAAAGTCCGAATCTCGACCGGGTGGTCTATAACAGGCCCGCCCATGTCAATTAGGTTCTGTCTGATATACGAAAATGCATGTAAGTAAACTAAATTTTATTTAGCAATATGAACTTTATGTGTACAAATACTTGCAATGGCCAATTTTCGTCCGCTTATTAGCTTTAATAAAATATAAACCTAATCCGTTGAAATGGCCTATGGTCGGAAATCGGGCATAAAGTACAATACGTCCCAGTTTTCGACATACTCTGTTACAAAAAACTAAAAGTGATTATTTTATGATACCTGCAACCAAATGTTACAACATTATTAAATGAAATAATATTAAAACAATTGAATGAAAAAATATATTACGACGGCCAATTTCAGTCCGCTTATTAGATTTAATTAAGTATAAATGTAAGACATTTAAATGGCATGCGGTCGAAAATTCGATATAAAGTAAAAAATCCCAGTTTTCGACATACTTTGTTATTTTAGAATAAATTAAAGTGATTATTTTATGATAGTGTAATAAAATTTTACAATATTATTTTTTCAAATAATATTCAAACAGTTGAATGAATGGGCCTTACAATGTCTTACAATGGGTCTGATAAGAAGGCTCAAGGTCACCCAAAGGGCAATGGAGAGAGCTATGCTCAGAGTTTCTCTGCGTGATCATATCAGAAATGATGAGATCCGCAGGAGAACCAAGGTCACCGACATAGCCCAAAGAACTGCGAACCTTAAGTGGCAGTGGGCAGGGCACATTGCGAGGAGGACTGACGGCCATTGGGGTGGAAGGAAAAGTCCTCGACTGGCAACCACGTACAAACGCGGCTTTGGTAGGCCCCCACAAGGTGGACTGATGATCTAGTAAAGGTCGCGGGAAGCCGCTGGATGCGGTCAGCGCAGGACCGACCGGTTAGGAGATCCTTGGGGGAGGCCTATGTCCTAAAGTCTCTCGGCTGATATGATGATGATGAATGAAAAAATATGCAAGTTTAACATCATATTTTAGGGTTTAAAAAGGCAAAACGGACTAACGGGTTGTTTTCGGCCAATTTTCTTTAACTTTGTAATATTATGATGGATAATAGTAATGACCTCATTATTTGAATAGTGATCGGTGTTATTTTTTATGGTAAATGGTTGGCAGACAAGCATACGTCCTGCCTGGTGGTAAGCAGCAACTGTAGCCTTAGATGCTTGCAACAGTGATCTGACACTCGCGCGCTGGCAACCCTTATCCCTTCCCCGTGGAGCTCTAGCGACCTTACTTACAGACAGAAATACAACATCACAAAAAAAAAAATTATGGCTGTGGTCTTTTGTAATGGGGTGGTAGGTACTACCTAGAATTTGCAGCCTGAACTTGGGCTGCAAATTCTAGCGGCTAGTCTGTTGTGCCCTACATTTACTCTATATACGGCAATATTTCGTTCGGATCTTAGAAGGTCAATCTTTTTCAGTATATTTTTTCTAGTTTAAAAAAATATTTACGCGTTTGTAAACGCAAAAATTATTACATATTATTTTTAATTTATTTTAAAAATATGTTCTATAGAAATGTCGTGATTGTGATGTAGAAAATTATGATATTTATGTTGAATAAGTAAGACTATGTCTTGTTATATTATTCGTTGTCTTTTTATAAGTTTTATAAATATTAATTGATTTGTTTGTATTATGAGATTGATATCATGTGAGTGTGTGAGTAAAGATATAAAAACAAAATTTAAATTAAGAGAAATGCCTAATTAATACGAAAACTAATTCTGATCGCTTGTATTTTTTTTAATTAGATAACTATTAACAACTTTTTGTAACGAAGACTGATTTTTAGACTACAGTTATTATCTTGATTTACAATTTCATTTTAAAACATATTTTTATTCATGAAATCCATACTCAATTGATGCGGTCGAAAATAGGACAACTGGTGGACGAAAACTGAACTTTGCGGTCGGAAACTGGTAATATTGGCATTTTATTACTTATTTTAAAATATTGAAAACAACATGACTTTCACCACTAACACGTTCGCAATAATTATAAATAGACTAATATAGGAATTCATTTCAGTAGTTATTTTATAAAATTATAATAAAGAAATATTTTAATTTTATTTTCAAAGTTGATAACTCCACTAAGTGGACGATAACAGGCGTAATGACCCTACCGTGTTTCTTAAGCAAATAAATTTTATTTATTTATTTATGTCGTAGATAGGTGATGCCGGCAGAGTAGAATAGCATAACCCCATATCCTCTAATGGGTGTCGTGTCGTAGAATGCGACTAATGGACCTGAAAAGGGGCATTGATCACCTAATACTCCGTCCACCAATCCGCATTGGCCAAGCGTGGTGGACTATTGTCTAATCCTCCTTCGATGACAAGGAGAGGCCTCGTGTCCCAGCAGTGGGTTGAAATAAAAAGGTTGTTATAATGATGATAGATATATAAATGTCAGTAATCTATAAATCTATGATATAGGTACAGTCAACAGCACATCAGGTTACCGCAAACTGTCAAATTTTCACAATCGATTTTGCGCTTTATAATGCACAAGTAGAAAATCAATTGGAGTCAATCAATCAATAGTTTTGTGTAGTCTGATCTGTTGATAGGTGTGTACATAGATCCCCATCGACCGCCTGTATGGAACCAGGGTTGCTGCGAAGGGTGCTGGGTGCCTTGTTTCCAAACCCCGGACCCTTCGAACCCCCCAGGATGGCCTCTAGTGACGCCGTGGAGACGTGGGCTACAGGTCCCCCCGTGTCAGACGCAGAGTTCGACATGGTGAGGGATCGTCTCCGGCGTCGTAATAAGGCGCCGGGGCCGGACGGGGTTCCAGCCAAGGTGATGGCGATTGCCTTAGGCCCCCTGGAGGAGCGGTTTCGCGCGGTGCTGGACGTGTGCATCGCGTCGGCCCGCTTCCCCAGGCGCTGGAGAGTGGGGCGGCTTTGCCTGCTCCGAAAAGAAAGCCGCCCGGCGGACTCTCCGGCGGGCTATCGGCCGGTGGTGTTGCTCGATGAGTCCGGGAAGGCTTTTGAGAAGATTCTCGCCTCCCGGATCATTGAGCACATTGAGGGCACGGGACCGGACCTGGCAGATTGCCAATATGGTTTCCGCACCGGCCGGTCCACGATGGACGCGGTAGGCCATCTCAAAAGGTGGACTGAGGTGGCCACAGCGCAGGGGGAGGTGGTGATCGCGGTGTCCCTGGACATCGCGAACGCATTTAACACTATCCCCCACGAGTGCATAGAGGCGGCGCTCGATTTTCACCGAGTGCCCCTCTATCTCCGCGCCCTCGTCCGGGACTATCTGCGTGACAGGGTAGTCCTCTACGAGGATGCGGAGAAGCGTGTCCAGTCATGGACAGTGGCAGCAGGTGTACCCCAGGGTTCCGTACTGGGCCCTCTCCTGTGGAATCTGGGGTACAACTGGGTTCTGCGCGGCTCGCTCTTGCCGCGGATGGATGTCGTCTGCTTTGCGGACGACACTCTTGTCGCGGCAAGAGCGAAGGATTGGGAGGACGCAGTCCACCTTGCGTCGGTCGGCACCTCTATGGTCGTCCGGCGCATCAGACTCCTGGGCCTGGAGGTGGCCCTCGAAAAAACGAGGGCCATGACCTTCCATGCCCCACGGTGCAGAACACCATCGGGGCTCCGAGTCCGGGTAGAGGGCGTCCGGGTTCCCGTCGAGGTGCACTTGAAGTACCTCGGCCTGATCCTAGATCCCCGGTGGAGCTTCGAGGAGCATTTTAGGCTTCTCGCTCCCCGGCTGTGCGCCGCCGCAGCCGGACTCGGTCGGCTCCTCCCCAATGTGGGGGGTCCGAAGGCGTCGTGCCGTCGACTTTATCACGGGGTGATAAGGTCGATGGCACTTTACGGAGCCCCGGTGTGGGCTGAGTGCCTCACATCCCGCACGCGGGCCCTCTTGCGCAGGCCGCAGAGGATCATCGTGGCCCGGGCCGTGCGAGCCTACCGCACGGTCAGTCACGGGGCAGCCTGCGTGCTCGCAGGCACGCCTCCGTGGGATATCGATGCCCTCGTTTTGTCCGAGGTGCATCGACACAGGGTCGCGACAAGGTTACGGGGTGAACAGCCCGTGCTTGAGGATGTGGAGCGGGTCCGCACCCAGGCGCAGAGAGAGGCCCTGCGACATTGGGGTGAGGCACTAGCCAACCCAGCTGCTGGCCATCGGACGATCGAAGCGATCCGTCCGGTGTTGGAGGAGTGGGTAGGGCGCCAGCGGGGCAGCCTTACCTTCCGCCTGGTGCAAGTACTGACCGGACACGGGTGCTTCGGTCACTACCTGCACCGAATAGCCCGTCGGGAGGAGTCAACACGGTGTCATCACTGCGACTCCCCTGACGACACGGCTGAGCACACGCTCATCGTGTGCCCAGCTTGGCGAAACGAGCGCTGCACTTTGAGAGTGGCGCTCGGCGGAGGAGACATCTCATTGCCAAGCATGGTCAGAGCCATGATTGGTAATGAGAGAGTCTGGAAGGCTGTCGCCTCCTTCTGCGAATCAGTGATGGCGCAGAAGGAGGCCGCGGAGAGGGAGCGGGAGGAGGATGCTCTAGCCGCTCCCATCCGGCGTAGACGGAGGGGCTGGAGAAGGCAGGCGGCTACGACCGCCGCTCTTGTCCGTCCCTAAGGTGTGGCCTGCACACGGGTTGGCCCCCGTGTGCCCTGGTGCAGTGCACAGGTCTCCCCGTCTGGGGATTGCCTAGTACCCTAGCGCAATCCTCCAGTGGCGCGTCGCCCGGCTCACTGTTGGGCCGGGCCAGCCCGGGGACGTTTTGGTGAATGGTGTACGTAATGTACGCCGAGCCCAAAACGCCCCCAGAAGGGCTTAGGAGGGTACCGGTGGTTTTTAGTGGGTAGGACCGGCGCTGTTCCGCGTCGGGGAGTCCCACACACGTCGTGCGCCTAGCCAGCGTGCGGTATGGTCCGTAAATGGATTTCCCACCGAAAAAAAAAAAAAAAAAAAAAAAAAAAAAAAAAGGTGTGTACATAGATACCTAAAGCTACAGAACACAGAAAGAGCCTATACCTATAAGAAAAAAAGCCTGTCCCTAATGTCTTGATGTCTTAATTAACCTTGGGCATAAAAAGTCATAAATCTAAGCATCGCATGCTACTCAGTCGTCAATATTCCGACTGGTCTTTGAGGAATGTTCAACAAAACCTAAATATACTTATCTAACAATATTACCTAAATTAGATGTCGAAATAAATGTTCTTTTTTGCTTTCTCGTACAGTAGGTAGTATAGAGGAAGTCTTGTTTGAAGATGATTACTGTTCTTAAAATATAAGATACCTATTGGATAATATATTAGCTGACCCGGCAAACGTTGTTCTGCCATGTTTTTTTTCTGTATAGCGACCGGTCTGAAATAGACTTTTTATTACACATAGGTAGGTACTCGGAAACTAAGTCTGAAAGTGTCTGAGGAACGCGTTGAAATTAAACTTCTCACCCTAGTAGGGAGCATCGTTTTCAACTAACAGCTGTCAAAATAAATAAAAAATATATTTTATTTACATTTCTATTGAACCATGTATAAAACTTTCAAAACAACCGCAACCCCTACTTTAATCCCTAGGGTAACAAAGTACCTACCTACCTACTATTATAACCTCTTCTCATAACAGATACCAACTCAGACCAAATAACTTTATATTTGGTTATGAGCCTACCAAATATACATGAATAATTTCATAAAAATCAGTCACCTAACTAGTAGATAGTCTTTTCGCTCAAATCTGACAAATTAGGTATTGAATGGTGTCCTGTCCGTCCTTTTTTACTTTCTCGTATACGTAGTAGGTATAGAGGAAGTCTTATAATCGTCAAAAAATTCGACATCGAGATTTTCCGAGTCCAAAAATACCGTTTTTGAAATTATGTCTGTGCGTGTGTCTGTGTGTTAGCACGATAACTCAAATATGCTTTAACTTATTTCAACTGAATTTGACATGCATGTTAGACGTCAAAATATAAGGTTTCTACTTAGACCATTGTCTAAGGGTTTTTATCAACTATTGAGTCGTCGATCACGAAAGTTAAGCAACCAAGTGCGCGGTCGGTACTCGGATGGGTGACCAAAATTTAACATGCATGTCTGACATCAAAATATAAGGTTTCTATCAACTTTTGAGTCAGGGGAGACTTCCGATTTTTTAAACTTTTTGACCTTATCATCCTCAGTTATCGCCACTGATGAGTATGAGGCCTAATGCTCATCAGGTACGTCATCTTCGTGCACACTACTCGTCCCGATCCTGTGCTAATCTGATGAGAGCAGCACAGGATCGGGACAAGTATGATTGCTGGTCACAACTGGATGGACGGCTCGGGATCTGCGCACGTGAGCGCAACTACACCGAGACCGTCCCAACGCTGCCCGTCTAGGCACTCCTTGCAACAATTGGTGGCCAGCGACCACTCCTCCACCGACGGCTGCTCGACCTGGCACATCCTCCTGACGAGGATAACGGGAGCAGCCATCGGGACCGCACCCGGGGGACTTCGGGCGCGGTCGTGGCCCTAAAAAGGGCCGTCCGGAACTAGCCGTGGTGGGAAAACAAAAACAACTCGACGATGGCATGCGACTTCGAATGCCAAGGGGACACACTTGACATCAAAAGCCACACACCCGCAAGGTGGAGGTACCCAGGGCCGGATTTAAAGGTCTGGAGGCCTCGGGGCAACAAAGGAGTGGAGGCCCCTTAGCCCCAAATTATTTTCCAAATAAAATGAACAATTTTTTTCAATCGAGTTTTCGGTTAAAAAAAAAACGAACAAAATAGAAAGATATTATTATTCATGTAATCATGTTTGTACAAAGTACCGTAGGTAAAGGTAAAACGCGAAATAAAATATGAAAGGAAAAGTTGTTTACTGGTGTTTACTAGTCGGAATTTGATTTTTTTTTTCCGAAGTCTCTATTGTGGGGGCTCCTCTTTTGTGGAGGCCCTGGGGCTGTAGCTCCGCTTGCCCTCCCCTAAATCCGGCCCTGGAGGTACCTACCCTACTACTCCCATTTTGGGCGCTCCAAATTCGAGCAACTAGTCGGACCTTTGCTGAGGTAGGACAGCCTATAACTGGTGAATGGCTCTATGAATTTAAGTACCGCTGTCACCACAGAACACAGAATCTGTGGCTGTCACCTACTTATATTCGCATTGACCTCTTATATCATTCTCACTCAGAATATATTTGAGTAAATCATCTAATATTGTTTGGTAAACATGTCAGTCTGTCTGTTTGCCCTAAATTTTACTGCCTGCGACGAAACATATTGTTAGCGAGCTAAAACCGCAGTCTTATTACCGATCTTTAAGTGACAGTCGCAAGTTGTATAATTGTACAATTATTGCTAGCAAAACATAAATTCGTATTACGGAACGTACATTGCTATGATAGCGCCCCAAGCGGCAACTTAACAAATTAAAAGTGTAATGTCAAGTGGCGCTAGTTGCCATACATTTTGGTCGCAAATGCACTTATCGTGCGACCACTATGCGATTTGTTTCCGTAATACCAAAAAAGCAACCGCAACTAGTAGCAGTCGCGTTGCAGTTGTACAATTAGCTACCGGTTGCTATAGTTCGGTAATTGGACTGCCGTCTTCACGTTTCTCGGGTCAAAGCCACGCCAACGGGAATATACCTACCTATACCTAATCACTTTTGCGAGTTCCAAATGAGCTGGTAAAGTTACTATACACCTATTATGGAATAATTTTTGATTTTTAAATTTATATTTATTTTGTAAGTAAGTGCCTATGGTTAGTTAGGTACCTAATAATGTATAAGGATGTGTGATTTGAGCTGCTCATTCGGTAAAGCGATATCGTTTTGCACTGTGTATGAAACCATGCAATCAGCTAAACGACCTTTCAGTAGCTGCCGATGTGCAAGGTGCAGTCAGGATGGAAGTGCCACTTTACTTAGCGGCGAGGATCCACAAATTCCTTTCCACCACAATACAGCATCTACCTTCTCTGGAGCTTTCCATGTGAATTATTTTCCCTAATTATTAAATCTCTCGCTCTATATTGAACAAGATCTTTAACCATACAATCTTAATTCAAAAAAAATCGCTAGGCTTCGAATAAACTCCATCGCTTCTATCTCTTGATCCTGATTGAGTTCATGTCCTTCAGCTTTAGGGTTTAGCATATGTGCAGCGTAGTGTATTGGTTTTTTAGTAAAAAAAATATGTTCTGCGATGGACGAGGTGAAAGAAGGGGAAGCTTGCGATGTGTATTTTTATACTTAGGTATCTAATAACGCACACCCTGAAATTAGTTTGTTTGGAATCAGCTTCTGTGTCCATTACAAAAATGTTTTAAATTACGATAAAAAATTAACCCAAAATAATTGAAATATTATATTTCATTTCAATTATTTTGGGTTAATTTTTTCCCTTCTTTAATATTTGATTTAATTTTAATATATATTTTCATGCTCACACCAATTAGGTATCTAGCCCGAAGTAAGTATCATTAAGAACTTGTGTTACGGATACTAGTTAACGGACATTTTTTTTAATATACTTGCATAATAATTTTTAGATATTTTTATAATTAAACTTAAATAAATATATAAACAACCATGACTCGCAAATATTCGTGTTCGTCACACAAAATTTGCCGCTACCAGGATTATAACCCGGACCGCTTGATGTGTAGGAAGCTATACTGACCACTCCACCACGACGGCGTCGATTGTCGTTCTTTCACGGTAACCCAACCGTGTAAGAATGACGATCGACGCCGTAAATAATTTACCGTAAATGTAATACCGTAAAAATTTTTACAACTAAAATTAGGTAGGTACATGCCTAATCATGTAAGTAATAAACTTTACTCTACAAAAACGTTGCGATACGAGTAGGTACCTACTTTCGTACCTACTCCATGACTTTCAGAGGTAGGTAGGTACCTGCATTGCATGCATTATTTCTATTGTATTTAAACAATATGAGACGACATGACGTTGTCGAGCGGTATTCACCAAGTATTTTAAAACCGACTATGGAATTTTCAGCGCATCTTTCAACGGCGAACAGTATTTCGGTAAACCATAATGAGCTCCATCTGTTTTAACAGCATTATGCATTTGGGAAGACCTCGTTTTAGCCATGCATGCCTCTTGGTTGATTGAAATAATTGAGATTTTTTTACCGAACGCGGGAACCATAACTGTATGTCAGACACTAAGGTCATGCACCACCATGTCTCTATGTGCGTGCGTCAATGCAGGAGATTAGGTACCTTACCTACACTTTTTATCGCCCACGATAATTTATTACAAACACTCTTGCTATGAAAGCGACATCGAAATCGCGAAAATAAAATCAGTTGTTCTAAAGAAAAGTGCAACATATACGCAACCAAGGATGTGTTTTTGTCAGCGCGCTCTCATGTAACATTTGACGACACCAGATCGCAGTCGCATACGAGTCCATAAGCATACCGGTCTTATACTAAACCTCATATACCTACTAAACCACCAGGTGGTTTAGTGCTCCGTGATACCGGTAGTAGCAGGACTTTTGAGCACTGGGCCACCGGCCATACAAAGGGGCGCTACGGGATACAATTAGCCGCCACTTTATACCTTTCCACAATTTTTGGAAAGGTATAAAGTGGCGGTGGAAATGGGGGGAAGGGGGGGGGGGGGGGGGGGGGGGTCGCTAGAAATTTCGCCCAATCATAAATTTTTCGCGTCTTCTTTTTATACGTCCGGACTTCACTTTAAAATATTATGGCAAGCCTATCGTAGGATAGTATTATATTATCTGTGATACTACTGAAGTAAAACTTCTTGATTTCCATCTTGGGCAAGGAGCTTATATTTTACCTATTCGTGATCTTTGGTATTAATTTTCGACTTGACATTTTTCTGTATGCCTAATAGTGCCATCTCTTGTCGCCTTAAAGACATACCATCTATTCTGCTAGAATGCTGCGTTGTCAGCGCCATCTTGTGTCTCAGTGCTTAACGAAATTAAAAACTACATTCTAGCCAAAGAGTATATTCTAGCCACAGAGTATAATTTAAGTTTTACCCACGAATTTCATGGTTTTACCTTAAAAAATGAATTTTCTTTACGTTCCAAGCTTCAGACAAAATGCTAAAAATTTTGCAAACCAGTATAATTTTAATGATTACTAACTAATACGGAATAATTATAAACACAAATTAAATGTTTACAGCATTTTCAGAACATAAATAATTTGTATGTACTTGGACTATTTTGTCTATGTCCAGTCTATTATTTTTTTGCGCCTGCGCACTTGATGGTCTACGCGACATACCTAAAATCATTTTGTGGAAAATTTGAAGTTTGTTGTTTAGTGACAACTTATAATTTATAATTATTTATGAAAGCTCAGTGGTAATAGGTATTCCAGGCGCGAGGCTGGAATATTTACAGGCAGTCACTCTGGATGCGTTCAGTCACTATTATTCAGTACGAGAGCGGTGTACGGTAGCCATCTTGGAATCGAACAAAGCTTCAGATGTGTAGTTTGTCTGTTTATCAATAATTTTTGTGCATTTTATTGTAAATAGTTTGTATGTTTAGGATATGTACGGAACGTTCGTCCATATGTGTAAATAGCTATGGCAGCGACAAGGAAATTACAAGGTAACTTTTCATGTTATCAGGTTAGAGATTGATTGACCCCAACCGATGTAGGTACGTGTTCTAGAGCATTATTGTCAGATTGGCGAGTCCTCTGTCGTGTTGGTGACGCCGAAGACGAACAGACTGTTCCAAATATACCCCAGTGGTGCTCGTTTTTACCTTGTATTGTTATCATTAGTCTGTAATGAATATTAAATGGTTGCTCCTTAGTACGTCCTTTCCTTGGATTCCAAGTAGATGAGATTTTGAATGAAGGGTGTTTCGAAACTTGATAAAAAATGAAGTAGATAATAAATATCATGTTCAGTCATGGTCATTACAATGCTAATGATAGATCTCTGTGTTGTTGACACAATAAGATCTATACAAACTGGTTTTACTTGATTATTGATACAATTATGTTGATTGCAGGTGAAATAGACAGGTGTTTAAAAAAAGTAACCGAAGGGGTGGAGACGTTTGAGGATATCTGGCAAAAAGTTCACAATGCAACTAACAGTAATCAAAAAGAAAAATATGAGGCAGATCTCAAGAAGGAGATTAAGAAACTTCAGAGGCTACGGGATCAGATCAAGTCGTGGATCGCCTCCGGGGAGATTAAGGATAAGAGTACACTTTTAGAATATAGGAAACTAATAGAAACGGTGAGTACAGTGTTCAAGATATGTATAAAACTCATTGACAATAAAAAATTAGGAATACTATCTACTTTGCTGTGGTTTTTTCTACAAATGATAATGATATTCCAGTTCTACCTACATTTTATTTTAAGAAAAGTAATAAATAGTTGGTATAATGCTAACCACAATATCCTGAGAATTATCTGATTCATGACCACCATTTAAAGTTCTATTAAGTTGATATATTGCTTTACCAAATAAACAATGTTTTTTTTTTATATAAATATCTGTAGGCCTATTCCCTAACTTTTTTTGACAGTTGAAAGTGATGATCACCGAGTGAATTACACATCCATTGCTGTTTTACATGACACGCTATTAAGGCACTTGTCGCATAAAACAGCAATGGATACATAATTCACTCAGTGATCATCACTTTCAACTATCAAAAAAAGATAGCGAATAGCCCCCTTGGTGTAGATATCTCTCACAGTTAATGAGATATCGTTAGATAAAGTACTAATTCTTTATGAATGAATTGTTAATAACATTGCTGTAAACATACTGAAGATATCTACACATGTCTGCGACCTATAAAATGCTATATAACATCCGCCTTGTATGTACCATGTTTCTTACAAATAAATAAATTTCATTTCATTTCATTTCACTATAGTATAAAGATGTAATTTTATAGTTGATTATAATTCAAGGAGTATCAAATAGACACCTCATTTAATCAATTTATTGTTTAAATGAGGGGTATATTCTATGCTTCTTGAATATTGTCTTTAGCTATCATTACACCTAAAAAATAAACATTACCATAATTTTTTATATGTAAAACACTCAGATTGATGTTAGCAATTAAAGTATTCACTGATAGTACCATAATATAAATGGTTATAATCTTATAACTTATTCCATTATTATTATGTATTTTAGTTAGAAATACAATATATATTGTTTACTGTGATCTATAATGAGTTTCTATGAAATACTAGGGGTTGCCCATGGCTTCACTCGTGTTGTTTTTGGTTATGAGTCGCTTAACTTTAAACCAAAGTAAATCCAAATATTATTTACCTTCGTTTGAAGTTAAGAGACATATATAGCCGATATATAGACATGTATTTAACTATAGCCTTCCTCGATAAATAGACTATCCAACACAAAAAGATTTTTTTAATTTGAATCAGTAGTTTCTGAGACAAGTCTGTTCCAACAAACAAACTCTCCAGCTTTATAATATTCATATAGATAATCATATTACCTGACTTTGAACATAATTCATATAATTCACAATGAAATGCAGCAGGCAAGATATCTGTTTTGGTGTTTATTATGTTATTTGTGTCATTTCAGCAAATGGAAAGGTTTAAAGTAGTTGAACGTGAGACTAAAACTAAGGCATACTCTAAAGAAGGGCTAGGTGCAGCACAAAAACTGGACCCGGCTCAGAAAGAGAGAGAAGAAATGTCTGCGTGGCTTGTCTCATCTATTGATGCACTTAATTTACAGGTGAGCATTCGAAAATTTTTCATATACTGTGGTAAATTTTATACTCCTTCCCTAATATTCTTAATTGAATGTGAAAACAAATGAAGTCCAGTTAACTACTTCAAAAACTGGAGGTTGTGTAAACAGTTGAACTAACATCTACAAGAGAACTGAATTGCTTTATGCTTGAACTAGCTTTCGCCCGCGACTTCGTCCGCGTGGACATTTTATCCCCTTAGGGGTGGAATTTCCAAAAATCCTTTCTTAGCGGATGCCTACGTCATAATATCTACCTGCATGCCAAATTTCAGCCTGATTCGACCATTGGTTTGGGATGTGTGTTGATAGATCACTATGTCAGTCAGTCACCTTTGAGTTGGAAATGGGATTATTATTCCAAAAGAAGTTTGATAAAACGAATCCTGTGTTATGCTCATCCATTACTCTCATTGTCTCCCCTATTGTCAGTCTTTTTTTGAATTAATAAAAGTCATGTAAAAGAGGGGACTCTTTCTGTTAATCCATGTGCCTACTCTCTGAAGAGGGTAGACAAATTTTCATAAAAAATGTTATAAGAACACAGCAAGTTAGTTTTTGATCTTGTTCCTGACTAACAATAGGGATGTTAATTTTTTTTCCATTATTTAATCTGAAAACCTTCATTTAAAGGTTAGATTTCTTGCATACACTTTTTAAAATTACTTGAAAAAAAAATATACAGTAGAAACTCGTTTATCCGGCCCTCAGTTATACGGATTCGCGATTATCCGGACTACCAACCGCGACCAATTTATATGTATGTACCTAAAAATCGACATGCATGAACGTGTCGGAACTTGCATATCCCGCCCGCGCCGTGTGGGATCGCCGCCTGAAGAAAATATAGACGTGGAAAATGATACAGGACCATCTCATGATGTAGCATTTCATGCCTAGAAACAGCTCTCAAGTGGTTTGAATAACAAACAGAGAGTGATACTGTGAGTTTACTGCAGTTGAAACGAATTCGTGATTTAGCAGCAATGAAGAGAAAAAGTTGCTTACTTCAAATGACAATTACCAAATATTTTAAATCAAATTAAACTTATTAGTACCTACTTATTACATGATTACCAAATGCAAATTACTAAATACATATTGTAAACAAATTATTCGTACATGCGTACCTAAATATTTTATTTCATGATTAATGCTGCAGTAGTTTTGTATTACAGTATGTAATCTAAGAAAATTATGTTTATAGATACATAAATAAGTGTTAATTTCTTCATAAACATTGATTTTCGTTGATATATATTTGTTATTTTTAATAAACGCAACATTATTCTCCATACATTCGATTATCCGGATTTTCGATTATCCGAATGCCTATCGACAACAATTAGTCCGGTTAATCGAGTTTCTACTGTACTATATTTTATTTTAATTTTGAGCCACTGCTCAAAATTAAAATAAAATATTTAAATATTCAAGATCCTCTGAGCATAAGCTCACGTTTAAAATATCATTTATTGTGAGGGGTTTTCAAGTACGAATATGGAACATCTCTTTTCTATAATTGAGATATTAACATACAGTGGACCCGCGGTAATCCGGCCCCTCTCTAATCCGGAGTCCCTTGTAATCCAATACACCTATCACTGTTGATTGTAGGTACCTTTCATAAAACATTTCATCAAATCATCAGTAATATAATGCATGCTTGGATTGCTTGGACAGGTTGTAACTTGTATGCAACACCACATTTTATTTTTATAATAAAATATTACTTAGGTCTCAATTGTAATGTTTAATACTAAATTCCAAATACATGACAATGTACTATGTAGTTGAATTACATAGATTTTATATGGTTGTATTTACATATGTATTTATTTTTGTTTATTTATAAAAATATTTAAAAATCTAAAAATTTAAATGTGTATTAAAAATTGTTATCTAGTTTCCATAACACAAGTTCTTAATGATAATTGGTGTGAGTGAGAATTTCTTATTTGTCGAATTACAAGGTAGTAATTTTATTCACAAAATTCAGAACTATAGAGGGTCTTAGGCAATACTCTATAATCTGAAAAATTCCATAATCTGACATCGCCCTGCAAAACATTTGTTGGATTACTGCGGGTCCACTGTAATTCATTTATTGTGTAAAACCATTACACTGTCTGCAAAGATGATATAAAAGGTTGCACAATCTTAAAAAAATCATAAGAAACAAACACTTTGTTATATTACGCAGTAATTAATTTGAGGAAAATATTAATATAATCAGTATTTATTTTCCTCCAATCCTGTATGCATAACATTACTATTTTGTGTTTACATCTATGTCAGAATTAGTGAATGGATTAATCCTTAATGCAATATAGTTACATAGTTAAAAATGCTTTTCATGGTATTGTGTCCTGAATTGTGTGTATTTTCTATAGCTGTATTACTTAGTTAAGACAGGATTAAAACTAGCACTGCTCAAATGATACTGAGTCTATTGATAGTATATAGACAACCAGTTACTATTATGTGTCACTCTACAGCTGCACACATAATTATTAAAATAACAAGTATTAATATTGCTTTGGAGTTTAATTATTGTTTGGTTCATGAATGTAATGGTACAACAAATAATGCTGTCTACACCTGTTTCTTAAATTATTTTTAAAAAGAATTTATAGAATGTATTGTGAATATGTTGTTGGTGTATCTATTCAAATAAATAAGAAATTGATAACTTATATTCCATTAAAAAATTAAGCCAATTATTAATACCAAACTGTCCTGGACCAAGTGATAATATAAAGCTTGAAATAACAAGTATGTGCTTCAAACCTCTTTCACTTATTCTGTTTGTTTATCTTTTACAGGTTGATCAATTTGAGTCTGAAATAGAGTCATTGTTAGTTGGTAAGAAAAAACGACTGGATAAAGAGAAACAGGACCGAATGGAGGAGCTCAAAATCAAGTTGGAAAAGCATAGGTTCCACATAAAAAAGTTGGAAACATTACTAAGAATGCTAGACAACATGTCTGTTGAAGTTGAACAGGTGAGAGTGAGTTTTATTTTTATGACATATCACAAGGTATACAGGATGATTGATACATGGTATAACAAGTGACCACCTACCCTTGACATAGTCTTAAATAGTATGGTGATATCAAAATTTTAAAATAAATTCATTTTGATTTTTTCCATACTCTTTGTTTTTCTAACCTAACTGTTTATTTATAAATATACTTGGATAATTATGAATTGATTTAAGATTTTGAGTTTTTTATACCATGTATAAAACACCATATACTTATATCCTACTAATATTATAAATGCGAAAGTTTGAATGGATGTATGTGTGTACGTTTGTTATTCTTTTGCACAAAAATTACCGAATGGATTTTAATGAAACTACAATAATATAGCTCATACATTCGGATAACATGGCGCAGGCAGAAACTAGTGGTAATAATAGAACTACTCATTGAAGTATGTGATGTATATGCCATCATAAAAATCTAATATGTATGTGCAATATTTCGAAAAATACTTTGTTATATTATGAGATGGCAAATAAGCTTGGGGCCCACCTGGTGTTAAGTGGTTATCTTCGCCTATAGATACTTGCAAATCACTTAACACGGCAAGTGTGTTGCCATACTGGGGACTAAGATGATATGCTTTCCATGCCCAATAATTACACTGGCTACCTTTCCCTTCAATCTGAAACACAGTGAACTGCTTCACGGCAGAAATAAGAAAGGTGGTGGTACCTACCCAGACGACCCTACATATGGGTCTACCACCTAGTAAATGGAACTTTTGGAAGACCCAGAATTAAAAAAAACTTTTCAACTGCATTTTAAAAGGTTAGTTGAGTAATTGACGCTTCAATCGGCCAACCTTGTTATACAAACATAAATGTCCCTATTATGTAAACTTTTATTTGTTCAATATATTTTTATCCCTTGATTTCATGATAATCTTATTATCATACATTACATAAGCCACTTACAACAATATTACCACTAGTATAATTTACGAATCGAATTATCACAAAAATTGTGGTTCAATTTTCAGTCAATACACTAGGTGATGTTTTGAGAGTTCTTATCAATGTTGTGTTACTGGAAATTTCAAGAAAAATTTCGAAAACAGTTAATTCTCGAACCCAGAACGTTAAAATCAAATTAAATGCTAATGCTACTTTATATAACCAAATGGACCATCTGGTATGTGGCAGCATTTCTTATACCATAATTATACTCTCGCGATGTGCTATTTAAGAAAGTTTAGTGCAATAAAACCTATTATATTCATTTCTATAGTAATCAATGGAACAAGCCTATTGTCAATAATTAACCAGACAATCATGCTAATAAATGGTTTCCTTGCTATTTACGACTTCCATTTTACAGGAAAATCTTTTATATATAAATCTGAATACTACAATATTTCCCACTGCAGTAATTTATTTTCCTATAGTCAGTTGGAGCTTGTTATCTATAGTTTTGTGAACATTTTGATATTAAAACGTTATTTATATTCTGTTAAATGACGATGATTCTGATTGCAAACAGTTAACATAGGCAACAGAGGTTCTAGCCAAAGAGAATTCTATGCAATCATATGGTACGCTGTCTCATTGACGCAATATGCTGGCACCCGCATATCAGAGAATTAATCGTCCACCGATGTCGTGTCGAAATTGCACCGCACCAATTTCTGATGGGCCATACATCTCTTAAAAGTCCCAATTTTGACCATTTACACTCACTTCATTTAGAAATAAAAGTGTTATTTTTCTATAATTCCAGATAAAAAGGATAAAAGAAGATGTAGAATACTATATAGACTCATCATTAGAACCAGGTTTTGAGGAAAACGACTGCATATACGACGACATCCGGGGCCTGGACGAAATCGAATTGAGTGGAGTCGGCTTACCTTCATCCGCCACAACGGATAGTAATAACAGCAATGACTCTGCAGGGTCACCCACCAGTATATTATCAGGTACTACCGATATAAGCTCGTAGTTTTAGGGAAATGCTTAGGAAAAAGCTCTCCAAATACAAGAGAATCATCCCATACAATATATAATTTTGATATGGTCCTAATATACTTGAGTAAATTAAATTAAAAGATTTTTTTACAATGTTTTACTGAGACGTTTTAATTAGACGTAACTCAATGTATTGTAAAATATACTTTCTATTTTTGCTAATTATAGGAGTAATGAAAGAATATTTTATCCACTGAATTTTGTCACGTTACATATTATACAAAAGAAAATAAAGCTATCTTTGTTGCTTTTAAGACAAAGTGAAGCTTTGTGTAGTCACATTCAACTTTTTAATTAGTTACACAACTTTGCAGTTAAGGCTTATATGCAACAAAAGTGTATATTTTACTTTTTCCACACTTACATTAATTGCCTAGTTAGACCATATTATTAAGAGCGTGTATGATGTAATTTGATATAGGGTAAACATACATAAAAGATTAGATGAAAATAATCTTAAATATAAAGATGTCTCCTCAAAAAAATTGTTAGTGTTCACCACACCAACATTTGTCCTTATCAGGATTTCAACCAATACCAGGCATTGGTAATGACCAATTAACCTAGAAGTGTAACTGTTGAAGTAAACAATAAATAATGTGTTACTATAATTTTAGTTTACAATTGAATCAACTCGAATTTTACAGGGGTTAATAAGTAAGGTAGATTTCGAATGTGTTGTTACAGGTACAAGTCCTGTGCCATCACCAACAAATCGAATCGATTCAGAACAAATAAACCATTCAAAAGAAGAAAATATAGTAAAGGTAAGTGTAAGTCAGTGCGGCAACTCATTATCATCACACCTCTGCCATCAATAACTTGAGATTATTGTTGACTCGTAGATATGTGGAGTGTTGATGTGGATACTATTCAAAATTATATTTTGTCTCTCATTAATTTTGGGTTCGATTTGGCTTAACAAATTATTTAGTGGGTAAATTTGTTCCTTGAAACAAGAGAAAAATATGGTCTAACAATAATCTGTTCCACGTCTATCTTCTCACTTTGTGATTGTAGACATGTTCATAGTTCAAAGCTTTCTGACTTAATCGTCAAACTCCGCTTTACAAGAAGTATCACTATTTACTGTAGAGTTACTTCTTTGCTGTCGCTAAGGTTTTCATTGCTCTTCTAGTAAGTGTTGTATCTTGCAGAGGGGCCAACCATGCGTACTGCCGGCGCAGTGAATCCTAATTTTCTTTTCAATAATCATTCGCTCGTGCCGCAAAACAGGCACTATTTCACCGTAACAGCAAACCGTTTTAAAACAACCCACAAATCTGTGTTTACTTCGGTTTTGCACTTTACTCTGAAGCGTAGCCAAGCGAACCCAAAACTAATAACTTTAAAGTAAATGTGTGTTAACTTTGCAGCCGGTTTTGAAACCGATGGCGCTTCGGGCGATGAACCCGACGAGCGGGGCCGGTAATAGCACGTCTAACGTTAGTTCCTTGCTCAATAACTCCGCCGCATCCACCAATAGGTCAGTCCACTCTGACACATGTATTTTGTCACACGAACTGAGCGTTGAGAACAATTTATGATGTCATTGGGCCATCTGCTGACGTCACGGTAGACAATATATAGATGTTTATAGTACCCATTTCTAAAGTTCCTCCCTCTGTTGTCGCACTGTTCTCAATTGGGTACAGTGCATTAATTATAGGATACTTGTAAGCCTTTCACTTTACCCAATTGAGTACAGTGACGCCATTCATAATTATGGCGTCACTGCCATACACTAACTGTTTAAACGAAGTTGTTGTTTGAACAGCGAAGTGCATTTACTGTTCCTTGTGTAATCGTAGCGTAAACTTGCCAAACATACACATGCTTGATAATCATTTTTTATTTAGATTTTTTTTTAAATTATGATCTGAATGATCTGAAACCCCACACGCTTTTACTCCTCACATCTTGTCAAGTGCTCGCTACGATTACACGACGTGCCTCGAGCGAATGCCCTTAGGTGTACTACAGCAGTATCTAAATTATTTCTGTATTTTAAGATATCACATATTATTATCCTATTTTTCAAGCCTATCATTGTCTCCAAAGGGGATCCATCTACATATTTTTCTTTTCTACCCCATAACAGTTGCCATGCATCCTGGAATAGACCACTATGTAATCCATTTTGAAATATCAAAACTTTTTCTTAGAAACTTATCAACTTTTTATTTATAGAACTTTTACCGTTACACACAGATGTTGCTAGTTCATAATTGTTCTCAACGCTCGAAAGTTACAAAAATCTTATGAAATTGATCCATCATCAGAAACGAGAATGCAATATGCTTGTGAAACGTCATATTCTGTTCTCGTGTTTGCACGCCTCATTACTGAATTATAGCATGCGATATTTTTCTTCATTCTTCATTAGTTTTAGAATTTCGGTGTACATGTATTAGCGGTTGCACGTGGACCTTTGTTTTAGTATTAAACCACCTTCTACGACTTTGAATAGTAGATAACAATTGTTTACTGTAAGGTATGGTATTAGATCAAAAATGGTATACATTAGAAATAGACTGATGTCATTGAAATGACGTGACATTTGTAGTATTTCTAATGCCACTAATTATTTAGTTAAATCACGGGCTTTTTTATGATATTATACAAACACATCAGTCAACATAAAGTTTGTTGGTATAACTGAGTAAGAAAACCTCAAACTGCAAAATAGGAATATAAGTTGGTAGATAGAATAATAAGGAGGAATGCGGCTAGATTAAAGAAAATAGTGGTTATCAGGAACTCCCGTGTAGACTGCTTATGTAATCTAAAACTAGGAAGCGTGTAGCTAACACTTTAAATAACGTGTGTAAAGAGACCTATGACAAACCCGAGAACTACGTATTCCGCTCATCATTAGGACCATTTTATTCTTCTAGAGTATACCTGGGAAATTACTAGTTATGAAGTTATTAAAGGTCAAAGTTAGATTTTTTTTTTCAAGATTTTTATTAAAACAAATTGAAAACATTATTTCTTAATTTTTGTCCAAAGAAACATTATCAAAATTTTAAGTATTTCATACCAAAAAATGGCTTTAAAAACGTCAACGCTCAATGTAACTCAACATCGGGGCCATTCAACTCAGCCGACCGAACGTCGCGCACGTCGCTAAGTAGCTGACCGCCGCGTGGTTTGTGCGCTGTATACATTGCGCAGTAATTTTTTAGTTTTCTTTAACACCAAAAAATAAAAATTGTTTCCCAGCAATGTCTTTTTTTGTATGTTTTTTGTTTCGATGTATAGAATACGTAGAGTTCGGCTTAACTGCATGTTATTGTTAAATCAGTATATAAATGGTTTACGTGAGTATGCTCGTATACAGTGTGTCCCCGGATAAAGTGCACAAACGAAAATGGGTGAAACTAGACCACAATTTATCGATAAAAAAAATAAAAATAAAAATATTAAAATTAAATTGTATTTAATATTGATTTTTATATTTTTATTCTCTTTTTTACGACCTTTTGTGTTTGTAAAATTGTAATTTTTTAACCACTGCGTGGATTTTGTTTAAATAAAAACAATAATGATCCCAAAAGATTAACATTGTATAGTAAGTAAAAAAAAACAACATAAAAGCAGTCACCACGGAGAAAAAAAATGTTTTTTCACTAATTTTGAACATAAAAGTGTTAAATTTTGGGTAAATGTTTATTTTTACCAAATAATGCCCCCTATAACAATTTATTTTTATTACCTCTTATTAATCCAGATCTTATAACCTTTTCAATAAAAAAAAAATCTACATTCTATCTCTAATACATGCTTAGTTACAAAACTTTTATTGAAGGGCCTGCGAACGTGCCGCTTACGTCATTGCTCAGGTAGAGTTTTTTTCTCCGTGGTGACTGCTTTTATGTTGTTTTTTTTACTTACTATACAATGTTAATCTTTTGGGATCATTATTGTTTTTATTTAAACAAAATCCACGAAGTGGTTAAAAAATTACAATTTTACAAACACAAAAGTTCGTAAAAAAGAGAATATTTTTTTTTTATAATAAATAAAAATAATAAATAATTTTTTTCTTATTTTTTTTATCGACAAATTGTGGTCTAGTTTCACCCATTTTCGTTTGTGCACTTTATCCGGGGACACACTGTATAAAGACTTAATTATGTAAGACAGTCTATATGTGCCGTGGTGCTATTACGTTAAGATTTATCAGATAATTGGAACTGTTACTGGAAAGCATATCCAACGCGGTTCTCGCGGAATCGTATCAAATAAGGCTAGGCAAGCAGAGAGGGGCAGCGGAGCTCTCGTCTCTTACATGGAAATAAATATGTACTTAATTGTCCTTCAACGTTATTTCAAAGTAATTAAGCTCAAAATTAGCTGAGAATTATAATGTCATTTAGAAAGGTCAAAATATATGCAACATGTAATCTCCGTGACTGTTTCATAATGTCTTTAACGCTTAATTCTAATTGTATTGAGGCTATTGCACGTTGAAAGAGTAGTTTTCCAAAATAAAAGGATTCCTAATATCCAAATAATTAAAAAGATAACAACGACCTAGCTTTGTCAAATAACGATATAGGCATAGACGGCGAGCTAAACTAAGTTAATGCCAGTATTTTATGGCGGCTGTACACTTGGTCAAGAACGCGAAATTACGTTATTCATTGACGATTGTTGTTTTCTAGTGCCTTTTTGGTTAGCAGTAAAACCGTTAATGTAGTACGTTGTTCCACGTTCTTCGCTATTATACTTCAATTTCTGATTTATCCATGGTTTAAGTAGATGGATATTAAATGAAAGTACTTTTACGGATTTATCGCGCGTGTATTTGATGAGAAGGCTTTCTATTTTGTAGTGCTCGCGTAAATCCAATAGAACATTAATATTAATGGAATTTAAGTTCATCTAGCTCTCATTGTGTGTTTTGGGGTACTTTTCAACAAAGGCTGCAAAGTAACGTATAGCTGTGCCGAACAATAAAAGGAAGGAGTAATCTTATTATCACTGCTTAGTTATTTCGCACAGCTTTTGTGGAAAAGCACCCGGGAAAATGCCGATGGGAAGAGTATGCATGAGCATAGAGAGAAAATTTGGAATAGATATATGCCATGCCTAATAATAAATATTTAGGCAAGTTCAGATGGACGCGCGTTCGATCTTATGACATGTAAAAATAATTTTTATTTATTTATTGTTTGGGAAATATACAATTATTATACAATACATTAGGCCTTACGCGCCTCCATATAATCTTAGCCTTAATGCTGAGCTACGCAAATGCTTCCCAGATGTTCTCCTTTGGAGTTTGAGTGTAAAATTACCTAAGTGGGACCAGTAGTAGTGCAAGCATTAAATTGTCGATGGACATATCTATCTGTCCTTTTCTCTCTTTACGAATGTCGACATTTTTCCGTGTTCGCACTGCAACTCCTACTTTGGTCTAGCTTTGTATTTCCTACAACAGTATTAATCTTCATTGGCTACAGTGGGTCTACGGAGCTTTTACGCTCGGCCATCGTAGATAAAGGCTTAGTAAAACAGTAAGCGTACGTAGCGCGCGTCAAAGCATCCTAGCGTTTCGTCAGGGACTTTCTGTTTGACAATATAATATTGACATAGTATAACAAAATTCCGTGCTATAGCGCAATGTCCGGCTAGTAGTGGTCTGACGCGGGCTAAGTGCACGCGTCAGACCACTCGCACGACGAAGATTTGTGTTTTTAGACGAATCGTCTTTTTTGACGATCAGTTATTTATGACGGCGGTAATGATTTTTAAATGCCCGTGTTCACACGCATCACGAATCGTGAAAAATTATGGACAAATCCTTAATTATGTACTTATAGTAATTTCTGTGTTCTGTGTCCAAGACTGAACTCTGAATCACGAAACGAATGTGACGATTCCTTATGCAATGTGAACTTCCATCCGTCATTACGTATCGTGTTTTCTGACGAATCGTCATTGTCGGATCCCGTGTGAATGAGCCACTACGCGTACTGTTTGGCAAAGCTTTAATAAATTAGTCTGCCACAGTGACCAATGAATATCAAAGCTGGTACCATTTAGTAGTTTATCTAATATAGAGTTACAATCCCATTAACTAGTGGTATACATAGATGGTGTGTGGTGTACTGATGTATGTACCGCTTGCAGTATAAGCACGTCAGGCGTCTCGGGCACGTCGACGCCCAGCAAACTGCCGCCGGCGCCGAGCAGTCCACCGCACCTGCCGCGGCCTAACAATATTGGTGAGTTTTATAACAAGAAAGTTCTCTTGGTGCCATAGATATTAGATAGATATTTTACTAGGTGGTAGACCCATATGTAGGGTCGTCTGGGTAGGTAGGTACCACCGCCATTCTTATTTCTGCCGTGAAGCAGTTCGCTGTGTTTCGGATTGAAGGGAAAGGTAGCCAGTGTAATTACTGGGCATGGAGGGCATATCATCTTAGTCCCCAGGATGGCAACACTTGCGGTGTTAAGTGTATTACACTTAATATTGCAAGTGTCTATAGGCGGTGGTGACCACTTAACATCAGGTGGGCCGCAAGCTTGTTTGCCATCTCGTAACATAAAAAAAGTTATACTGTGGATCGGCAATGTAAAAGAGAAAGAACATACTAACGCGTATATTAGAGCGAGATAGATAGACGAAAACATTTATCGTACACGCAGGCGACCTCATCCGTCCTGTCAATCGTTTGAAAAGACAGCAACGGGCAGGCTGTGCGTAGGTCAGTACTATTTCTCACGCACACATGGGTAGTTTTACGCACATTTGTGCATTTCGTTTTTCGTCCAGGCCCTAATCTATACATTGCCAATCTATAAACGTCTGTAATTGTAAATCTATGCTTGGGACTTTATATCGCCTCGACAACGCACAGTCCACAGCAGATGATCAAAAACGGAACTCCTAAATTAATTAACCTGTTTTCCGATTATGTCAGATTTATTGGACCATTATTTTCTAGTTCCGTACAAATGCGTATAAACGTGTACGTGCACAAAATATTACCAACGCCGTAACGCTACATATTTGTGTCACAAATATATTTTATTTTTTCAATATTTAATTAAATAATTGGCATTAGTTTCTTCCTGCTGGTAAGCAGTCACCTGCTAATTCAAGGTGTCTCGCGCGCTGCTAAGAAAAAAAAAATGATAATATCTTATTCAATTGTTTTAAAACGTGTATGTTTGTTGCGTCTCTACATTTGACTTTCATTTGACCTATATACCATAAGCAGAGTAGCAATCATCGGTATCCACAGATAACATATTATTTCTTAAATAAGCATATTCGTAAAAATCAACAAGACTCAAAAATCGTTCCAGGTAATAATAGTGCAAAACTTAGTTTTCAGTTATAAATATTTTAAAATGTAATAATAGTCAGGGTAGCAACGAAATATCTACTCTTTTTTGTATATTTCAAGTTAATAGTTTTTTTGTTAATTATATCAAATTTTACTGTCTAATTTTGTTTATCGGTGGTACCACTGTACTGCAGTTACAAAATTTCACACACACTTTAATAATGGCAAAAATGAATAGACTAAACAGTGTTAATTATGTGTAAATAAACAACTAAGATATGGGCTATAACGAGATGAAACGATAACGATTATTGTACCGAAACAAACAATGCGCAAATTATCAGTTACGCTATCGAAGCGATAACAATGTTTGTTTACAAAATAAACAAAGCTTATCATCGTGAATGGGCTCGACATTCGGCGCTCATTACAAAAAACTATTAAAGCGTGCGCTGGCGTGCTTCCAACATTCGTACAAACCGCCGGAACTGGCCGCGAGCCAACGCCATGACGAGTTCGATTCAGTCGCCAGGCTGTGGCGGCCGCCACCTGAGTCTAACTTTAGAGAAAATTTTATAGTAAAAAAAATAATATACACACAATGATTACACTCGCAAATGCCGGATAAACTATGGACGATGGTAAAACGCCGTTGTAATGGTGTGTGCATGTGTTTTTGAAGTGTTGGTTTTCCATCGAACTTGTCGGAATCCCGCGGTACGTTTGTTGTTGCGCAGTAGTATGTTTTCATTCGATTCTTGTGAAGTTCAATGTTGATTATGTAAGTGCGATTTGAAGGATAACAGTGCTAATTGTATGTTTATGATAGACGCCTTTCTTGATCTATAAAGTCTGGAGGTAAAAAGTGTGTACTGTGTTTGTTTTGTCACGTGATTGATGACGCTGTTATCTATTTTCTCACGGTATAATTTACTAACAAAGGGTTTTAATCATCTTTGAGTGCCTTCAAGCAATAATTATTTATCAGCGATTCGGCCATCTTATAATTTTTACTTACGCTACGAGTTCTTGCTTGATTTCGCGCAAAAATTTATCGTTTTTTCTCAATAATAACACAAAACTTTAAATTTTATTACATTATAACGAATGACGCATTTAAATGTCGTGTCATTGATGGTCGGAAGTACAAAGATGAATTTAAAAACTTCATGAATCATATTCTTCTAAATTTAATTCGTCCTATTGAGAAAACATTTTCTTTGTTTCTAACACCGAAATGAATTGGGGACGTTCTCGCTTGTGCTCAATGATTTATATTCATATTATACAGGGACACTGTTACCGATTATCCACCATTTTGATTTATATCCTTCTTCCATTTGTTTTACAGTGGAGTTGGCCACACACTCTAAAGTTGTTAGTAATATATCATGAATTTTAATGCTATCTGTTCTCGCTTCCTATTGTTCACACGCCGACATTTAACTACCAAATAGACGATTTTCTTTTGAAATACATTCAACTCTGTATATATGACACCACGTTGCAAATTTACTGACGAAACTAGGTGGTAGACCCAATATGTAGGTCATCTGGATAGGTACCACCGCCTTTCTTATTTCTGCCGTGAAGCAAATTGCTGTTTTGGATTGAAGGGAAACGTAGCCAGTGTTATTACTGGGCATGTAAGGCATATCATTTTAGTGCCCAGGACGGCAACGCACTTGCAGTGTTAAGTGATTTACCCTTAATATTGCAAGTGTCTATAGGCGACGGTAACCACTTAACACCAGGTGCGCCGCAAGCTAGTTTGCCATCTCATAATATAAAAAAAGACTTGTCGTTTTGTGTAATCTCAAGTGTTCATGTCAACATCAATATACTTATTTAGTAATATTAGAAATTACATTACAATTATACTATTATTAAACATTTCGGGAGTTTAATGCATTTTAGTTTAAAATGAAAAGACGGCAAAGATTTTCTTGATATACTATAAACTATTGATTTTTATTCACCAATATAGCTTTATTACCCATGTTATACTGCCTATTTTTTGCGTATAGGTAGGTCTTTTAATCCGCAGTATGAGTTTTTGTTCGACGTTCTTTATTAACATAAATTATTTTAATGCATTGAACTGAATAAATTGAATATACAAATTGAATTTGATATATGGTTGTTTTTAAATAATAATGTTTGTTTTTTTATTTGCAGAAGTAGTAGAAAATGGTCCAGTGTCGAGTACGCCCTCGCATACGACGACGCATCTACCGCCTTCCACACAAACACCCCCCGTAAGTATTCAACTGCTTAGATTTATTAGGAAACACTAGAGCGTTTACACCACCGATTATCGATATTCACAACGCGAAGCGTAAGCGAAACAAAGCCACAACTGATAAGTACGAGCATTTACAAGATATTACTAACCCAACAACTGGCGACCAACAAGCCAATAGAATATCTATGTATACTGGGTGTAAAAGACATGAGCAGTCAAACGAAAACCACGTATTCTATACATCAAAGTAAATATTACTGGGAAATGATTATCCTTTAAATAAAAATATTGCTGGGAAATGATTTTTATTTTTTGGTGTTACAAAAAATTGCAAATTGTACCGCGCAATGTAAAGGCACGCAACTCGCAAAACCGCGATAATTTTGCTTGACGGCGGCCCCGTTCGTTAGTGTCCGTGCGCATCGAGTGAGCTACATTGAACGCTAACGTTTTGAAGCCATTTTTTGTTATGAAATACTAAAAAAAATGATAATGTTTCTTTGGATAATAATTAAGAAATAACGTATGGGGGCCCTTCCGTCCGGCGGATCGATGAATATCCTTTTTAGGCAGTTCCACGGTGAAACCAGCCTCCCCACTTTGTCCGGAACTGTCGCGGTAACGCCCACTCGATTCACGTCTCTTTTTCCTTTTCCCATGGCAGCCAACAAAAAACAATCAGGTTTTACAGCGGTGCACAACCCCACTCCCTCTACACCGTTTGAGGTTGAGTTCTGCAACATACGCGGACTCCACAGTAACCTCAATGCTGTCCACCAACACCTTGAGTCAGCACGACCTGCATTGTTGTTTCTGACGGAGACGCAAATATTGCCGCCCGCTGACACAAGCTACTTGAATTATCCCGGCTACATGCTTGAAGAGTCCTTCAAAGCGAAAGCCGGAGTATGCTTGTATGTTCGGGCGGATGTTTGCTGTCGCCGTTTGAGCTGCCTGGAAGACCCATCCTTCTCCATGCTAGGGGTACACGTCGACTCTGGCCCCTCGGCTAGAGTCTTCGTGTGTCTTTACAGATCCCACACCGGAGACGCTGAGACAACTCGACTTTTTGAACATCTGAGTCGGGCGGCAGATGACGCGCAGGAGCAGTATCCCAATGCAGAACTGGTGTTTTTGGGGGACTTCAATGCTCACCACAGTTTGTGGTTAAGTTCCTCCAAAACTGACCATGCAGGGATCTCTGCTCATGCATTCGCTCTCACGCACGACTTGTCACAACTGGTTGATCAGCCCACCAGGATCCCAGACATTGCAAGTCAAGCGCCTTCTTTACTGGACCTTCTGCTCACGACCCATCCTGAGGGATATCAGGTAGAGGTCCGAGCCCCTCTAGGCTCATCTGACCACTGCCTGATATCCTCCAAAGTGCCGCAGGCCAAGCTTCCGCAACTGGCGGTTGCTAAACGCCGGCTCTGGCATTATGGGTCTGCAGATTGGGATGGTATGCGCGACTACTTTGCGTCCATCCCTTGGAAGCAACGCTGCTTCAGTGATAACGATACATCAGCTTGCGCCGCTGCCATTACTGAGGAGATTGTATTGGGTATGGAATATTACATTCCACATTCCGATCTCATCAGTAGGGGCAGACGTAACCTCTGGTTCAACCGCGATTGTGCTGTTGCTGTTTCACAGAAACAGGCGGCGTATCGCGCTTGGATCAGGGGTCGGGCTCTTAAAGCTCCTGATATCGAGTCACTGAAAGCAGCCTACAACAATGCTTCCAAGTCCTGTAAGAAGGCTTACATAAGAGCGGATGCCCAGCGCGTCACACGCATTGGCCACGAATTGGTAACGCATCCTACGGGCTCCCGTAGTTACTGGCGTCTGGCCAAAGCCGTGCAAAGCAACTTCTGCCAGCCCTCGCTGCCATCCCTGAGATGTCCGGATGGGTCTTTAGCTCATAAGCCGCAGGAGAAAGCCGATCTTCTGGCAAGACTCTTTGCGGCTAATTCCCAAGTCGATGATTGCAATGCACAGCCACCGTCACTACCTCATTGTGGCACCACGATGCCTGACATTAAAATCAGGCAGCGTGATGTTCGTGCGGAACTGCAATCACTCGATGTCCGGAAAGCTAGTGGACCCGATGGCATCCCGGGCGTTGTACTTAAGAAATGTGCAGCGGAGTTGTCTCCCGTACTCACGCGCCTATACCAGCTCTCTTACTCTTCTGGACATGTGCCGGAGGCTTGGAGAGAGGCTAATGTGCAGCCTGTTCCCAAAAAAGGGTACCGCTCAGACCCGGCCAACTATCGGCCAATAGCAGTCACCTCGGTACTTTGCAAAGTTATGGAAAGGATCCTCAACAACCACCTCGTCCGTTACCTAGAGGGTCACTCTCTGACCAACGATCGACAGTACGGCTTTAGGCCGGAACGATCGACGGGTGACCTTCTAGCGTACATGACGCATGTCTGGGGTGAAGCCATGGACAAACGTGGCGAGTCATTGGCTGTCAGCCTTGATATCGCCAAAGCTTTTGATAGGGTCTGGCACAAAAGTCTTCTCTCCAAGCTTCCGACGTATGGTCTGCCTGCTCAGCTCTGTACCTGGGTGGCCGGCTTCCTGCATGAGCGAAGAATTCGTGTCCTCTCCGACGGATGCAGTTCGCGGTTCATGTCAGTGAATGCCGGTGTTCCCCAGGGTTCCGTTTTATCCCCTACACTGTTTCTTCTGCATATCAATGATATGATTCCTCTTGGGAACATCCATTGCTATGCAGACGACAGTACAGTGCATGCGGGCTACTTCGGACACGCAAGGGCTGGACGAGCAGAAACCGTGGAGAGTCGTGAGAATCTTGTCATTGAACTCAACCGAGAGCTCGACCTTGTTTCTCAATGGGGTACAGCAAATCTGGTTGAGTTCAATGCCAAGAAAACTCAGGTGTGCGCGTTTACGGCTAAAACGTCGCCATTCCTTTCCCTTCCCTCTCTCCAGAGCACAACACTTACGCTACAGAGCAGTATCACCTTGCTCGGTATGGAGGTTCGCAGCGACTTGAATCCGAAGGACTACATCGAAAGCGTGATAAAAACAGCTTCACGGAAACTCGGAGTCCTGAACAAGGTGCGGCGTTTCTTCACGCCAATTCAACTTTGCTTGCTATACAAGACGCAAGTACGGTCCTGCGTGGAGTATTGCTCGCACCTGTGGGATGGCTCTGCCAAGTACTTACTCGATGCTTTGGATAGGTTGCAGCGTCGCGCGGCCCGCATCATCGGCGACGAAGAGGTGACTAAACACCTTGAGCCTCTCCAATTGCGTCGCAATGTTGCGTCATTGAGCGCTTTCTACCGTCTGTACCACGGCGAGTGCTCTGAGGAACTTTTTTCCCTAATCCCACCATCTCCCTTTCTTTTGAGGACTACGCGTGCTGGTCTACGTTGTCACCGACAAACTGTGGCTACCATTCCAACGCGAACTAAGAAATTTGGCAACTCGTTTCTTTGTCGCACAATCAAGAAATGGAATTCACTGCCAGCACACGTGTTCCCTCCTTCCTATAATCCTGGGTCATTCAAAAGAGGCGTGAAGAAGCACCTTGCAGGTCAGCAAGGCGTGGGTGGCTAGCGCGGCAGTTTATCTCTCGCGCTAGCTATCTTCGCATTTGGACTCTACTTCTGCTTACCATCAGGTGGAATAGTCATTTGCTTGATCTTTTTATAAAAAAAAAAAAAAAAAAAAAAAAGTATAGAATACGTTTTCATAAAAAAATTAAAAAAAAATTTTTGACTTTGACCTTCAATAAAATCGTAACTATCAATTTCCCAGGTATAGTCTAAAGGAAGAAAAATGTTATGACGGTGAGCAAAATACATGGTTCTCGTTTGACTGCTCATGTCTTTTACACCCTGTATAAAAATGAATACTGACTGACTGACATATCAACCCACAGCCCAAACCGGTGGGTCTAGAGATTCCAAATTTGGTACGTAGGTTCCTTATGAGGTCCAAGGATGCCTTAAGACAGGATTTTTGGAAATTCACCTTCTAAGGTGGTGAAAATGGGGTGAAAAGTTTGTATAATAATCCGTCATTTTTAAAGTAAAATCTATAAAAAATGGTACATGGTCTTTCAGTAAGAAATTAAGCAAGAGGTATTTTAAGATTTTTGGAAATTCAATCCCTAAGGGGGTAAAATGGGGGATAAAAGTTTGTAAAGAAATCTGACATTTTTTTTAAAGTAAAATCGATGAACATTGGGTATATGGCGCTTGAGTTAGAAGAAATAAGAAGAAAATTTAAACGCTGCCCTATATAACTATTCTACGCGGACGAAGTCGCGGGCAAAAGCTTGTTAGCTTATATAATATTAACGTAATATTGCGCAGCGTCTTTACTCCACTTCCAAAGGTCGCCTTTCCTCCGCGCATTCGCTCTAGCGTGTGCGATTGTTTGTTCACATTGTCTGTTCTTATTGGCTCAAACCGGTTGCTAGGCGACCCGCCTCTTCAATAGGGGGCGGGTCGCTGTCAAACAGACACGGCATAAACCGTGAGTTAGCAACAGATTTTCATGACCAAGTTTGTCTCTTGCAATAACTTATAAATGCTCTAATCCACCCATCGAATCGCAGCTGACTTTCACGAAGCTTCATGAGTTAACTATCTGAAGTATTTTAAAATTACCGCCCGGAAGGCAAAGATTGACCAAATTTGTGCCTTAGCTCGCGAACTATCAGTGCCACGCGATTATTGCATACCAGCGGTCGCCTGCGACTTCGCTCGCGTTAATGTTAGTTATCGTGTGTCCTATCGAGGTCTCAAAATATTTCAATACCAAATTTCATCAAAATCGGTCCAGTAGTTTCAGAGCCTATTCAATACAAACACAATCAAGTCTTTCCTCTTATGCTTGTTTTCAAATTCTTGTCAATTAATCATTATACAATATTTTATATTCAAAGTAGTCTTAAAATTTAGACAATTTATACAGGAATCAAAGAATATAAAATTTGTTTTTTTAAATTTTATAAACAAAGGAAGTCACAAGAAGCAAACTACTTTATTCACGTTTTTTTAAATTTTCTCAAACGCCTATCAGTGAGCGTCTGCACAGTCGAGAGCGGCCAATTACTGAACTCTTGCGCAGACGAGAGCGTTCATCAGTTGAAGGGTTATAATATACGCATAGACAAGTGGTACACCGGGAACTTTGGATGTACCCATAGATATAGGACACTGTAGATGGGCAATGTGAAAGGGAAAGAGCACTTTAACGCGTATATTAGAGTGAGATAGATAGACGAGACCATTCACATACACGCGCCTGAAAATGGTCTCGTCCGATTAACAGGTCGACCTAGGTCGCCTGGCCTCCTGGCCGCGGTCGACCTATTAGTCACGTAGAAAAGACAGTCTGTCAGACTGCAGTACTAATTTTCACGCACATATGCGCATTACTTACTTACAAATTCGTGCATTTTTTTGCTGGCTTTAGTTGATTCATTGCCAATGTATACATACATTATGATATAAGTTCGGTAAATTGAAAATTACAGCCGAGGCGATATTGCTAGCCTGAGCCGTAGGCGAGGGCTACAAGAAAGCAGAGGCTGTAATTATCAAAGCGCACGTATGTCATACGACGTTTTATAACATATTTGAGAGGAAATAATTAATAAATTCATCACTACTTGATGACATTTTCAATTAAAAGCAATACAGCGAAAAGAAAAAGCGCGCGGAATAATTTCTACTTGTTGTCAAATTAGCGATGCGCGCGCATCAGCGCTTTTTTTAAGGCAAAGGTACAAAAAGCAGCCAGTATTACTAATAAAGTAAATTAATATTTTCTTGTTTTTGTTACAGATAAATTTTTGGTTGTTATTTATTGTCAAAATTAATTAAATTAAAATTAAATGTTTATTTATTATATTTTATCTCTCAAAGTTAATTTTATTCATAAAATGTTGACCACTTTCCCGTCATAAAAACTCTTTGCTAAGATTTAAAAAAACTGCCGTTCATTTTTAGACGGAGCTTCTTGATAAAGCGTGCGTTTTACTTTACATACAATACAATATTGAAATTGGTGAAATAAGAGACCCTTTACGAGCAAATGTGTTATAAACGTCAGTAATTATAAATCTATGATCGTGTACCTATGCAATAAAATGTTGTAAAAGTATTGTTTCTCGTTGTAGACGTCCAAAAGCGCGTCCGTGCCCCTGGGCAGCAGTACGCCGGCGGGCGCGGCCCAGAACGCGGGCGGCTCGGCGCGCGCGTCGCCGCTACTGACGCTCAACGGGCCGCACCCGCACTTACACCACCACGCGCTCAACAAGTTAGTACACACACCTTATGGGCCCTCCAAACTCACGCCGAGAACCCCCGAGAACACCCGAGAAGCGTGAATGTGATTAGTTTCTCGCCTTCTCGTTCTCGCGCTCGTCTCGTTTTTTTGCCCGCTACAAATGGTTTCTCGGGCGAGAAAAGAGAAGCGTATCACATTCTCATTAGGTTTCAGTGCGACGTGGAATGTGGAGAGTGGAGAGTGGTTTGAAATAAGATTCACAAACCTTGTTCTATTTCGATGAATTTGTGTCATCCACCATCGCTGGGGCTTTCCTTTTTCATAGTATTATTTTTGATTCTAACATTCACTAGATTGTAGTATTCTAATGCACACAATATCAAAGCTGCTGCACTATCAAAGTCGTCCATTTCACATAACGATCCAGAACGCAAGAGAGAAGATACCATGTAGTTTCTCGGGTCAAGTCTCAGCAAAAAGTTTCGCCGAGACTTCTTGCGTAAGTCTGTAGGACCTATTACATTATATGGATTTTAATTTAAAATTTCAAAACTTACTCATTCTAAAACGACGTTAGTGCAACTGTAGGATTTTGATGGGTTAATGTCACAGGCTCTACAAAAGTCTCAAAAGTAAAAAAAGATGATATAACGGTCAAATCTTTGAAATTTGGGCCATAAATTTGGATGGCAAAGACATTTCCTGTTAATAATAATACGTTGTACAGTCGACCAAATTGAATCATGACCCACCTTAAGATCATTTTCCTACAGTCACTCTATACAAAGTAGGATGAAATTCGCTTGAACGTACATTTCTAAGTAACGAACCTGTTATCAATTTGTTAGACACTGACAGTGTCTAATAAATATGGCTTTTTAGAATATGTTCAGACTACTAATTGACATCTGACACATAACGTCATTTTATTTTTAAAAATATAATAGTTATTCCATTTTCTCAGTAGTGAAAATAGGTTAGATTATGAACGACATCTTATTTAAAATTCCAATTTAGACTTTAGTGCAGTGATAAGAAAGATTAAAATTGCATAGATCTCTGACCCGTAATGACGCATTTTTATTCATATTTAAAACGTACTAAGTGCAACACGCATGATAGCGAAGAAAACCTAACTAAATTTATGATTCTAAAGGAATGATCGGCCAAGTGGGTCATGATTCAGTTGGTTCGACTGTACGTTTATATCTAAATTTTTTTTTAAATTTTATAGTTTACCAAGTAATAAATTTTGAAAAAAGAAGTTAGTGTTCTAGATGACCAACGCTCCAAATGGTTTCGTAATTACATAGCTTGTTTTTTTTTTTGAAATGTTTTCAATGAGGTCCCGTAATGGTATGGCTTTTCCTAATACAACATACATAGTAACATTCCTTTTTGTACCACAATAAAGATGTTTTTTAAATCATCAAAATCGGTCCATCCGTTGCAAAGTTATAAAGAAATTTACGTCAACTGATTTTATTTAATCCGCTGCGCTCTACGGCATGGCTGTGACGTCACCCGGCACTATACGCCCGCTCCGAGTCGCCGCACACTAGGAACTTTGACTCATTTTCATCTCATTTATCTATAACTTCCGTGTTAATAAAGATATTTACATGATTTTTTTTACTTGATAGTCTTGAATGAATATGCTTTTAAATAATGTATATTCCGTGAGTAATAGTTTATTTCTAATACTTAGAAATAATACAGGAATAAGTAGGTAAGTACTTAAAATAATATTTTTTCTCACCTTGACACCATAAAACTTTACTCATCATCATTTCATAAAGTTATAACTTCCGTGTTAATAAAGATATTTATATGATTTTATTCCTGATAATCTTAAATATATTATATACTTTTAAATAATGTATAATTCGTGAGTAAATTTTTATTTTAAATAATTATAAAAATCGAGGAATACTTAGAATTTCTCACTTTGACATAATATATTTAAATGTGTTACGCAGTGAAACCCCAAAAAACATATATGTATCAGTCAAATTATATTGTTATTTCCTAATAAATAAAACTATAACCAGAAATTCAGCAAACGACGGCAAAATCTCTAACAGATAACTTGAGAAAAGAAAATAGCAGACGTAACTACCTATACATTATGATTGCAAATTATTATGTATATTTGGATAAGTAATATTTGACTAAATCAGGGGAATCATAGAAGATAAACATTGTAAACTAAACTAAACTGAGTAAAAAATTTCATTTTTGTTCAGCAAAGTACCTACACAATCCAAGATTTTGAAAATTGTATGTGTAGTTTTGATAATATAAAATCATACATCATACAATCGCCATCATATAATCGAAATTACACTTAATTATTTTAGTAAGCTACTATCTATATCTAGCTGTAGTACTAGCTTTTGCCCGCGACTTCGTCCGCGTGGAATAGTTATTTTGGGCTGCATTTTTGGGACTTTGGATTTCCATACGACCTTCCATCACCCATTTCATCCTTGTGAGGATAAAAGGTCAAGATTTCATCTATTAGGGAAAAAAACAATGCCTAAATTGTAATTTTGACGAACGTCCATGCAAACTTTCATCTCTCATATCAACCCTTTCAAGCCTTTTTTCGAAATAAAAGGTAACCTATGTCCTTTCCCAGCGTCTAGTCAATATATGTACAAAATTTCATCAAAATCGAAGCAGCGAAAGCGTGATTTTGCTTAGTCTTACATACAACCTTTCATCCCCAAACACGTCAAACTTTAAAAGATATTACTTGTCAAGAGCCTAAATTCAAAGTTTCATGTTATAATCTTCAATAATGAATTCATCCCCAAACACGTCAAACTTTAAAAGATATTACTTGTCAAGAGCCTAAATTCAAAGTTTCATGTTATAATCTTCAATAATGACGAACTCCCATACAAACTTTCGACCCTTATTTCAACCCCTTCATGCCCTTTTTTACAAATAAAGGTAGCTTATATCCTACAAAAATATACTAAACCTAAGGTCTAGTATATGTTGTATTACCTAATTTTAATAAAATCGAAGGCGTGAAAGCGTGACTTTTGGACTTCGATACGAACTTTCATCCCCACTCGGATCAAAATTTTTCAAAAACGCTAAAATAAATATTTATTTCTTTTTTATCAAGTTCCAAAATTCAAGATTCATAGCTTTTCTTTAAAAATGATGAACTTCCATACAAAATTTCATCTCTTATTTCAACCCATTCGAGCCCTTTTTCGCAATAAAAGGTAGCCTATCTATTTGTTATTCTGATGTATGAGCTATATTATTACAAATTTTAATTAAAATCCATTCCGTAGGTTTTGAGCTAAAAGACATAGAGACGTATCTACGCTCGCATACTTCTTTCACCATCCGATCCATACAAACTTTCGTGTTTATAAATTAGTAGGATTGCTCAAACTGCACTAAATTATCACTAAACCTCTTGAATAGGCTTTGTCCACCACTATAACATCAAAAAAACAATATGTATAGTATTTAATACGATATGTTTGCAAGAAACGCTGCGCGCGGGTACAGTCGGCAGTGATGTAGTGCCGAGTGACGTCACACGCCTGCCAGGAGGCCGCTTGGCGGAACGATCCGTTTTTTCGTCACAACTTCGTCAATTTTCATCGTAGAAAAAAAAATTTGGTACCATTTTTTTTGATTTTTAATTGTCTACAAAGCTACATTCATAGTTAAAATCGTTACGGATCCTCATTACTATACTTACATCCGGTACCGAAAGGAAAACGCACCCAGCTGGTGAGGAAGCCGCCTACGGCTGACGACCATATCAACACAACGTTGTAACATTACTTCACTACAGCAGAAAAAAAAGTTATCACGCCACATCTGACCAGAAAGTGGTATTTTCCGCCCGCTTGCAAATCCCACTTCCTGTACTCCTAGTATGAGTTTTGATAGTTTTCGTGCTCAATCATACGTATCGTCTATTTTCATACATTGCCCACTGTTTCTGATAGTTTACGCTAGATGTCCACTAGGCAATATATGAAAAGAGACGATACGTTTGATCGAGCTCGAAAGCCAACAAACCCCTAGTATGGAGGGGTACTGTGGTCAGAGGGTCCAATTTTGGACTTACCTCGGGTGGTGAAAAAGAAAGTCCCAGCAGTAGAATTTTAAAGGGTGTGATGTTGTGTATTAGCGGGCGAGCGAGCGAAGCGTCGACGGCGAGCGGCGCGGCGAGCGTGTGCAGCGCCAGCTCCAACTGCGGGGCGGTGGTGGCGCCCGCCTGCACCGCCTCGCTCAAGAGTATGGCGCAGGAGGCCGTGCAGCGGGCGGGGCTCGACACGCACCAGGTACACACTATACTAGAGCGAGCTCAACTGACGCCCGCCTGCACCGCCTCGCTCAAGAGTATGGCGCAGGAGGCCGTGCAGCGGGCGGGGCTCGACACGCACCAGGTACACACTATACTAGAGCGAGCTCAACTGACGCCCGCCTGCACCGCCTCGCTCAAGAGTATGGCGCAGGAGGCCGTGCAGCGGGCGGGGCTCGACACGCACCAGGTACACACTATACTAGAGCGAGCTCAACTGACGCCCGCCTGCACCGCCTCGCTCAAGAGTATGGCGCAGGAGGCCGTGCAGCGGGCGGGGCTCGACACGCACCAGGTACACACTATACTAGAGCGAGCTCAACTGACGCCCGCCTGCACCGCCTCGCTCAAGAGTATGGCGCAGGAGGCCGTGCAGCGGGTGGGGCTCGACACGCACCAGGTACACACTATACTAGAGCGAGCTCAACTGACGCCCGCCTGCACCGCCTCGCTCAAGAGTATGGCGCAGGAGGCCGTGCAGCGGGCGGGGCTCGACACGCACCAGGTACACACTATACTAGAGCGAGCTCAACTGACGCCCGCCTGCACCGCCTCGCTCAAGAGTATGGCGCAGGAGGCCGTGCAGCGGGCGGGGCTCGACACGCACCAGGTACACACTATACTAGAGCGAGCTCAACTGACGCCCGCCTGCACCGCCTCGCTCAAGAGTATGGCGCAGGAGGCCGTGCAGCGGGCGGGGCTCGACACGCACCAGGTACACACTATACTAGAGCGAGCTCAACTGACGCCCGCCTGCACCGCCTCGCTCAAGAGTATGGCGCAGGAGGCCGTGCAGCGGGCGGGGCTCGACACGCACCAGGTACACACTATACTAGAGCGAGCTCAACTGACGCCCGCCTGCACCGCCTCGCTCAAGAGTATGGCGCAGGAGGCCGTGCAGCGGGCGGGGCTCGACACGCACCAGGTACACACTATACTAGAGCGAGCTCAACTGACGCCCGCCTGCACCGCCTCGCTCAAGAGTATGGCGCAGGAGGCCGTGCAGCGGGCGGGGCTCGACACGCACCAGGTACACACTATACTAGAGCGAGCTCAACTGACGCCCGCCTGCACCGCCTCGCTCAAGAGTATGGCGCAGGAGGCCGTGCAGCGGGCGGGGCTCGACACGCACCAGGTACACACTATACTAGAGCGAGCTCAACTGACGCCCGCCTGCACCGCCTCGCTCAAGAGTATGGCGCAGGAGGCCGTGCAGCGGGCGGGGCTCGACACGCACCAGGTACACACTATACTAGAGCGAGCTCAACTGACGCCCGCCTGCACCGCCTCGCTCAAGAGTATGGCGCAGGAGGCCGTGCAGCGGGCGGGGCTCGACACGCACCAGGTACACACTATACTAGAGCGAGCTCAACTGACGCCCGCCTGCACCGCCTCGCTCAAGAGTATGGCGCAGGAGGCCGTGCAGCGGGCGGGGCTCGACACGCACCAGGTACACACTATACTAGAGCGAGCTCAACTGACGCCCGCCTGCACCGCCTCGCTCAAGAGTATGGCGCAGGAGGCCGTGCAGCGGGCGGGGCTCGACACGCACCAGGTACACACTATACTAGAGCGAGCTCAACTGACGCCCGCCTGCACCGCCTCGCTCAAGAGTATGGCGCAGGAGGCCGTGCAGCGGGCGGGGCTCGACACGCACCAGGTTTATCACACTTTATTTATTTACTAGCTTTTTCCCGTGACTTCGTCCCCGTGGAATAGTTAAATTTTTAGCAATCATACACTATGTTTCGAATAAATTTACGTATAGACACTGACAGATTTGTTAGGACTTCCATACGAACTTTCATCTCATACTTCATCCCCATGTGGGTCGAAGTTTTAAAAACGCTAGAATAGATAGTTATTTATTCTTTGTAAAGTGCCTAAATTCTTCGTGATTTATATTCAAGTCTTGAAAATTTGTGAGGATTTTGATCTCTAGACGAATAACATCCAGGCACTTCACACATAACCAAATTGAATTGCGTTCGATAGATAACCATTTCTCCGTAAATTTAGTTTTTACAAAAATAAGCAAAAATATTATTTAGTTTACAGCTGTCTTTTGAATTGACAGGCAGTCTTAAGTGTCTTGCGTGTACGTGAATGGTCTCGTCTACGTATCTCTCTCTAATATACGCGTTAGTATGCTATCAATACTATATAAATTCTCTCTTACATTGCGGATCTATAGTTCCTATTATCTAAAGCTGTATTGTTGTTCCAGAGCGGCAGACGAGGCGCGTCCCTAGCACAAGCGCACATACCCCCGTTATTGGGCGTCGCGCCGCTGGGACCGCTACCACTGAACTCGGTCAGTACTTACACGGTTAAGGCTGATTTACACATGGTGAGTAACTGACTCGAAAATTCGAGGAGTCTCTGTTGACTCGGTTCTGACTGAAATTGATTTGGAACCAGTACAGCAATATCGCGTGAGCGCTGAATTCAATATTTTATACTAACTGCATGTAAACGGTGTGGTCAGTACTCGGCGCCTGGTACTGGCTTGTTACTTACCTTGAGTAAATCTGGCTTTACTCTTTTAGTTTATCATTTATAGCAGATTATAGACTTTTCGTACGAGGTGTTTGATGGCGCTGCGGTCGTGCGTTCTTCGTAATGATCTCAAAAGCTAAGCAACCAAGTACGAGGTCTGTACTCAGATGGGTGACCGAAAAAATTTCAACACGATCTTCCTCCATGGTTATGCACGTTAACGAAGGTTATGCACATTAAGCTGGTGGTCCCAGGTGCTGTCGAAAGATGGTAACCGTTCCCAAGGAGGTTTGGCGTCATGTAAGCGACCGGCCGTAAAATCTGATGCCCAAATTTGTCGATATCAAGACAGTGCGCTGACCCCAAATATGTAGGAGCAGGGTAGCAGAAAGAAGACAGAATTTTGTTAAGACGACATGATCTAGCTCAAAGGACCATTTTTAGGGCAAGACGACCGTGGCAAAATAGTATTTGAACTGCATCCGCAATATGATCTTTATTACTAAGACAGTAAAGTCGTATGTTGAGACACGAGATGATCCGGCTCGAAGGACCATTTTGGTGAGACGAACATGGCAAAATAATATTTGAACTACGTCCGCAATATGATTTTTATTACTAAGACGGCTAAGTCGTATGTTGAGACACGAGATGATCCGGCTCGAAGGACCATGGTTAGGGCCAGACGACGTAGCAAAATAATATCTGAACTGCCATTTGCATTACTTTGTAGCTCCATTGCTGACTAGTAATATTTCCGTTGCAGGAACACCAGCTACAATTCCAGATGATGGAGTCATCGTTCTACCACATGCCACACCCGTCCGACTCGGAGCGGACGAGAGTTTATCTCCCAAGAAATATCTGCCAAACGCCAGTTTACTACAACCAGGTTAGTTGAAAACTGTTGATCATAAAATCTGTTGGTTTACTCTAAAATGGCAGAGGTGGCCAACGGAAAATTCACTTTACGGATGAAAGTAACTTTAATTAGGTTACCTAACTAAGGTATGAACCATTCCTATAGCCAGTTTCCTATAAGAAATTATAGGTTTTGGATACTGTTTTTTGGGAAAATCTCTGTAAAATAAATAAATAAAATCTCTGTAAAATAGATATTTCAGGAATCTCATTTCTCTTTGTACGGAACCCTCGGTTGGCGAATCCGACTCTCACTTGTCTGGTTTTATTTTTAACGAAGGTAAATCTATTGACGGATCCATACCACACGCTGGCCTAAACATCCTTGGATAAGTAGGGAAGGCCTTGTGTCCCTCCATTGGGTCGAGTTGGAAAGGCTGTTGTGATGACTCTGAACTTGAGCAAGTTCGATAAAGAATAAATGTATACAAACCAAATGTCATTTTGTATAGGTTTGTCCATTTCACTCGCTACCTTTCTTGCTCATCGCTCATACAAAAATATACGTAGCCTTGTTATGCCGGCAGAGTAGAATAGCATCACCCCATATCCTCCAATGGGTGTCGTAGAGGGCGACGATCACCTTATACTCCGCCACCAATCCGCATTGGGCAAGCGAGGTGGACTACTGAATCCAGGGCGGTTTGCTGGCTTAACATGCCCTTCTTTTTTACGCATTTCATACTTATGGAGGGTTTACATGGGCCGATTTTAGACGGCCGGCAAGTCACCTGTCGGACCGCTGGTTAAAATCTAATCGCCACCCCATTTACACCAGTCGATAAAAATCTTAAGCTACTTATTTCCGAAAAAAATGTTGAGCAGAGTGGGTGCTGAAACACCTCATTCATGCGGCTGTCTATACCTTGCAATTCCACTGCAAATGACGATTTACTTTACACATTTTAGGCACAGCAGAAGTCGGATGCTAGTATAGTTTAGGGTTTGCGCGGCTATACCTGCGGCCTTGCCGAATTGCCATTTGCACAGTCGATTTTTGCCGTGCCTGCCTCCATCGACCATTTGATGACCTTTTTACAGCGGAAATTACCTAAGGCCGCAAGTCAGATAGAAAAGGCGTAAGTCGAGGACGCGACGCAGTCTCGCCATAGGTCTTGCCCTCTGAACTGTGTTCGTAAGGCATGGCAACTCGTCTTTTCATTTCGTCCGCGCCCTGTCCCTTCTGTATGTTTTGCGTTGCGACCTTTTATACGTTTTGTATGAAAGTACTTTAAAGGAGCGAGTGTGCGCCCCGTCTTCTGTCTGTCCTGCACCTAGGTGTTTACATTTTACTAGGAAAGTGGATACACGATAACATACGTCGCATTGCTCATCATTAGTAATGTGTTCGTTTTCCGTTTCAGGTGCTGCTACCGCACTCTGACTCCGTGGAGTTCTTCCAGCGGCTGTCGACGGAGACGCTGTTTTTCGTGTTCTACTATATGGAGGGCACGAAGGCGCAGTACCTGGCCGCCAAGGCGCTCAAGAAGCAGAGCTGGAGGTTCCACACCAAGTACATGATGTGGTTCCAGCGCCACGAGGAGCCCAAGGTCATCAACGAGGAATATGAACAAGTATGTACAATCTTTATTTTATCTTAAAACACTCCTGAGAGGCTACAAATACATTTCATGGCCCTGCGTGTCCACGCGCACTGTGAGACCTCCTAGTGGGTAATGTTTGCAAATAACGGGTGTTAATAACGAGCCCAAACTGTTCCGCAGGGCACATACATCTACTTCGACTACGAGAAGTGGGGCCAGCGGAAGAAGGAGGGCTTCACGTTCGAGTACAAGTACTTAGAGGACCGCGACCTCAACTGAGCGCACATTGCTGCAGGCCGGCCCTCGCCGCGGCGACTAGTTCAGGTTGCTACAGACAAACATGTGATATTGATATAGGTGCCCGCGGCCTCGGACCACAGGGGCGGCCGCCACTAGTCGCCGCCGGCGCCGCCGCCCCTTAACACTTCCTTCCCGTTTGTCGGACGCTCCAGGGGCACCAAGCTATTCCACTTGTGTGTTCTATCAAATGTTCCATGCGATTAAATTCGGAGATCCGACACCCGAGCTCGTTCCCATTTTTTGGGACTCTGACCCGGATTCTAATCGGATATTACAGTGGTGGTACATTTTCTACGACTTGTCTGACACCGATTTTGTGTCGACGTCATAAAAAGTGTTTTATCCGATTAAAATTCGGGTCCGACACCCGACCAATGGGAGCGAGGAACAACCCTGCCGCCGACTCGCACCGACGATGCCGGTTAACCCGTTTTAATATCCAGAACGAGTCACTCTAGTTTAGAGCAGAATCAGAAACGCTCAGCCACTTAACCAAACCTGTCATTTTGCTCAGCCAATGGACTGGGAGATCTCCCTTTGTATATTGAAGCGAAGTGCGCACTGCATGCAGGCAGTGGCGTGCAGTACGCGACTGCAGCTAACCGGCGTGTGAGCGAGACGGCAGCAGTGTTGCCGTCGCAATGCCGTCGACATCCCGACGACGTCCGAGCGTGGACGCCTCGCGGTTCGAGGTTCGCCGGGCGATTTGTTTTAATCTTGTGTATAGCAATTCGGAATAGTTTGGAATTAATTTAAGTGCTAACTCGCGCGTACAAGTCGTGTACAAATGTAATAGTGGAGTCGCGGGGTCCCACTGCGAGCCGACCGGTCAGTTCGTAGGCGCGCCGTTGTGACAGTATTCTGTGAAGCCGCAGCGTTCCCGGTGGGATTCTCTCGCGGTTTCACGAGACATTAGCTTTATTGTCTTTTGTGATAAAGATTGTAAAAATGTTTGTTTTATAAACTGCGTGGCATGTATAAATTTTGAATCTTTTGTATACTTGGATATTTGCAATCGTGTATCGCGAGAGATGCCGGCACTCGGCCCCCGGACTGTGTGACGATGCTGCATTTACACTGAACAAACGACTGCGTGCGAGCCACTGCCGCGCTGGACGACGGTCGAGTAGATTACGGAATATTTAAATTGTACTTATTTATTTTGTGATACTGAGTGCCGCGAGGCCGGGGGTCGGGTCGGTTGTCGTCGGCTGTCGTCGGCGGTCGTCGGCGGTCGTCGGCAGTCGTCGGCGGGTCGGGTCGCGGCGGGGGTCGACGTGGCGAGCGATCTCGTTTATTCCGTGCGTAATGTTGATAGTTTTCACTTTTGTAAAAAGTCTATCGTGAGAGATGAAATGGTAAATAATAATTTAAAAAATTATCTGTACAGTTCTATTTGTATAGAAATAATAAATAACGATTAAAAAATTTAAAACATGTTGTGATTTCTTCTTACGCTTAGTTTTAAGTGTGCCCGGACGCCCCGAGCGCGGTTCTCGCATTTCTTTTTTAATTTATTTTTTTATTGAAAGAAATGACTGTTTACTTTTTAGAATAAATTGTAAGAAAGCATTTTAAAATTTTGTTTGTTTGATAATTGAAAAAGGTAACCCGATTCTATTAAGTTTTGTCCTAGATCAAAATTATCATTGGCATAAAAGAGTGGAAAGTCTGTATATATTAGTACTTACTCCAATATTTATGGTATAATTCTAGATACTGCTAACTTATCAGATTAATTACAGCAGAATTTTCTTATTTTTCTACGTTTTTATTACATAATTGTTTTTTATATTTTGCTGCACACATTCAACGGCATATTGAGTCACAACTTGGTGGACTTATCTAAAAACAATTTTGTGCGAGTGAAATAGTAATTAACTAATAAGGTATACTATATACAAGCAACATACATATTTCTATGAAAAAGCTCTTAACTCTACATGCTCTGCGATTGACATTTTAATGATTCCACATATCGGTCGTCAGACAGACATGAAGACGACTCGACTCTGAGCTAGAGAGAGAGAGAGGCTAGTAATGCAATAAGCGCGATTTTGAACGCATTGTCGCACTCAACTTATGTGCCATCGTGATGCGAATGCGACTGGTGTAATGCATATTAACTTTTTGGTATTAAAAAATGGTTTTTATTGCTTTATAGGATTTAGCGTCCCGATCAGGTTCAAATCGGGACGCGAGACCCCTGAAAATCGGGATGTCCCGCGTAAATCGGGACGCCTGGCAACACTAGTTACAGGGCACTATGCCACAAACCACATGTTCAACAAAATGCAAATTTCGACAACATCGAATTGCAGAGCATGTGGACACGACCGAGATTCCATGGAACACCTGCTGCGTGACTGCTATTCCATAGCCTGGATAAGAAAGAATATCCTGGGAATAACCTATCCAAGGCAAGAGCACTACAGGCTCTTCAAGCCCATGTACATAGTTAGGCTGATGGCTTACGTATTCAAGGAACCACAAGAGTAAAGGGAAAAGGGAGACAAAAGATCCTGTTGGCTCGAAGTCCACCGTGAGGAGACTCATGGTCCTATCATAAGAAAATGGTCTACAAATATAGATAGCCAGCATCGCAGTTTATATCGCATTACTCGGAGACGAAACGCACTAGGCGCAACTGAACTGCAGCGGAAGAGCGCGGCAAATATTGTTTCTATGTAATTCCGATCTATGCCGATCTATCTCATGCGCAGTTCCGCCTAGTGCGGTCTAGCCTTTAGGTAACCAGACAGCAGCTGCACATCGGAGGCGATATCAAGAAACCTTGCGTTGGTAAGTTCTTGAAAGAAAAGCAATGGGCGTCCCTATTGCTTTTCTTTGTCTGAGTAAAATATAATAATTCTATGAAGTCTGTCCGATTACCAAAATACGTATTTATTGCCAAATCAAGTCAGCAAATATTTAAAACGATATAGGTAGAGTATCTTAGATAGTTCAGGCGTTTCGTAAACAGTGTAGGAAGGGGCGTAACTTCACACGACATTTCAACGCACTGTATCAGCGTCATTATTTGTTTACATGATAAAAGACAAAAATCGTGTCCAATATTTTTACGTGTATTATATCTGACGGAGTAAACGGATAGTTATTTACGTTACTGTCATTATAACCCTAAAAACTCGATGGGAAGAACTAATAATTAATTGTGAATTCTCTTTGCCAAGGCCGAGTATGAACTGTTGTTCATATCGGACACCTTTGCTTTGTCAAGTCCCTTTAGCCGATCCATCGTAGTGGAATCAATACTGCAAATGAGGTGTAGAGAATTAAAAAAATACACCTGAAATGTACAGGTGTTGTTTTTATAGTTTTAGCGGGTTCAGAAAAAAGCGATATTATTCTTTAAATGGACTTTAACTGATTTTGGAAAATAAAGAATAGTAGTAAAAATATATACGCGTTTGAAACGCAAAAATTATTCCATAAAGAATAGTTTCCTTTCAATTTTTAATCAGTTGCCATCAATAATTTACTTTCTCTGTAGCTGCAGTTTATACCACATATTAATGTATTATTTCAAGGGAGTAAGGTCAAAATTGGCTTGCAAATGAATTTTCCTGTTTTTATATTACCTACCTAGTCATAAAAATAGGATAAAACTTCACTAAAAATATATTCTTGGAATTATAAATAAAATTATAAGAAAATGTAAAAAAAAGTCATAACTTTTAATCAATCTATATATTTATTCATCGTTTCTTTCTCTTGCCGCCATGTTTGCCGTGCTTGCCCTTGATCCGGCGGCGCACGCCCGCGGCTTCCTCGGTGTCGTCATCGGAGTCTGCTCCTCCTCGCTTCTTGCCTTTAGTGCCCTTTTTGTCTTCCAACTCTTTCATTTCCTGAAGAAAATGAAAACACATACTTTAATATAAAAATCAATTACGATTTAGGGTGCGTTCCAAAACGATCTCAATTTACTCGGGGTAGAGTAAATGGTAGCTCACTATTGGTCGTTATTAAAAAGCGCTTTCACCATTGGTTAGTTTTGTTAAACTATAGTTAATTTACACCAATTAGAAAGCTTTCTTACGCTGTCTACTTGGCTTCACCTGGTTTTGGAACGCACTCTTAGTTGCTCAGAGTACCTAGCTAAATTAACGAAGTTGAATTATTGAAGTGAAACTTCTTAAGCACCATTGTGATTTTAAAATTTATTGAAACGAAATAGTGACACCAAAAAATTTACGACGCATAGAAGTTTATTGTTCAACATTTAACAACCATTTGGGCTAATATGAAACATCCACTGCTTCTCATATCACTTTTTTTTCACTTCTGCCGTGTGGGAATTGCACACACGGGCTTTTTTTAAATAACATCATTGGTCTAAAATAAACTTTTGTATTGAATTTTATACCTAGACTTCAAATGAGAACGGGGGAGGGAAAGTAATATAGCAGCGATGCCGCACTACAATTTCTTTCGTTAATAGCTATATAATTATAAGATTAGAAATAGGTAAGTACAGATAATCAAGTTGTAACATTATGCCATAGACAAAAGATCAAAATCGCTATACAGTACCGTACTTGAAACTAAAAAAAATAAGTTGATTTGGAATATTAATTATATCACGAAAAATACTAAAATCACGAATGATATACCTATTGGGAAAAAAAATGTGTTTTATAGAAAACAAAAATTCCATTGACGTATCTATTCAGCTACTTCACCACTCATCCACTAAATCTACCACCCAGAGTTCTTATAAAATTAGCAACTAGTAAATAACTCACAATATTGGTGAGTCTCTGAGCCTCGGCGACTCGTTCTTGCAGCACCATGACCTCGTTCTCCTCGGTGCGGTACAGCGGCAGCTGCTTGCCGATCAGCTGTTCGATGCGCTGGTACAACTCCACGTCGTACTGCACACAATTAATATATTAGGATTCGTTGGTTCTTGTCAGATACGATACATATGTATATGTGAACTCGTCTATTACTTCCAGTCGTATAGGGTGTCCATCCAGGCGAGATAGCGGTTGGTGGTGTGTTTGAGATTTAAGGTCGGAATGGGAACGCCTTCTTTTTTTATACTATGAACTTACGGAACGGCGGATACGGACCGTGAGGCATCGCCCTTTTTACTTTATCGTATACGTAGTCTATAGGAAGTCTTGTAATCGTCAAAAAATTTACACGTTTTGGACCTCCCGGAGTACAAGAAAGCTGTTTTTGGAATTATGTCTGTGTGTGTGTCTGTGCGTTAGCACTATAACTCGAGTATGCTTTATCTTATTGCAACCAAATTTAACATGCATGTATAACATCAAAATATAAAGTTTCTATCAACTTTTGAGCCGTCGATCACGAACGTTAAGCAACCAAGTGCGCGGTCGGTACTCGGATGGGTGACCAAAATTTAACATGCATGTATGACATCAAAATATAAGGTTTCTATTAACTTTTGAGTCGTTTCCAGTATACGAGAAAGTCAAGGGGAGACCACTCCCGATTTTTTTATTTCGAGCTGATAACTGTGTGTTTGATCGTTACCATAGCATGAAACTGAGAAATTATATATATCCTCAATATCATACCTCAGCAATTAATTGTAATTTCAACTTTTTAGGTCTTGTTACTGCGTGACAATTAAATAAACTTAGTTCGTAGTTCTGCAAGCTAAACAGACATCTCTACAATATGAGAATAAAAGATGCTGATGCTTGCAGATTCCGTGAACAGGCGCGTGAAACATCAATGCACCTCCTGTGCTCTTGCGAACCTCTCATTCACAAAAGAAGCCGACATTTGGGGAGACACATTCTCAATCCAAGCTGGGAATATCTTATCATTTTTAGGTAGTGCCCAGCTAAAGGAGTACTAAGACCTCAATAGGACAATATTTACTTGGAGGCTAGTCATAATAGATCTTTACAGGTCGCAGTGACGCAAACATCCCATAATATATAGTTCGTATTTAGCCGCCATAGCCGCGACGCGTGCTTAATAACCAATTAATTTATCCATAAATATTATTACCATTGTTACCATCACTACCATATAATTAACCATAATAATTACCATATTCTGTAAACACATTAACACATATTATTACTTCTAACAAAAGACTTCATTTCATCTCCAACGTAATCAAAGTGGACTGAAAGCCAACCAGTAAGCTAGAGGTCCCCTTTTCAGTGCTACTTTTATTGCTTCGACCCTTAGTGGCAATTGACCCGTACTCGGGAGAGCATCGCGCGTTCTGCGTACGCGTATACCAAAATCGTAATTTCATCGCTACTGCTCAGCGTTTATTTCGATCGAACGCGCAGTGCTCCAAGCGAGAACAGCATTAGAAGATGGATAGAAATTTTCAAGAATACTAGTTCAACGGTTCAAATCCCAAACAGAAGCTATTTGCGTACGGTTAGAAACGAAGAAATCATTGAAGAAGTGAGACAATCAATACGTCGAAATCAATCTATAAACGTACAATGTAAAAACCGAAAATATAATCAGGATTAAGGCCGTGACGTGAAAATGTTTAGTGAGAAAATGACACCAGATATCTTTTGAATTGACGTACCTGTGACACAAAGGTAATGGCTTTGCCAGCGCGGCCGGCGCGGGCGGTGCGGCCCACGCGGTGGATGTAGTCCTTGCTGTGCAGCGGGATGTCCAGATTGACCACCACGTCCACGTGCGGGATGTCCAGACCTCTGCACAACAATACCGCGGGATTACGAACTTATTTCTCATAAGCAGGCGCCATACATATAATCGAATACGCAAATATCTATACAAAGTTGCGAAGTGTGGCACGGCCATTTGTGTATTTTTGCAAAGTTTGATCACACATTCGTAGTTACCATCATGACTTGTCAAGATTGCTTTTAGCACCAAGGTATTTTAATCTCACGGATGCGGATGATCCATGACTGTTTGTGTAGATGTATGCACATCGTCTTGTGTGTGTCAGTGGCGGCAATGAGTGCTCCCGCAACATAGTATGGTGTTAGAAAAAATGCACTGAAAAAAATCGACCTGCCTCAGGCGGGAATCGAACCCAGCATCTTCCGCAATCTGAGCGGCTGCGTTAACTACTACGCCAATGAGGCTATGCTTTCGCTGTCGAAATTTGTCAGTGCTTGGTGCTTATGTTCTTATGGTAAACATTGTTTCATCAAATCTTTGAAATTTGCACTTCTAAGATCCGAATGAAATATTTTTGCAAATATTTGACGCTCAGTTAAGATGAAACTACCTTATAATATGGAATAATTTTTTCGTATACAAACGCGTAAATATTTTTAATATTAGAAAAAAACTTCTAATATTAAAAATATTTACGCATTTGTAGAATTAATTTCACCATACAAATAGTTCGGTCGCTAGTACGAGAGATAAACTATTGCGCTAGCCACCCTCGCCTTGCCGACCTGCAAGGTGCTTCTTGACGCCTCATTTGAATGAACCAGGCTTGTAGGAATGAGGGAACATTTGTGTGGCAGTGAATTCTATTTGTTGATTGTGCGACAAAGAAACGAGTTGCCAAATCTGCCACGTGCTGGCTTACGTTGTCACCGTGGCAATGATAGCCACAGTGACAACGTAAGCCAGCACGCGTAGTCCTTAAAAGGAAGGGAGATGGTGGGATTAGGGGAAAAAGCTCCTCGGAGCATTCGCCGTGGTACAGACGGTAGAACGCGCTCAATGACGCAACACCGCATGTTTGACAACAAAGCATTTCCTTGTAAGCAACAATTTAGTCAAGCTAATTGAATACTAATTAACCTCACCTGGAAGCCACGTCGGTACAGATCAGAATAGAGCGCGATTTATTCTTGAACTTGTTGAGGGCTGCGAGACGTTTGTTCTGAGACATTTGCCCGTGCAGCGGCACAGCCCCAAGACCCAGGTTCCGCAGTAGTAGCGCCGCTCTAAGCGCGCCTGCGCACGTTGCCACGAAAACTATGAACGAGTTGCCCGCTAACTCGTTTAGTATGTGCACTAGGTATACGTCCTGGGAAGAAACACTCAGTTGGTATAATCAAGTAAATATACAAGGTGTAAAAAACTTAAGACAAAACCGAAGTCTTCACCGATCTGGACTGAAAATATTCATGTCTTAGCAACTCGGCAGTTGGAGAGTTTTCGAGTCTGCTCTGGACATTTTGCGCCGAAGTTTAACATGTGCTAAAAATTGTATGTACAATGTATATTTACGTACGGTCCATAGTCGCATCGACATTCACAATTATATCATCTACGGGTGTGGGAGTCCGTTTCAACGCAGATAAAACAGTTTAAGGGCAGAGCTATGTGAATCTGCCTCGCACGGCGTTTAGCCGCCGTAGGTCGATCAGGCCTCGCGTCTTCTCCGGCCCTTGCGGCCACCACCTTTCCATTATCAATATTAAATAGAGGTAAAAAATTAAGTTTGTTTGTAGCAAGTAAAATCTGATCTTGAAAATGCTTTTAGCAATGTATTACGAATGAACTTTCACTGTGGACACAGGATACTTTTAATCCTGGTATACCAATGCGAATGTGTAAGGTGTAACCAAGTGATACATAACACTCTATACTCGACCTTTTTATGTCTGTAATAGTACGAATGAATAAATAGCCCAAGTATATTTCTTTAAATAGTATTAGCAATATTAATAACCAAATTACATAAAGAATTGCACTTACTTTATATTTAACTGGAATGAAGACATAGTACTGTTGGAGCTTCTCAACTGTCTGGTACTTTGTGGACACCTCCACTTTGACAGGGTCTTGTAGGGAAGCGCGTTGTAGTTTCTGCACCTTCTTGGTCATCGTGGCTGAGAACAGGTACGTGCGACGCTCACGAGGGATCACTCTCAGGATCTTGTCAACCTCCACTTCGAAATCCATATTAAGAATGCGGTCAGCTTCATCCATGACCTATTAGGAATGCAACATAAATGATTTTGGGCGGTTGCAAGTTAGTGGTAATAACTTGTGTGTAGTAACTATTACCAAACATGTATAAGAATATGCTACCCTTACAATTTCGAATTGATACTATGTTATAGAACTATTGTTTGTTTCTACTGCTCTATAATTGTTATAGATTAGAGACCCAATTATATTTTAAAAGATATTCAACATTTTTTCCATAGTGAGTGGTGTGAAGTTCGATAAGCTGAGACGCAAAAAAATTAAAACACCCAACAAATTAAAAGCTTATGATTCCTTACGTCACTTAGCGTATGCTGCCTTAACATCATGACTGTGTTCTAAAACAGCGCGAAGCTTTACAATCGTTGCTTCGGGATCTTTTGCAATGGCCTCATAAATCTCAAATTTCTTATGAGGGCTTGCGCGAGAAAGTTGAAGATTTATTACTAAGTGGTGAAGTGTTTAAAGTTTCATCAGAGTTGCTACAACTCACATGTGGCCACTGACCTGAGACCATACAATAAGAAGAGATGGTATAATCAACTTTGCTCATGATCCTCTCACCAAAGTTGCATTGCGTATAGTTCCAGCTTCATGTCCACATTTATTCAATGCCGAGGCTCTAACTACGGTACTCAAAAAAGCAGGAGGAGTGGAAAAGCCTTTCTACCCTTAAGGAAGTAAGGCACTAGTGCTCCAGTTCCGCAATCTATTTCGAGCAGGCCTGTACGCCACCCTTCGCAGGTGTAGGCAAGTCATAAAGGACCCTTGCAGGGTACTTCTCACGGATGTTGTGGCTTAATGCGACGAACGAAATGAGCGCGACACGCCGTTACTTTCGACCCACAGGGAGTCGAGGCGACTACTTAGTATATCAAATCCTGGAAGCATCTGGGTGCACCGCCATTTCTATTAAAGATCATAAATATCATTCCTTCTTCGTCCGCGCGGCTCAACTATGGAATCGGCTACCTTTTCATATCCAAGAGATCGGCTTCACTAATGCTTTTAAGTTTAAATTAAAAAAAAACACTTTCGGTTGCATTCATCTTAGTGTCTATTTTGAATACATTTAAATTTTTAGTCAATCTATCACACATTTTAATGTAGTTTATTAAATATATTTATTAGTAGTATTTATTCTATGTATATTAGCTTATTTTGTATTGTATTAAATTATAAATGCATTAGTATTAGATTGTAAATGCATTTTATGTAGTAAGATAATGTTTCTAGTCTCGAAAGGCGACAGCACGCACCGTCCTATTTCAATCTTTCTTACCTAAACAAATACATTATTACAGAGAAATTTCGTCTCATAAATCTACCACGAATTACCGATTTTTGTACAGTCACGAGACTGGCTATGCAAAATAGACCCTTCACAAGCTTACCTTTGTCTGAGTATATGCCCATCACAAAGACATTTCCTACATCTAATATGCAAAGAAAAACTGCTAGAAATGACATGTCTATCTTTTGGCCTGAGGACGGCCGCAAAAGTATTAGCTTGCCTGAGCAATTGGGTGGCGCAAAGGCTGAGAAAGATTGGTTTACGAATTATCGTCTATTTGGACGATTTTTCTCCTGGTCCATCAAGATCGCGTAAGTTCGCATTCTCCTAGCTAGATAAATTTATCTATCGCAAGCACCGAGATATTGTAATTTACAATATCTCGGTGCTTGCGTACTGCCAGCCCCGTTTTCCATTTACAACCTAAAGCCTTTATTACTTACTAAGTATTTTAGAGCCTTTAAATTGAATCCCTTTGTGTTCTCAAGATGGTCAACCAACCGGCCCGGGGTGGCTATAATGATGTGAGGCTTCTTTGACAGCATCAGTGCTTGAGCGACCATGTCCATGCCACCCACTATCACAGCGCACTTCACACCTATGCTGGCACCTGCAGTATTAAACTTACTTGTATTTATGGAATAATTTTATTTTTGCGTTTACAAACGCGTAAATATAATACTAGAAAAATGCACTGAAAAAAATCGACTTGCCTCAGGCGGGACTCGAACCCGCACCTTCCACAATCCGGGTGGACGCGTTGACTAATTTCGCCACCGAGGCACTGCTTTTCGCTGTCGAAATTTGTCAGTGCTTGGTGCTTATGTTTTTATGGTAAACATCGTTTCATCAAATCTTTGAAATTTGCACTTCCAAGACCCGAACGAAATATTTTTGCAAATATTTGACGCCCAGCTAAGATGAAACTACCTTACATTATGGAATAATTTTATTTTTGAGTTTACAAACGCGTAAATATAATACTAGAAAAATGCACTGAAAAAAATCGACTTGCCTCAGGCGGGACTCGAACCCGCACCTTCCACAATCCGGGTGGACGCGTTGACCAATTTCGCCACCGAGGCACTGCTTTTCGCTGTCGAAATTTGTCAGTTTGTTGTTTTTTCTAGTATTATATCTACGCGTTTGTAAACGCAAAAATAAAATTATTCCATAATGTAAGGTAGTTTCATCTTAGCTGGGCGTCAAATATTTGCAAAAATATTTCGTTCGGGTCTTGGAAGTGCAAATTTCAAAGATTTGATGAATCGATGTTTACCATAAAAACATAAGCACCAAGCACTGACAAATTTCGACAGCGAAAAGCAGTGCCTCGGTGGCGAAATTGGTCAACGCGTCCACCCGGATTGTGGAAGGTGCGGGTTCGAGTCCCACCTGAGGCAAGTCGATTTTTTTCAGTGCATTTTTCTAGTATTACTTGTATTTTTCATTTAGGATACAATTAGCTAATGATATGCTATGGCATAGAAGGAAATTAATGAAAATAATCAATAATATTGATTTAATTTGTTAAGACTAAATTCATAAATATATAGATCGGTACCAAGTTTAACCCACTTGTTACTACTGACCTTTATAACACCACAAATCAAGTGTTGGATCTACCTGCCAAAATTATTAGTTTAATGTTGTTCAAACAAAGATCGTCTTACATTGCCATAATCACAAACCATCTGTCTATAGTTTGAACTTACTATTCATCACATTGGGTGCATTATTTTGAAGTTCTGATGTGTTTTAAATTAACATAGATTTTGCTTTGCAGCATGCCCTTCAAAAGGGTATGTTTTTTGTGTTCATAAATTTAGTAATAAAGACTATAACATAAAATTCCGTAAAGTATTGTTATTGTAATATAAGTGTAATATAAAAAAAGTTTATATTTCACAGCCATTTTTGAAAATTATTGAATGTTAAAACTGGTGGTGTTATAACGCTCTGTAGTAAAATTGACTACTATTTTTTAGTACTATTATGTTTCAGATCACTTGTGAAAAGACCTTTACAATTTTTCCAGGGTTAAGGATTAAGCTATTCATATTTATTACCTCAGCCCCTCTATAGATTACCTTCTAATAGTTTTTAATGATCTAATCATTATGAATTTTCAAGTTTATTGATTTGTAAATGATTTCAAGTTTAGACATTGCTTTTATTTTCTTTAGTTTGACTTCTCAATACCCTTCGGTACATATCTAACGTGAGACAATTAAAATGAGTTTTGTCTGGATATTGTTAATCATTCACAGATTACACCATAACTTACCGAGTGCTTCAAACTGTTCCGATATTTGAAATGCCAACTCTCTAGTAGGTGTCAATATAAGGGCAAAATATCTCTGTGGATTTTCCAGTAATGCTTGTAGAATAGGCAGGGCGAAAGCGCCTGTCTTCCCTGAACCAGTTTCTGCAAGGCCTATGATATCTTTTCCTTGTAGAGCTACCGGAATAGCTTCTTTTTGAATTTTGGATGGGTTCTTCCATTTTAATTCTTGACAAGCTTCGCATAATACATCAACAACACCCTGAAGATAACAAGTAGAAAATAATAAGTTTTTCATTGTCTATTTAATTTGGTATCAATTTTAATCATAACTAAGTATGCCAAATAAAATTATAACCAAATCAATAGTAAATAATAAATGTTCTGTTTAGACATAACTTAAATTATATAAAGATTGCAAAGCATCATGTTATATGAAAAATGTTAGCTATTCGAGTCAGATATATAATAGCTCTATAAAATTATAATATTGTAAGCCAAATGTGGAATGATTCTATGGAAATGTGTGTTCTACCAAGTCTTTAAAAGTGACTGTTTCTTCTTCATGAGCTTCCTGTTTAGTCGATGACTCCGGCTCTTCTTCAGATTTCTGGCTTTCTTCATCAGTGCTTTTATTATCAGCAGTCATTTTAATTGTCTTCGCTAAAACTATTCAGCACAAAAACTAAAATAAACACAAAACAGCACGTGAAATAGGAACGTGTGTTAACACAATTGTCAAAGTGACATTTTGTTTCTTAATTGTATCAAAATTAATGGCATTCAAAACTGCGCCAGACAATAACGTTTGTAAACTCCAGCCTTTAGACAACATGCTCACGCTTACAAGCGAGTCGGTTTGTCTAATCGCTAACGCTTCAGCGATAGCGATTATCGTTTGGTAGCCAAAGTGACAGTAACGTAGCGATCGCTTAATCGAGGCGTCGTATCGTTAACTCAAAATTTTTGTCTATAGTTAGCGAGAGAAGAAATGTCAAAAATTGAAAATGACAAACTAACATAACCTAAATAAATTAAATTTATTTTATGAAGAGTTTTCGGCGTTTTCGCCACTTTGAATCTACTTATGAGTCCCATCGGTGGTTTGGTGGTTTACGATAATGTACCACACCACAAGTGTTGCGTACCGACCGAAGTAATTTACAACAGGACCTATAAGTTTCATCAATTTCATAGAATCATTTCTATTTTCTATGAAAAGACATACCTAGGTTATAGTTCCTAGTGAAAAAACCATAAAACATGCATCTACCTACGTGCCCTATATAAACATTTTGAGAAAAAAATTGTCATGGAGATAAATTGAAGAGTGGTGCTTGTCCATCTTTATTTTTGAAACTCGAGATATCTTACCATAAACTGTTGAATACTGAGGAATACCATCAACTGTTCCCACAGAAATAGGTAATATTTTATTAACATTTGTCTATCTAACAATACATATATTCTTATTAACCATTATTTTGCACGTGTAGTTACAAATTTAATTAAATTTGTACATTGCAAAAGTTAAGCCAAGATGACTTTGATGACTACGTCTCTTAATGATATATTTTTATTTCATTTTCAGATCAATTCCGTGATAAGAGTTACTCGAGAAAGCGTCATGATCATTCTTTTGCACCTTATGAGCGAAAACCACATAAGATAGCTTGTCTAGAAGTTTCTGGTATTTGTATTATGTGTTTTTAATATTTTATGAGATTTCTCAAAAGACAGGAATAATTATGATTATTTCATTCTGTATGTGGTCTTGATCGCAGTTTAAAATCAGTATGTACCTACATCTTGAATCAGAAAGCTCCACACAGCACTTTCTATTAGGTTTATCAAGTTACCCAATATTCTAAGCCATTACCTAATTAATCTAAGCAATCTGTAAGCAATCTAAATTAACCACTCCACCACAACAGCATCAAATTAACGTCTAGTTATACAGAATTTCTGAGTGATTATCTTTTTCTCTCTAGATAAAAAGGTTTAATCAATTTTCTGTGAATTAGTGTAGAATTAGTATATAAATTATTAGGAAAATAAATCCTGTAATTTTCAACCTAAAGTTAAAATGCTTATTTTATTTTTCAGATGATCATCAGCAAACCAATTGACAAATTACCATTATAATTATTTAATGAGTTACTGTAACACCTACAGTTGCATCAGGTGAAATACTGGGTCAGGAAAAATATGTAAGCAGTATTATTCTTTGAAATGGCCCTGGAAACTGACATATACAACAAGCAAGAATGACATTGTTGGATTTGTAGACTTAAATGAAAAATCGAGTAACTTTGCTGACCATGTTAGCTTTATGTAAAAAATAAATAAAAGATTAATGTAATTGTTTTATTTTATCAAAACTAGGAATCTTCAATCCTGGAGGAATAAAACTTTGAATAATGAGGTACAGAAAATCTAATTAATGTTTCCTGTTGCTCAAAATTAAAAGTTACATAAAATTAAATAAATTAACATTATAAAACTTTTATTTAATGATTCTTCTTAACAGCTCGTCGTCATGGATGTTTGTGCATCAATATAACATCAGTTTCACTGCACAAAATCCATTCCGAAACAATTTTTACTATTGAGTCAAAAAATCTACATCCGGAAGATATAGATTCACGCTATACACCACGCATTCACAATGTTCATACAAAACATCAACAAATAGTTTTATGTACATACATGCAAATACCTTAGGTCTGTTCTTTTAGGGGGCGAATGATCTCCTGTTTCATACAAATAAATCCCTAACATGAAAACTTTCACAAGCACACAAATAGTTTTGATTGTAAAATAATGTGAAATTGTTGTTAAGTTCCATAGGCATTTCTTTTGTCACCAGTGTTCAAAATGTGGAATATGTAAATCTATCTCCAAATAATAAATCAATCAGGCATTTTATTAAAGTTTTCTATTAGTTTCACAGATTAGAGAGTCTATAGTTTTTAGTCTCAAATATGTTTTGGGTGCATGAGATACACTCATTGTTACGGGCAGCCCACAACAAATTAAGATAATGTATTTTTAAATGATAACCTAAGCAAACAATTCATCATCATAACATAACAGCCTTTTTAATTACACTCACTGGACACAGGCCTCTCCTTGTTATCTGAGAAGGCTTAGGCAGTAGTTCACCACACTTGCCCAATGCAGATTGGTGGACAGCATATAAGGTGATCAATACCCCTTATCTGATCCATTAGCTTCCTTCTACGACGCCTATTTATAGATATAGGGTTGGTGGTGCTATTCTACTCTGCCAGCATGACACGGTCATGAGAATAACTATTACATATAAACTTTAATATACAACCACTGTGTACAAATAATGTATATTCTTACTAAAAAATACAACTATTCAATTTCAAACCCATTTAATACCGAAAATGTTTTACATTATAATCTAAATTTATTACAGTATTAACACTATTTTGATTATTGTTTTTATTTTTCGGTGTGTCCTCCTGACACGTAGGCCTCATCCAGCCTTTTCCATAGGTACTAATCTAATCTGTTCTTGGCCAACCGTAACCACAAAGGCTCTGCTTCCCTCTTAATGTCATCTGACCATCTCCTCTTCTGTCTGCCCTTTTTCCTCTTACATTGATACCTGAATGGGTCCCCCATTCAGTAACATCTCTTGTCCACTTCTGTATGTTATTTCTAAGTATGGGCTCCGTCCATTTCCACTTTAATTTCTTTATCTTTTCCACTGTATCCTCCAGCTGTGTTAAGGGCTATTGCTTTGACTTTCTGTCCTTCCTTCCATAAAAGTATATCCCAGAATGCACCTCTACAAACTTTAATAACACTATATTACGCCTACGTAGCGTATGAAATAATAAAAACTATTTTTTTTGCTGATATTTTAATCAATAACGTGTTTCACAAGCGTTTTCTACATGGTCTCGGCGATCGAAAGCCAAGCGATCGATCGAAACGCTAGTTGTAGTTTGTCGGTTTCGAGCAGTGTTGCCAGCCGGGTCTTGACAAAAGTAACCTTAAATATATAAAAAAGAAACCTTTTAGTGTAAAAATAACCTTTAATTTTTTTTTCAGTGGTATGGTCAGGGTTGCCGTTGCCGAACAGTGAGCAAAAAAAAAAAAAAAAAAAAGCTCCTCACTTGTACCGTATTGCGCACAAAAAATCACCAAATAGGGTTTATATATAGCTTTACTATGTCGAATCTCCGGATTTTTTTACCGGGGGGGTGGTTTGACATGGCGGGTTCTAATTACATAAAGAATCAATGAAGTTTATTGTTACAAGTTCCGAAAAATCACCTAAAAGTAACCTTTTGAGTAGTGTAACCTGAAAGTAACCTTTCGGAGTTAAAAATCACCTAAAAGGTTACAAAAGTAACCTTCTGGCAACGCTGGTTTCGAGTCTCAAAGCTGCACGTTGGCTACGCATTGTATGGGAAGTTAGCGACACAGATTAGAAAGAATATGGATTAGAAAGAATATGTCTAAAGACAGATGGGAAACACTCCTTGAAAGAAGCAAGCAATAGTGAAAATAAATGACGGGGTGCAATGAAAAAATGTTGTACACAAACTATCGACATGATGAAGTATCGACATCGATAAATACATATTTATCGATACGAATAGTTCGGCCCTAGTATGTATTATTCTAGTATTATTGTATTATTATAGTAATAATGGGTGATAATAGGAAAAAAACAATGAAAATAAAATATTTCTTTATTGAATTCAAAGAGTAGCAATCAGTTACAGCGGTGGTCGTCGTGTAATGTATCTAAAAGAGTACATTATTATACTGGAAGGAAAGTCAACATTTAAATTGCATTCAAAGACTTTTTAATAATTGCCCGTTTGAACCAGGAATCGAACCCACCCAATAGTAAAAAAAACACCCGTAATTTCACGATACCGAGCGAAAGGGTCGTAAAGATTATTTTTTTCAAATAACATAGCTTCGTGTATAATAGGAAGACCACGAAATTTCACATTTATAATTTTTAGGAGATTAATGCTTAGCTCTTTCTTTTACTTTGCCACTGCTTTGCTTCTAACAACTGATTTTAGCATTTCAAAGTATTAGTAATAAGTACCTTGAGAAATCTTGAGAATCACGTATCATTTCCTAAAAATTCATGATAAAATAATAATGTGATAAATAAATAAACTCTGGATTTTTTTGAGGATGATAAATATTAAATTAACAAGAAGCAGTATGAAAAAGTGCAGGAGTTACAAACTGAACTTTGGCGAATTACTTTATACATTCACCATGAAAAAATAAACAAATCAACAGAGGACGGAATTTTTAGGGGGATGATGTAAAATATTAAATTGTCAAAAAGCAGTATGAAAAAGTGCAAGAGTTACAAACTGAAATTAGACGAATTACTTTAAACATTCACCATGTAAAAATAAACAAATCAACAGGGAACGGAATGTTTAAGATTAATTTTCTTTTGTACACATTATATACTGCAATATGAGACACATTTTTACATTTCCTAAATTAAAATTATTTAACCTCTCGAGTGTCGCGCGGCAAAATGCATCGATACCGTGTAGTGTCGATGCTTTGACCTGTTGACCTCAAGTGACCTGATGTATTTTACTATTTTGCTTATATAACCAATAATTTACATCCGTATTTTATGATTTATACATTTTTAGAAACCTAGAAACATTGTCTAACCATTAAAATTAAGTAATCATAAATACATACACTTTCTACAGCATTTTATAGCATTTAATTTCACCAACGGTCAAAAAATACACAAACAAATAATACACAAACTTTGACGATTCAGAAATCATGTAAAACTTGTTCAAAATTACATTATTTTTAGTTACACACCAAGTATATACACCTATCGACATAAAACATTCAACACAATACATAATACGCATTTGTAAACAAAACTATAGAATTAAATACACCTTAACACACCCCAACTGACAACATGCCAAATGCGTCACCATTTTTTTTCAACGACCAATACTCACACTTTTTCTATGAACACGATAACCAATCATAATTTAGTATTTGAGAGCATTGAACACAGATTCTATTGATGTCAAACACTCCTATTGGTTAAAATAAGTTGAAGTAGTAAAAAAACAAACTATAGACCATGACTATCTGCGGGACGCCCGGTCTTCCCGCCGACGCTCAACGGTACTTTTTTTCGTGGGAATGCGGGGCTTCCCGCCGACGTTCGAGAGGTTAAAATAACAATGAAATTACATAATCTTCCTTTTGCTTATGATGTTACATTAGAAAAAAGCCTTTCACTCGGCATCGTAAAATTACGGGTGGTTTTATTTACCATTTTGCGGGTTCATTCGGATTCCTGGTTCAAACCAACGATTATGCAAAAAAACTTTTACCATATACAATTTCTATACACCTTTTTTCTTATCAGATAACAAGAGCTTCTACAAGTTCTACTGCTTAAAACTACCCTACCTGACTAGACTGACTAGATTGGCTCTTACCACTTTATCCACCAATCATGGGATTTGGAAAAAATAATAAATTACAATTTATGTTACGATTAACGACCATGATCGGCATAAGAGAGGTCACTGTGTCAACTTCCCCACGATCCCTTAACCTTTTAAGTGACTGACATATTATAATATAAATAAACCCAACAACTGGGAAAAAATATATATTTCAAAATAAATTTTAATCAAAAGTAAAAACTCTACACTAGTTTCCACAGTACTCGATATCTCTTGATATCAATCGAATGAGACAGTGACTCTCCCCTTGACAAGTAAGGTAACAGGCATTAGAAATGGAGACACGAATCTCTTTCAACATACATCAACAAGGATTATTTCATAACTTTCCAAAACTCGATGTATACGTCCATAATAATACACTTATAAATCCGAATATAAATTATCTATAGTTTTTTTAAATCGATGCACAAAATTTTTGGAATTCGTTCAGAGCATTAAATTGAATAATTTTCTTTATTCCCACAATGAAAATTGTCCAGTTTGATGGTCAGAAATTCCAAATCCACGAAAAATATATTAACAGTTTCATACAAAATGACAATACCCACTTGACCAAATTGTATGTTATGGTAATAAAACAGTTTCTTATTAGTTTGCTTGGAGAACAAGAATGAGTGAACCCCGTTAATTTATAATATTTAATTCCAGTAGGTATAGTATAGGAAACGCAACAGCTGTGTTGCGCAAATAATAAAAAAATACTTTTTACTAAAACTATGCAACAAAGAAGCAATTCTCGTTTCCTTCGAAAAAATCTCGAATTCGAGTTTACTCTTCGAATCCTTTTTCGGCCATAAAATCTCGTAAATCGAGTATTTTTCGAATGTCCTATTGTCACTACTAATCGAATTACTTCGAGATTTTGTGTAAAATGTTGTCATTTGAAAACATAATCACGTTACTATGCGTTCCGTTCCTTCATCCAGTTTTAAAACGGTAGCATACAACAAAACACCTGTTTAAAAAAAATCTGAAAGTTTTTAAGTATATAGGTTTTAAAGAATCCTACTAATATTATAAACGTAAAGGTTTGTATGGATGTCTGGGTGGATGTATCTACTCTTTCACACAAAAACTACTGAATGGATTTTAGTGAAACTACAATAATATAGCTCATACATCAGAATAATATATAGGGTTATAATTGATAAAGCTATTGAGTAAGTACTAATCCTGCGCAAACGAAGTCGCGGGCAGAAGCTAGTACTTATTTTATAATAATTAGTATAGGAAAAATATCATAAAGTGCTTCCATAATTCCTATTTTAGAAACTGCTTTTAAAATTTTGTAAATTAATAAATATCAACAAAACTAAAAATTACAATAAAATCTTAAAATAACTGTGTGAATGGTAAGTACCGCACTACCAACACGAGCATCCCGCACTTGGCCAGCATGGGCGACTAAGGCCTAATCGCCCATAATGTGGGGTGGGCTCGAGTACCTCGGTGGGGACATTATATGAGCTGTTGATGATGAATGGTAGGTAAGTAGTTATGTTATGAACTGATATACAGATAACAATTTTGGTGGCTCGAATTCGAAATCTACGTCTCGATCGCTACCAACCATTCGATGCAATTCGAGTAACGTTCCTTCGAAAAAAGTTGAACTCGAGAATTTCAGAATAGCTCAGCGTCATTAAAACTTGTATAAAGTTCGAATTCGAGATTTATCTTAAATGCCCTGATCACTCATTCAGCAAGAGATCTAAATAGACTTGTAACTATGCACGCCAGACAACCGAATTTGACATCCAATGTTTCTCATAGGAACTAATGGACTTTAGTATAAGTGTCCATAGGCATAATGACGGCCTGGCTCCTATATCTCCTCATCAATTTGTAGACCTATCTAATCGTTTTTCTTTCTTGTCGTCGCCATCTTGTTGATCTTCTCCAAGAACGTCGTAGAAATGTCTGCAGCTCGTGGAAAGATTATCTCGCAGCTACTTCTTGACCGACAGCTACTCAGCAACCATGAAACAATTTAGAATACATCAGGGAACATTCAAAGTCCTAGGTGTACACATTATTTTACAATATATAATTATTACGAAAATTTATTTAACATGGCAAATAAATGCAATTAGTATTATTAATCTATATTATATTATTTATATATTAAAGAAACGTTTTATTCTAACTGATGCCTTGTTTTATAAAATTTGCGATTTTCCCATGTTACAATAAAAAAAATGTTGTCTGCATGTCGGAAATAAATTAAGAAGATCTTAGTAAAATATGGAGAACTTATTTGTTGAGGAACGCGCCTGCTTAAAGGTTAATGAGTAAGAAAAGTTTAAGGAAAATATGTATTAAATGGTTATATATACTTTTTAACATATCTTCAGTTTTATACATATAAAAACTAAAAATCATCATTAAAAAGTTGTGATTTCTATAATAATGTACGTATGTTTTCACTCTAAAAAATCGGTAGTGGTCTCCCTTTTTCTTTCTCGTATACTCAAAGGTTGATAGAAACCTTATATTTTGATGACATACATGCATGTTACTAAGTGGTAGACCCATATGTAGGGTCGTCTGTGTAGGTACCACCGCCTTTCTTATTTCTGCCGTGAAGCAGTTCGCTGTGTTTCGCATTGAAGGGAAAGCAAGCAAGAAAGTAGCCAGTGTAATTACTGGGCATGGAAGGCATATCATCTTAGTCCCCAGGATGGCAAACGCACTTGCGGTGTTAAGTGATTTACACTTAATATTGCAAGTGTCTATAGGCGGCGGTGACCACTTAACATCAGGTGGGCCGCAAGCTTGTTTGCCATCTCGTAACATTAAAAAAAAAATTGTCACCCATCCGAGTACCGACCGCGCACTTGGTTGCTTAACTTTCGTGATCGACGGCTCAAAATTTGATAGAAACCTTATATTTTGAGTTGTCCTCTATACTACGATATCTACGTATACGACAAAGTAAAAATAATACTGTGTAAATTTATAATACAACTAGCTAGTCCCTGCTACGCGTAGCTGTGGTAATTTCATACTACTGTCCTAGAACATTGAATTTGCAGTAAAAAAAATAAGGACTACTTATCAAGATAAAAACTATCCTATCTTTCAAGTTGGATCAAACTGCACACGGTGTACAAATTTGATTAAAATCGGTTAAGTAGTTTGGGAGTCCATCGCGGACAAACAACGTTACATGTAATTTATATATATTAAGATAACTTGAACAAATAATAATATTTACCCCCAAGTTCACCATTTAATAATTGTTCTCGTTTAGTTTCAAATTAGAAGCTCTTCAATCATGTCTGAAAACTCAATCCTTGATCACAGACAGGACCATTGGGTGTAAGCCGGTCTGTGTTACGGCCTCTACAACATCCTGTCAACAAGAATTTCGAAATGTTTACTTTCAGATTTTAATACAATTTACGTAATAAAAATTACTTTATTAATAATATAAAAATAAATACCCTGAAGAAGTTCTTCAAAGTGGCAGCAGAGGTATCACCCTCACAATAATAGAATGCTATGATTTTCCTCCACGAAACAACAATTCCCCAAAACCATGAAAACTAAGCTATGATCACACAGCTTTTCCTCACTGCCTTGCCCAAAGTTGACAAAAGCATCTTCTGCCTCTACAAATTTGTGGTGACAATGACATTTTGTCAAAGAAGACCCTCTTCTTCATGTCCCAAGTATAGCGGTGTGGTCAACTGAGCTAGTACGTTAGTGTTAAGCCCTGGAGACATTGCAAATTCTTGGATGAAGGTACTCAAAGTCGAGAAGGCAGAACAAAGAGCTTCTGTAGCAATCTGCGCCTCCTTTGGGCATCGTTTAAGCAGTGTCAGTGCAAGTAATTTTTCATCAACGTTTGTTGTGTGATATGGTAGGCTTTTAATAATAAACTTGATTGATTGTTGTTCACTCAAGTGCTCGGCTTTTTGTAGACTGTCTTGGCATTGAATCGCAAGTCTTTCTAACAACGAGGTGTCAGATTCTGGACTGACTTCACAATTATACTCCTTCCAGTCGACTCGTTTCTGAAAACAAATTTAAAGCATCGTAATAAACAAGAAGCATAAATAGACAGACTCAATAACTGCTTAAACTTTCCGTTATAAAGGTTAAAATATTAAACAAAACAGATTTATACCTTGAGAAATATAATGAGACGGCTCTGTAGAACCTCCTATTGAAGAGAGTGTGCCCAATGAGCTATTGACAGCAGTTGCTAGATGAGACCGTTGTGTAGAAGCTCGTATTTGGGAGAGTGTGCCCATTGAGGCAGCAGTTACTCCTATTTCTGAAAATGTATAACAATCTTAATAATCATTCCACACATTTTTGGCATGTTGACCAAGGTCAGCGCACGCGACGATACCGGCCGGCCGCGCCACCCCATCTACTACCTAAACTTTTCTGACACACCCCGACGATATAAGCTAGGTATGTTCTACCACACCTGCTAGATAGGTACTTATCATAATTCACAAGCATAACAGATGATTCCGTTTCTTAAATTTTATGACAGACTAAAGTAGGCTTCTAATGTAAAATAGCCCATGTAATTAAAGAAGGTAAGTAGCTAAGTATTAACATTTTAGTACTGAGTTAGAATAATCATTCTTATTAGGTACCTAGGTACCTACGTAATGGCGACATTTCTTTCGCCTGGATAACCACTCAATTATGACCAAAATTATCGTAGGTAGGTACTGCATTACACAGTGTCGCCTACGTGCTTAAATATCATCATAATTGTCCACTCTTCCACAGACTACTGAGGGGATATATCATTATTACGTAGTTTTAAAACACCGCTATTAGCCAGGGTACCTACTTAGTAAACAAGATAATGTAGGCATCTACGTCATCCATCAGTCAACACGCGCCAGGAGACTCTCACGCAAACTCAACAAACTAGATTTCATAACTCACTTATTGACGAGAACTCAAGGCAACACATTTAAACCCCTGTACAAACAAAAGTAGGTACCAAAATAATCTTTAGTACAATGCATCTTGCACACATAAAATCTATTATTATACTAATAATAAAGCTGAAGAGTTTGTTTGTTTGTTTGGTTGATACCTAAGATCTCAGCAACTACTGACTAAAATTGAAAAATTATTTTTGCGTTGGATAGTCCATTTATCGAGGAAAGCTATAGGCTATATAACATCATGGTACGTCCAATAGCAGCTGAGCATCAATGAAGAATGTTGCAAAAACTGGATAAAAATATTTATTTTCAAAGCTTTCACTGCGTGCGCTGCGTAAACAGTTAAAGTTACGGAAAAGTCATGTATGACGGAATTGTTCTCCATTAAAATTTCTAAAGAAAAGTCCGCGACAGCATATGTCTATCTTTTCAGGTTGGCTCACTGTAACCTTTCTTTTTGGTAATCAAATTTCAAATAATGCATTATCTATCTGCGATAGTGTTTTTGTATGGATGATATTATTCCTTATCAAAATAAATACATTATTTATCACAAGTATTTAATTTTGAACAAAATTGTTCATGACTTCATTTGATTTCAATGAATATCTTAAGAGATATCATAGTTTTAAATAAACGGAAAATAATAAATTTTGATATGCAGAGCTTTCGTTGCGTGCGCTGCGTAAACGGTTAAAGTTACGCAAAAATAATGTGGAATTATTTTCCTTTAAAAGTTCTAAAAACAAGTTACAGACAGCATTTATCTATCGCCGTCGTGGTGGAGTGGTCAGTATAGCTGGCTACACATCAAGCGGTCCGGGTTCGAATCCTGGGCCCCGATCGCCGTAAATCATTTGAAGCGCAAATGGAACGCAGACGAAACGCAACATTATACTGGGTGTAAAAGACATGAACAGTCAAACGAGAACCATGTATTCTATACATCAAAATAAGACATATTTCAAAAAAAAAATTGCTAAGAAATGATTTTTATTTTTTGGTGTTAAAAAAAATTGCAAATTGTACCGCGCAATGTAAAGGGCTCAACTCGCACGCAACTCGCAAAACCACGATAATTATTATTTTGCCAGACGGCGGCCCCGTTCGTTAGTGTCCGTGCGCATCGAGTGAGCTACATTGAACGCTAACGTTCTGAAGCCATTTTTTGTTATGAAATACTAAAAAAAATGATAATGCTTCTTTAGACAATAATTAAGAAATAACGTATAGAATACGTTTTCATAAAAAATGTCGGTGGCGTAGTGCGTAAGAGCGTCGTCTCCCACTCGGGAGGCACTGGTTCGATCCCGTACCAATGTGTTTTCAAATTTTGAATTCATATGTACGTTTATTCGACGCTTCTACGGTGAAGGAAAACATCGTGAGGAAACCTGCACACACCTATGAAGAAATTCTTAGGTTGTGTGTGAAGTCGACCAACCCGCACTTGGCCAGCGTGGTTGACTAAAGCCTAATCGCCCCTAATCTGGGGTAGGCTCGAGCCCCTCGCTGGGGACATTATATATCGTCACCTTTATGGTAAACTTACGAAACTGCAAAAAACAAATTTGACAGGAGAGCGTTTTGAAACATTAAATTGATAATAACTTTTGTTATGATGCAGATGTAATAAATTCTTAGATACATTTGATTTTCAAAATCCTGCTGTTTTTAAATACAATGAATGGATCACACCTATGTAGTACAACATAAGGTGCAATTTTTTTTAGATATGTCAAATTTACAAAAACTGCAGATTCGTAAGTTTGCCGTGGAGGTGACGATATGAGCTGTCGATGATGATGATGATGATATAAGATATAGGCTATCGAAGGACTTGGCTCATGAGTTAATAGTGGAATTTTGTATATTTGTATTTTGGTGGGTTTTTACTGCATTATTTATTAATAATCTAGCACAAGCTAATCGAGTCGTCCATCACGAAAGTTAAGCAACTAAGTGCGCGGTCGGTACTCGGATGGGTGACCGAAAATTTAACATGCATGTATGACATCAAAATATAAGGTTTCTATCAACTTTTGATTCATCGATCACGAAAGTTAAGTTATATCTTAAAATGAACATTCTCTCATTTTTTAACCGACTTCAAACAAAAAAGGAGGAGGTTCTCTATTCGACTGTATGTTTTTTTTTTTTGGATGTATGTTCCGCGATTACTCCATCAATAATTAATCGATTTTGATGATTCTTTTTTCGTTAGGTAGGTCATACTTCAAAGGTGGTCCCGTATAAATTATACCGAAATTGGTTCAGTGCTTTTTTGTTGAAATGATAATTTCATTGGGGATGAAACAATGATATCGTCCACGAACACAAAAATAGTGTCAATTTTTTTTTTGAACTTGCTATTACCTAATATGCAATATTGAAATTTTGGTTAGTAGGTCCAATAGTCAACGCATAAACTATGACAAATGAATTTATGAACTTAAGTTAAATAACTAGTTTCTCTTCAAGTTTCATAGTTCATTCACTTACCATTAAAACTATACCATTCATTTTGAATGAATGGTAGGCATTTCTAATGAGCTATTAGGTCTGAGACGTGATATAATTTTTTAACCGACTTAAAAAAAAGAGGAAGTTCTTTATTCGACTGTTTTTTTTGTGTTTGTTACCTGATACTCCGTCAATTATGAGTATTACGACTCGATTTTAGTGATTCTTTTTTTAGGTACGTCAAGATCAGAGATGGCCCGTATAAATTGTATCGATATAAATTCGACCCTTTATGAACAAATCATTAATAACCAAAAAAAATTTTGTTTACGTTTCTGTTAAGTTTTAATGAGCGCCTATCCATTTATCCAGTAGGCCTATCCATTTTCAATAAAATATACATAACTAGCGACCCGCCCCGGCTTCGCACGGGTGCAATGCTTATGTGAATATGCATGTATTATACATATAAACCTTCCTTAACCCAGATACTCCTGAAACTATTTACCATCATGGATCTTGATAATATTTTAGTATGTTGTTATTTATACTTCTAAAATTACGAGAAAAATCATGAAAAATATCAGAGAGGTTTGGGAAAGCCGGAAAATGGGTGGTGTTATAACACCTGGTAGGAGAATGCACTACTATACTGTGGTACTAACGGGTGAGGATATAGGATTGGATTAAAAACATTGAATGAATTGTTTTCATTTATTCTCACGATATATTTAACTTAAGTAGGAGTATGATACGCTAATAAACTATTTCTAGGATGTAAATCAACATCACACTTCCTACAAAGGAAACTAGTTTTATTTTTGCAGACCTTACGAGTCAAATATTTTTCTTTTTATTAAATGGTGTGGTTTTGTCAAATTTTGAACTTTCGCTATGAGTAGAAAGAGGCACAAGATTCACGTATATCATTTTTTCTTCTTGGTCTCTACTAAAAAGCCCTAGCAACAACCCTTCGAAAAGTAAGATGATCGTAATCCCTTCCATATTGCCTATACATTTGTTAAGTATTGTCAGTGGCCATGTGGCAATGACAATGAGAGGAAAATAGCACTTTTCGCCACGAATATAGGTTAGGTAAAGCATATATTTTGGTCAGATAATTGAAGAAATTCTTTAGGATTATCCCGATTACGCCAATACTCTTGATTTTTCACCACTGCTGACGTTCCTGCTACAGGAGTAGAGACGACATTATTTTCTAAAGCGCTTGGTTCGGTGCGTCTTTAGCTAAATAAAACAGTTACATATTATTTTCATCATCTGACTAAAACTCATATAAGCGGCCTGAGCTTCGGCTCTGAGCTGCGAACCGGAAAAATTGTGCAGTTCCACGATGTTTTCGTCACCAAAATTCTCATCTGTTACGTCTGCATTTTCATTATATAGAGGCAAAATAGCAATAACACCTGGCAAGGTCGTTTCATTGTACTTTTTATCCAATTTCTCTATTATTTTGATGAGCTTTAACGCCTTCCCCTGATTTAATCTAAAATATAATACCAAAACATGTTAGACGTTGATACTCCTACCAGGTGTTATAACACCGATGCCGTTTCAGAACCTATAAAAAATGTAATATTGCAATAACAGAATCTACTTATTTGTATTTGGGTAAATAGCATTCATATTAAAATAATATATACCAAAAACATGCTAAGAAACGAATTTATTTTTAATAGCTTACCTTTTTATCAGACATAGTTAAATTATAATATCACTACACCTTTAAAACACAATTTATGCTACAAAATGATTTTATTTTGCTTATTACAACTGCATACAATCAATCTTTGATAAGTATAAAATAAGACAAGCTTAAAATTTCGAAGGAAATATCCTATTTAAAATCTCATATTTGAGGGTAATTACAATTAAATTTGAGCGGTGTTATAACACCTGGTAGGAGTAAGTGGGTTAAGAATCACTCTATCTATTAAAATCTCGAAATAGACGTCGTATTCGGAATCGGGACCCTCGAAAACCACGAAAATGATACCCGTATTGACATTTTGTCAAAAAGTTGCGTCCGCCATCTTGGATCTCGAAATAGATGTTTTATTCGTAATCCGGACCCCCAAAAACTACGAAAACGAAACTCATATTGACATTATGTTAAAAAGTCGCGTCCGCCATCTTGGATCTCAAACTGGATGGTGTATTAGGAAACGGGACCTCCGAAAACCACGAAAATGATACCCATATCAATTTTATATTATAAAGTCGCAACCGCCATCTTGAATCTCGAAATAGTCGTCGTATTCGTAATCCGGACCCCAAAAAACTACGAATACGATACCCATATTGACATTATGTTAAAAAGTCGCGTCCGCCATCTTGGATCTCAAAACGGATGGTGTATTAGGAATCGGGACCTCCAACAACCACGAAAATGATACCCATATCGATTTTATATTAAAAACTCTCAACCACCATCTTGGATCTCGAAATAGATGTCGTATTCGGAATCGGGTCCCCCGAAAACCACGAAAATGATACCCATATTGACATTTTGTCAAAAAGTCGCGTCCGCCATCTTGGATCTCTAAATAGATGTTTTATTCGTAATCCGGATCCCCAAAAACCACGAAAACGATATCCATATTGACATTATGTTAAAAAGTCGCGTCCGTCATCTTGGATCTCAAAATGGACGTCGTACTCGGAATCGGGGCAATCGAAAACCACGAAAATGATACCCGTATTAACATTTTGTCAAAAAGTTGCGTCCGCCATCTTGGATCTCGAAATAGATGTCGTATTTGAAATCGGGACCCCCGAAAACCGCGAAAATGATACCCATATTGACATTTTGTCAAAAAGTCGCGTCCGCCATCTTGGATCTAGAAATAGATGTTTTATTCGTAATCCAGACCCCCAAAAACCACGAACACAAATATATTTCTTATCAAGTGTCTAAATTCAAAGTTTCATGGTTTTATCTTTAACAATGACGAACTTCCATACAAACTTTCATCCCCTATTTCATCCCCACATGGGTCTAAATTTCCAAAATCCTAAAACAAATATTTCTTTCTTTCTTATTAAGTCCCTAATTTCAAAGTTTCATGGTTTTATCTTCAAAAAAGAAGAACTTCCATACAAACTTTCATCCTCTATTTCAACCCATTCAACCTTTTTTCGCGATAAAAAGTAGCCTTTGTTCTTCCCCGAGATCTAATCTTAAATTTGTACCAAATTTCATCAAAATCGGTTCAGTGGTTTAGACTTGAAAGCTTAACAGACAGACAGAGTTACTTTCACATTTATAATATTAGTAGGGATTAGTAGGGATAGTAGGAATTATACTTACATTTTACTAATACTCTACATAAACGTATCACTACACCAACAAGCAAAATCAAATGTAAAATGTGACAACCCTAGTTAAGAGCGTTTACGCCGTGCGGCAGACTCCAAGTTTAGGTATTTACACGCTGTGCGGTCATTCCCTCTCGCATTACTGGCGCTGCCGTCCAGGTACAGAGCACAAAAACAAATTCGATACTTTTTCACAAAATGAAATTAAATATACAATACAAGTTATTTAAGTTGAATACTATGGAAAATTAACGGTTACACATTTAACATGAATTAAATTTTGAATATATATGTAAGTAATAATAACATCTGGTGGCCACCGGCCACCCTTGTCGCACCTATCATATAGTACATGGGTATAGTAGTTCATGTTACTGTCACGTAATAGGGTTTATTAAAACACGAGCGGGCTTTTAAAAAACGAGCCTTGGCGAGTTTTTTAATAATATCCCGCAAGTGTTTTAATACCTAATTATGTGCAGTACATAAACTAGCGTCCCTTTGGCTCCCTTTGCCGTCCTGTTTTGCTCTAAGTTTTTGATTTTTGAGAAAAATAACTGTAATGTATTAAGCCGAACATGTTGCATAATGGTCATTAATTATGCAACAGGTAAATGACCTTTATTTTCATTTTGATTATCTTTGTTAAAAAGAATATCATTTGAGGTATATCATTGAGATAATAATTTTAATATTATGTCATGAGTGTAGATATTTTTTTGTGTTGGCTATTGCATTTATCGAGGAAGGCTCTAGGCTATTTTATGACCGACATTAACGTGAGCGAAGCCGCTGGCGGCCACTAGTATGATATAAATACTTGTCGCGAGATTTACTTGTGTATATCAGCGATCGAATAAATAAAGAGATATAAATAATAGAAGCAAATCTTGCCACAAACATAAATCATATAACTAGCGCTCAGCCCGTGGCTTCTTTTGCGTATTGTTGGTTATTATATAGCTAGCCTTTCTAGATGCATCGTCTACCTCACACAAAAACAATTTTCAAAATTGGTTCAGTAGATCCAGCAATTACCTCCTACAACGTCACAAAAAAACAATTCACAAACTTTTATCATCACAGCCTTTATAATTCATTTCACTACTGGAAGACAAGACCTCTCCTTTTCAATGAAGGAGGTATAGGCAGTAGTCCACCACGCTTGCATAATGTGGATTGGTAGTCAATACCCCTTTGCTGGCCTATTAGTCGCCGTCTACGACACCCATTGGAGCATATGGGGTGATGCTATTCTACTCTGCCGGTATCACGTATGGCTATTCACAAACTTACATAAACTATTTACAAACTTTAACTCTTTATCATATTAGTACATACTTACCTATATTTTTTTTAAATGCAATTTAAGTTTACTTTCTTGTTTTTAGAGCAATTAAGTAAAATCTTTGTTTTTAAAGTTTTTTATCAGTAATTTATTGTATAGTTATTTTGACACGGTTCATTCGCATTTTCTCTACAGAGCCTTTCATTTGATACCCATATTATGGTAGTGCTAAAAGTAACAAAACTTGGGTAGTCGACAATTCTACATTTAAAGTAATTTTATCTATATATATAAAAATGTTATGTTGGTTTGTGTATGCTTCAAAAACTCAAAAAGTACTGCACCGATTGAGTTGAAATTTTAACATGATATAAAGTCCGCATCAAGGATTGTTTTTATCTATTTTTTGCATCAGTCACATATCTGCGACCGCGAGAAAACAGTTTTTTTAACGATCAGCTGTGTACCAGTGACCGCGCCATCTGCCAGAAGCGAGGAAAACACTCGCTGACAACCGCAAAAAAATAACAACCGTAACTACCGGCAACCGCTATCAATGTCAATCAAAAAACTATAGACAATGTGGTGGCCAGTGGCCAACATGTAAAATCCGCATCAAGGATTGTTTTTATCTATTTTTTGTAAGTGCAAAATTAAACTTATATGAAATGTATTCTTTGTTTTGTTTCTCATTTCTCAACCATTCAATCACAATGTGCCACTGCGAAGCGTGGCAGGGTACAGCTTGTTTATTATAAAAGTATTTAGCAAAAAGCATTGACTTTGCTAAGTAAAAAATACATAGATTGGAACATAGAACCTCCTTTTGAAGTTCGTGTATAACCTGAAAGAATACATAGGACTTAGACAAAGAATCCTGTTCTTTGTCTAAGACATAGGACAAACAAACATAGGGACAAAAACGAACAGTACAACAAAATTGTACAGAATCAAGGTATGGAGGGGAAGCCAAAGCAAGGACCACTGGTATATCGTTCTGTACATACCTACGATATTTTAAAAAATTATTCTCCATCTCTTAACCGTTACCGAATATTACTATGTGGACCATAATATTAAAAGAATAATCCTCAAACTCCTAACTTTTGCAGTTTTACCCTCCATCATCAGCTCACCTGAAAAACCTGATAGAATAGAAATAGAAAGAAAAAAACTTAATTCAACTGTCGATCTATACGAAGGTACACATAGTATTTAAGGAATTATCATCCAACTCCTAACTATTAGGAGTTTTTTTTCATCGTCAGCTTACCTGAATAACATAAAACGATACAACTATCGGTTTATAAATACATATATTAATTCAAGAATTATCATTCAACTCCTAATCATGGAGGAGTTTTACCTGCCATCACCAGCTCATTAACATGATATGATGACTACCAGACGTAAATGCTTCAATAGCTTCAGGAAATAAGATATGAAGCATATAATACCTGCATATAAAATTTGAGAGTTGCTCTCGACTTCCTCGGAATCTCATCATCAGATCCTGACTTGGTGACAATAGCACCATATCAGAAGTATTTAGAAAATAGGTCCACAATTAACAGAGATATCCGTGAACATTCATAAAATAATACATAGAGTGCAACATAGAACTTTATATGAAGTCGGTTATCAATACTAAAAGTATCAACACCATCGTTCGTTCTGTAGTAGCATTACGAATATTTACGCGTGATCACGGAGCTAGCACCGAGCGACGTGACCTCTCTCCGACAAGCCTCATGGGCGACTGATTTGAAAGCGATTGCGCGGACTTGTTTTATACTGATTTTTAAATAATTGTTATAAATATATTATAGTTTGTTCAGATATCATTTTTATACCAAAATTTAGAGTATATATTCTTCTTTTAAATTACATCATTTGTTTCTTCAAATAAGGGATATTAATTGTTAGAAATAGCAATTTTCCAAATCGTATTTTCGTAATACTTGCAGTGTGATTTGATTTTTCTTTAATTAGTAATTCTATGAAATGTAATTTTTTTTCTTTACAACTATTTTGTTCGGGATATTGTCAGTTACACAGTATTTTTTATTTCATTGTAATATTAGCCTTTTCGGATATTAAGGGCTTCGAAAGTGCATCTAAACGTAAAATTTTAAAAATGCTGTTAAGATATTTTGTTATAATTTATGAATAAAGAATTAAATGAAATATATTCCTTTACAACTTTTTGCGAAAGAATATTATCTAGTAGTTTTTATAACATTTATATTGATAGAATAAGAATTCATGGAAATTAAGAAGCTCAAAAAGTGCCGATTTTCGCAAAATACGCGTAAACGCTCTTAAGTATCTAGATAAAAGCGGCATTTTCCTCAACTTAAAAGGCGTCGGACCACTGGATGTATATTTACACTGTGCTAAATCTATTATTTTTTTTTAAGTCCTGCACCACCTTTTCGACACCCTAACCCAAAAATATTTTTAGCAAAAAAATAGGACAACCGACTTCAATGCGTACAAATTTAAACTAAAAAGTAAGAAATAAATAATATTTTTATGAATTAGTTGAAAAGAGCGTCATAGAAAACCAAGGAAAGTATTGATACACATTTATAATTCTTTGTTTATAATTCATACTCCGATATGTTTGGACCACCTTTGGAGTATGTCCTTCCTAACGAAAAAAGAATCTTCAAAATCGATTCATAATTGACGGAGTAATCGCGGAACATACATACAAAAAAAAAAAAAAAAAACATACAGTCTAATAGAGAACCTCCTCCTTTTTTGAAGTCGGTTGAAAACTAAGCTAGGTACCAAATCTACTGAAACAGGTTAAGTCAACGCAATGTCACGTAAACAATATTACATACAAGTCTATAATATTATTGTAATATTATGAGATTGGTAACTAAATAAAACATATTTTATGGAGTTAGCTATGTTGAATCCATCGACTCAGCCAGAATGCCAAACTAATTACATAAAACTAAATTTGTGACCCATAAGAATGTTAAACTTAATATACATCTACACTACATTAAATAATCTCTGAAACTATTCAGTAAACATCAAAACTTCTTTCACTGAGATATAGAATGGACCTACAGGGTAGTCAATTAGCATACCCATATTGGTCATCACACTAAAAATGGCGCAGCACCTATAGGTAAATTTGCACCAATAAGATTTAGAAACATCTACTGTCAATAATCAAATAGAGATGTATTTAAATAAAATTGTAATTTTGATGCATTGTGGTACTTTAGAGTACGTAATAGAATCCTACAAAACAATAGCATCAGCTATGTTACTGAATTTTTTAAGGAATTTAAAAAGCTAATTATAGAAATAAACAAAATTGCAATTAAATCACTCTCTAATTTAAGATCATCATCAATCATTTTAAGGCCATAGTTGTATTAAAAAAATAATTATTAATACCTACTTGGGGCTGTATTCGCAATGAGTCACACTGTTACTCGATGCGAATATTTATTCTCATTTAGTAACACTGATTGTGAATAGTGTTACTTGTTTGGAAAAACAAATCTCAACGAGTAACAGTCTGACTTGATGCGAATTTTTGTAAAATAATAGTTTAAAAATATATCAAACTATCCTTTTTTAAATATTTATAGTTAGGAATAACATCTAATATCCTATCTGACTGATTAAAATAATAACAAAAAGTTTGTTATAAAAGCTGATTGGTTTTTTTCTGCTTTACTAATATGTTTGAAACTTTAAACTTATTTAATCATTTTAAATAACGCCTATTAATAAAGTAAATTCCCATCGAGTCGGAATGTTGCTTGTTGAGATTTGTTTTTCCGAAGGAGTAACACTATTCACGCTCCAGTCTTACTATATGAGAATAAATATTCGCATTGGGTCAGACTGTTACTTGTTGAGATTTGTTTTTCCGAACGAGTAACACTATTCAAAATCAGTGTTACTAAATGAGAATAAATTTTCACATCTAGTAGCAGTGTGACTCGATGCAAATATTTTTCTCAACCAGTCACAGTGTGACAGGATCCAGTGTGACTTGTTGCGAATAAAGGTGGGGTGTCTGTTATTTTGCAAGTCAGTGTATAGAAAAGAGTATGATTTTGAATGGTATTTTAAATTTTTTGAACCATGACTGATTTTAAAATACCTAAAATTGGCAGAGGCTAAAATAGTTAGATACTATATTATTATTTTTTTTCAAATATAAAGTCATTAAGAGTTTAAGATACTTACTTGATATAAAAGCTCGCTTGCGGATATTACTATCATCTTCTTGTTGAGAATTGTTAATGTTTCCTTTGGTTTCCCACCCTGAAAACCAAATAGATATTTCAAATAAATCGTATACTTGCTAGTTGTTAGCACAAAGATTATCTAGTCTAGATATTGTATAATTCGTATTCAACTTACACAATGAGATTGGCTGGGCAGGCTCTCGTAAGTCAATTTCAGATTGCTGGAGTAAATTGGGTATGGCCAACCTGAGTACGGTTATCTGAATGCAAATATTTAGCCTCAAAATGAAGAAGTGGATGCAAGAAAGTTTTAGGTAGGTAGATGAGTCCTGTTAGAAACAAAAAAAAACAAATTAAGGAACTGTGTCCGTAATTGACATATTATACAGGTAATCACAACATAATTTACTATTACATACCACACAGAAATTTGTATGAACTTTTGAGTTATAAGCGGAAGGTGGATTTCTTCGTTCGTCGGCTCTACTTGTTATCTGCAATTTCTCGATACAGCCCAGCTGATATAATTTGCAACAAACAAAAACAAGAACAAGGAAAAACTAGAAAGAAATAATTTATTATGAGAAATATACTTCAACAAATCGTAGTGAAAAAACCGATAGCATAATATTTCACTTCAGAAGAATAAATTTTGCACAACAAACATGGCGGTGGCGTCTGTCTGCCTGATGAATCACAGATTAGAAAGAGATGAATCCATATTTTGTCTCTTTTTTTCATGTCATTTTCATTTTCCCCAATCAGTCACTAAAGGAAAGGGCATTGTATGGCTGATAGGCCTTCTATTGCTTGCGTTTCGGTTCAATAGAAACGAAAACTGACATTTGGCTAGCAATTTTCGACTCGATTATTTTGATGACGTCACTTTTCGATTGCTTATGTCAATCCCATACATTTTTTGACTTAGCGATAGCGAGAGCGATTGTCGAAGTGCATGTTGTCTAAAGCCCAAGCTATTATATAAAAGAAGCTTATATAGATAAGCTTCTTGCATCATACATACATAAGTGTTGAAGTTATCTTCTTCTTTTGAAATAATAGTGTTTTCGTGACACATAAAGATTACGCATTTCGTCAATGTCGAGTCGAGTGAAAATGTACTTAGTAATTAGTAACAAATAAGAAGCTGATATTCTATCTTCGTGTTAACAAACAATAGTACGGTAGATTGAGTTAAAAATGGAGTCTCTCAACACATCTTTTTACAACAAAAACTCTGGAGAAACTCCCTTGCGTTATCAGAATTAAAAAGCGTAACGTCAAGTCTGAACTGTCAGTGTCAATGGACTGTGTCAAAATCCGCTTTCCATTTGTTTGTATTGTTTGAGGTTAAGTCGGTTTCATAGTTTCATAACTTTATAAATTGATTACAATCGCAAAAGTCTACATTATTTTAAATAATGGCCAAACATCATCCTGATCTTATATTTTGCCGCAAACAACCAGGTGTTGGTAAGTTTGGTCTATTTTCTCCGTACGAAGCATCAATGCTGGTTTTCTTTCTAGGCAAAATTTTTGTTGAATACATCACCTAATTCTAATCTAATCAATTTTATTTCAGCTATCGGTCGACTGTGTGAAAAATGTGATGGCAAATGTGTAATCTGCGATTCTTACGTACGTCCGTGTACTTTAGTGCGAATTTGTGATGAATGTAACTATGGGTCGTATCAGGGACGCTGTGTGATTTGTGGAGGCCCTGGCGTGTCTGATGCGTATTACTGCAAAGAATGTACTATACAGGAAAAAGATGTAAGTAAAAAGAGAATCACTTTAGAAAAAAGTATCAAAATTATCGCTTTATAGGGGTGGTGGGGAAAAGAGGGGGAGGCTGCTAACCCCTCCTACGCATTTTTTTCATATAAATTGCATAGATTAAAAAAAATTAAATACGAAAGTTCAAAATACTATTAAATCATCAAGAAACAGAATTGTTTTCACCTCCCAACTTCTGCAAAATTGACTAAAAATTAGAAAAATTTCCTAATTGCATCATAAAAACCCAAAAAAACATGTAATAGTCCTTTAGTAAAATGTAAAAAAGCCGCAGCACGCTCGCTCCATTCTCTCCATACTGTTCTTACCAACATAGTACAACACATTTGTTAATTGTATTTTGAAAAAATTGTAATGAAATATTTTATTAAAATATCTATGTGCTTAATCCCATGTATTCATGAGCATGAGTCATTAGCTAGTTATGTTTTAGTTACTAATAATTTTATTTAAATTTTTCAGAGAGATGGTTGCCCGAAGATTGTGAACTTAGGAAGCTCAAAAACAGATCTGTTTTACGAAAGGAAGAAATATGGCTTTAGAAGACACTAGCATTAACTTTAATATATTCCATAAACTGTGTGTGTAATGGACAATTCTAGTTAAAAAAAGACTGGATAATTTTTGGACATAGTAATGTGTAAGAAGTTAATTAAATTAATTGGTTATTCTGTAAAACTGGTATTGCAATTGCAAAAATACTTATGTCTAGCTCAGTAGGAGGTGGTTCACCTGCATTTTTCACCTAGGGGGACTATGGGATTTTATTTTTCCCTATAGTACACCAGACAGTCATAATATGCTTACACTGTGGCTTTTTGCAAGTATAACAGGGGTGTTAAAAAAGTCTATGTGAAAGTTTTTTGTTTCAAGAATTTTACCAAATTTGATGCATTTTTATTTATTTACTAAACATTTAAAATCTTGGGAAATAAAAGTAATTTGGTTTCCATCTTACTTTGCACTAGGTAAAGGCCTTTTGCTATGGACCTAGCGCACATCGATTTTAGTTCTTGCTCCACCAGGAATAATTCCACCCAGGTGAATTATTAGCAAAAAAAATCCTGTACTCATCCTAGGGAACAAAGATGGTGGACTATGGGCAATACCTCTTCAGTAGTCATTAAGATTGTAAACTTTCAATTCTAGAGTGTGTATAAAGCAATAACAATGATGTTACACTTATTTGAATTTAGTAACATCCGCAGTGAGCAAACCGCCTTGCCAGGCAATAGTTCATCTGTTTAGTACACCTCTGTTCTGAATGCATACTTATTTACTGTATCATTCCTTTCAAATGTTATATTCTCACCATTCAAATTGTGTAAATATTTTGGGAAAAAATATCTGGCCTGTTTCATAACATAAAATAAAAGACATTTTCTCTAACAATCTTTTCATAATCTTCTTTATTAATAAATAAATTTTCTATACAATTTAAACACTTGACTAAAGGATATTAACTTTTAGACTAAATAAATCTAGTATAACACTATGACCATGTACATTTACAAACTACGCCAGACCTTTTTATACAGTATAATATAATACAGCTGTTACAGAGCAGAATACATCGAATGATTAACTATACAATAAATCATTTAAGTAATTCTTAACTAACTTATCATTTATTCTAAGCAAAGCTTTTTTCCCTGTGTAAAATTGTAACAAATGATAATTATTTTGAAGCTCTGATAATTATTTACAATTCAATACAATATTTCTTATGCACATACAAAATGTTATTCTTGGGAAACAAGATAAACTGCGGTTGAGCATGATGCTATTATCAGCATATTTGGTGCGACCTTTTCTCGATAAAAAAGCAATACTGTATTTCAGTTTCTCCATCTATAAGTCCTGGAATAATGACGAATTTCCATTGACTTACTTTGATGAAAAACTTAACGTCACAGCCACTAAGGTGCACCGCACAACGCACGCGGCGCGGTTTAACGGCAATGTTTGCCGACACTTCGTGTTGACGTTAGTACCTACCTACTACAAACACGGCGCGGGTGGCAACCGCTCCGAGCCGCGTCCGATGTGTGTTGCTTCATATACACGCATACAAAATTCGCCAGCCATGCGATATGCTGTGCTCCTAAGACTTGAGTCTTTAGACGTATTCGTAGAGGGAGTATGTTCGCTACTCCATTGCACCGCACGCTGTGCACCATTTCCACGCCAACATTTAGCTGCATACAATTCGCTTGACAGCCCACGTGGGTTGACGTTGTCACTACTAATAAATTTACGTGAGCGTGGAAATCGTGCACAGCGTGCGATACAGTGGAGAAGCGGTCTAAAACTAGAGCAAGCAACTAACCAGTTTTCCTTTCTGTGCTTACTGTGTGTGCTGTCATTATGCTACTAAAAATTTATTTTTGTACCACTAAAACCATCTCGTTAAGAAGCCAGAAGCGACTTTAGGGCGTTTACACTGAATTATTACTGAACTGAATATTCGATACGATCTTTCGACTAAATCATTATTAGTCAGTTAAACATTAGGTTAAATAAAATTAGTGCATTTGAAAATTCGGTGAAATGACATTATATCATAGAAATAATTATGATAAATAAAATTCTACCAATTAAATATTCGGTCTAATGAATAATTATGCGAAATGACTTCATTGTAACTAAAATTAGCCGAAACGATTTTCGACCAAACGTTGTTATACCAAACAAGGGTAAACCCTGATTATAGTCTGTCTCATATCCACTACAGTGAATTGCATAAGTATTTCCTTTTATAAATTTTTATGTGTGCGTGCGTCACTTTATCATGTTTTACTCCCTCTACGGTCATATTCCTTCTAATCTGTGCTTTGAGTAAAATTAAATAATATTACACGACGAAAATTTTATTTTGGTAACAATGATCGTAAATAACACGATAAGGCCCAGAGTACCGAAGACAAGTCGCAAACGCTACAAAGCGTTTCTGCGATGACAACGCTAACTTTAAAATTTGACACGACTACGATCGCCATCATAGATAGAGGAAACTGTAGATCAACAATGTAAAAGAAGAACAGCATACTAAACATATATTAGAGCGAGAAAGATATACGAGGCCATTTCACGTACAGACAACAGCACATCGGGTTACCACACACTGTCAAATTTTCTCAACCAATTTCGTCATTTAAATCAAGCACAGTAAGGTTGAAAATCGGTTGGAGAAATTTGACAGTTTCGTATAGTCTGATGTGCTGTTGACTGTACATGCAGGCGTCTGAAGTCGGCCTGTCAGTCATGTTGTCTATTTTTCACACACACATGCGCATTACTCACGAATTTTTTTGGTCTCGCCCTATTCGACTCATTGCCAATCTATAAACGTCAGTAATTATAAATCTATAATCGCCATGACGTTTTCTCAGTAATACAACAGCTTCATACATAAGCGTTCGATGGAATCGACTGGTCACTTGTCTAGCACTGCTCCCATACACTTGGCAAAAAACTCTGTACAACCGCTTGAATTAAATCAATTATATCACTAGACAAAAGTTCACTCATAGGTACAGTCAGCTTCTGAAGTAGATGATCACTTTAGTACCATGTCATAGCAACGTCAGCATTTGTGCAGTAATAGTTGCGACAATTATGTATGAATTATTATTATGACAAGGTACTAAAGTGATCATCTACTTTTTATGGTGACCGTACTCTATGACTTTGCTCAAGTGTCAACACTCGTACTAAATCACTTTGGTGTTTGTCTTTGATTGTTTACTACCTAGGTTTGCCAGCTGATGAGATCGCAGGGTTGGTCCAGATGTTGGCTTCGCCGGAGCTCCCGTCGGAGTACGCGGGCCGAGCAGGAATGATCGGCGATCTGATACACACGCTGCAAGTACATTATGATAGCATTGTAGCTGGTATTGTATTATGTATGTATGTACCTATAGAGCTACATTTTGTGTTCAGGCAAATGAAGTTAGGAGTCGAACGTAGCCGGGAATACACAGCTACGTTCGACCGCCAGTGAAGTAGTCCCATGACGGGACTACTGATATTTTTTCCCAGAGGTTCCATTGACTGAACTATTGGGAATTCAATTACCAGTAGTTCCGTGTGATACTCAGACGCATAAAACGCATAGTTTATATATGGTTATTTATAATATAGTTTCATTAATAAAAACTTCAAAAACTTTTGTTGAACAAAAATAACTTAAAGCTAAGGTTTTGTAACATCTAGTCCAGAGATGCATGCCGTGGCAATCTATAATTAAGTCTGCACTTAGAAGGATTGTTACTTAGTCAAAGAGAATATAAGCATGTCAATATTATAACTAACTGAACAAAACATCAAATACTCTATAGTCAACAGAACATGAAACATCAAAAATTGTGTTGTAATAATATTTGTGTTTCAATTATTAGTAGGTACCTATGTATTTCATTTCATAGTCCGTAAGTAGACATAAACATTTTTTTAAAGATTTTCGAAAAACAAACAACGCCGGGTCGACAATGTAGGTCAAATTGTTCCTGAACCTCTGGGAAGAAAATATCAGTAGTCCCATGATGGGACTACTCCACTGGAACTACTGGCAATACACAAACGTAGCGGGAATTCTAAAACAGTTGCAGCTAGTGTCATGACTGTAGAGACTAGGTGTTTTTAAAACGTTTATGGCATTGCAATATCGACTTTAGTACTATAGTACTAAAGTCGATATTGCAAATAATTGCTTTGAATTAGAAGACTAATATTCTATCTATAGATAGAATATTAGTCTTCTAATTCAAATAGAGCTAATTTAGATAGTCATCATAATTCGTATAAAATTTGAAATAAATTATTGTCTAACTGGTTCATTTGGATACATACACTTGATTGTTTTTTAATAAAGGAAAGTTGAAATAGACCTAAACAAATTTCTACTGAAGTGTACAAAAATAGATCACGTTATCGGCAAAGGGCAATCTCTTCCGAAAAATTGGTTCACAGAACTGTATGCTATTTAGTATTTTACCTTTATCCTAAAAACTAGCTTCCGCCCGCGACTTCGTCCGCGTGGACATTTTACCCCCTTAGGGGTGGAATTTCCAAAAATCCTTTCTTAGCGGATGCCTACGTCATAACATCTACCTGCATGCCTTTCAGCCCGATCCGTCCAGGGGTTTGGGCTGTGCGTTGATAGATCACAATGTCAGTCAGTCACCTTTGAGCTATATAATTATATTTAGATATTAAATCACACGTGTTCAGTGCTAATGATATTTTAGTTTTTAACTTTATTTCCATGCAGGCAAGGCTCATTTTTAGTTGTTTTTTATTTCTAGGCGGTGTAGTGAGGGCATGCACTTGACCACTGACCTCCGACTTGGGCTAGGATATCAGCTGAATCCGAACATCGTCCTACAAACAGCATCATTCCATCATTAGTTAATTTTGCTTTGAGAAGTATTAACTAGGTAGGTACTCCACAAATCACAGAAATTTGGTGATTTTTATGATCGTTTTGTGATAGGAAGTTTCTTCTTTGAGTTTGTTTTCAACTGAATAGAAAACCCAAAAAAGTTCTGCACCTGTTGTATTCAGATTTCAGGTAGTAAATAATTAAAGTCCTTCATAGCAGACAATTTTGAAGGATGAAGTTGATGTATCCATAATAGGAACGACATTTTTTTGTGGACCATTTGCCACTAATCCCAGCTCAATTTTAAGCCAATAGCAATAAATTGCAGAGCATATGGTGAAAAAATTGTTATCAGCAGCCGCACGTATCAGACTGCGATTCTAGAGCCAGGCATATCCAACGCAAAGCCACTATAGGCTCTTCAAACCTACGGATATAGTCAAGCTGCTTGCCACATATTCATGGGGTGTCTACGCAAAAAGGGAGAGACACAGATTTGTTCGGAAAATAAACATTATTTTAGCCCTCTTGCCCTCAGAAAGATACCTATCAAATGTCGGCTTTATCGCTAGGTAACCTAACACATTGCCTATTTGGGAGTGAGATGGTTGCACAAGGAGTATGGGTAGAAATGATTATTCAAACCATTTTCGACCTCATGAAAACGATAATAGAAAAAACACATACACATGGCGTGTAAATAAGCAGTGTTAGCGACCAGGTAATTTCAACGCTAGATCCAAAGACACTGGATGTCTACGTGACAAATGTCCATCGAACCAGTTAATCAGTGCTGGATTGGGATTATTGGAAATAAGTGTTAAAAAGAAAAATTAACATACTTATAAGACGATTGGTCAAGTAAAATAAAGGTGCGTGTATTAATTATAAAAAACAAAAGAGCAGAAGTTATTAAAAGGGTGAGGAATGTGAAAAGAAGATTGAAAAATACTGCATCTCAGTGCAATAGTTTTAAAATATAAATAAATCAAGATACTAACTCTTCCTGTGTGGTTAGAGACTGCATCATACTAAATGAAACAAATAAAATAAAAGGTTTATTGGTGGGGTTGACTCAGTTTTTAACTAGAGGTCATAATGATAAAATTAAACATGGCAAGTAATGACAACGACCTTACAGAAGGTAGGTACAGGAATTGTTCCATATGAGCCACAAATGCGAGTGCTATAATGACCATTCGCAATAGCAACATTCCGAGATAGTCGCATATCGCATCGGGTAGAACAATGGGTCAGACAGAGCCTAAATGGATTTTGATAATACGGAAGCTGAAGTGGACCCAAGATTTCCCATTCATGATAAAAGCCTGACGCTTCATCCCGATTCGACTTTACTTCAATAAGAATAGATGAGGGACTTTCCGAAATCGATTTCGTGCAGTAATTATCTAATCCTATAGCAATATTCTGAACTTACGAGGTAACGTCTTCAAGTTTCTTGAGCAATCTCTCGTTCTCCCTGCTCAACATCTCCTGGTCTCTAAGCAGCTGATCTCTCATGGTAAACAGCTCCGTGTTCTCCTGCCTCAGCGCTGTGTTTTCTTCCATATGCAGCTGGACTAAGTCCACCAGCTCAGACTGGGGTAGTTGGAACAACTTGTTCGGCTCAATCTGGGGAGGCGTGCGTCGTTGGTCTGGAAGGAGAATTTACCATACAGTAAATCAGTATTGTTTTATTGTATTTACTAAAATACATACTTTTGATTTCTTTCTGTTTTATTATCTTATGGATGGTTTAATAAATTTAAATTTGAAATAGGTAATCTTGCTGAACAATTGAATTTTAAAATGCAGTCCTTCGCAACTGCGGTGAAACCTTCAATTACCAACAGAATTTATACTGAACTAAGAAAGGAAAGTAGAAGGAAATTTCCCAAATCTAGGGTAGCTACTTTTGAATTTCTAGAAACATTGCGATAGGATTCTGAAGATTTGCATTCATCCAATATACCTATGGTGTCTATTAGAAAGTTATGCTCAACCTAACAATATGTCCATGAGTATTGGGAATAGTACTCACTGTAACCATCCAAACCGTAGTCTGTCTGTACGTGCAGCGCTGTCCTAAGGTGATGGTTCTCCGCTTGCAGGGCTTCTACTTCTCTCTTCAAACTCAATATGAGGGCATCTCTTGCATCCTACGAAATTCTCGTTATCAGTGTTTGATGATGCAATTATTTTAGGGATTAATTTTAGTGCCAACAAAAAAATATAGTGCTCACCGGATATTGGCTCACCAAATAGGTACATACAACATTTGGTGAGAATTTACACTTTTTTGGTGAGCATTTACCCTTTTTGGGGGACAATTTATCTTTTTTTGGTGCGCATTTATCCTTTTTGTCGTTGAGCATTTATCCTTTTTTGGTAATAATAAGTCTGGATTTACAATTTTCTTTTTAATAAGTCTGGATTTAGAATTTCTTTTGTACCTTCTAACTAACTTTTAATGTAACTGGATGAAGGTTATCTGGTGTAGTATCACTCCGGTGGTTCAATGATCGATTATTGTCAGTAGTTGCAGATTAATTAGAAGTATCTAAGATAACTACAGTTAATTATTATCAATACTTAGCGGCGGTAACGAAAAAAACAATACATTATAGTATAGGTAAGGCAATAAATGAAATCGGTAGATAATAGGTATGTATGAATCGCTGAAATGTGTGCACGACGATAAATCAGTGAACTAATTTATCTTGCACTATGGTGAAAGGAATGGAAAGGCACTAAGCAGAGCATATACGACAGTTTAAATATTTGGCAGCAATGATTACTTATTTTCTGATGTCTCACCATTTTAACAATAGGCTTAGACTTGATCTTCTTAGCTCTTGAAGCGTACCGCAGCGTGTTGATCGTCTCGCAGAGGTTTGATTTGGTCGGCGCTATACACGCTATCTGTGTGAGAAATATAGGAACAGCTTAGGCAAAAAAAATGTGTGGTGACCAGTTTTTGGAAGAATCAGATTGCCTGCTGATTTCACTGAAGTAGTACCTACCCGACTCAAATTGAAAACTCATTTGTGTCACGCCATCAAGAAAATCCTTAAACAATCTTTGGTCATTCCAAAGTTGCATGAGAGCTTGCAAGTGCAAGGCGAGGATGGCTAGTGTGATATACAGGTTGTAGAAAGACCTAAGACAAAGCCGAAGAAAATATTGTTGGTAACTATTATTATTTTTTGGTGTTAAAAAAAAACAAAAAAATACCGCGCATTGTGTACAGCGCGCAAGTCTCCGGGCGTTTACCAACTTGGTGACGTGCGCGACGTTCGGTGGCTGAGTTGAATGGCCCCGATATCGAGTAGGATACCGATACTAGTTATATTGAGCTCTGATGTTTTAAAGAATTTTTTGGTATGATATATTTAAAATTTTGATAACGTTTCCTTAGACAAAAATTAAGAATTAATGTTCACAATTTGTTTTCATAAAAATCTTGAAAAAAAAAATCTAACTTTGACTTGCAATAACTTCATAACTATAAATTCCCAGGTATAGTCTAGAAGAAAAAAATGGTCCTAACGATGAGCGGAATACATAGTTCTCGGCTTTGTCATACGTCTTTTATAGGTACCTGATGGTACCTATAAAATTCTGTGGGACTTCACTTCCGCTTATCGTCAATTGGGATGGGGTCATTTGCTTGACCTTATATAAAAAATAGTGACTTGTAGTACTCCGACATCAAGTTACAATTGGGTATTTACGGAGAAGAAAAACTCACCATTAACGTGACGCCGTTGCCCGCGAGACTGTCTGCTAGCAGTTTCGTTAGTTTGCTGTCCCGGTAAGGAATATGGCCTCGTTTCCTTCCATCGCTCAGTTGAGCTATGCAGTAACCTGGAATGTAGAGAACAGAACAGCGTAAGAAACTGGAATTTATTGGCCAAAAGCTAAAGGTCCGGCCCGGGATAAGGTACTTTCAATTTACAAGTACTTACCTAAGTAATTCGTCTACTAAGTATTTGCAAGTTGCAAAGTCTCTATGTTTAGTCCCCACTAAACTGTTTTAGGGAATATACTTTTAAGGTCTACAGATTGTTTTTAGAGGCATTTGGTATAATGTTTCACAATTTTTCTCCTATATTGGTATTTATAGTAGAAAATTATTGATGAGGTCAAAAGTCAATCATCATCATCATCATTTCAGCCGAAAGACGCCCACTGTTGGACATAGGCCTCCCCCAAGGATCTCCAAACCGGTCGGTCTTGCGCTGCCCGCATCCAGCGGCTTCCCGCGACCTTTACTAGATCGATCTTCAATAAAGAGCACAAACTTTTCTCAACAGATCGAATAGAAAAGAAATAACTTCGATGAAGAATTTGACAGTATTGACAGTTTTGGGTAGTGTACCTAAGCTCGGAACTCTAGAAGACTTACCTAAAACCATCAAACTCCTGTTGATGTTATTGGCCTCCTCCAAGGTCTTGCCCGTGGAGTGCGTCCGCTTGGTCATCTCGCTGCCGGCCAGGTCGACGAAGTTGATCTTGCCGTGCGTGGCGCACGTGACGGAGGCGTCGGCGCGCAGCTCGCGGCGCACGCGCACGCTCAGCACCGTGTGCGAGCGGGACGAGTTCGCGTTCATCGCGTGCGAACCTACTGCGCGGTTTCGCATGCCTAATAATAGTAGATACATACATTAAATATCAACTTGGGCGGTAAAACAAAGAATATCTCGGATCGCAGGTATTTGACCAAGAAGTGGGGATATGCCGTGCGCATAGCGTGCGGAAAATGCCACTTTCTGATCAGGTGTGCATAATAGTACATTCATTAACCAGGGCGGTAAAACAATCGCAGTAGGATCTGAGGCTTTCTTTCTTACCGCCCGAAGCAAGAAGTACAAAATGTTATTGTCACCCCCCACCGCAGGAAGTGGGATTTTCCGTACACGTACATGTGGAAAATGTCACTTTCTGGCCAGGTGTGGCATAAAATGATTTTTCAATTCGTGCTCTAGTAGAATTAGATAGAGACTTTCCCCCTTATTAAAACATGGGTTAATTAAGTGAGTCGTGGTTTAAAACTGATGACAATGTCTGTCTTTCACTCAGCAAATAAAAATGACAGCATCAGATTAGTTTTAAGCCATGACTAACTTTAGTCCATGTTTCATAATAAGGGGATTAGGAGTTTCTTCCGAGTTCTTATTGCAAAAACACGTGTTGATAGACTCCATTTTAAACTCAATTTACCGTACAATTGTCTGTTACTTTAAGTACCTACATTTTCACTTGATATTGACGCAACGCGTAATCTTTATGTGTCGCGATCGCCATTCCTTTAAAAGAAGAAGAATAAGGGGATTTGGGTTTGATTCTTTGGTAGTAAAAAATTACCTTGATAATTGATTAATATGTAGTTAATGACTAATAGATTAGAATAAACAGTGACTTCGTCAAGTGAGGGCCTACTGGTCATCCAGTCTGTTCCAAACGCATTTTTTTATGTTATTTCTTTGGCAGACGAGAATACGACCTGCCTAGTGAGTGGTAGTAGTCACCACAGAGTAGAGCCGTTCGCAACACAGACGTGACACTCGCCCGCTACCAACCATAGTCCCATTCCGTACCCGTGGGGCATTTCACTATCACAATCCTACATTTCGTAGAATAACAAAAATAAAGGACTCGCCTTCTTCTAGAACCGCAAACAGGTCGTCCAACTCCTCACAGTCCACAGTAAATAAGTTCTCCACGTAGAAACTGCGGCTGTCCTTTGACCACCGCACTTGCAAAGGTTTCCTGGCGGTACCTGGGTTTAATAAGTCTATCACCTGAAAGCAAAAAGATTTTTTTGTAATTAAGGCAAGGATTTTGGGAAGCTGTAGAAGAGAGGTGGAGGTAATTCGCGCGACGAGGCGGACACAATTCCTCCGAGGATCCGTTTTGTGCTCCGCGACTCCGCGAGCCTTTTTTACAAAAACGGAACGCCGCCCTTTCCGATTCGGACGCCCTAGGAACGTTCGACTTAGGTACCTATAGGCTTAAGGACCCCCCAAGGTCTTCGCCTTTTTAAAATCCGGAACTGGGAGGCACACGAGTGCTGTCTATTGTTTCAAGAGCGACTAAGGCCCACAGGCAACACTTGTAGTCTGTTGTGAGTGTCCATTACGGCGCGCTCATGACGTATACTACCTCTTTTTATGTTATATCATTAATTTTATTTTTTAATCTAGTGATTAACACTAATATGAGCTTTGTAGCATCTTAGATAGAACAGGGGATGATAATAAATTGATTCTTGTGCATGTTAGGTAGGTACTCACCTTTTCATTGTATATTTCTAAGAAGGAAGCTTTTAATATGAAGTGGCTCTCTGGCCGCTCCCTGATCAGCCGGAACAGGTAGACGAAGGAGCGCACCACCAGCCCGTGCTCTGGTGAGTGGGGACTTGTGCCCTTTTCAACCTGGTCGCAACACATCATCAAAATATAGAATGTACCCAAAAGTACGGGATATAATTTCGTACAATGACCTTTCTGTTGGCAGTTATGATAAACATTTTTATTATTGGGCAAATTTATAAAATTATGTAAAAAAATTGTCACTTTACATAATTTTATAAATTAATAATACATGCATAAAAGTGGACAAAATTCCGTGCGAAGCCGTGGCGGGCCGCTAGTTGAAAATAAACAGTATTTGTCTAAGGCTTGAGCTGGCCTGTTTTATTTGCTACATTTTGGTCCTTTGAGCCGGATTTGAACCAGCGACCTATGGATCTTACATTAATTAAAAAGCGTCGAGGTACTTGAGAGCCAACCCTAGCGTGGTCCAGTACAGGGAACTGTTCGACCTCACCCACAACGACGTGCACTTCTGAGGCCCGGCGCACCTCGGGAAATTTTATTTCCTACACACACGATGAGTTTATTGCTAACATGCAAATTAATCAATTTCAGTTAATTTTATTTTAAAGTAGGTCGTTATGTGATATCCTTGGTAGCGTAATGCAAGCAAATCTATTTTCACACATTCTTTCTACACGAGCGAACCATTTGAGCATCCCTTTCAAACCACACCTCACTAAAATAACTCTTATATCTAACATACATAATTAATCAATGAATAAATATTGGTATGTAATATTGGATATTATTGTTCATATATTATTACCTATATGAAAATTTTAAAAGAGCTTAGTGATTGATCCATCAGGAATGACCAGTGTTCATAAATGGCCGCTTGTCGTGAAAACCCAGCAGACAAAAACTCAAAACTGTAATTAGCTTTGTTCGATTACAATCAGTAACGTATGACAAAGGGCCTAGTATCACTAGATATAAAGTTGAAAGCTGTGGCTAACTACAATGATATGCATTAGTATCATGGACCGTTTATCAAAAATATCGTTCGCACACCTGTGTTTTGGTGAACTACCCCCAATAACTGTAATTACCTTATTCTATTGGCAGTAAGAGTCACGAAATATTAAAGAAATTGAATTTTAGTGCAATTTGGCCTTATCACACTGGCGATTTGGGAGCGAAAACGGGACGGGGCGAGCGCCTGGCGAGCTCGTTGGGCACCCGCGGTGTCTTCGCGGTGGGCTCGCTGCGAACTCGCCTCGCTCTCAAATCACCAGTGTGAAAAGGCTTTAATTATCTGCTTTAAAAGATTTCGCTGTCAGTAACTAGATTCCATTCCATCTATGCCATCTGATGCTTAGTAGAATTGAAGTCTAGCATCCTTTCCCTTGCCGAATTGCAAGCGCTTCTTCACGTCGTCTCCTTGGAAGAGCTCAAACAAGGACGAGTAAAACGTCCAAAAATATTTAGACACATTTCCTAAACAAGTCATCAACAACAATATCTGAGCTGTAATGAATGTATAAAATCGTTAAGGCGACGATAAGTGCTGGTAACCTTGCTCATATTAAGCGCGGCATCTCGTGCATACCACACTCAGGAAACACAGAAAACGAGAAAACTATTGAATTTTCTTAACAAGATGCTACTTTTTCTCATAGAAGAATCAAAAAAATAAAATAATCTACAAGATGAATAAAACTTTATAAAAATAGCACCAGCAGTTTCAGAATTTTAATTTTTTTATTTTGGTAAGAGCAATTTTCAAGGTTTTTCTAAATAAGTAGGTAGGTAAATACATTAAAATTTACAAAATTGTAAATGTTTTCATACTGATTTATTGTGTAAGTCGTCCCGTCTCACACGTACGTATATTTTTTCAAAAATTAAGCTCTTATTGTTTACGCGTAATGATCTTTCGAATATCGGTAAAAAATTGCATGTTACCACATCTTTTCCTACCCTGCTTCCAATTTATTTGGATTTGGTGCAGTATGCCTTGATATCGACAATACTGCTTAAGGTTTGGCCGGGGCCGGCGCCCGACGCGTCGAACTTATTAAAAATCGAACGTAATTTGAAAATCGAACTTGTTCTAAAATGGAGCTGGCCCCGGCAAGCTGAATGGAACACATTTGAAATTAAACAAAAGCCGCGAGTATTGTAAGACGCTGCAATATTATACTTAAAAACTGCAAAGATGTTATAAAAATATATCCCCCTTAGGGGTGGAATTAGCGGATGCCTACGTCCTAACATCTACCTGCATGCCAAATTTCAGCCCGATCCGTCCAGTGGTTTGGGCTGTGCGTTGATAGATCACTATGTCAGGCAGTCACCTTTGAGTTATATATACTGGGTGTAAAAGACATGAACAGTCAAACGAGAACCATGTATTCTATACATCAAAATAAGACATATTTCAAAAAAAATATTGCTGGGAAATGATTTTTATTTTTTGGTGTTAAAAAAGATTGCAAATTGTACCGCGCAATGTAAAGGGCTTAACTCGCACGCAACTCGCAAAACCGCGATAATTTTGACAGAAGGCGGCCCCGTTCGTTAGTGACCGTGCGCATCGAGTGAGCTACATTGAACGCTAACGTTTTGAAGCCATTTTTTGTTATGAAATACTTAAAAAAATGATAATGTTTCTTCGGACAATAAATAAGAAATAACGTATAGAATACGTTTTCATAAAAAAATGAAAAAAAAATTGATGACTTTGACCTTCAATAAAATCGTAACTATCCATTTCCCAGGTATAGTTTAAAGCAAAAAAAAAATTATGATGGTGAGCAGAATACATGGTTCTCGTTTGACTGTTCATGTCTTTTACATCCTGTATTTAAAAGATAGATAGAAGAAAAGTCCTGTTAAAATGTCGAGTGACGAAAGTGATCCGGACTCCGGAGTCCATTAAATTGGATGCCTTAGGCATTGTTCATAATCTACTCCCAGAGAAGTCAAAGGAAAAATACCTGAAAGCCTACAACGATTTCGAAAATGGAAAACTTCAAAACTCCAAAGTCTGTGTCTGAATCAGTGCTTCTGGTCTATTTTCAGCATTTATCATCGACAAAGAAGTCAAGCAGCCTGCAGATTAAGCGAAGTGTGAAGTATCTGAAGCTGTGAAAAATACTCAAATAAAATCTACCTCAACTTCGATAAACGTACCAAATAAAAATATGGCTTTTTTTTCCACAACTGGACTAATGTCTCAAACATAAATTTTCACTTTTCATTTTAATTTACTATAATAAAACGCTGTTTTTAGTATCCTTGCTTTTTTATTGTCTCGCAAAAGGTGAAATAAGTAGAGTAAACTCCTCGGGGATAAAGCTGTTTTTGTCTTGGGCGCGCTTGAACCGCTCACTGCGCTCAGGACTCGTCTTAATTCCCTAGCTCGCTTCGCTCAGGAATTAACTCTGGAGTCCTTCGTTACGTTCAGGATACAATATCGCACCCGTGACATAAAACATAGCTTTATCCCCTCGGTATATAATCTACTATTCTCGTTTGGCTACATGCCGTACTAATTTTATATGAATAGTCCCACGTTGGGCGCCAATTTCTCATGTTAATAATTCAACAATAACTTTTGTTAGTTTCCAATATCGCGATTGCGTAAGAAATGCTTTCTGGACTTGGATCGCTTACAATAGCTACAATAGTTATTTTGTAACGTCCAAACAGACTTCGCCTACACCATCCGTGTGTACGTTATAGGTGATTATAATTATTATTGTAATGGACGAACCGCCACAACGCGATGTGATGTCACGCGATGTCATGTCTTTTATGGACACAAAGAGTGATGTATAAAGATTTTGTAGTTAACATTTTAAGTAAATTGTTTATTCTGCGTGTTAGGTACCAACAAATTTATGATTATTATCATTTCATTCATGGGTGTCGTATTCGAGTGTCTACTTTTAAGAAAACTTAACCTCGAATGACCCGTAGTAAGTGGGGCTGTTTTTTAAAACAATATTAGTAGCAAAGAAGCGATAGAACCAGAAAGTTGCACAGAGGTGGTACAATATTTTTATCTCACAAACGCAGGTGAGCTAGGTCTGTGTGTAGTGTAGAAATACAAACACATTGTCCTTGTGTGGATCAGCTATCTTACTGCCATCTTTTATCGCGATCCAATTTAAGACCTAAACTGAAAAGAATCGTTAATTCGTACTATGACGCCATCTACACGACTCAGTTTTGGCGCTACTTTCGACAGCGATTCAGTTCAGAGTTGAACCGCGATATCATTCATTCAAGTTGTAAGTCATAATTAAAAGTACCGTCAGCATCTAGCTTAAAGTTCAGTTTTAGATTAGACGATCTCTACACACTAGACATAGGTATATGTATATCTCATAGTTATAGTTCAACTGCATTCGTGAGATAAAAATACTAAACCTTTCATCGCCACATTGCATCGCTACATTTCATGGTAATAAGTGTCTACAGTTATAAGAAAGGTTATGCAATTGTATCATTATTGTAAATGTCTTTGTGGAGACCAAATCACCTGAAATACAGGCCTTAGAGACCATTTTTTTGCTGAATGACTAACACCCGTATTCACAAACATACTATGAGATCTCTCGACACTTGGATAAGAAACGAACCAATCACAGAGCTCCATTCAATGCCATCTCTGTGATTGGTTGGTCTCTAAGCCAAGAACAAAAACATTCCATTTCATTCCACAGTGCTACTCTCGCTCGATTGCCATTTCATCGGTGCCAAATTAATTTCATTAAAATACCTTACATAACCACCTAACACTACAAGACCTTGACATTGATAAACTCTGTTATTAAGTAATTATTTTACTGGAAACGTATCATTGTAATTTGTACGTTATTAGTTTAGGTAGGTACTCCAATATTTGATGGAGTATTTGGTTTCATTACATACACCATTATATTTAAAACTATCGCTTTGCTAGGGATTCGTCCGCGTGAATAGTTATTTTTAAGTTGCTACAGACAACAGCACGTTGGGTTACCACAAACTGTCAAATTATCCCAATCCATTAGGCACTTTATATTGAATAGCCTTAGGTTGCAAATCGTTTGGAGAAATTTGACAGTTTTGTATAGCCCGACGTGCTGACTGTACCTACCACAAATTAATGCTCTATTTCATTTGTGTTACTTTATGATTATTAATTTAAAAAATAATAAATAAGAAAATATTTCGAAAAATTACCCATGCGATCTAGCATTAAGAATAGTTTTTTTATCGCCAACAAAATAAAGTTAAATAGGTATTAGTTTCAAGAAGAGTTAATGAGAAAAATTTTGTAGCTTCTCCGGAGTTGTTGTAAAAACACGAGTTGAGAGACCCCATTTCAAACCCAAATTAACCGTCCATTTTCTATTACTTTAGTTACATTTTCACTTGACATTGGCAAAATGCGTACGTTTAATGCGTTTAATGCGACGCGGCGCCATTAATTAATAGTCTAAGATCCGAACCTAAATCGACCTTCACCGAGCTGATAATAGAATGAAACATATTTTATTATTAATTTAGTATATTAGAAAATATATTAAAAATGGGTTGTCTAAAAAAATCCTGGACAGACTATTTTTAATTATTTTTTGAAAAATGATTTTTAATAAAATATTGCAACATCAAGATAATAAGAAAATTTTGTCGCGCGCTTATGATGATATAAATTTTTTTCTATTATCCAATCGAGTGAAAGTAACTGATATCGACATACCTGTTCATACCTGACAACCCAGTAGTTCGCGCAGGTAAATAATAGACAACCCAATGCCTGCACATTCTATACGGTTTCTACTATCAGTCAGGACAAAATTTTCTTATTATCTTGATTTTGCAATATTTTATTCATTTTTTTAAAAAAATCATTTTTCAAAAAATAATTAAAAATAGTCTGTCCAGGATTTTTTTAGACAACCCATTTTTAATATATTTTCTAATATACTAAATGAATAATAAAATATGTTTCATTCTATTATCAGCTCGGTGAAGGTCGATATAGGTTCGGATCTTCTACTATAAGAATAGAATAGAATAGACAATAATTTTTAGCAAGGGATGTTCAGGTAATATTTGTTGCCGTAGAAAAGTGGAGTGAAAGGTGATTGACTTAAAAGTGAGAGGAGACTAATGCAGGATGGAGAAAGCCTAGGCGTACCATGTTTGTCAACCAAAACCTTTGAAGAAGGGAAGAAAATCAGTAGTCATCTATGAGGTCAGTACTGTAAGTGAAGCGTAAGTAATAAGTATGTAAGGATCGTAGCAAGTAGAAAAAAGTAATCTCTGCCTCCCCTATGAGAGAAAGGCATAACCTTATATGTGTTATTGCATACACATATAAGGTCCAAATATATTGTGCATATGTAGCCATAATATATTTGGAAATAGTACCTATGGTGAATACAAAATAAACTTCTCTAATGGGAGTTCTCTGACGGAAGTAATTAGAACATCAAGATAGTTATCATAATTAGCGGCGATGGTCACGTCGGCTCGTGTCTCATTACACTATGAAAATTCATAAAAAGATATCTTTTTATATTTTGTGTTATAATTATAAAACCGTCATAATAAGATTAACGGACACTATCGTTGCATGGGTAATTAAAATATCGGTATTAGATGCATCCGTATTAAGTTTGTATGTAAAAAATATTTTTAAATAAAAAAAACTGCATTCAAAACTAAACATAGAAATAAAAATTTTGTTTAAGAAAATTTTTTTTTTAAATTCGGTCCCAAAGACAAGCGATTTCGTTTATTCCAATTATTGAGGTAAATTGGCACCGACCTCATGAAAATATTTAGATTTTTGAAACATAATAATTTTGTTTCTCCGTTTTTAGTTTTGAAGGCGGTTTTTTTATTAAAAAAAAAATAATTTTTGCTTTTTAGTAGATATTGTAAGAATAGAAATTTTCAAGAAATTATCTCGAGATCTTTTATGTTAGACAAACAATTAACAAAATACGAATGATATCGTTAATGTCAATTAAATAGGCATTATTGGGGATAACTCAAAAACTACTCCTCAGGTCTACTCATCAAATGTCGCTCAAATTTAAATAGAACCACATGACAAGCACCAGCCTCCAAACGTAAAAAGAATCATCAAAATCGGTACACCCACTAAAGAGTTAAGAGGTAATACATATAAAAAAATACAGTTGAATTGAGAATCTTCTCCTTTTTGAAATCGGTGAAAAAGATACAATTCCTCACCAGTCCAGGAGGTCCCGTGAGGGTGTGTGTCTTCCCGCTGCCGGTTTGTCCGTAGCAGAAGGCGGTGCACGAGAATCCTTCCACGGCCATCTCTAACAGTCTTTTGACCCCTGAGTACTCCAAGATGTCCTCCTGCAAACACTTGGCTGGTAAATTCTCAATACACTTTTCATCATCAACAGCTTATGTATAATGTCCCCACCGAGGGGCTCGAGCCTACCCCACATTAGGAGGGATTAGGCCTTAGTCAACCACGCTGGGGTTGGTGGCCTCAAACACAACCTAAGAATTTCTTTAAAAGTATGTGCAGGTTTCCTCACGATGGTTTCCTTCACCGTAAAAGCGTCGATTAAACGTAAATTTGAATTCAAAATTTGAAAACACATTGGTACGTGGCAGGTTTCGAACCAGTGCCTCCCGGGTGGGAGACAACGCCCTTACGCACTACGCTACAGACTTATTTATTCACATATATTTTATTTTTATTTCGTTATATAGATCTATTGTAACTATATAGCCTCCAGTCCTATTTGAGACCTTACATGCACTGTTTTAGCTGGACACTATCTAAAAATCTTAAGATATTCCCAGCTTGATCGTTTTGATATCATTTGGGACGAGAATGTATCGCCCCAAATGTCGTGACTTTATCTAAGTATGTAATCAAAATTTTACTGTTGCTATTTCCTGTTACCTGTGTCGCTGCTGGTTCAAATACAACGTTGTAAGAGAACACCTTGGCTTTTTGTCCCGGGGCATTGGTGTGGCAGATGACCTGACCCTTTCCCGGATACTCAAGGATCTGTTGCTCTCCACAGCCTTTCTCCTTGTCGTTGAGGGGTCGTATCCTGGGAAATAGAAGTTTGATTCACTGAAGGGGAAAATCGAGTTGAAAAATTTTCCGACCACACACTTAGGAGCTTAACTTTTGTGACCTCGGCGCCCTCATCCTCCTCATCGCTTCCGATGTTCTTCTTTGGAGCAACAAGGATTTAGACCATAGAATCTAGACCTGGGTCTGACAAATTCATTCTCACTATAGTTTCATATTTGTCCCATGGAACTACTAATAAGTATCAGTAATTCCATTGGACTTGGCAATGGAAATAGTAAGAATGATTGATCTGATACTGGTCGGCGATGATACATACCACTAGATTTTAGTGGTATGTACCTTCGCCGACCAGACCGACAAATATGAAACTAGTGAGAATGAACTTGTCAGACCCAGGTCCCGGGTTTATCTCCAGGGGGCACACAGGTTAAAAAATTTTCGCCATAACCATAGCACAAGGTACAAACATATAGAGACTGTGACAATAATGTTGACAGCATTGTTGTCTTAAGGGGCGATAAGGGGTAACATGCAATTTTCGGACGATCATCACGTGTTGTAGATGAAACGGAAATACTTACAACAAATTATAATAAAGCATTTAAAAAATTGTACATTTAAGTGAATAAAAAAATATCCTGAAAAAGGTCTTACAAAAAAGTGACATAGGTACTTAGCTCGATCCGGAAAGTACTGGAGCTATTTTTTATAAAGCATCTTCTAGATAATTTGATTATGGGGCGCGGGAAGCACAGATTAGAAATAATAAAGCTCCACTACTCAGTATTGCTAAGGTTGCCAGTCCAAGCCTTTACGGAACCGAGTGAATGTTGCTTCTATCGTATCAGCACTTAGTATCGGTCAGATTAAGTCCAAGAAAAGAAGTTCCCCTTCAAGCTAAATTAAAACTTACCTACATAACACAAATCTAAAATCTATGTCATACAAAATTTATTTAGGTTTATTTACAAAAATATCTTGATTTAAGTACTTATATTTTGTCCGTTATCTACACAGAACACAGAAAGAGGTTCTGTGTTCTGTGGTTATCTAGTATCCATAGCATAAGTTCAAGATACTTCATTTGGGCTAGATAATGAGGTCCCGTAATGGTATGGCTTTTCCTAATACAAAATACATAGTAACATTCCTTTTTGTACCACAATAAAGATGTTTTTTAAATCATCAAAATCGGTCCATCCGTTGCAAAGTTATAAAGCAATTTGCGTGAACTGATTTTATTTAATCCGCTGCGCTCTACGGCATGGCTGTGACGTCACCCGGCACTATCCGCCCGCTCCGAGTCGCCGCACACTAGGAACTTTGACTCATTTTCATCTCATATAACTATAACTTCCGTGTTAATAAAGATATTTACATGATTTTTTTTACTTGATAATCTTGAATAAATATGTTTTTAAATAATGTATATTCCGTGAGTAATAGTTTATTTCTAATAGTTAGAAAAAATAGAGGAATAAGTAGGTAGGTACTTAAAATAATATTTTTTCTCATCTTGACATCATAAAACTTTACCCATCATCATCTCATAAAGCTATAACTTCCGTGTTAATAAAGATATTTACATGATTTTACTCCTGATAATCTTAAGTATATTTTATAATTTTAAATAATGTATAATTCGTGAGTAAAATTTTATTTTAAATAGTTATAAAAATCGAGGAATACTTAGATTTTTTTTTCATCATTTGCGAGAGACCCACTGTTGGACATAGGCCTGGACATTTTTTCTCACTTTGACATAATATATGTATTTAAACGTCGGCAAAATTTCTAACAGAAAATTTGAGAAAAGAAAATAGTAGGTATACATTATGATTGCAAATTATAATGTATATTTGGATAAGTATCTAATATTTGACTAAACCACGGTAATGATAGAAGATAAACATTGTAAACTAAACTAAACTGAGTAAAAAATTAAATGTTTGTTCAGCAAAGTAATAATAATAATAATATATTTTCACGCTCACACCAATTATCTAGCCCGAAGTAAGTATCATTAAGAACTTGTGTTACGGATACTAGATAACGGACATTTTCTTTTAATATACATAATAATTTTAGATATTTTTATAAATAAACTTAAATAAATGTATAAACAACCATGACTCGCAAACAAACATTCGTGTTCGTCAACAAACATTTGCCGCTACCAGGATTCGAACCCGGACCGCTTGATGTAAAGCCAGCTATACTGACCACTCCACCACGACGGCGTTCCTTCACATTCCAAGATTTTCGAAAATTGTATGTATAGTTTTGATAATATAAAATCATACATCATACAATCGCCATCATATAATCGAAATTACACTTAATTATTTTAGTAAGCTGCTATCTATATCTAGCGTTCTAACTTTTACCCGCGACTTCGTTTGCGTGGAATATTTATTTTGGGCTGCATTTTTGGGACTTTGGTTTTCCACACAACCTTTCATCCTTGTGAGGATAGAAGGTCAAGATTTCACCTATTAGGGGGGAAAAAATAATGCCTAAATTATAATTTTGACGAACGTCCATGCAAACTTTCATCTCTCATATCAACCCTTTCAAGCCTTTTTTCGAAATAAAAGGTAACCTATGTCCTTTCCCGGCATCTAGTCAATATTTGCACCAAATATCATCAAAATCGAAGCCGCGAAAGCGTGACTTTGCTTAGTCTTACATACAACCTTCCATCCCCAAACGAGTCAAACTTTAAAAAACACGAACAAAATATTTATTTATTACTTGTAAAGGGCCTAAATTCAAAGTTTCATGTTTTAATCGTCAATAATGACGAACTCCCATACAAACTTTCGACCCTTATTTCAACCCCTTCATGCCCTTTTTTTACAAGTAAAGGTAGCTTATATCTTACAAAAATATACTAGACCTAAGGTCTAGTATATTTTTGTATGTAGCAAATTTTAATAAAATCGAAGGCGTGAAAGCGTGACTTTTGGACTTCGATACGAACTTTCATACCCACTCGGATCAAAATTTTTCAAAAACGCAAAAACAAATTTTATTTTTTTTATCAAGTGCCTAAATTCAAGTTTCATGGCTTTTCTTTAAAAATTAAGAACTTCCATACAACATTTCATTCCTTATTTCAACCCCTTCGAGCCCTTTTTCGCAATAAAAGGTAGCCTATCTATATGTTATTCTGATGTATGAGCTATATTATTACAAATTTTAATTAAAATCCATTCCGTAGGTTTTGCGTTAAAGACATAGAGACGTATATACGCTCGCATACTTCTTTCACCATCCGATCCATACAAACTTTCGTGTTTATAAATAAGTAGGATTGCTCAAACTGCACTAAATTGGCACTAAACCTCTTGAAACCACCAATATACATCAAAAAAACAATATGTATAGTATTTAATACGATATGTTCGCAAGAAACGCTGTGCGCGGGTACAGTCGGCAGTGATGTAGTGCCGAGTGACGTCACACGCCTGCCAGGCGGCCGCTTGGCGGAACGATCCGATTTTTCGTCATAACTTCGTCAATATTAATCGTAGAAAAAAAATTTTGGTACCATTTATTTTGTTTTTTAATTGCCTACAAAGCTACATTCATAGTTCAAATCGTTACGGATCCTCATTGGTGTGAGCGTAAGAATGTATTATATTATTATTATTAAAAAAATTAGATATTACCATAGATATTAAACGTATTATAAATGTATGGATATTTCCTATATTAATAGGTTTATTCATAGTCTTACGCATTATTTTGTTATATTTTAAATAACAAGAGCTTAAAAAAATAACTATATCTTATTTTCTAATTATTTGTTACTATTACAATGCATTATTACCAACATTCATAGGTTGACTGTAAATATATCTTCTATATATAAGTCTGCTTTTGCAAAATATGTAGATTGTAGATCCTATGTATACTTTTAAGTGTTAATGTTTTTAAACGTTTTAAACAATTAAATTAAAATAAAATTTCATATTTTAACAGTATAGGCACAGAACACAGAAACCTCTTTCTGTGTTCTGTGAGTATAGGTATGTATCTATTATAAAACCAGGTTTAATACTGGGACTGTCGCTGTTAAAATATTGCAAGTCAAATGTTTGCAAGCCAAACAAATAACCCAGACACTATACAAATGCGATCGATTAGAATATGTCAACAACCTTACCACCGCTAAGTAGTTAAAAGCTTTTAAAATTATTATGGTGTACCATGTAATGTTTTTAATCATTGTACCCGTTTCATATAATGAGGCTTATTTAAACAATGAATGGTTGTTTTTATATTATTAGTCCTCTTTTTAGGGTTCCGTGCCTCAAAAGGAAAAAACGGAACCCTTAGGCCCTGTCCACACAGCGATATTTCACCGCACGTTTTTTTCTCGCAAAATTCTGTGACACATGGCATCTTATAGGACTATCCGCACATGCAGTAAAAAAATGTCGCGAAACAAATCTGTGGTTTGATGCAAATTGAACGCGATACGGTGCGGAATTATTTCCGCGCGAATGTTTTATCGCTGTGCGGACAGACCCTTATAGGATCGCTTTGTTGTCCGTCTGTATCGAGTTGAAATTAAAACCATATACTCAGGTACCTTGAAGCTGTGAAAAAATCAAACTTCTTAGTTAACGCAAAAAAAGATACGGCCGTTTATGCCGTAAAAAACGTTTAATTCGACACCTCTCAAGGGAATCAAAATTCATAGGGTACTTCCCGTTGACCTAGGACTATGAAATTTGGCAAGTAATATCGTCTTATTACCTATGGTAAGTACAGGAAAACTCTCAAAACCATACATTTGTAATTAAATCATAAAAAATATAGTCTTTAATTAAAGTACATAATCAATCATCGAGGTTTGCCTTTATCTCGGGAACGCGTGGAGGTATCGTATTCAAATTAAAACCATATACTCAAGTCTACACTCCCTTGAAGCTGTGAAAAAATCAAACTAAATAAGCGCAAAAAGGATACGGCCTTATATGCCGCAAAAAAATACAAATTTGTACGGATCCCTCGGTGGGCGAGTCCGACTCGCACTTGTCCGGTTTATTTTTTAATTTTTTTAATTTTATGAGTGTGGTTAACAATATTTTAAATGCGAAAGTAACTGTCTGTTACCTTTAACACGCCTAATTAGCTGAACCGACGGAATTTTGGCATTGAAGTAGTTTAAGGCCCTGTCAACTCATAGGCACCAGGCTACTGTTGCCGGTAGAATTAGCCGCACGGAGTAGGTATTAAGCGGGTTGCAGACCAAGAGCTAAGCTAAGTTATTTTAGTTTAGCTCGCATAGCTGACGCAGTTTTTCATACTTGTGTGCAGACTGCAAGAATCGAACCCGCCAAATAGTAAAAAAACACCCGTAGTTTTACGCACCCGATCGAAAGGTTCAGTCTTTTCCAGATAACATAGCATCTTAAATAAAAGGAAGACCATGAAATTTTGAGTAAGCTTTTAAAAGACTAAAGTAGACTTTTAAACAACTTAAAGTTAATAGATACACACACGACACACACACACAAAAGCGCACGCACACACACACACACACACGCACACACACACACACACACACACACACACACCACACACACACACACAGACACAGACACACAAACACAGACACACACATACACACACACACACACACACATACGCACACACACACACAAACACACGTAATAATATATAGTTTACCATACTATAAAGGTTAAATAAGTAATGATTTGAACATTTTATAGATTAGGTACTTTATTTCATTTCTGTATAAAAAAAAACACTAATTGCATTTGTAGAAACTAATGAGGTGGTTTCTTTTAGTCTAATCTTAACTAGTGTAACCTTAGATTAATTTGCTTTAATCTAAGATTGTAACCATGCTATGGAAGAGTGAGGCTACCTAACACAAGTAAAACTTTTGCATTAAAGGCAGCTCCAACTACTTGTTATTGTACTAGACTAAGTTACCGAAATAAAGATTTAGGTATTTTGTAAACGTCTTTTCGGTAAACGGGTGAAAATTTCAAAAACACTAGCTTGAAATATTTATTTAATTATTTCTTAGTAAGTGCTTAAATTCAAAGTTTCATGGTTCTATCTTAAACAATGACGACCCTCCATACAAACTTTCTTCCCTTATAACCCCTTCATAACTTTGTTCGCGTTAAAAGGTAGCATATGTCCCATATGTCCTTTCTCAGCGTTTATTCAATATTTAAATATATAAGCATGTTCTTGCGTTTCTGAGCATAGCTTCTCAAAACAGGGCTCAAGTTTGGAAATCACGACTCTAGAGATCTTTCTCTACATTTTTTTCACTCAACTTTCTCGTATCCCACATACAGCCATTCTACGTGGATTGCCTCAAGCCCCTGGGACAAACACAGTTTGGAAAAACCTGAACTAGGATTTAACAAATCGACAAACAAGAAACAAAGTTTAAGATGTTTAAATAGAGCAGACTACATTTTAAAATTACTTTTATAGATTGTTCTAGATTGGTACATTAGTTCATTCATAGGTATATTTACTGACAGAGATTAGTACATGGAAAAACCTTGGAAGCTCGCCATCAATAAAATCATTATTAAATAAAACTCCATTAGTTTGTTAACTTTACAATGTGTACCAAATAAAAACTTTTAGTGACAATAAAATTGTCAAGGGCAGACTCATTTGTAGGTAGTTATAGGTATATGACACTTCCCCAGCTATACATTAATAATAATTTCATACATTTTCGCGATAACCAAGCGCCTCCGTGGCAGACACAGCCTTAGTCACGGGCTAGTAAATTATTGACTTGAAAAAAGGCATTATTTGTAAAATAATTAATTAAATACAAAAATTAAGAAACTCTTTTAAATGAAAATTGAATAGGTACAGTAGAATTTATTATCAAAATAATTATTCACCTTTTAAATATTTTTATTAGTTTCCTCTCGTTAGTCGTTCGGCAGTGAAAGCTTACGGGTTAAATACGGTCTCTTGACGGCGTATTTTAATTCTTATTTTTTCGTTATGAATGTAGGAATGTATGAATGTAATAAAATAGATGTTATTTGGTATAAGGCCGTCGAATCTTCGTCTGAGTCTGAGGCCTTCCGACCGTACCTAATAGATTTTTTTTTACTTATCATTATCGTCATCTTGTCATAGTATCATATCATGGTGGCAACCTGTGGCAACTATTAACATCTATTACTGCACTGAAGTTTCCGACGGCATACCTACGTTTTATTACTTTTAAAATTAATTTTAAATAAAAAACTGACTTCAAAACTTAAAACGGAGAAATAAAAATTTTGTTCATAAAAATCTAAATGTTTTTTGAGGTCGGTCCCAAATACAAGAAATACAAGTGACAACGTTTATTCCAAATATTGAGATTGGCACCGACCTGAAAAAAAAACATTTAAGTAGATTTTTTAAACAAAATTTTTATTACTCCGTTTTTAGTTTTGAAGTCGGTTTTAATTATTTAAAATAATTTATTTCTTGCTTTTTAGTGTTTTAAATATAGAAATTTTCAGAAAACTACCTCGAGATCTTTTAGACACAAAAGTGATAAGATTACGATATCATCAATGTCAATTAAATAGACATTATTAGGGATAACTCAAAAACTACTAGTCAGATGTCGATCACATTTTAAATGGGACCCCGTGACAAGCACTAGCTTCCAAAGGTCGGAAGAATCTTCAAAATCGGTACACCCAGTAACGAGCTATAACTCGTTATTCTGTTACCTCATTTATGAGGTAACAAACATAAAAAAAACAGTCGAATTGTTCTTCTTCTTTCTTCCTCCTCCTTTTTTGAAGTCGGTTAAAAAATTAAATTAATAGACAGTAATGATTATGTATGACAGATACCTGACGACCACATTGATATTGTCTTCATCTGAGTTGAGGGTCGTGCTGGACCCTCGGGTGCTTCGGTCCAGGCTGCCAGCCCGGCTGCTGCCGCTGAAAGAGTAGGAAAGTCATTAAATGTGCGATAGAACCTACTGGTCTCCAGATTACTCAAAAGATAGTTTCATAATTATACTTTTTTTATGTTGTTGAATCTGAAATTTTACAAAAAGACTCCATTCGGAAGCACTTTGGTACCTGGGGATGTAGTTTATAATTATATGAATTGCATAAGTTTTGAAAAAAAAACAATTTGTAAGTTCAAAATATTATTAAATCATCAAGGGACAAAATGGTTTAGCCACGGCACGCTCGCGCGTATTGGTCGCGAATGAAATAACCTTCTTTTCTTTACCATTACCGACAAAATTTTAAAACAACAACTGTCAAACTATGTAAATAAATATTTTCGAGGTGTAAATATACATACAAATGTATGTAATATTGGAAAATTTCATGTCAAAATGTAGTAAACATATATAGAAGTGAAATTTCAGTTCTGCACAACTGTATATAGAAGTGAAATTTCAGATCTGTACAACAAAATTGCTCACAAAATCGCTGACAGAAGTTGCCATAAAAATTCGTTGTTACCGTGGGCGAGTTCCTATGGCAAATTTTCCGTCTGAAAATTATAACTAAATTAAAACCTAACAAATCGCAAAGATACAAATTTAATGAAAAATCTGTGAAGGCCCTTAATGTCTAACTTTCAATCTATTGAAAATGGAATAATCTTTGTAAGTGAAGATGTCTATGAGTAGGTACTCTAAACGCTTAGATACCAATGCAATGCACAGTTACGAAACGTACATATTAAAGATCATTTTAATCGTGTATATGTAATTGGAGATTTATGGTATGAAGAAATATAAGACTAGTTGTTTGTGTACAATATTTAGATAACTTTAAATGCAAAGATAAAATTTAAACTTTGCTAATATTATGTATTTGACCACCTTGCCACCTGATATCATTATGAAGCAGACTGTACTATAACATGACAATACCAAGTTACAGTACTTACCGACTGAGCACTTGGTAGGAGTTTCTCCCGAGTTCTTGTCGTAAAAACACGTGATACTAGAAAAATGCACTGAAAAAAATCGACTTGCCTCAGGCGGGACTCGAACCCGCACCTTCCACAATCCGGGTGGACGCGTTAACCGGTGGCGAAATTGGTTAACGCGTCCACCCGGATTGTGGAAGGTGCGGGTTCGAGTCCCGCCTGAGGCAAGTCGATTTTTTTCAGTGCATTTTTCTAGTATTATATTTACGCGTTTGTAAACGCAAAAATAAAATTATTCCATAATGTAAGGTAGTTTCATCTTAGCTGGGCGTCAAATATTTGCAAAAATATTTCGTTCGGGTCTTGGAAATGCAAATTTCAAAGATTTGATGAAACGATGTTTACCATAAAAACATAAGCACCAAGCACTGACAAATTTCGACAGCGAAAAGCAGTGCCTCGGTGGCGAAATTGGTTAACGCGTCCACCCGGATTGTGGAAGGTGCGGGTTCGAGTCCCGCCTGAGGCAAGTCGATTTTTTTCAGTGCATTTTTCTAGTATTATATTTACGCGTTTGTAAACGCAAAAATAAAATTATTCCATAATGTAAGGTAGTTTCATCTTAGCTGGGCGTCAAATATTTGCAAAAATATTTCGTTCGGGTCTTGGAAATGCAAATTTCAAAGATTTGATGAAACGATGTTTACCATAAAAACATAAGCACCAAGCACTGACAAATTTCGACAGCGAAAAGCAGTGCCTCGGTGGCGAAATTGGTTAACGCGTCCACCCGGATTGTGGAAGGTGCGGGTTCGAGTCCCGCCTGAGGCAAGTCGATTTTTTTCAGTGCATTTTTCTAGTATTATATTTACGCGTTTGTAAACGCAAAAATAAAATTATTCCGTAAAAACACGTGTTGAGAGACTCCATTTTTAACCTCAATCAACCGTAAAATTTTTACTTTAGTTACATTTTCACTTGACATTGGCAAAATGCGTACGTTTAATGCGACGCGACGCCATTAATTAAGAATAGAATAGAAATATAGCATTTAGTAGCTTAGTTTTCATGATCGTTACTAAAATGCTAAAAACGCATAACCGCGGCGCCATCGAACTCCTCATTACTAGTCTATACTAATTAGTCTACAAACTACAAAAACATTACATAGTTTACGAAAAAAAGGGATGTTATAAGTTTAACGTGTGTATCTATCTGTCTGAGGCATCGTAACTACCAAAAAATTATCTGATTTTGAGTTATTTAAAAGGTATTTTGATCAGGAGTGTTCTTAGCTATGTTTCAAGAATACTGTTCCGTCGTTTGAAGATCATCATCTTTTTTTATAGTAGATGAAGGGTTTTGAGGGACTTCCACAAGTCTGATTGATTTGAAATTTGGTGTAATTATGTTGTTAGATGCTGCAGCATCATCTAGAACCTGCTGTATACCCAACTCTTCGTGAAATTTTAGGAAGGTTATCGTGAATATTAGGCATAATGGATTGGTCTTATGGAGGATTTTAATAACATAACTACCGGCAGTTTCCCATTGTAAGGGTAAAATATACACTATTTTGTTGAAACCCATATTGTGATCCTTTCGAAAAACATACAAAATGGGTTATTTAATAATAATAATATATTTCTACGCTCACACCAATTATCTAGCCCAAATTAAGTATCTTTAAGAACTTGTGTTATGGATACTAGATAACGGACAAATATACTTAATAATCTAGATATTTTTATTAAATAAACTTAAATAAATAATATATATTAATATAATATAAATAAACAACCATGACTCATGAACAAATGATCGTGTTCGTCACACTAACATTTGCCACTACCAGGACTCGAACCTGGACCGCCCGATGTGTAGGCAGCGTTACTGACCACTCCACCACGGCGGCGTCTACGGTATTTAAATTAAAAACTGGCATAAGACTAATATTTTATCGATCACTTAGCACCAAATGACAGCTTAAAGTATTCATAGAAAATGCAAAGAGCAATTTAGTGCAGTTATAGCTGATAGAAATGTCCAAGGTTGAACCGGTGACGTCCAGTATTACAATTGTTTGTCCATGTGATTGGCTATTACCATGCCTTTTTCTCTAGTTGTCTTCATCGTGGACCTTATGCAGTCGTGTTAGATACTACTTTCCAGTCATAGCTTCGATTTATGATTTATCTTTATCTGTGTTAACCTACTTTTTATGTATTCTTTGTTGAACGGATGTTTATGACTATATAACGTGCAATTGGTTATGCTCCGCTCTGTAGTTTATTCTTTGAAGATGCATTGTGGCTAAGTTATTTAAGTTTAGTTTATTCAGTTAACGTTAATACAACAATGTTCAATAAAACAGAATAACACAATAGAATAAAGTTTTCATAAAATAAAGGTCAGAAGTGCGGTCCCACGTTGGGCGCCAAAAAGTTACGTTATTAATTCTATCTTTTCTTCTTCTTTTAAATTAATGGCGATAATGAAACAAAGATTACGCATTGCGCCAACAAAGTGAAAATGTGCTTAAAGTAACCGACAATTGTACGGTAGATTTAGTTTAAAATGGAGTCTCTCAACACGTGTTTTTGCAACAAGAATTCGAACTCCGTTTACACAGACCGGCTCGGAGAGCATCGGACGGGCGCTCGTCTTTTCACACAGACCGGTGTGGATTATACGCTTGGATTGGAACTGACCGGAGCTGACCAAGCCGTTTGACATACACTAGCTGGAAGAGCATTGTTGAAGCAGATGCGCTGGAAGGCCGGACGGATGCGCTCGGAACCCCGTCCTGCCTCATCGAGAACGGCTTATTACATCTAGCATCACGTAGTTCGGATTTTGATCTGTTAATACGTGTGATTTAAATTTGAGACTTGGATTTTGATAGCTCTGGTGAAGAAATATGCAATCGAAAGAAAGAAATATGCAAAGGGCATGCAATCGTAGCCATCCAATTGCGCGAGTGCGTAAAAGCACGCAAATGGAGCGCAGCCGCGAGCGCGGAAGAATACCTCATGAGAGGCACCCGGTCAGCTGCTCTTATTGTTTCACACCAAGCGCATTAGGCTGGCTCTCGAGCATTCTCGATTACAAAAGAAGTGAAATATAAAAATAAACCTTGTTTCAATCATCCAAACCTCTATTTTAATTGCGATCTAAATCTGCTCTTTTCTCCCAGCTGCACGCACACAGATCGGACACTAAACATTCCTCCAATAGTCGCGGACAACATCGTTAAATTGTTTCTGTTATGAAAATTTTGTACCTAATGAAGTATTTACGATTTTGAGTTTTGATTATTGTCTGACCCAAATTAATTCTAAATGTCAAAGAAATCTCTTCGGTAATTTTAAACGATTCTTGAAGATAACAAGCTTAGACTAAGCGGCACCACATTTTAATTCCACTTGCCCTCTAAGAGTCACCCCTCGTTCGATTCTTCTCATTGTTTATTCAAACCGTTTTCCCGCGCTTCCAGCTGTCAATCCCTGTGATTGGCTTTAATCGCGCGCAACACGGCCACCAAATGTCAAGGGCTTAGCGCGACCGTAGAAGGATATACTTACTTATTTTTGTTTAATATGAATATACTATTTATTTTTTTTTTTTTTATATATATATTTTTTTTTTTTTTTTTTTTTTTTTTTTTTTTTGTGAGGGTAGTTGGAAAGTAAAGTACGTAAAAATTTGCTCTGTGTTTGAAAATATTTAATAATTAATTTACATAACTTATAACACCTTTTATGACTAAAAATAAATGGTAATTTAACCAGCTCACCCGCTCATAGTTATCTCCATTAATACTCACAACACAATTAATACCAAGAATGGAGCATATGCAAGAGTCACTGATAAGTCTTCAGGAATGGTTTACTATAAGAATGGCCAAATTTGAAGCAGAATTAAAGTCACAGGCCGGTTCCACTAGCACCACATCTACACTCTGTGCCGAGTTCACAACATTCAAAACATTTGTTCTTGAGTCGTTGAGCAACCTCCAAAGACAGTCAGAATTACTGGCACAAACTGTGGATCGTCTGGAAATGCAGGGACGTCGGAAGATTCTACTCATCCATGGCATTCCTGAGCTCAAAGCAGAGGACACTTCCATCGTTGTTGCGGATATCTTGAGGGACAAGCTAAAAATGCCCGACTTCAGTTGCAACAAAATCAAGCGGAGCCATAGAATGGGGCGTACAGCAGATGATACCAAGCCCCGACCTATTCTCGTGAAGTTTGCGGAGACTGAGGTACGGGACACAGTGTGGTCAGCAAAGACTCGGCTCAAGGGCACTACCATAACACTGTCAGAGTTCTTGACACAGGCCCGACATCAGGCTTTCATGGCATGTCGGGAACGCTTTGGCGTCAACAAGTGCTGGACCAGGTACGGCTGTGTCTATGTTATTGCGCCCGATGGATCACGACATCGCGTTACAAGTCTTAGCGATGTGCACAAAATTGACATTGAAGCACCAAAGCCAGCTGCAGCATCGAAGCCTCCTGCGAAGACTAAAAGGGCAGTTGCATCCAAGAAGTGAGAGTTGACTTTGTTTCTTTAACTCATTATTTTCGTTCATCTCCAAAATTAGTTTGCATAGCAAAATACTTTCGCATTCATTGTACGTTTTGACGGTAGCAAGCAAACTACCTACTTTGTTGTTCTCCAATTTTGTTGTACACTATAGTAAAGTTCTACTACTAGGTATATTGTAATTGAAAACTTGTTTGTTAGTCTAATAATAATTCTTTTTCGCGTTAACCTCCAAATCAAAACTTAATAATTTTTAAAATGTCAAATGTATTTCCTTTTTTTTTTTGTTGTTGTTTTAATTTCTCCCTTGTCAGATAAGACAAAGGAGTCCAGTTCGTACAGCCATTTTTCCTAAGGCTGCGTTTTAAATGTGTAATATTTTATAAACTATATTAATATTGTCAAGTGACTTCTTAGTGTTTTATAACTGTTGTGATTGTTATGTTGATTGTTTAATAATTGTTGGCAATTGGCGGGTGAACAGTAGTTACAGTACATTTTTGTTTTAATCTTTGATTTAGTACTATTATTTTATTTATTTGTAATTGTATATTGTATTTATATACTTATTATATCACATTAATTTATTTTATTTATATTTTATTATTATATTTAATTAATGTTATGAATTTAAGTAATGATGCAGATGATTTTCATTCATTAAGCAACAGTAGTATTGATAGTTTTGCCAGTATTCCAACATTGCGAGATTCTCTTCAAGCTCAATTTTCCGGTGTTCCTGGTAATTTTAATGCGGTTCATATTAATGCCCAGAGCATCCCGGCTCACTTTCCAGATTTATTGACCACTTTTGACTGTAAGAATATCCATGCGATCCTTATATCCGAGTCCTGGTTTAAACCCGTGCTTCCTTCTGCTTCCTATTCCATTCCTGGTTTCTCCCTAATAAGAAATGATCGCGCGGTTGGCGGTGGTGGTGGTGTTGCCATATACCTACGTTCATTTATTCCTTACACAGTTGTTAGTATATCGCCGCAGCCCCCACCGTCAAATGCCGGTGAGCATCTCTTTTTAGAAGTAACACTCCATCGCTCCAAAATCCTCTTAGGCGTCTATTACTCCCCCTCTAATCGGATAGACTTCTTTCCTTCCTTAGAAACAATCCTAGAAAACCTTATTCCCTCTTACAGTCATACAATTATCATGGGTGATTTTAACACCTGCCTCCTCAAGAATGATACACGCTCCCTCTCTCTTCTCTCTGTTTTACACTCCACTAACTTAGTCATTCCTCCGTTAAACGCCACACATCATTTTCCAAATTGCAGTCCTTCGCTTCTTGACCTTATTTTTGTTTCCTCACTTTGTCATGTTGCCTGTCATGGACAGTTTCCTGCCGATTCCTTCTCTTACCATGACGCAATATTCCTCTCATACAAAATCCGCCCACCTAAGTCTAAACCTAAGATCCTGCAATTGCGCAATTTTGGTGGTATGGATACTGAGAGCCTTCGTGAGGATGCCGGTAAAATTGATTGGACCACCCTATACACTTGTGACACGGTTGATTCAAAAGTAGAACAATTCAACGTTAATTTAATAAAATTGTACGATGTCCATGCTCCGATTAGGAAAGTAAAATTGAAGCATTTTCCCTCACCGTGGCTACAAGATGACATTAAACAATTAATCTCCAAAAAAGCTGCTTGTAAAACAAAATACAATCGTCGACCGACTACTTATAATTGGGACAAGTATATAGCCATCCGCAATCACTGTAATAAGGTGTGTAGAAACGCACAACGCCATTACTTTCACAGTTCCGTAGAAAACGGTGACCCAGCAAAAGTCTGGAAATTTCTTCGTACCATGGGGATCGGGAAGTCACGAACAGCTGAGGTGTCTAATAATTTAGACATCAATTCCTTAAATACTCATTTCACATCCACTTCTAATTTTGACTCCAATACGAAAAGTAGTACTTTAAACTACTTATCTTCACTTCCATCCCCCGATCATCCTTTATTCTTCTTTGGTCGATTTACGGATTGTGATGTTAAGAAGAGTATTTTATCCATAACATCGAATGCGGTGGGCTGTGATTCAGTTAGCCGGAAAATGATACATCCCATCCTAGACGAAATTTTGCCAATCCTCTCCCATATCCTAAACTACTCAATTGCTAGTAGCGCTTTCCCCAAATCGTGGAAAGATGCACATTTAATACCCTTACCTAAAACACGTAACCCAGAGTCCTTCTCTGAATATCGTCCCATCTCCATCCTCCCATTTTTGTCCAAGGTTCTGGAGCGTCTTGTTTATGAGCAACTTAATCTGTTCCTGTACAAAAACCATCTCCTGAATCCCTTCCAATCTGGTTTCCGGCCCGGTCACAGTACCACAACTGCGCTTATTAAAGTAACGGACGATATCCGGCTAGGATTAGAGAACAGTTGCATTACTATACTATCTTTGCTGGACTTTAGCAATGCATTTAATACGGTTGATTTTGATCTACTCCTAGCGACATTATGCTCTATTAACATATCTCCAACGGCAATCGACTGGTTTCGAAGTTACCTGTTTGGGCGTCGACAGCGGATTTGCATAGATGATTCATTTTCATCGTGGTGTGATACATCTGTCGGTGTTCCACAGGGTGGCGTTTTATCTCCTTTACTTTTCTCAATATTTATAAATTCAATCTCTGGTCTTAAGTTATCTTCATTCTACCACCTTTATGCAGATGATTTGCAAATTTACCTGCAGACGTCTTTAGAACAGCTAGCTGAATCCGTGAATGCGGTAAACAGTGACTTAGCAAACATTTGTAAATGGAGCTATTCATTTGGGCTTAAAGTCAATCCCTTGAAGACACAAGTTATACTCATCGGGAGCCAAAGGATGATGTCGAAAATTAAATGGCCAGAGGTGCCCAGGATTATATTTGACGGAACTTGCATACCATACAGCCAGACCGTTAAAAACCTTGGCGTACTGTTTCATACAAATTTATCTTGGGGTCCTCAATTACAAGAAGTCAGCAGGAAGCTATTTGCATCTGTAGGATCTCTACGTAGAATTCGTAACTTCCTCCCAACTGCTACCAAAATTGCGCTAGCACAATCCCTCCTTCTTCCTATCCTTGATTATGCCGATTCCTGCTATCCTGACCTTACTGTAGAGCAACTAAATAAACTTGAGCGCCTTCAAAACGTCTGTATTAGATTCATTTTTGGTTTACGTAAATTTGATCATGTCTCCGAATTTCGCTTAAAACTCAAGTGGTTGCCTATTCGTCTTCGCCGGGATGCTCACATTCTTTCCCTCCTTTATACCATTCTTTTCCATCCAAACACCCCTTTCTATCTTAAAGACCGATTTAAATACCTTCATGACACCCATTCACGTGTACTAAGGTCATCGGAAAATCTCAGCTTAGCTACGCCAATGCATTTCACGAAATTTTATAGGAATTCGTTTTCTGCTAGCGCTGTGCGATTGTGGAATGCTTTGCCATTGGTAATCAGACAGGCACAGTCACTCCATGTTTTCGGGAAACTGGTAAAGGAGCACTATCTGACACTGTAACTTGTGATTTCCCATTCATAAGAAGTGTATCAAGTATATGTGTTATATGTATTATGTAAGTATCTATATTGTATATTATTTTTTATATATATTATATATATTTATTTATTAATTATTGTTTATATATGTATTGTATGTAGATATTTAGTGTATGTCGTTATATGTATATTAAATTTAGTAAGAGCTATATAAATAATTGTTGCATCGCCATCTTCCCTTTGTTTATTTTTTAATCCTGTCCATCCAAAGGTTGCCTGGAAGAGATCGCTCTTAGCGATAAGGCCGCCCATTGTGCATTGTAATGGAAAACTGTTCTGTATGTAATCTTTGATATGTGTGTCGATGTGCAATAAAGTTTAATTCTATTCTATTCTATTCTATTCTATACCTTAAGACGGAAACTCTTATGATTCCATGGATTTGCCATGCTGGTGCTGGGACATGGTGTAGCATGACAAGGTACTAAAGTGTTAATCTACTTTAGATGCCGGAGGATGAGAGGGAGAGGTAGTCGATGGCGTCGAGTCGTGCGTTCTTGTAAAGATCACGAAAGTTAAGCATACGAGTGCGCAGTCGGTACTCGAATGGGTGACTGAAAAAATTTCAAAATCCATTTTCCTCCGTGCTTCGGAAGCCACGTTAAGCTGGTCCCGGGTGCTGTGAAAAGATTGCAGTCGTTCCCAAGGAGGGTTGATGTCAGGCACACACACGGCCGTAAAAATCTAATGGCAGTATTGTAGATATCAAGGCATACTGTACCGACCTCATTAAAAATTGGGAGCAGGGTAGGAAAATGATGATGGTGATGATCGAACATCATAATATTGTTTTCACCTCTCCACCACCAAAAGACCCTCTTTTGCTTCGTAAAAATCTCGAAGTAAAAACGCTTTTTGCTGCGAGCTGCGAACAAGATTGTAACGTTCAATCTTACTTAGATTGAACGTAGACTGAAGTAATCATACTCTAGATTTTTAAATTATTAAAAATCTAGAGTATGATTACTTCAGTTCATTTTTATGATGAAACATATATTAAAGTATTGTCTTGTAAACTTACTTCTTACATAAAACGAGGTGAAATGTTGTATGTTTCATACGAGAGCAAATTTTTTTGTCTCATGCCTTTAAATCACCTTCTGCGCTCAGTAATATATTTATAAACTACTTCGCTGGTTCGTGATTTAATATCGGCACTCGCAGCAAAAAGTAACTTTGCTCACTTGTTGAACAAATAACTATTTTGTTATCTAATTGTTTTAACCCGCTTTTGTCCGTTGGTTGACTGAAGGTTTTGTTACTATTTAGCTTTAAAGCTCCTTGGTTTAGCTTCGATGTGGGGGACAGGCTGGTAACCTATCACTGTTTCGAGACTCAAACTGCTAGATGTTACTTTTGTGTCATCATCATCATATCTGCCCACTGTTCTGGATCTCAAACACAATCGGCCCTGCGCTGCCCGCATCCAGCAGCTTCCCGCCATCTTTACCAGATCGTCAGTCCACTTTGTGTGGGGCCTACCAAAGCTGCGTCTCCCTTCATGTGGTCTCGAGGATTTTTCCGCTCCAACGGTCGTCAGTCCTCCTCACAATGTGCCCTTGCTTTTGTTGACGGGGAGGTCAAGTGCATTTACGCATCGGCAACGTCCCGGTAAAGGCTTCCCTCCATACCCACTAAACATCCTCCCCGGCCTGACCTTCAGTGCGCTATTACGGGACGGCTCGGCATCTTCGCACGTGAGCGCAACTACACCGAGACCGTCCCAACGCTGCCCGTCTAGGCACTCCGTGTGCACCAATTGGTGGCCAGCAGCCACTCCTTCACCGACGGCTGCTCGACCTGGCGCGTCCTCCTGACGAGGATACCGGGAGCAGCCATCGGCCGTCCGGAACTAGCCGTGGTGGGAAAACAAAAACAACCCAACGATGGCATGTGACTTCGAATGCCAAGGGGACACACTTAATTGACATCAAAAGTCACACACCCGCCGAGAAAGTTTCCCCACTACGTTACCAGGGTCTACCACGAGGAGGCTTCCGGACGTGGCCCTCACAATGTGCCCTACCCATTGCCGCTTAGGGTTCGGAATTCTTTACTAGTGTAATTGAGGGTAAACGAACTTTTAGCTAGTTTTTCTTAGAATGTCTACACTAGAACGAAGAAAGCTATGAGAATAATGTCTATTTTTCGAAAAATAAAGTAATTTGGCCCAAGGTCCGCATCAAAAGCAAGTTTATTAACATAGCACACAAGAAAGTAATCTAAATGGAAGGCGAATTACCTCGTGGCACTTAATTCGATATTGCCGGCTTGTGACTTGCGAAAATTATGTCGGGACTTTGACTCCAGTATCAGAGTAATACATACATACAGAGTTTACAAACGAAAATGACTTCTAAATACTTTTACCAAAGGATCTACATTGCATTTGACACCGTCACGGTGAAGTGGTCAGTAAAGCTGAGCATACACACCAAACGGTTTGGGTTCGAATTTTGTCATTATTTCATAAAGACATGCTCAAAATGTTCTATTTATTAGTCAGCACATTTTTGTAACTTATCTTACACCTAAATCTCATGTGCTACGATGAAATTAGTCGATACGAGCACAAATGATTTTCTTTCATCTTTTACCAGAATTCATATTTTTAATTGTTGATCCGTACGAGGCGTAACAACAATTAAAAATATGACCGACCAATATCTGTAACTAATTTCCTCGTAATATTTAGGTGTCTAAAGAACCAGGATATGTTACACTCTAAATCACAGTACGTCCGGGGAACCAACGAGATAGCATAAAAAATATTTTTAAATAAAAAAAAAACGACTTCAAAACTAAAAACGGAGAAATACAAATTTTGGTTTATAAAAATATATTTTTTTTATGAGGTCGGTCCCAAATACAAATGACAACGTTTATTCCAAATATTGAGGTTGGCACCGACCTCAAAAAACATTTATATTAGAAAAATGCACTGAAAAAAACGACTTGCTTCAGGCGGGATTCGAACCCGATTTTTTTTCAGTGCATTTTGCTAGTATTAACGCGTTTGTAAACGCAAAAATAAAATTATTCCATAACATTTAGATTTTTATAAACAAAATTTTTATTTCTCAGTTTGTAGTTTTGAAGTCGCTTTTTATTTAAAAATAATTTATTTTTTTGCTTTTTAAGTATAGAAATTTTCAGAAAACTACCTTGGGATCTTCTTCTCTACCTCGATATTTTACAGATCATGATCCACCTTAAACGGTCAATGCCATACCTTATTTCGATTTTGATTCAATGTTGGGTATTCTTTATATGTAGCAGTTTGGTAGCAGTGATATAATAATATCTCAATTGATGGCTTTTCACTTCTTAACCTTTACTTTATTTTTATTAACCCTGAGTCATTTGAGAAAATCTACACTAAGCTAAGCGTGTTCATAATCGAGATTAACATCGATCAAGTTTGATATCACAAAATAACGAAAAGTGTTTTCTTTCGAATAGCCATTCACCGTTTCCAAGTATTTCTAAGGTTATCAAGCTCCTCACGCAAGTTTCAGGTGAATCAGGCTTGATTCGCGTTACATGGTTCATTCTTAAGCACGCAAGTTCACGCAACGTGCTGTTCATTTCCTTGTTAAGTTAGAAGTGGTTGGAACTTAAGTGGCTCACTTCGTAGAAAAACCGGACAAGTGCGAGTCTGGCTCGCCCACCGAGGGATCCGTACGAATTTGTATTTTTTGCGGCATAAACGGCCGTATCTTTTTTCGTTAACCATGAAGTTTGATTTTTTCACGGCTTTAAGGAACTGTAGACAGTATATGATTTTAATTTGATCACGATACCTCCACGCGTTCCCGGCAACTTTAAATAAAGACTATATTTTTTATGTTTTAATTACATACGTATTAATTTTCTTTATTTTCAGAGTTTTTCCTATACCTGTGGTATAAGATGATACCTACTACCTACTACTTGTTAAATTTCATAGTTCTAGGCCAACGGCAAGTACACTGAATTTTGATTCCCTTGAGAGTGTCGAAATATACGTTTTTTGCGACATAAACGGTCTTATCTTTTTATTGCGTTTACTAAGAATTTTGTTTTTTTCACAGCTTCATTCAAGGGACCGTAGACTTAAGTATATGGGTTTAATTTCAACTCGATACGTCCACTCGTTCCCGAGATAAAGGGTGTTGACAGACAGATGGACAACAAAGTAATCCTATAAGGATTCCGTTTTTTCCTTTTGAGGTAGGTACGGAACCCTAATTACCTATAGAACTAAGTTATGGCGATAGCGAAGAATATTTAAAACACACAAATGTTTCCTACTTGGTTTTTTAACCTTAGATATAACGTTTAGGGTCGGAAGGAGGTCGATGGCACTACGATCATAAAAGCTAAGCTACCAACTTACAAGTGCGCGGTCGGATGGGTGACCCACAATTCTTTCGGATGGGTGACAAATAAATTTTCAACGTCAAAACAAACGGTTATAATAACTAATTACTTGGTTCGCTTGACATTTACAATAGATTATTATCACCGTCATCTTTGTGGTAATTATAATAATAATGTACCTACTTCACTTCGATAATCTACTCCAAATTAAGAGGTAGGTATAATTATGGCCTTGTCTTGTCTAGTGGATGAATAATTCACCTGATAATGATATAAGTAGATACTATGTACACCATCAAAAAAAGTATCCGTTCATTTGTAAAACAAGAAAAGTTTTATAATTTATTTGCCTATTTTAGTTTTAATTACATAGTTCAAAACAAAGAACGAATGCTCAAAACACAAATTAAATAATTTTAAGTACCTCATAATCTCAGATTTTCCGAACTAAACAGTAATTATACATGTATATTCCGAACGCATTTTTTTTACCCAGAAATATCATTTTTTAAATTACTTGGAATATTGGAAAGGTAAAACTATAAAATATTTTTTATATGCCTATCTACTAGTACCTAATTTGTTTTTAATATTTAGGTATTTCGATTTTTCCATCGGGCAAAATTTCTGGAATAATGTATAAATAAGTGGATAAGGTGGAAAAAAGAGACAAACGAGTAATCTACCTACGCTCGCGTTAAAAACAAAACTACATTATAGTTGGTAGGTAGTTTCCTTCCTAGACTAGGCTGTCTACTTACTGTTAGTGTAGTTAAGTTATATATGTACCAACAACCAATATATATAACTTACATTATTGAATTAGATGAAATATCATTATGAAATAATTTATGAGAGTAATAAATGGTAGGTATTGTAGTAATCGGATCTTTTGGTGTATACTGGCAGGTTATTAGATAATTTGGAAAAGAGACGGATTGTTGACAGGAATTGATAAATGGAAAATTATAAAATAGGGAGATTTGTGCGGAGTTTAAAAAACTGTATTTTGTTTGTTGATAATAATATGTAATTTCCTGAAAATAGAAGAGTTTCAGTGACAATATAGTACGTCTCAGTCGAGGCGTGAATATTTTTGTCTCATTTCTAAATTTTTTTTTATTAAATATTACCTAAAATATCATGTATTTTATTGAACACTTCCTATTTCATTCACAACATTTTTTTTTTACATATAAAATAAAATATATATAATCACAAAAGTAGAAAGAAACTCAATTAGATATGTAGATGAAATAAAAATACTGTAGGCGGGTAGCCCTACCGCATGTTGACGCCCCGCTCGGCCGTAGCACGCCGTAGCCAGCTATTTCAAGGACAGGGCCGAGTCACAATACTGCATAGATAATATTACCGTGGTATAGATGAGCTACTGAAGAATAATAATTATTAGAGTGAGAAAGCTTATATGTCTGATATATACGGGAGAGCAGGACAAAACATTTTTTTGTCTCTGTTTGCGTATCGGATTTTTATGTTTGCCACCATTGCTTTGGTGGCAGATAAGTGCGTGGTGCTTTGATATTTTTCATCATTTTAAAAGAAAGAAAGAAAGAAATTATTTATTGGTACACACAGAACATATAAGAGGGAAATTACAAAATACTACAAACAATTAATGGAGTCCTGTGCGAGACCAATAGGACTCTGCCTCAGCATGTGCTTCTGCAGCATAGTGCTGCAGGAGCGCTGTTATTCTGGCAGGACCTTTTTTTTTCAATGTGACGGTATATATAAAATAAATATATATATATATATATAAAAGAAAAATACATAAAATGCAATTAAATGGTATTAATAAAATAATAATAATATTCAAACGAACAACTAAATAATATCATTTCATTTATACATTTGTATATTTAGGTACTTATTTCAAACAAAAATGGGAGCATGGGTCAGATTTTAAGTGATTTTATGTCAGTTTTAACAATCTAATCATTCCAATACGCAGTATTTTGTGTGATTTCGTTTGTAGTAATGGTGAATTGTTGTAATTGGCTGTAAAAGCCAATACTTAGTCTATTGTTGTAGCTATAGGTATAGTATGTAGATACATTGCTATCTCGCTTAGGTGTACGCTGATGACTTATCTATACTCTATCCTCAATCTACGGTGTAACCAAATTACCTAACGTTCTTCTCAACCTCTTTTGACATGAGCGTGAATGTATGTATGTATGTTGGTAGAATCCACGTAGAGTCTGCTAACAAAGAATTGTGAATGAATGTCCATTGTCCATATTTCAATAACCACTGGTCGTACGCATATGTAAATAAATAAAATACTCGTATATATTATACTCAGTAGATTAATGAATATAACTAATCGAATTTTCGGAGTACAATCATTAATCTTCTCGTGGAGTTTTCCTCCCCACCTACACTGAAGGGTTGCGTGAGAACCTGGGGTCAATAGTAGCCGAGTTACATGGCTACGACTTATATTTTGTATTCATGAGGTTGCCACGCTGTTGACCTTGAGAGGATAGTACGGTGACCATTTCTCCGTACAAAGGGAGAAACCGTTTTCCTACCCCAATTTCTTATCCGAAATTTATGATAGTTTTTAATACAGTAAAAACTATGTCTGTGCGTTTTCCTTTCATCAAAATTCGACATTCGTTCAAAATTATCCCCAGGTTATTCCGCAAACCAGCGTCAGAGGAGGTCCTCCTCCTTTGACATAAAGCTGAGTGGCGACCATTTTGGTTGCATATTATAATGTTGCATAACGAAACTGTTACGTAGATAATGAGGTTTGTATAAAGGGTTTGTACCTATATGTAGTTTATGATGTATGCCAAATAAATTATTTCTTTGTTTCTTTCAAATCAGTGTTTTTTTTTTATTTTTTTTATGTTACGAGATGTCAAATAAGCTTGCGGCCCACCTGATGTTAAGTGGTCACCGCCGCCTATAGACACTTGCAATATTAAGTGTAAATCACTTAACACCGGAAGTACGTTTGCCATCCTGGGGACTAAGATGATATGCCCTCCATGCCCAGTAATTACAAATTCGTATTAATGTTGCCAATACTGTTGTCCCTCAGAACGAAATACTTACATATATAAAAGAGCCTTATATTTCTAAACTAGCGACCCGCCCCGGCTTCGCACGGGTGCAATGCTTATGTAAATATGCGAGTATTATACATATAAACCTTCCTTAAGAATCACTCTATCTATTAAAAAAAACCGCATCAAAATCCGTTGCATAATTTTAAAGATCTAAGCATACATAGGGACAGACAGACGGCGGATAGCGACTTTGTTTTATATTATATTATGTAGTGATTACACACATTTTTGACTTACTATTTATTTATTAAATTATTGTACTAATTTTGAATTTAAGTAAGTAACAGAGTTTTTGTAAGTACTTCTTGGCTTTCATTGGACGATCGCTCTTCCAACTTAGGTTATCATCATAATAACAGCCTTCATAATTTGACCCACTTTAACTATGTAAAGGACTTAATAGAATCACATACTTATAATATTTTGGCCCAGCCATCATCACTCTTTCAGTATCTTGTACTATGTATTATTTTGTTTAGTTAGACAGTTAACCGAAAGGGTGCTGTGATTAAGTTAATTTCAATTATTTTGTGGGGGTAAATTTGATCGAAATTGGAATAATAATAATTCCCTTCAATTCTGAAGTCAATTCCTAGCTTTGCGTATTTTCAAGCTGTGGGTTATTTCTGTTAGGCGTTTTATATAGCCCCAATAAAAGTGATCTTTACTGTTCTACGACACTGTAAGATCAACTTTTTTAAGTCCGAAATTAACTGCGGCAAGGTGGCAATGTGCTGTCACTACTGTGAGGCACTACATGGCCCATACTCGTACATGTGGCTTTACGTATAACCATATTATGGTTATTATAAGGGATTTGCTCTGCACAACCCCTTTTATTTGTGCAATAATCGTTGCCACCTTTTATGTAGGGTTGATTAAAATGACACAGTACTAAACTATCAGAGTAATCAACTTCTGATGCTGACTGTACAAGCTTCTGCTCGCAACTTTGTCTGTATAATTAATAGCTTATATGTTATTCTGAGGTATTTTTATTTTTTTTATTGAACATAGAATCTACAGCACTTTAAGACAGTGTTTTACAATATATATTTTAAAACTTCTATTCTATTCTTAATTAATGGCATTCGCAAATCTTAAAGATTATGCATTTTGCCAATATCAAGTGAAAACTGTAGTTCCAAAACATTGTACGGTAGATTTGTATGTGTGACAGTTCAACTCGTGAGGTAGATTTACAATAATAGTTAAATTATAATTTCAATTGAATACAAAGAAAAGAACAAATGAAAATACTAAAAAAATCAATCATAATAATCAATTAATTGCTCGTTAAAATTATCCATATTAATTGTATGAAAATATTTAATAATAATATTAATATATAATAAAATCAGGGAATTAAGGGTACGCATTTGTGTGTGTGTGTGTGTGTGTGTGTGTGTGTGTGTTGTGTGTGTGTGTGTGTGTGTGTGTGTGTGTGTGTGTGTGAGTATCTATGAGCTAATTATTATAAGTTTTCATTACAATCCATTCAGTAGTTTTTGCGTGACAGAGTAACAAACATACATACACTCATACAGGCTTACAGACTTTCGCATTTATAATATTAGTAGCATTAGGTAACTGACCTTCCGTTCCTGGAGCGGCTATTGAGACTCTCGTCATCTCTCCCCCAATTCTTGCCCAAAGCTGGAAGCCCCAAAGAACTGGTGCCTTTGACCAGGCCACTGCCAGCTCCAGGCTGCTCCGTGCTGCGAGCTTTGCGAGATCGCAGCTCTTTGCCTGAACAAAATAAGAGAGCTTAATCACCATGAAAAGCAACTTAACAGCTGGTAGTACGTAGGACTTGACAATCACATCAGAGGTTTAGTGTGATGTTGTTGGCTAGGATATTGAAAATAAGTTAATAATAATTTAATGGCGTCAAAATGGCTGAATTATAAATCTGTCGCCCTTATTCGGCTTTGAAAGTATTTTAAAAAAATGCTACTAATTACCTATATTTTAACATATTTCTTAATGATAGATAATATAATATATTCAGAGAAACATAAATATTTATAGAATAGAATAGAAATAAACTTTATCGTACCTCGACATAAAAAATAAAAACATAATACAAACATAAGACATAATAAAATATTTTTCGCAAAAAAATAGGACAACCGACTTCAATGCGTACAAATTTAAACTAAAAAGTAAGAAATAAATAATATTTTTATGAATTAGTTAAAAAGAGCGTCATAGAAAACCAAGGAAAGTATTGATACACATTTATAATTCTTTATTTATAATTCATACTCCGATATATTTGGAGCCGGTGCCAGCTAGCCAAGGAGGATAGTGTTTGCAATTTTCGAACTTCACGGAGCGGCGGATTATTTCTTATCTTCATCATTCATTATTATGTATAGTTAATGGATTAATCAAGTTCGTATCTATTAGGTAAGTTTATTTTGCTTAGGCTGGCACCGACTCCAAATATATCGGAGTATGAATTATAAATAAAGAATTATAAATGTGTATCAATACTTTCCTTGGTTTTCTATGACGCTCTTTTTAACTAATTCATAAAAATATTATTTATTTCTTACTTTTTAGTTTAAATTTGTACGCATTGAAGTCGGTTGTCCTATTTTTTTGCGAAAAATATTTTATTTTATTATTTTTAGTGGAAATAAAGTATATTTTATTGAAAACGGATAGGCCTACTAGTTGCCCATTAAAACTAAATGGGAACTTTAACTAAAACGTTTTTTTTGTGATTACTGATTTGTTCAAAAAGGGTCGAATTTATATCGACACAATTTATACGGGCTATCTCTGATCTTGACGTACCTAAAAAAGAATCATTAAAATCGAGTCGTAATACTCATAATTGACGAAGTAATCAGGTACCAAACACAAAAAACAGTCGGATAGAGAACTTAATCTTTTTTTTAAGTCGGTTAAAAAATAATATCACGTCTCAGACCTATAGCTCATTACAAATGCCTGCCATTCATTCAAAATAAATGGTAAGTTAATGAACTGTGAACCTAGTTATTTAACTTAAGTTCATAAAATAATTTGTCATAGTTTATGTGTTGACTATTAGACCTACTAACCAAAATTTCACTATTGCATATTAGGTAATAGCAAGTTCAAAAAAAAAATTGACATTATTTTTGTGTTCGTGGACGATATTATTATTTCATCCCCAATTAAATTATCATTTTAACAAAAAAGTACTGAACCAATTGCGGTATAATTTATACGGGACCACCTTTGGAGTATGTCCTTCCTAACGAAAAAAGAATCTTCAAAATCGATTCATAATTGACGGAGTAATCGCGGAACATACATACAAAAAAAAAAAAAAAAAAAAAAAAAAAAAAACATACAGTCGAATAGAGAACCTCCTCCTTTTTTGAAGTCGGTTGAAAAACAAGTTTTTATAACAATGACAAGTTTTTATGCTATTTTTAACCGACTTCAAACAAAAAAAGGAGGAGGTTCTCTATTCGACTGTATGTTTTTTTTTTTTTTTTTTTTTTTTTGTATGTATGTTCCGCGATTACTCCGCCAATAATGAATCGATTTTGATGATTCTTTTTTCGTTAAGAAGGTCATACTTCAAAGGTGGTCCCGTATAAATTATACCGAAATTGGTTCAGTACTTTTTTGTTGAAATGATAATTTCATTGGGGATGAAACAATAACATCGTCCACGAACACAAAAATAATGACATTTTTTTTTTTGAACTTGCTATTACCTAATATGCAATAGTGAAATTTTGGTTAGTAGGTCCAATAGTCAACACATAAACTATGACAAATTATTTTATATGAACTTAAGTTAAATAACTAGTTTCTCTTCAAGTTTCATAGTTCATTAGATTACCATTAAAACTATACAATCCATTCTGAATGAATGGGAGCTATAGGTCTAAGACGTGATATTGTTTGTGAACCGACTTAAAAAAAAGAGGAAGTTCTCTATCCGACTGTTTTTTTGTGTTTGTTACCTGATACTCCGTCAATTATGAGTATTGCGACTCGATTTTAGTGATTCTTTATTTAACTACGTCAAAATCAGAGATGGCCCGTATAAATTGTATCGATATAAATTCGACTCTTTATGAACAGAACATTAATAACAAAAAAAAAATTGTTTACGTTTCCGTTAAGTTTTAATGAGCACCTATCCATTTATCCAGTAGGCCTATCCATTTTCAATAAAATATACTTAACTAGCGACCCGCCCCGGCTTCGCACGGGTGCAATGCTTATGTGTAGTTTTAAAGATCTAAGCATACATAGGGACAGACAGACGGCGGATAGCGACTTTATTTTATACTATGTAGTGATTTCCACTAAAGATAATAAAATAAAATATTTTTGGCAAAAAAATAGGAAAACCGACTTCAATGCGTACAAATTTAAACTAAAAAGTAAGAAATAAATAATATTTTTATGAAGTAGTTGAAAAGAGCGTCATAGAAAACCAAGGAAAGTATTGATACACATTTATAATTCTTTATTTATAATTCATACTCCGATATATTTGGAGTCGGTGCCAGCCTAAGCAAAATAAACTTACCTAATAGATACGAACTTGATTAATCCATTAACTATACATAATAATGAATGCATAATAAAGATGAGAAATAATCCGCCGCTCCGTGAAGTTCGAAAATTGCAAACACTATCCTCCTTGGCTAACTGGCACCGGCTCCAAATATATCGGAGTATGAATTATAAATAAAGAATTATAAATGTGTATCAATACTTTCCTTGGTTTTCTATGACGCTCTTTTCAACTACTTCATAAAAATATTATTTATTTCTTACTTTTTAGTTTAAATTTGTACGCATTGAAGTCGGTTTTCCTATTTTTTTGCCAAAAATATTTTATAATAATTATAGTAAATGTTATGTAAATTGCTACATAATTTTTTAAAGATACAGAGTCGTAAGGCAGAGTTTCTGACACTAACAATAATTTACATACATACATACTGGTGTGATACCAGGTCCAACAGAGGTGGAGCAGAGCCTTAGGTAAAATTTCGTTACACAAGCCACATCTGGCAATATGAGCCATACAGTGCGTCCAAATAGTAACAGGTTGCCAGCCTTGGGGGCATCAAACTAAATAACCAAAGCAAACAAAAGTTAACAACAGGACAGATATTACAATCAAAATTAACTTGCACTGTTGTTCGTATGTACCTATGTAAGTTGTCCGTCAAAATTTGCAAATCATTCCCATGATATACCTACAATACTTGAACCAAACTCCATAACACAGTGCCTATTCTCTTTTGTGACGTTAGAGCAAAGTCGTGTTTTCACAAAGTGTAGCTGAACGGGAGAACATTTGCCTGGATCCCGAAAAAACACGACAAATACGTTTTTTAGTTTTTTTCTACATAATAGTACATTTAATTGAGTATAGAATAATAAAATTATTGACGTAGGACGCTAAACATATTGTGATGATTAATAATGCAAATAGAACTAAACGATTTTTAATTGCAAGTCATCGAACATAATATTTCGATTAAAACGATGAGGTACTCTAAAACATACTTCTAACAATATTAATTTTTTTCTCTGTCTATTAAAGTGAGTATTGACGTCACAATTCTAAATTTATTTAATAACATAATGCTAATGATATTATGAAAAAACTTGGATTTTTTTCTAAAGTAAAAAGATATTTTACATCTGAGCAGCTTCTAAGCCTTTATCGAGCCCAAGATCGATCCTGCATGGAGTATTGTTGTCATTTTACGGAAGTATCTACTCGTTAATGTTCTCTTAGATTTGCGCGAGCACTACATACCTAAATAAAACATCTTTTCGTGGTGACTCCCGTCGGGATGATGGGAAGTCATCCCGTGACCACGAACGCTGCAGTGTTATGAAACGTCGGGCAATAATAACAACATGTAAATCTAATTACACGCGAGTTAAATTCGAAAAAGTTGTTTTATTTACAATATCTGCCTGTTATCAGTTGGATGTACGGACAGTCAAAGGCCCAAGCAAGAAGAGTCATCGACGACGAGGCACTCGTTGCGGCCAATCTCAAGAGTCTTGACCACTAATGACATGTGGCTTGCCTCTCGGTCAATTATATTACATTTGCAGTATGCGGACGCTTTACATAATTTGATCCCCTGTTCCCTTCTACCAACGACGATCTGACGCGGCGAAGGCTTTCATTCTTATGTTGTGGATATACCTCCCATTTGCATGAAGCGATTTGCTTCCGCTTTCATTTTGCGAACAGCTAAGGAGTGGAACTCGTAGCCGAGGGCTGTTTTCCCGGATCAGTATAATCTGGACATCTTTAAGACCAGAGTGAACAACAATCTTCTAGGCAAGCGTATACCATAATCTTAGGCCTCATCATCGCAATCTAACATGTAAGAAAACCTACGGCGATGACCTATGTAAATTCTGTCTCAGTAATATCCACGACGGAAATTATCCGAGATATTGTTTCTAAAATCTTATAAAAATCCATTTGGTTTCATGAATTGTTATGAAATTTTGCGAGGATTTCCGGATTCTTTTTTGGAGCTATAGGAAAGAGAGAGGGAGCTATAACGAACCAGCTCTCGAAGAAGGAAACAAACAGAAATTTTCCGCACGCATCTATTAATATGAATCCCAGTCGCAAGCATTGGATTTTTTTTATGTTATTTGGTTGGGAGACAAGCATAAAGCCTGTCTGGTTATGTATAATCATCGAGCACATAACCAATAGAGTGGTAATACGCGCCCTCCGTCTCCGAAACAGGTTAGCGTTTTTGCGCTAACGTCAAACTGTCAATCTCACCTAAAACAGTATATTACTAGTGTTGCAACATGCTGCAATAACATAAATCTAAACGTGTATCGTATGTATTTGCAGTTCAATAACACGCTATCCCTTAAAAATAGATTAATTTTTTCATTGTAAGTAACATTTCTCTGTAAAAAAAAATTGGTTGTCTGTAAAGTCGGTTTACTGACGATAGTTGAACGTGACAACGTCTTAAGAAAATACTGATGGAATGGTAGCATTTTTCAAAAGAAAAATTTAATTTCATTTGTTTAATAGATTTCGCATTATAGTATGTATAAACTTGTAATAAAATCTCTTTGGCTATACTATTTGTATCTGGCTGGTTTTGGTATCATTGAAAGTTTAAATTTTAAAGAACATAATTCCAAATTCAAATTAGAGAATTAGATTCAGAGCATGAAGATAGAATTAAGAATGGAGTCATTAGTCAAATGAAAAAAGTGAGGGCAAAAATTTTGACAACCCTTGACATTTCATGACATTTCTTGACATTGCTAGAGAGGCCCTGTCTCTTTCTAGTAGGGTGCCTGTAGCATAAATTAATCACGGACAGTCTTGTGCCACGGGTAAGGTCTCACGTGCTCCCACGGTCCTAAGATATAGGGAGTTAAATGAGACACGAGAGATCCGTGCAGAACAATTTATTAAATGGTGGTATAATGCCCAATAGCGTGTACTCCCCTGGTGGTAGCCGGAGATGGTCTCGGTGAGGGTCGCTCGGTGGGACGAGTTAGGGCGGCTTGTACTGCTGCTCACTGTAAGTCCAGCCCTGGGCGGAAGTGAAATAGCTGAGGCGACAGCGGCTACCTTAGCCTAATCTTGGACCCCAATTAGGGGTTAAACACATTAAATAAATAACTATTATTGCACACGATTATCAAATTAGTTAATTAGTATTAGGTAGGTCTTGTCGGTGCTCAATTTACTTAGCGAACCACGCAAGCGCAAAACCGAATCACCAAGCCTTTGTTTGCGATTCCTGACTCGATCGAGACTGCCCGGCGACGCAGGCGCAATCTATCGGAGATTGCCCGCAACAGTCGTACGGTCACTAAAATGTAGCTTATCAACGTTAATATGGAGCGCTAAAACCTATTGATAAATTTAGGAGGCGAACTCTAAAGAAATATTTCAATTAGATGAGCTTCCTTTATATCTTAATTTATGTAATATTTATAAATAGTGTAATCTGATTTAATTAAAAAAAAAAATTATGTATGTAGGTCGGTAAAATATGTATGTGTAACGTTACACTTGAACTTCGTTACGTTAATAAAACCACAAGTTGAAAATAATTTGAGTTTTGAGTTTTCCATGACAAAGAATCAAAATTCATAATAATTACTTTAAACTTTTTTTCCTGAGTGCCTTTTAGCACGGTAATGTTATCTATTTTCGGCTCCCAGGAAAAAAATCAGCAACCGAAATACGAGGATTTATCGCTTCTGTGACTCTTGATTTTAAGAGGCACGTTACAGTTTATTATATAGCTTATCTCATGTCACGTCAACTCATAGACATTAAATTATTCTTGTTTTTTAGGTGCTAAGCATACATTTAAGGTTTTCCGGTTAGCAATGCTATAACAATACATTGTGTGGTATACCGATCTAGCCGTTCTTGAGTAATGATAATAGGGCCGTAATGATGCGCAACTTACCAACTTACTACCAGACTTTCTTTATATTGATAGATATTACGGCTGAAAGCCGAAGTGCGGTTTTTATACAACAGAAGAAATTGTTAGCTCTAGTAACTTTCCGTGAATTAGTTACATAAGTAACAGCTACTGGCTACAAAAAAGTAAGTTTAGTAGCACTTGGTTTTTAGTATAATACAGGCTGTAACATGAAGGGTACTTAAACATGGTACCCTACATGTTACAGCCTGCATTATATGTAATATTTGGGGTGTTTTAGGCCATCAATATAAACAACTTTTTGACGCCGTCATGGTGGAGTGGTCAGTATAGCTATCTACACATGAAGCCTTTCGGGTTTGAATCCTGGTGCCGGCAAATATTTGTGCGACGAACACGAATATTTGTTTGCGAGTCACGGTTATTATATATTTATTTAAGTTTATTTATAAAAATATCTAAAGCTATTAATTTATATTGAAAAAATGACCGTTATCTACACTTACGTGCAATAAAATCGACCCAACTCGTCGGTTTCGATTCGACATTTATCGGTATATAAAAAGAAGATTAGGCAAACAAAACTTGTAAATATAATTCAAATCAAATCAAATAATTTATTGCATTCATGAATGTAAATAACAGATGTTCACAAACAACACCAGCACATCATGGTGCCCATTTGGGCATAGCATAATCAAGATAAAAGTGTAACGGACTAGATTAGAAATTATTCATACTATATATTAACTTAATTCGAATGTATATTTCTTACGCTTTATTTAACCTACTCTAAACATCGATAAATGAAGTGTTGGTGACAATAGACTAATTACTTCGGAAATCCTGGTTTCTCATTTTTGCGTCATACGGCATTTTGGTGACTATACAGAATGTTAAAATTCAATTGAGTCATTGTATATTCAATAATTGATGATGCCTGATGCCCTTAAAATTATTTCCCCAAACATTTTAGCTCTCTGTATTAACTGTACCTATATTATCAAGAAAATTTTTACTAACCAATTCAAGGGTTGCCTTTGAAAAGTGATTGAGTAGTGGTTTTATTGAAAAAAGGGCTTGAAGTTTGACATAAGCAGTTGCCTTGAAAGTGTCGGTGTCTTGAAAGTGGAAGCTACATATTTTCAAATTCATTAAAATTTTGTTTTTAAAGACACAATAGACAACCATATGGTCCGTCGCTTCGGAAATCTAAAAAGAAAAGAAAATTTTATGTATACAAGTTAAAAGTGTATATAAATATTTATGTACACTTTTAACTTGTAATCAAATAGCATATTAAAAACTATCATTTGATAGATTTTTATATGCTATTTGATTACAAGTGCAGAAGAGCGCAGCCACAATTTTATTAATACTGTCTGTCTGTGTGCAATGTATCTGCGTTGCATGTTAGTACATGCAAATGTGAATGATAAACATTTTTAAACTAGTACAATCCAATCAATACTCTCATTATCTTTTTCTCAAATAAAATAATTTACATTACACAAATTACATATTTTATTTGTAAATAAACATTTCGAACTAAAAATGGGTAAAACTATTTATGTATTTTATCTATGTAACAGTTATTTCAAAGAATTAAATAAAATAATCTATCAATTTTGATTGCCATTTATAAAAGGAATGGATAGAAAGGGATATTATTTCCTTATAATTCCGGAAATCCTAGTCACCCTACTCATTTGTTTACAAATATTTGAATAAGTAAATTATGTACAAATATTCATTAAATTCTAATATAAATATAATCTAATATAAATAGGATTAAATGCGAGTATCAGAAATTTCTCCCTCTTATGGAGTTTTGCAAAATAACGCTAATAATCTGGAATTACGGGTGAAAAATGAAATTTATAGATTGAACAATATTATATGCAATTATGACACTTACAAGTGAAATTCACACTGCATCCTCAATACTACTCACTTCTACCAGCACGAAATAACTATATATGTATAATTTTGAACTATTTATCCTTATTTTAAACTAAAAAGCCGTACCAAAATCGCGAGTCGATATTTATGAATACATCAATTACGACAATTTATGTCATGTTGAGATTTCGGGACATTGACACATGAAGAAAGTGCTGCCATTACATAAATCCTTTCATTTCCCATAAGTTATAGAAATAATCACAGTGATGATTTTCAAAATAAAATACAAACCTAAACATTAAAAGTAAATATATTATATTTATTTCTTTCATTGATAATAAATACTGATAATTGAATACAATATGTTAAGTTTTTAGCTACTTTTCTACTTTTGTTTTAGAAAGATGGCGAAATACTGGGGAAATCTTGTTTCTATGTAGTCGTGTTTAGAAAGAGATGACGACAATTTCTAGAAAGAGAAATGTGTAATTTGAAATGTCAAGTATTGTCAAAATTTTTGCCCTCACTTTGTTATTTTGACTAATGACTCCATTCTTAGTATAAGCTCCTTGGATTCAGAGCGAGGTAACGCCGCATGACGTCATGTTTTTTCGTGCGTGCAGCCGGCTCTATCGAATTATAAGACGTTGTCACGTCAAAAATATTATGAACACTGTTTGAAACTTAATTCGCGTTTTTATGTAACTAATTCACTATTATGCACTTTCACTGGTATTTTATCACTTGTAATTGATTTTATATCTATAACTTTCTGTATTATTTTGTACTATAACGCGCTATTATTTCCTTATTTTATGTTTGCTTAATTGACTGACAATGTCAAATTTTGTTTGTCATTAATTCTTCTATTTGATTTTTCTGTAAAGATCGCCTTCTGGTACTTTTTTCTGATTTGAAATTTAGAAGGAAAATAAATAAATTTATTTGAATTTAGTATTTATTTTGTTTTATTAAAAAAATATTTTCATAGCTAGGTAATGATATCGATAAAGACATTTGCATGCCTGTGTATCCCCATCTCTAGTATGACGCGTAGTTGCAATTGTTTGGCGGAATTATTTTAGAACAAGATAAGTGACATTTCTTCTCTATTGGTTATGTGCTCGATGTGTATAATACATGTAAAATATGTATGACGTCATATCGTATCGATATTAAGTTTTTACATAACCAACTAGATGACCCGGTGTACTTCGCATCGCCTATTCACACGGAGTACTAAACGTCTTTGCACCTATCCTAACGACATTAAAACTCTTCCTTCGCTAAAATGGCGGAACGTCAAATGTTTGACAGGCAAGTAGGAAGAACAGTTTATATGGGAAAATGAAAATGTTGTTTTTACTATTTTCCTCGCAATTTCTCCATATTTTCTCACCGTTTAAACCTTCCCTAGACCTCCACGAACATTTCAAGACCAAGATAAGATAAATCCGTTCAGCCGTTCTCGAGTTATAGCGTCAGGAAGGAAAACCCGACTTATTTTTATAATAGGTTGGGGAAAAAGTTTCTTCGCATTTTTTAAGAAAATTCAAAACATTTTTTAATATAGTTTATTTACATTTAACTAAAGTATGTAAGTACCATTTTGTTCGATAACTTTTTACCATCTTGTAGGTAGGGACATGATCTCATTGCTATAGAAATTTTGGGACTTCTGGTCAAAATACCGCGACAAGTGGTTTTGGCAGTCTTCTCGTGATGTTAACCTGACACTGCCTAAAGAATTCTGAAGAGACCGAAACAGGTGGAAATCTGAAGGTGCAAGGTCAGGACTATACGGCGGATGCATTAACACCTTCCAGCCAAACTCTCTTAATTTTTGCTGAGTGGCTAAAGATGTGTGAGGTCTAGCGTTATCATGATGAAAAACCACACCCCTTCTGTTGATTAATTCCGGCCGCTTTCTCTCAACTTCTTGCTTTAATCTCATCAGTTGTTCGCAGTAGAGTTCAGAATCGATGGTCCTGCCTGGTGGTAACAGCTCATAATGAATAATGCCCTTCCAATCCCACCACACACACAGCATCACCTTGTTGCGAGTTAACCCGGGTTTCGCCACAGTCTGTGAAGCCTGACCGGCCTTTGACCACGACCTTTTTCGCACGTTCTTGTCGTACGTGATCCACTTTTCATCACCAGTTATCAGCTTCTTCAAAAATGGTTCGGTTTCATTACGTCGTAATAAAGAATCACAAATGAGTACACGGTTCATTAGGTTTCTTTCAGTGAGCTCGTGAGGTACCCAAATGTCGAGCTTTTTTGTGTACCCAATTTTCAAATGCGCCAAAACTGTTTTGTGGTCAATTCCCAGTTCTTCAGCTACGTCGTAACTACTGACATGCCGATCTTGCTCCACTTTTTCAAAAATGGCATCCATTTTATCTGTAATAGGGCGACCAGAGCGACGTGCATCTTTGACATCAAAATTTCCGGATTGAAAACGCTTAAACCAAATTTGTGCTACTCTCACAGACACTGCACTAGGTCCATAAACATCGCAAATTTTTTTCGCGGCTTGCGTTGCATTTTTACCTTTGTTGTAGTAAAATTTTTAAATGTATCGAATTTCTTCATTAGATTCACACATCTTGGCGGTACGAAAAACAAATGAAAATCACACATTCTCCTAATTTGAATTTGGAATTATGTTCTTTAAAATTTAAACTTTCAATGATACCAAAACCAGCCAGATACAAATAGTATAGCCAAAGAGATTTTATTACAAGTTTATACATACTATAATGCGAAAAGACTTTTTCCCCAACCTAATATAACCACAATATCTGTCACTATTAAACGCTGTCGTCTGTACGTTTAGTACGCGCGTATCGTCCGTGTACGGGTTACACGCTGCGAACAAGATGTCGCGGGCGTCTTGCGTACGCTACATCAGACAAAAAAAATTCTTTTGTGATGTGCGTGTCTAATGATGTGCAAAAGGCGTAAGGATTTGTCTTAGTATCGAATATCGATTCTCACCAATAGAAATTGTGATATGAATTGGCCATGTGACCGATAGTGTGGCGCCTATGAATATTTTAGGCGTCCTTTATTTAGAACTTGACCTAAAAATTGTTTTGAAGCTTGAGAAGTTACTTGTACAACTTTTTTTCAGTATTCTTTTTGTAATTACCCGTTATTAGCTTACTTTAAATAGCCTCGAGAATAAATGTACCGAAAAATAGAGGGTGTTTGGGACATATTTACATAGTCATATAATATGTTGACAAAAAATTTAATTTGGACCTTATACTCTTCGTTTTGACCAAACTATTTCTATAGAAAAATGGTATTTTCGATATCCATAAATCGTATCTTATTTATTATCCATACTAATGTTGTAAGTGTTAGGAGTATAGAGGCCGTAGGCGACCACCAGCACAAATGTAGATGAAGAGACAATACACAAACACAACCATATGGTGTCACGCAGAAATACTAAGAGGACTGACCCCAAATAAAAATAGGACTATAGGGACTATGGGACTAACTAGGAGAAAGAAGAACACTAATATTGTACCTAAATGCGAAAATAACCCTCTCTGTTGCCTTTAAACCGCTAAACGAATTAAAATGAATTTGGGACCCTATGAAGGAGGACATAGGATAGTATTCTATTTAGCATTAAGATTCCTCTTGGAAACATCCATTGCTATGCAGACGATAGTACAGTGCAAGCTGGCTATTATGACACGCAGCGGCTGGACGAGCGGAAACCGAGAAGAGTCGTGAGAATCTTGTTATTGAACTCAACCGGGAGCCGGACCTTGTTTCCAAATGGGGTACAGCAAATCTGATTGAGTTCAAACCAAGAAAACTCAGGTGTGTGTGTTTTCGGCTAAAAGGGCTCTCTTCAGGGCATGACACTGACGTTACAGAGCAGTACCTATCACCTTGCTCGATATGGAGGTTCGCAGCGTTCGCATCCGATTACATCGAAAGCGTGATAACGGAGTCCTGAACAAGGTGCGGCGTTTTATTACGCCAGTTCAACTGTGCTTGCTTTAAAAGACGCAACTACGGTCCTGCGTAGAGTATTGCTCGCACTTGTGATATGGCTCCGCCAAATAATTACTTAATGCTTTAGATAGGCTGCAGCGTCGCGCGATCCGCATCATTGGCGACGAAGAGGTGACCAACCATGTTGAGCCTCTCAATTGCGTCGCGTATTGAGTGCCTTTTACCGTCTGTACCACGTACCACGGCGAGTGTTCTGAGGAGCTTTTTTCCCTAATCCCACCATCTCCCTTCCTTTTAAGGACTATGCGTGCTGGTTTACGTTGTCACCGACAAACTGTGGCTACCATTCCAACGCGAACTAAGAAATTTGGCAACTCATTTCTTTGTCGCACAATCAAGAAATGGAATTCACTGCCAGCATACGTGTTCCCTCCTTACAATTCTAGTTCATTCAAAAGAGGCATGAAGAAGCACCTTGCAGGTCGGCAAGTTGCCGGTAGCAGCGCAGCGGTTTATCTCTCGCGCTAGATGTCTTCACATTCCGACTCCACTTCTGCTTAGCATTAGGAGGAATGGTGTCATTTGTTCGACCTTTTAATGAAAAAAAGAAAAAACCCGGAAGTCATTCTTATATATGCGAGTGAAAAGAGGTGAAGTATTATAATGTAAAACATCAGCGGGTACAGCTGGTTGATAGTGTATGCGTAGTTAAAAATACTGAAAATATTGTAATAAATCATACCACATCTCGTACTGCCGATCAAGGTCTCAGCGGACTTCGATATACTCTTGGTGAGGGCGGTCGGAGGGGCCCTCATTGGCGTGGCCTGTCGGTGCTGGTACCCCATATTAGATTTCATTGGTTGAAACAGCTGTAGTTTCTTCAGCGCCATTATTTAATACGTTTTGCATTTTCTTTTGCTAAACTTAAAACTTTTTTGACACCTCCAAAATTTTTTCATTGCAGCCTTTTAATCTGTGGTTTGAGCGCGAAATGTTTAGCACTTCACTGAGTTTCTATGAAATGTTAGAAAGCACTCGGCTTAGTGGTTTTATATAGGTAATATTGAAGCGTTTACAAATTGTCGATAAGTTTTACGACTAAAAACATGCGGGCTAAGCTATTAATTTAACTAGACCAGTAAAAGTTGACAGACAAAATTTCACTTCACTTCAAACATGGTATAATATGACTTAAAAGGTACTATAAGTTAAATTCCCTACGTATAAAAGGAAACTATGTTGGTAAAACTGCAAAGTATTATACTGCAATGCCAGGGTTGAGAGGACACGTGACAATTTGTATCATTAATCGATGTTAATATTTCTTAGGTCAGTGTCATGTGAATATGCACATGCTTCCAATAATAATCACTTAATAATATACATAATAATAGTGAAGCCTTTGATTTTAAATCACGAACAATGCTTTCAGGCTTTCAGTACAACAAGCGAAAAACGCGGGAAATATAATATTTTCTAATATGGCGGCACGCGTGGTCAAGGCGTGTGCGCGGCGCAGACTGATAGTTCAGCCAGGCTTCGTTAAAAGCAATTTCAATACCTTTTTCAGAATAAAAGCATTTAAGTTTGTTGTGGCGTGTGTGGGGTGGTAAATAACGTTCACTAGATTAAGATGCGATTTAATATTTTACAGTTGTTTCACTTCATAATGGCATGAAGATTAAATATATAAATAGATTTAGATTAAGATTAGGTAAATTAAATATATGAATATTGTAAATTAATTTATTAGCAGAGTTAATTTTATGTGAATATTTCTTGAACTAGAATAAACGATGTTTACCATAAAAACATAAGCACCAAGCACTGACAAATTTCGACAGCGAAAAGCAGTGCCTCGGTGGCGAAATTGGTTAACGCGTCCACCCGGATTGTGGAAGGTGCGGGTTCGAGTCCCGCCTGAGGCAAGTTGAATTTTTTGAGTGCATTTTTCTAGTAGAATAAACGTAACGAGCTTTATTTTTTTGGTGCCAATTATCGCAGAGCGTATTGTGTTTAATACTGCTATTTACTTATGTATTTTAGACGGTCAAATTCGGTAAAATGGTTTTATAAGTATGTCGTACTTATAGCTATGAATCTTAGTAACTTTAAGTAGGTACCTATGTGATTAGCTGAGGAGGCTGTTGCTACGAAATAATGTCATAAATCAAGCAGTTAAAGCTCGTGGTTGGTACTCAGATGGGAGTGATACCTACCTATTAAGTACTTTGAGAGTTAGCACATTTGCTAGATTGTCCCTTGGGCTAATTTACAGGCACCAGCTGTTGAAGGTACATAAAAGCACTTGTCATATTTTGTAAATTATAACTGTAATATTTTGGTATTATTTATAATTGGCCAAGACTTTACTTAAGTCTCAGTGCAGACTTTGGGAGCTGGCATCTTGCACAAGCTACCGACGGCGCTGCAAAGTGTCTGGCTGTACTTTGGTTGTTCATTTTTGTTAAAGTACAGACAAGAACAGGTCAAGCTACCACAAAATGACAAATTACTGCAATTGATTTTCAACCGAAACGTGTTTGGTGTAAAGGGCAAAATCGATTTGAAATTTATACAAAAAAAAAATAGTTTGTGGTGACCTGATGTGCTGTCTGTACATACGAATACTACTTAGTACCAAACATTTTATTTCCGAGATCTTGGACTATTAAAATTGTAAAAAAAAAATTGGTTGTCTGTAAAGTCGGTTTACTGACGATAGTTGAACGTGACAACGTCTTAAGAAAATACTGATGGAATGGTAGCATTTTTCAAAAGAAAAATTTAATTTCATTTGTTTAATAGATTTCGCATTATAGTATGAATAAACTTGTAATAAAATCTCTTTGGCTATACTATTTGTATCTGGCTGGTTTTGGTATCATTGAAAGTTTAAATTTTAAAGAACATAATTCCAAATTCAAATTAGAGAATTAGATTCAGAGCGAGGTAACGCCGCATGACGTCATGTTTTTTCGTGCATGCAGCCGGCTCTATCGAATTATAAGACGTTGTCACGTCAATAGGTAGGTAATAACAATAAATTAATTATATAGGTAGGCAACTTCTAATGCCTGTACTACTATTACAAATATAATAATCCTATCTTGAGTCTATACAGACTTAATGATTTTTTACTTGTTCAAAGTGTGTTTCTGATTTACTCAAGTCTTTTATAATGAGTATTTTTCGTCGCACATGTTTATGGCGTGCCGTCGCTAGCTCTATTTACTCACACCCTTACATCAATTACTCCGAAACACAAGATGGCGTAAATTACCGAGTTGACACTGTAAGTACTTGTTTAATATTAGGTAAGTATAGGTATTGTAATATTTTGGTATTATTTATTATTGGCCAACGAAGGTTACATGTTATACTAAAATTATATTCATAAGAGTCCAAAATATGTTTATTGATTATGTAATAAGTACTATTTTTATTGATTTGTTGAACAGTGCTGGTAAGACTGCTTTCTAGCAGGAGTCTCAGGTTCAAATCCACGTTGACGACTACATCGCTCGCGGTGTGGCGCGGCTGGCAAATTTTGTATGCGTGTATATGGAACACGACACACCGGATGCGGCGCGGGGCGGTTGTCCCCCGCATTGCACTGTGTCATTAGTACAGTCAACAGCTATACAAAACTGTCAAATTTCTTCAAACGATTTTCAACCTAAGACTATTCAATATGAAGTGCTATCGATTGGGAAAATTTGACAGCTTGTGGTAACCCAACGTGCTGTTGTCTGTACTAACGTCAACACGGAGTGTCAGCAAGCATAGCCGATAAACTTGGTTATGGAGTTTCTCCCGAGTTCTTGTCGTAAAAACACGTGTTGAGAGACTCCATTTTTAATAACCTCAATCAACCGTACAATTTTTGTTACTTGAGTTAAATTTCCACTGGACATTGGCAAAATGCGTACGCTTAATGCGACGCGATGCCATTAATTAAGAATAGAATAGAATAGAACTTGGTTATGTGCTCGATGACGGAGCTCTGCAGAGCAACGCACATCGGACGCCTGCGTTGTGCGGTGCTCCTAAGTGTAATCGTCGAACGATAACTACGGGTTAACAATAACAAAGAGTACACATTTAATAAAAAATTTGCTTATGAAAGTAGACTAATTACACAATAAATTAAAAAAAAAAGTTTTTACTATGAACAGGAGGCGATGCGCTACGGTCCGTAGCAATTTTGTAAAAAAAAGGCGTTCCCTTACCGAGCTGATAAGTGTGCTACGACCTTAAGGCGGCCTAAATGTTAGTGTCTTAACATACAAAAATATTCTCTTAACCTACAAAAAATATGCTTATTAAACGTACTTACTTACACAACAAATAAAAAATAAATAAAAATAGGTTTTTACTATGAAATGGAGGCGATGCGCTACGGTCCGTATTAGTAGAAGATCCGAACCTATATCGACCTTCACCGAGCTGATAATAGAATGAAACATATTTTATTATTAATTTAGTATATTAGAAAATATATTAAAAATGGGTTGTCTAAAAAAATCCTGGATCCTTATTTTTAATTTATTTTTTGAAAAATGATTTAAAAAAAAAATGAATAAAATATTGCAACATCAAGATAATAAGAAAATTTTGTCCTGACTGATAGTAGAAACCGTATAGAATGTGCAGGTATTGGGTTGTCTATTATTTACCTGCGCGAACTACTGGGTTGTCAGGTATGAACAGGTATGTCGATATCAGTTACTTTCACTCGATTGGATAATAGAAAAAAATTTATATCATCATAAGCGCGCGACAAAATTTTCTTATTATCTTGATGTTGCAATATTTTATTAAAAATCATTTTTCAAAAAATAATTAAAAATAGTCTGTCCAGGACTTTTTTAGACAACCCATTTTTAATATATTTTCTAATATACTAAATTAATAATAAAATATGTTTCATTCTATTATCAGCTCGGTGAAGGTCGATTTAGGTTCGGATCTTAGACTATATCAAATTCGTAGCCGTTGTTCCGTAGCGTTTATATTAAAAAAGAGGCGTTCCCTTACCGAGTTGATAAGTGTGCTACGACCTTAAGGCGGCCTAAATGTTAGTTTCTTAACTTACAAAAATATTCCCTTAACCTACAAAAAAATTCTTAAGAAAAAACTATCCAGTACATTTTGGAGAGCATTTAATTTTCCAGGAGCTAGTATTTCCGCAGGCATAGAAATTGTAGTTTTTTATATAAGTACTTCTATTCTCTTTCGTAGTAAGGGTTGGGTTTCCAGCTTTAAGTTCTTATAATCACAGAGCGGTTGTGAAGAAGACAAGGACCTTAGCGGTTCGGTACGGGAACCTCCATAAAGGATTTCTAAACAGCAAGTTTATCCTTCGATTAGCCTCTATCTAACGAGTTCGAGTCTACAGGGAAGTTATTTAAAAGTTTACGAGCTCCATATATCACTAAGTATGCTATATGCCAAACAAATTATAATGATGATTTTATGTGTTCATATTTATTTATTTTATTTGTCACACAATACAGAGTTACAACAGACATTAGGTGGAGGACTCGACAAATTAAGTAACAATTATAGGCTGGAACTCCACCAATATGTGTAAACAGCATATATAATCCAATTAAGCAACATAATAGATAGGCAATAGATGAAACAATATAAACTATTATATATAATTATATACATACACCATGCTATATATGTATATTATAAATAATTAAATTCTTATTATTATTTTTACGTATGTTCCTCCGTAGCGCCTAAAAGTATTCATTCAATTTTGATGAAAAATGTGTCAATCGATTCGTTATTAAGGTCCCGGTAACATGCTACATTGAGTCGATTCAACCTTCTAAGCTCCGATTTTAACCGATTTCATTCCTATCTTTTTTCCGTAGTCGGGTTACAGTTTTTTTTACCTTTTTGCTTGTTATTTGATTTTTACTTTCTCCGTATACAGTAGTATAGAGGAAGTCTTGTAATCGTCAAAAAATTCGACCTCGAGATTTTGACGGATTTACACGTTTTGGACCTTCCTGAGTTCAGAGAAAACCGTTTTTGGAATTATGTCTATGTGTGTGTCTGTGTGTTAGTGTGTCTGTGTGTCTGTGCGTTAGCACGATAACTCGAGTATGCTTTAACTTACTGCAACCAAATTTAACATGCGTGTATGACATCAAAATTAAGCAACCAAGTGCGCGGTCAGTACTCAGATGGGTGACCAAAATTTACCATACATGTATGAAATCAAAATATAAGGTTTCTTTCGACTTTTGAGTCATTTCCGGTATACGAGAAAGTCAAGAGGAGACCACTCCCGATTTTTTGTTTTGAGTTTATTTTTTTAGCTTACCCTAAGGGTGCTTGTTCTATTTACTAGGCTTTTCTTCGATATTCGGGTTAATATTATTCCCATATATTCCTAGTAAAACCACTATTAAAATGTTTTCAATGAAGAAACTTTAATAATATTGGTACTCTACATTTATTATACTCGTCGTAGATAAACATCTACGCCGTTTCGGCGTACAGTATTGTTAACATACATCAAGATATGAACGGTTTACTAACCATGGTGTACTTTGGAGTGGAGGCCGATGACTTGGTTATAAAAATCTTATACAAACACACACTTGTAAAAGATATTGTTATTTTTATGCTATCGGCCGGCTGCATCAAGATATAAAAGATTACAATCAATTTCGTAAATATCGGGAGTGGTCTCCCCTTGACTTTCTCGTATACCGGAAACGACTCAAAAGTTGATAGAAACCTTATATATTGATGTCATACATGCATGTAAAATTTTGGTCACCCATCTGAGTAAAGGCCGCGCACTTAACTTTCGTGATCGACGACTCAAAAGTTGATAGAAACCTTATATTTTGATGTTATACTTGCATGTTAAATTTGGCTGCAATAAGTTAATGCATACTCGAGTTATCGTGTTAACGCACAGACATTAACTTGGTGCAACTAGCCGTATGTGTTATCAAACAAGGAAACGGCCTACTTGATGATACACAGTCACCATAGATAGCCTGATGACTGTAGATCTCTAGCAACCTTACTCACCAACAGAAACACAGCACTATGAAAATGTAGAGTTTTTTTGCTATATAATAATTGCGATCAGTCGCCAGACTTTTATCAGTTGTGTTGAGTGAATGTAGTTTTCAACCGATTTCACAAAGGAGGAAGTTGTCAATTCGACTGCATGTTTTTTTTTTATGTTCGTTAGCTCATAACTCTCTACTCAGGGCACCGATTTTGAAGATTATTTCGACCTTTGGAAGCTGTGCTTGTCATTTGGCGACATTTAAATTTGATCGAGATCTGATGAGTAGTTTTTGAATCCCTAATAATGCCTATTTCATTGATCCCTTATAATGCTTATTTGATTTACGTCGATGATATTTATACAGGGTGTAAAAGACATGAACAGTCAAACGAGAACCATGTATTCTGCTCACCATCATAACATTTTTTTTTTCTTTAGACTATACCTGGGAAATTGATATTTACGATTTTATTGAAGGTCAAAGTCATAATTTTTTTTTTTAAGAAAACGTATTCTATACATCATCATCATCATCAACAGCTCATATAATGTCCCCACCGAGGGGCTCGAGCCTACCCCACATTAGGAGCGATTAGGCCTTAGTCAACCACGCTGGCCAAGTGCGGGTTGGTCGACTTCACACACAACCTAAGAATTTCTTCATAGGTGTGTGCAGGTTTCCTCACGATGTTTTCCTTCACCGTAAAAGCGTCGATTAAACGTACATATGAACTCAAAATTTGAAAACACATTGGTACGTGGCAGGGATCGAACCAGTGCCTCCCGAGTAGAAGGCGACGCTATTACCCACTACGCCATCGACGCTTCTGGATTATTCAGTATTCTATACGTTATTTCTTAATTATTGTCCAAAGAAACATTATAATTTTTTTTAGTATTTCAAAACAAAAAATGGCTTCAAAACGTAAGCGTTCAATGTAGCTCACTCGATGCGCACGGACACTAACGAACGGGGCCGCCGTCTGACAAAATTATCGCGGTTTGCGAGTTGCGTGCGAGTTGAGCCCTTTACATTGCGCGGTACAATTTGCAATTTTTTTAACACCAAAAAATAAAAATCATTTCCCAGCAATATTTTTTTTCAAATATGTTGTATAGAATACATGGTTCTCGTTTGACTGTTCATGTCTTTTACACCCAGTATATTGTCACTTGTGTGAAATTTGTAAAATTATTATAATATATATAATAAAAAATATAAAAATGAATCGCAAAATGTGTTGGTAAGCGCATAACTCAACAACGCCTAGACCAATTTGGACAATTCTTTTTTTAAAATGTTCGTTGAAGTTCAAGGATGGTTTTTACGGCGAGAAAAATTCGAATAATTTCTTTATGACAGGACGAAGTCTGTCGGGTCCGCTAGTTTTTAAATAAAAAAAACCGCCTCCAAACTAATAACAGAGAAATAAAAATTCTGTTTATAAAAATCTATTTTTTTTAGGTCGCTGCCATCTATATTTGGAACTTAGAGCATTTATCCTAATGCTCTAAGATTTGGAATAAACGTTTCACCTGTATTTGGGACCGAAATCTAAAAACATTTAGACTTTTGTAAACAGAATTTTTATTTCTCTGGTTTAGTTTCAAAGGCGGTTTTTTTATTTATGCTGATCTGTGATACTGTGATACCTATAGAGGTACACGAGAAAGTAAAAATGTCAGCATTTATGCAATAAAGAACCAAGAATAATAGTACGGATAGTCTTTATATTCCTCGTAATTTCGGTGACTAACCATGACGTAACAATTGCGGACCTCTGACCTAATATACTAATTACACGCATAGATACTAAACATAGCATTATATGTTTTGACGAATCACTGTCACTATTGTGGCGACTGATTGATAATCGATTTAATCGGCGGCCGGATGCTAATGGCATGTTCAAATCGAATACATTTTTCCATTCAAATCCTTCGCCTCAACTTCTTTGATTGAGCACTGCAATCAATTATTGATTTTGTTTTGTGGTTTCTTTTTCTATATTGTGGTAGACAGGCATACGAACCGCATCGGTAAGTAGTCACCGTATCTTAATTAGATTATTGCAACACCAAAATGTTACCTAACGGGGTGGCGTTCAGTAGAACTCTGGCAAACTTACTCACTGACAGAAACACAAAAAAAAAATCGGGAGTGGTCTCCCCTTGACTTTCTCGTATACCAGAAACGACTCAAAGGTTGATAGAAACCTTATATTTGGATGTCATACATGCATGTTAAATTTTGGTCACACATCCGAGTACCGACCACGCACTTGGTTGCTTAACTTTCGTGATTGACGGCTCAAAATTTGATAGAAACCTCATATTTTGTTGTCATACACGTATGTTAAATTTGGTTGCAATAATACTCGAGTCATGGTTGTTGGCCTTTGTTTGTTGGTTATCTGAAGGATTCTTACACTTTTGACGCCGTCATCGTGGTGGAGTGAAGTTAATGAACGGGTTGAAATAAGATATAAAAGTTTTGGGATTCCTCCATAGGTACCGCAGATACATCCATGAAACCTTGAATAGCCTTTGATAAGAAATAAATAAACATTCGTCATTGTCAAAGATAAAACTATGAAACTTTGAATTAAGGCACTGGATAAGAAATAAATAATGTTATAGCGTTTTTGAAATATTTACCCAGTGGTCAGTATAATCGTGGTAGCGGCAAATATTTGTGTGACGAACACGATTTTTTTTTGCGAGTCATGTTGTTTATATCTTTATGTTTGTTTATCAAAATATCTCAAATTATAATGTGTATTAAAAATGTTCGTTATCTACAACATGTAAACTAAATAACCAACACCCTGAATACAGGTGGTTTGGGATCGGCTTCGGAGTTGATTTCAATAATTTTTTTTTGAAAAAAAAAACCGATTTAAAAAAAAAACACAAAAAGTACCCAGAAAATATTGTATAACATTTTCTGGGTACTTTTTGTTTTTTCTTTTTATTTATTTTTCAAAAAAAATCGTTTTTTTTTTTAAATATTGAAATTATTGAAATCAACTCGGAAGCCGATCCCAAACCACCTGTATTCAGGGTGTTGGTTATTTAATTTACATGTTGTATAATAGTAGCTATAACACAAGTTTCATAATGATATACTTTGGGCTAAAGAATTGGTGTAAGCGTAGAAATATATTATTATTATATTATATTACATTTATTTATTATTAATGCCTCTATTATGCATAAACGAAAATATATGTCATTATTTGAAGACACGGTTTGCCCCATATTGCCAGTTGTTCCAATAAATTAATGTTTCCTAAGGCTTTGCTGCTCAATCCCATATGGGATTTTGAAAGTGGTTGTATGTATGTCGCGTTATTTTCACAGGTCAATAACTCAAGTGTTAAAGCCATAATCAGTATGACTCATAATTTAAAAATATAAACGTCAAGTCAGGACGCTGGCCGTCACGCGCGTGCACAGACCGAGAGCCGAGGGCGGGAAACCATCTGTCATCCGCTACAGTCCGCAAATTATGGCGCCCATTTTTGCAAAGCCAGAGTTTTGATTTGAATTTAACGATATGTTTTGCTGGTGGAAGGAAATAGCTTGTTACATTATTCTCCACTCCACAATAATGTTGTTAGTGTTATTAAAAGTCCATTGTAAATTGAGTAGTATGCTATAATTTTTTTGATTACAACTTACATTGTTTTTTTAAGGTACCGAAAACGGAATAACGGAGTTTGTTGCGTCATTATAAAATTTGATCCGCTCTTTTTATGTATTCGTACGGTATATCGTTATTTCGTACCATGTCTTTGAATTATAACATTTATAACTCATGTTACTTTCTCGTGTACGTAGTATAGAGGAAGTTTAGTAATCACCAAAAAATTCGACCTCGAGATTTTGACGGATTTACACGTTTTGGACCTCCCTGAGTCCAAAAATACGTTTTTGAAACTATGTCTGTGTGTGTGTTGTCTGTGCGTTAGCACGATGACTCGAGTATGCTTTAACTTATTGCAACCAAATTTAACATGCATGTATGATATCAAAATATGAGGTGTCTATCAACTTTTTTATACTGGGTGTAAAAGACATGAACAGTCAAACGAAAACCATGTATTCTATACATCAAAATAAGACATATTTCAAAAAAAATATTGCTGGGAAATGATTTTTATTTTTTGGTGTTACAAAAAATTGCAAATTGTACCGCGCAATGTAAAGGGCTCAACTCGCACGCAACTCGCAATACCGCGATAATTTTGCTTGACGGCGGCCCCGTTCGTTAGTGTCCGTGCGCATCGAGTGAGCTACATTGAACGCTAACGTTTTGAAGCCATTTTTTGTTATGAAATACTAAAAAAAATGATAATGTTTCTTTGGACAATAATTAAGAAATAACGTATAAAATACGTTTTCATAAAAAAATTAAAAAAAAAATTATGACTTTGACCTTCAATAAAATCGTAACTATCAATTTCCCAGGTATAGTTTATAGGAAGAAAAATGTTATGCCGGTGAGCAGAATACATGGTTTTCGTTTGACTGCTCATGTCTTTTACACCCTGTATATAAGACTAATGTAGCCAAAGACTTTTTATGGACCAATTATTGTGACAATATATCTAGTGGGTAAATAACTAATTCTACGTCGGAAACGGCACAATATGTCGGACATACTATATATGTAACACCTTATGTAACTACCATATTTCTTGAAATAAACGATTGATTGGTTGAGGAATAATGGCGGAGCAAGTATTTTTTTTATACCACATTGGTGGCAAACAAGCATACAATCCGCCTGATGGTAAGCGGCGGTAACCGCAGCCTATGGACACTGCAATATCAGGGGTATCACACGTTCGTTATAGACCTAGTAAAAAAAATTTCACACCTTTCTTGAAGACATCCATGTTGTAGTCCTTAGGGAAAACCTCGACAGGGTTCATTCCACAACCGAAGCGTACGCGGACAAAAATTTCTTCTGAAACGCACGCAGTACGTGACCAACTCGGTTCCAGTGTGTGAGGATGAATACCCTGCCGATGGCGAGCAGATATACTTAAACATACCTTTTCAGTCAATCTATTTTTAAAATTCACTGATTTGCATAAGGTTGTCGGTTTACCAAGGAGGGTCGGTCGGTGTCAGGTATGTGCCGGCCGACCTCGCGACTGCAAAGTTGTTTTAGTGCTTTGTTTTAGTAAAAATTGTTTTATTTACTAATTGGAATAAATTTATGCGTTTACAAACTCGTCAATATTTTTAAAACTAGAAAAAACAGACCTAAAAAAATCAACCTGCCCCAGGCGGGAATCGAACCCAGCATCCTCCACAATCCGGGCGGCTGCGTTAATTACGCTACCAGGGCACTGCTCTCGCTGTCGAAATTTTTCGGTGCTTGGCGCTTATGTTTTTATGGTAAACATTGTTTCATCAAATCTTTGAAATTTGCACTTCTAAGATCCGAACGAAATATTTTTTAAATATTAATATGTATAGCCTGGGGAAAGTCGATTTTAAACACGCTTATATTAGTTTCACCTGTATGTTTGTTTGTTTGTTTTCAGAGGTTTCTTCTAGTTTTAAAAATACTTCCAATTACCTAATAGGTATACAAATTGTCACAGTAACAACTATCATGCACACTTCGGCCTGTTTTTTTATTATATCTAGAGATTAATTTTACTTAAATTTAATAATGTGAAGCGGTTCCGTTGTGGTTGTGGTGCGTAGTTGGGCGGACATAATGACGTGTCAGTTACGGCTCGCTGCCCCTACGATTTGGTTGAACTTTGCTGTTCACGTTCACATACGTCACGTCTAAATTGACGTGAAGCGACTGCAATACTAATCATTAACTAACTATATGATAAAAAACAATATTGAATTAAGTATTTATTTTAAACTTCATTACAAGGACTTATATTCATGTATAAAATTTTATTCTTATTTATATTTTTTTGACTAGAAATACATCTTCAAAAACAGCTATTCCTAAGAGGTGTCCGTCTCCGTTATGAAAATATGAATATTTTTTACAGGTATCAATTCTCATTTTTTTTTCTCGAAGTATCCTACAGCTTAATGTTGTCCAATTATATCCACAAAATTACACAAAATTTAGATTTATGATTCTTTAAAAAATCGCAAATATATTTGTATGGAAAAATTAATTCTCGTTAAACTCTCCATACAAAACGCCAATTTCAAACTTAAACCCCTAATACGTAAACCTATTTAATTTTAAACGTTTAGGGTTGTAGATAGATCACAGAAAGCTTCTTAAGTCTGGTTGATAATCTTCTGTGGAACCCAAAATCATAAAATTTTTGGCATGTTCTTAATTAGCATACATCTGTATTTGGTTTTATTTACTTTTAGTTGAGAAAGAGTACGTTCACATAGATATGTTGACCCAAAAATGCTTTAAGCATTTGCTTAAGAGAGCACGTAACGTACGTTTATTAACCGACTTCAAAAAAGGATGAGGTTCTCAATTCGACTGTATGGTTTTTTTTATGTTTGTTACCTCACAACTCTTTGCTGGGTGTACCGATTTTAAGGATTCTTTCGACATTTGGAAGTTGGTGCTTGTCATATGATTCTAATATAAATTTGATCGTCATCTGACAAATTGTTTTTTTTTTTAATAATGCCTGTTTAGTTGACGTCGATGATATCGTAATCTTATCACTTGTGTGTAAAAAAAATTGCGAGATCTAATCTCCTGAAAAGTTCTATTCTTAAAACACAAAAAAGCAAAATTTTATTTATTTGTAAATAAAAAAAACCACCTTCAAAACTAAAAACGAAGAAATAAGAATTTGTTTATAAAAATCTATTTTTTTTAGGTCGGTACTAACCTCAATATTACAAAACAACGTTGTCACTTGTCTTGTATTTGGACCCGCTCTAAAAAAATAGATTTTTATAAATAAAACTTTTATTTGTTCGTATTTAGTTTTGATTTCTAATTCTAAAAAAAATCTAAAAATCAATTGCTTCGTTATTAAAGCTTCCGCTTTATTAACGAAGCAATTGGTTTCCATCATCGAAGCTACTTGTAAAACTTCGCCGCTAAAGTGTAAAAGCTATCCTGGTTGTGGACTTTCTTCTTTGGTTCACGGAAGGTTTACTTTAGTTACTTTTTGGGTTTGATTTTCTTTCTATCCATTTATTTTTAACCATTCATCATGTCAAGGAACTGCATGGCCCATACTGCCAGATGTGACTTTACGTGTAACCAAATGTTACCTAAAGCTCTGCTTGACCTTTTTTGGGACTTCGACCGTGATAGTATGTATGTACCCATGTCTTATATCAAGTCATATTAAATTCATTATTAAAATACTTAGATGTATAAAATATGTATATACCTTCTCGTACATACTTTAAAAATGGAAACAGTGCGTGATTTAGATTAGAACAATGGAACTTCCCCTTCCTCAAACTAAAGTTCGTATGGCGTGTGCTTCACTCAAATTATTGTTTTTTTACGTTAACCACTCTGAGGGCAAGTTTTTCCATCTTTCGTATAACTAGACTAATGGTAAAAAAAATTGCTACGGGAAAAGCGTTGGTGGCGTAGTGCGTAAGAGCGTCGTCTCCCGCCCGGGAGGCACTGGTTCGAACCCCGCCATGTACCAATGTGTTTTCAAATTTTGAATTCATATGTACGTTTAATCGACGGTTTTACGATGAAGGAAAACATCGTGAGGAAACCTGCACACACCTATGAAGAAATTCTTAGGTTGTGTGTAAAGTCGACCAACCCGCACTTGGCCAGCGTGGTTGACTAAGGCCTAATCGCCCCCAATGTGGGGTAGGCTCGAGCTCCTCGGTGGGGACTTTATATGAGCTATTGATGATGATGAGTAGCAAAACATACAGCACCGCTGATGGTAAGCGGCCTCCGTATTATCTATATAATAGGTTATAGCGTACTTATCAACTCGGAAAGGTAACGTAACTGTATCGCCTGTTTACGGTTACGTAAGGTAAGCTACTACGCACTAGCTATCTATATATAATAATTATATAATTTTTTTTCTACTTGAAATGGGTTCACTCATGACAACACTCTGTGCTGGCGAGCTAAGAAGCCGAAGATGGAGTGAGTTTACCCAAAATATTTCTATTCACTCTAACCTTAAATAGAGCAGGGTTATAACTATTCGGGAATATGGACGCCGGCAGGGATTTCCATTCAGATGAAGATTCGTGAAGAAGTGTCGTGCAAGTCAGGAGCCTAGTTGCCAGGTCCCGTAGACAAAGTAACAAATAGAAACGATAACGAAGTTCGATAAGAAAAAAATGTATGGGATTGACTTAAGCCGTCGATAAATCACGTGGACAATCGTAGCTCTAAGTAAGTTGGTAGCTCGAGCTAAGACGCTGTAGATAACCAAACAATATGACCTATGATGACGAATTTCGATATCTTATCGTTATGAAACGATTGCCACTTACTTCTAGGCCCCATATACACTCTTCGCATCCGCACTAGATATGTTGGCATTTTTTTTCAGCTAGTAGTTATGTAGCGGAAAAGCGTAAACCATTGATTAAGATTTTAACAACGATTGATAAAACCGGGCCATAGTTACTAAGCTAATAAGTACCGGCAGAGTTATTTTCGTGTTTACGCAAAACTGACAAATCATTTATGTAAAATAGATTTGTCAAGTACAATTTTGACAAAGAGTGTGTAGAGGGGTCGGTGATCCTTAATCCTGAGTGGAGATATTCAGTATTTATTTTCGAAAGGAATTTCATCTGATGGTGAGTGATAATGTGACCATTTTTGTTTCTCTATCAAGACTCCGTTAATACAACTACAAGTAAACCGTATATAATTTTACTATAAAGGTGCCTTCTAACGTAGCGTGTATATTTAATTAAGAGGTATACATTGTCTTTTGTTTAGACAATTATTCGGTAATTGCTATGACTAATTAATTCGTTTTTTGTGCCGCTTATAGAGAAGGAAATTAAAATAACAATCTTTTTGCAGATTTACTATTAATGGTGACCCTTGACTGCGAGCAAAATTGTAGCTTGCTTTACTTTTTCATAGGTTGGTTACTTTTTGCAACCCAAAAGCAAAAAGGGGATTAAGACGTATAAGTTTGACGTGTGTGTATCTAGCTGTGTCTTGGCATCGTAGCTCCGAAATGGTTGATCAACTTTAGTTTTTTTTTTAAATTTAAAGGTCTATCAAATGATTCCATTCCACCTGATGGTAAGCAGCAGAGAGAAATGCAAATATGGCTAGTGCCAGAGATAATGTTAAAATTTCAAAATTATTTTTACATTTTTTTTTAATTTTTAAGTAGGTATCTATTTATATGACTCTCAGACCAAATAAAAAGTACTATGATAGCAAGGGAGGTGCCCGCTTGTTATAGGTTGTAATTCGTAATTAGAATCATGTGCGTGAGAACTGAGGGATCACACTGGTATTTTGCAAAATAATTTTCAAAGGATTTAGTAGAAGACTTACAAGAAATGTAGCCCAAATCTAAAAAATGTAGCCTAAATATATGAAAAACTACAGCCCATAAAGTGTAGTATCTCAGTCCTCACAGGCCACCAGCCAGTTTCGGAAAGTACCTATCTGAAAAATTTAGGTATTGTGACTACAGACTTTCAGTAAAGAACTTGCCAAGATAATTTACTGTAACACAGACTGTGGAGCACGAGATCGTGATCGACCTTGTGGCGTGTGTGAAATGGCGGGTAAATGTGCGGAGCTCAAATGAAAGAGGAGGAATCGGTTGTACTGATACGCACTGACGCTTTATTGAAGAGGAAAGAGTTAATAACTGTTAACACAACACTTTCGCGAGATAGGATTATTACTATGTGACCGCAGCAGCTCTCAAACGTAGTGATCAAATCACAACTGCCTGCGACGGGGTCAAACCGAACACTACTGGCCTCGGCGTCGCGTCTATGCATCGCCGCCTAAAATTCCATATTATTACCGCGCTCTTATTGGCTACAACATTTCTAACTGATTACCATATAAGGCGATTCATTGCGTCCAAGCTCGAAACGGGGCGTGGCGTGCTATTCTTGGAATTTTAGGCAACAATGCATAATAATAAATACTAACGGCCGTTTTTCGCGCGCATCCGTAACATTACTCCCGCCGTGCACATGCTTGTGCATACAATGGCCAACGCGTTACTGATGCGCACGATCACATCAATCTTATAACTAAATTATAAGTACTTAAACAGATTAACAACAAATTGCAAGTGAACATCAAGTGGACTGTAGGTTTTTATCATTATCACAACAACAATTTGAACTTAAAACAAATAAATGAACGCCTAATGGCGGGCTTCAATAACATAGCTACCGACAGTTTTTCAGGGAAACTGTAGAACAAGCAAGTACAGATAGATAGGTTACTGAAACCAGTCATAAATTTACAATTTCTTAAACAAAGTTTAAATATGCTCAACTCAATACTCTTTGATTTGTAACAAACTAAACAATAATAACGTTCTATATACAGATCTAATGAGCATAATGCTCCAGTTTGCGGTCATCTAACTTTAGACTCGACTTAACGGTATCCTTGAAGAGGAATACAAAAACTTATTAAACAACGGGTAGTTGCCAAGGTGACCTACTCTGCTATGAGAAATTACATCCAATGATCGACAGTATCCACCTTGGCAACGCCCTTAACATTGACAAAATATTACATAATAAACACATTTATGTAATTTCAATTCTAAACACCCTGTCACACAATAATAGCTTCTAAATAAATCTCAATAGACACAATTTTAGATTGCAGTACACAAGTTATTTTACATCGCCTAAACAGATTGTACTGTCACCATCAAAAGTAGATGATCACTTTTGTACCTTGTCATAATAATAATGCATGTACATAATTGTCGCAACTTTTACTGCACGAATGCTGGTGCTGCTATGACATGGTACCAACGCGACCATCCACTTCCGAAGCCAACTGCAAATACTAATTGAAATTGAAATTATACAGTTGCAAGGGGAAAAATGTTATTAAATAGCTATCTTAATCTACCGGTATAACGATTAGACGTTTCGTTGGACGACGCATCACACCGTTTTGTGTTTTGATATCTACTACTCTTATCACCCCGTCCGCGCCTGGATAAACCCGCTCAACTCTGCCCTTCGGCCAAACGTTCCTGGGAAGTGATTTGTCTACTATAACAACAAGATCGCCCACTTTGACAGCCTCGCCTCGACCGTGGGGCTCCCGCCGGTTATGAAGCAGGGGGAAGACTTCGTGTAGCCATCGTTGCCAGAAAAGGTCTGCTAAGCGCTGTGAGGCTCTCCACTGTGAGCGCTTGAGCTCGTCCGCTTTCACGAAAGTTCCCGGTAGCGGCATTTTCGATGGTCCGCCAAGTAAGAAATGATTTGGGGTAAGCGCAGCGTCGTCCTCCGATGAAACTGAGACGTGTGACAGTGGCCGTGAGTTTACAGTGTGCTCGACTTCAACAAGTAGTGTATGGAGCACATCCTCGTGCGGGTGGCGTTCTTGCAGTGTGGCCGCTAGTGCTGTTTTAACGGAGCGTACCAATCGCTCCCACGCTCCTCCCATGAAAGGTGCTCCAGGCGGGATGAAACGCCAATTTACGTGCCGAATGTCTGCTTCTTTTTGGAGAGATGTCAGCGCTGCCTTGCGGAGTTCAGCGTCAGCTCCGTGAAAGTTAGTCCCGTTGTCACTCCATATCGTATCGGGGCAGCCACGACGCGCCATCATGCGGCGCAATGCGAGTATGGCGGCGTCGGCAGAGAGCGAAGAGGCGACTTCCAGATGGACAGCCCTGGTGGTGAGACAAGTAAAAAGCGCGACGTAGCGTTTCTCATGGTGTCTGGCGACAGTCACTGATAATGGTCCAAAATAGTCGACTCCAGTATGAGTAAAAGGGCGCTGATGGTGCGCAAGACGACAAGATGGCAGATCTCCTGTTGGTGGCTCTGGTGGAACTGCACGGCGTGTGCGGGATGGTTGGCACCTCTTGATAACGTTTCTCACAGTGGGCCGCAAGCGTAGTACCCAATACCTTTGTCGTATTTCGTTTGTAACGCATTCAACGCCGCTGTGGTGTAGTTGACGGTGTGTCCAATCGATGTACAATCGGCAGTAGGGATGGTCGCCGTCCAGTATCGCTGGCAACCGCGTCTCTTCTGCTATGTCGGTAGCGACCGTGGTCCGAGAGCGTAACCTAAGCACGCCCACTGTGTCGACGAACATGGAGAGCTGGCGTAGGCGGCTATGGGCTGGTACACTTCTCCCTCTGGTGACATCAAGTAGCTCCGCCGGAAAGCACTGTTCTTGTAGTGAGCGCACCCATAGTAGCTCTGCCTGTCGGGTGTAGGGCGCTGGAAGTCGGACATAAGTATTGTTGTTTATACATGGAGGCGTGTTAGTGCTGAGAGGTGGTCTACGGTGAACGCGGCGAGCGGCTAACCAGTCTGGATCGTCCCTTCCTCTGTGGTGATTACGCGAAGCTGTGGTCGTGGCCTTGTGAGCTCTGCAATGGTCGATGAACTGTAGCACACGAGCTGTACTTCTAATCAGACGTATCCATGATGAGAAACGCTTTATATCAGGCAGGGCTTGTGTCAACTGCTTTGTTATAGTGTTCGTAGTAGTAACGCGTTCTTCTCCCGTATCAGCGAGCATGAGCGGATTATCGTTTCGCGGCCAAGATAGTTCGTCGTCGTAAAGAAAATCGGGGCCTACAAACCAGCGGTGTGATGCCGTGAATCCAGGGGGCACGTCGCGGGTGGCGTCGTCGGCAACGTTATGTGTCGTAGGTACCCAACGCCAATCTGCAGTGGCGGTGGTCTCCTCCAGCTCGGCGACACGGTGCGCAACGAAGGGCTTTAACGATGACGCGCCTGCGCGCAGCCAGGAGAGCACCGTGCGCGAGTCACTCCACATGACAACTCGGTCGGGGCGCCGCTCGTGTTCCTCCAGGACGGTGCGCGCCAATCGGCCTCCCAGCACAGCAGCCTGTAATTCAAGTCTAGGTACAGATACGATCTTAAGGGGCGCTACGCGCCCTTTCGCCGCCGCAAGTGAAATTGATATTCTGCCTTCGCTATCCACTGACCGCCAATAAGCTGCTGCTGCGTAGGCCACTTCACTTGCGTCAACGAACACATGTAATTGTAGTTGTTTTGAATGACTAAAAATGGGGTAGCAACGTGGTAGAGACAGTTGTTTTAAATTTTCTAATGCTACTAACCAGGAAAGCCAACTCTGACATATGTTTTGTGGCAGAGGGTCGTCCCAACCAAGTTTGCTACGCCACGTTTCCTGTAATATTTGTTTGGCTCGAATGCTTATAGGTGTCACCAGGCCCAGTGGGTCAAAGAGAGACATCGCAGCCTTCAACAGGTGTCGTTTAGTTGGTATCTTACAATTAAAATTATTAGTAATACTGAAACCCAGGGTATCGTCAGCAATATGCCACACGAGCCCCAATACTTTTTCCTGTTTGAGGATGGTCACTTGTGATGCTGCGGCTCCTGAAGCAAGTCCCACGATAGCAGCCAAGTCGTTGGACGCCCATTTGTGCAGCTCGAAGTTACCGCGGCGGTGCACAGCGTCTACTGCTCTCGAAACACGGTTTGCTTCCTCCGGTGTGTCGAAACTCTGTAAAAAATCGTCCATATAATGATTGTTTATTATAGAATTTACAGCTTCGGGAAACTCTTGTTGGAACCTCACAGCATTGTGATTTTTAATGTATATGGCTGTGCTAGGCGAACATGTAGCACCAAACAGTACTGATGTCATTCTGTACTGAACAGGCGTGGCTCTAGCATCATCGCGCCATAGAAAACGCAAGGCGTCTCTATCGCATTGTCTAATTTTTATTCTCAAAAACATATCTTTTATATCGGCTGTTACTGCGATTTTCTTTTGCCTAAATCTCATTAGTACACCTAAAAGAGACTTCAATAAATCGGGGCCAGTTAACAAATAATCGTTGAGACATACGCCGTTAGTACATGCAGCAGCATCGTGAACTATGCGCACTTTCCCAGGTTTAGTTGGGTTCAAAACAGGAAAATGCGGTAAAAACCAAATATTATCGCCAGGTATAGGCGGCGGTGCACACTCAGCATAACCATTGCTTAGTAAATAATCTATTTGTTCTCTATATTTTGTGCCTAAACTAGGGTCCCTATTAAGCCGCCTTTCTGTAATTTCTAATCGCTTAAGTGCGGCGGCGTAGTTATCTGGAAAAGGCGCCCCTTCTGACTTCCATAGTAAACCGGTTTCATATCCACCGTTGGTTTGTTAGGGCGCGTTGTGTTTTCCAAGATTTGTAATGCACGACGCTCCTGGTCGGAACGTGGCCGGCGTGGTTCTACTCCTAGTGATTCTAATTCAAAATGATCCTGTACTAATTGTTCAAGGGAACTACTACGTTTTATGTGACTACAACGGTACATGGTAGTGAGGGAGCGTACACGGGTTAATCGCTGACCATGTAACACCCACCCCAAAGGTGTAAGTGACGCGACTGGCTGGTTGAAAGAGCCCTGTCTTATTTCTGTTGCTACAAGTAAATTCCAGTTGTCCTGACCTATTAAAATTGAAGGTACACCCGAGTCATAAATAAGCTGATGCGTCAGCTCCTGCAAGTGAGTGCAACCTTGAAGCGTATCGATCGGTACCGACTGTGCCGATATGTCTAGCCGGTCGATAGTCCGCGCCTCTATGACTAAGCTATCATTATTATGTTTACCACGAATATTAATCCTTACACGCTGAGAGCCTGAGACATCTATGCGTGCGCCGCCGACGCCTTCGATATAAAATGGCGCGGCGGGTCCCTCTACGCCTATTTTTCGCGCCGTTTCGTCCGTCAACAACGTAACTGTGGAGCCGTCGTCAAGTAAAGCGTAAGTATCTATATTACCTTTGGGTCCCGATAGTGTGACTGGTAACACCTTGAGAAAGGTGCTCGCTGTGGGCATACGCGCGGACGTTACCGCGGTGTGTATGTTATTGTATTGGTGCTGTGCTGCCTCGCCGACGGGTGCACACGTATCACAGCTGCGGGGCCGTGTTGGCTCGGCCTCCGGCGCAAGCGCGCGCCGGACCCGCGCGAGAGTGGGCGGAGCCACCGCCATTGGCGCGAACGCAGACGCCGCGGCGCCGCCGCCCATGGCACACGCGCACGGGTAAGCGCTGCCGGCGGTGCGCGACGGCTCGCTGGCTGCTGGTCGCGGGGTGAACGACCCGCTGTCGTGTAGCAGCTTGTGGTGATAATGTTCGCATCCCCTTGCCTCGCATCGCACTGACCTGCAGCGATGTTTCCATTTCCTTATGTGCAGACACCTGAAACACAGTTTACATCTGCGAGCATATTCCCATCTTTCGGATATTGACATAGATTTGAACTTAGGACATGTCGACGGGCCGTGGCCTATCGCGCTGCATACGGCGCATTTATTATTATTGATGGAAACATTCATAACTCTATGATCTCTATTTTGTCTACCACGGTCATCGATAGATTCGGCCTTGGCATGCCTCGCATTTAACTCTGCCTCTCTATCAAGAAATCGTGATAACTTGAGAAGGCCAGGCTCACTCTGATCACTAATGTACTCGAAATCATACCAGCGATTTCGCAAAATTGTAGTTAACTTATCCGATATAATATTGATAGCATCGGGATTATATAAATACTGCGTTTGGTTTAATGCCTGAATTGTGCTAACAATATTGCCTACTTTTGAAGCGAAAATGCACACATCCCTAGGATTATCGGTAACTTTAGGTAAACTACGTAATTTATCTATTTCGCTCGTGACTAACGCGTGCGGGCGGCCAAACCTTGCTTCTAATTTACGTAAAATATCGTCTGCCTTTGCACTACAAATAAAGGAGCCTTTTACCGCTTCAAAGGCCATCCCTCGAAGGCTTTTACGTAACCGAGCGATGTTTTCGTGTTCCGAAAACGCATATTGAGACTGTATAAATGCAGTCTTAAAAAATAGCCATTCACTAGCACTGCCATTAAAATAAGGTAAATCTGGGTACCTGTGACTCACGGGGCGACCCCCGTGAGTTAACTCCCTTATAGCGGCTGCCAAATCTCGAATCGGCCTCTCAGCATCGTTTGATGGCGACGACGCTGCGTCGTCGGGCGCGGGTGCCGGCGGCCTGTCGCCGGGCGCCGCGGCGTCGTTGGTTGTGACGGCGGCAAAGTCACGCGTGGTTTCAGGTGTCGCGTCGGCTTGTGTGACGGTGGCGCGCGGAGTCGACGTTGCGCACCTGTCCTCCGTCACCGACGTCCTGATGGTGAGCTGTGGTGACGCCGTAATCGGCGGTCCGTCGCCGGGCGTCACGGGGCTCTGGTGGTCGGCGTCCTCGTTCTCCGTCTCGAGGAGAGCTAGTCTTGCTGCGGCAAGCTCATACCTTGCCCTCGCTATTTTCCTTCCTCTTTCCTCTGTTGTATCAATGCGGCTGTTGTTTTCTGTCGGCGGCTGTGGTGGGGTCAACGCTAGCAACTTCGGCGACAGGTCCGGCTCCTGAGCTCCCCTGGACTCTGTCGCTGAGACTCCGCTGGTGACGGGCGGGGTCTGTGTGTCGTCCCTACCTGACTCGACCGTCGACATAGCCGTTTCCTCCTCGAGGAGCTCCTGCTTACGCGTCCGCACCATTTCACACATGCACTTATCCCTTCGCTCCACTCAAAACTTCTACTATCCGGCTTCGAATGGACCAGCTTATTGTGGAGCACGAGATCGTGATCGACCTTGTGGCGTGTGTGAAATGGCGGGTAAATGTGCGGAGCTCAAATGAAAGAGGAGGAATCGGTTGTACTGATACGCACTGACGCTTTATTGAAGAGGAAAGAGTTAATAACTGTTAACACAACACTTTCGCGAGATAGGATTATTACTATGTGACCGCAGCAGCTCTCAAACGTAGTGATCAAATCACAACTGCCTGCGACGGGGTCAAACCGAACACTACTGGCCTCGGCGTCGCGTCTATGCATCGCCGCCTAAAATTCCATATTATTACCGCGCTCTTATTGGCTACAACATTTCTAACTGATTACCATATAAGGCGATTCATTGCGTCCAAGCTCGAAACGGGGCGTGGCGTGCTATTCTTGGAATTTTAGGCAACAATGCATAATAATAAATACTAACGGCCGTTTTTCGCGCGCATCCGTAACACAGACCACAAAGCATCAATGATAAAAAAGGTATCACAACTAAAGTGTGGTCCCTCACGCCACACAATAAAGATCATAATTTAGTGAATATTACCGAATCAAATTTATTTCTTTTGTACACAAAAATTTTATAAGAGTATTAAAACATAATGCAAAAAAAGAAATGGAAAAAATATCGACGCTGCTTGAAGATAGCGATTATTAAAACTGGTCCCTCAATCCTCACGTCCACTGATATTGTGCGTCTACAGTTGCTAGACGAGAGGAATATCAGAAAGTCCAGCGTACTCAACTTTTAGTACAAAGTTTCTTCTAAATAATAGGTATCTAAAATTCTGTATTTCTTTCATCTTAGCTGAGATAATATAATTTTTTCAATTCTATGAAAACTTAATAGTGTGACCACACAATGAAATAAGATGTATTAAGTACAATTATATACTAGGTACTATTGAACAAGGTTGTATGGATAGTATAATATGTTATTACATGGTGTAAGTGAATTTTTAGATTTGGGCTACATTTGTTGTAAGTCTTCTACAAAATCCTTTGAAATTTATTTTGCAAAACAAAACCAAACAAATAAGTAAAATAAACGATTTTAACAAAGTAGTCATATAATCATGATTGTTGAAATGTATTGGTATTGAAAATGAAAAAGCTCTTTATTTACCATTTAAATAAAGAGCTTTTTCATTTTCAGAGCTTTGCTATGTACTTTTAAATGGTCAAAAGCCCTACCACCATTTCGACGAAATTATTATTTTGCTTAAATAATTATTAATATGCTGAGATGGAGAAGAAATGGCGAAAGAAACTCCACAGCTTACAACTTCGTAATGATTTCAAAACATCATTACAGGTCTCTACTTAAGTAGTGTTTGCTTGATTTGCACGGTTGTATTCCGTTCCCGTTGGTATACCAGGGTATAAAGTATCCTTTGTTCACCCTAAAAGTCTATTCTAAATACATATTGCTATAAGAATTTTAAAAATCAGTTCCGTAGTTCCTTCAATCAAACTTAAAAACTTTACTTCTTTATAATGTAGAATATTATAAATAGATTACTTATCTAGTTACCTCTATTACTCTAAGGAACAAAAGACTTAAAAAATCTAAATAGTCTATTTAAAAAGCCTACAAGTACCATACCAGCAGCCTTCAAAATCGTATCTTCTACAATCCGCCACACACGGATGGACAAACAAAAAACAATACCTTTTAATTATTATAAGCGGGAGCGTATGCACGCAACCGGTCAGTCCGTCGCACACGGCCGCGCGATTCGGAACCCGTGTGCCGAACTACGAAAAAAACACGACTTTATTTTTTTAATTCAACATTTTTTATTATGTAAGCCTTTAAATTGGCGGGCTTTTAATCCTTTTTAATCAGGTTCTTGTAAGCGGTTTGTGCATTTTATTTTTATTGCAAAAGATGAACTTTACATCGCAGTGGTTCAACTAGCAAGTTCAAAATGGAGCGCCTGTTGTTTGCGGTAAGTTGTAAACTGCATTCGTTGCATTTGTTTTAAGCTGAAAGCAAGATTTATTTTTGTTTTGAGGGAAAAGTTATTTCTGTTGCTTAGTCAATTAATTTTGAATAAAAATACAGTTTATTTTTTATTTGCACTTTATTCGTAAAATGTTTCAAAGACTTTCATTATTGTAGTAACAATTCAGGTACCTACTTAACAAAAATATAATGATATCACAATGCCCAGTAAAATATTAAAATTAACAATTAAAGAAACTTCTATTCTTCTATAAAAAGAATAAATAATAATTTTAGTTTTATCATAAAAAAAAAATAATGAAAAGCCTTTTTATTCTGAGACACGCAATCGAATTAAACAAAAAGGTTCAAAGATTCTGTAAGCTGTTTGTTTACGTATTTTATTTTTAATAATTCGTACACCAACAGTTTAAATATTCATATTGACAAACAACAATTTAAAACATTTAGTAACCAAATTACACAATATTTTTTGCAAATAAAATAGGTACAAAACTTTTACACGTGTAGGTACGTGTAAAAGTTTTGTACCTATTTTACGTGTTTAAGGCACACTTAGGTGAACTTTACAAAGTTGAGTAGTATCGAGGCACCTTACTTATATAAGGACGCAATACTACATTTTAGACGTGAAAGAAGTTTTTGAGCCTATCCGTTACAAACATACATAACAGTTCCATTCATAATATTAATTTAGTAGAGTATCTAAAACTATCAATATAATATAATTTATAACAGAAATTCTACCTAGAGCGTTTATATATGGTTGTCAATTTTAAAAAGAAAACTAATACAATTTATTTTTTAAAACTACTGAGTAAACTATGATTTTACGCAGACCAAGATTCGATTCCGTACCTAAAAGCCTTATTACTTGACCTCATTAACGTCCATATTATTAAAAACAAGATATAATAACTAATACTTAATCACATTATAATTGCAAGCACAATGGTTGTGGGGCCATGGGAATATTTTTTTAAATTACACATTAAATTTTATAGTATAACAACTTTATTTGTTCTTAAACGCTTGCCTACAATTTAGTACGATAATTGTTTTCATTAATACAAAAAGACGGATAAGTTAGTATTAACAATCAAATTTTTAGAATTTACTAAAGAATGTGCTTGGTATAAGTAGTTATTTCTTGGCACATTGCGTTTAGTGAATTAATAATAATATTTAAGATTGTTGTAGTTCGTAAGAGTTGTGCTACAGTCACATCCGTGTATTAAAAATTACTTTTTAAATTTAAACTTTTATTTAAACGCTCAAAAAGAAAAAAAAATCCTTAAGTTTTAAATATAATATTACAAAAGCTTGTCGCGAGATTTACTTTATTTATCTCTGCCGATTCTATCGCTGTTTATCTACTAAGCTATAACTTTTAAATTAAAAGTTTTTTTTTATTTTCTTAGAGCATTTAAATAAAAGCTTGTTTTTAAAATGTATTTTTTATAAAAAAATATTTCTTATTTTTTAGTTTATTAGTACTCTTCTCAGTAAAGCCTTTCATTTGATACCCATACGGTTCTGCTAAAAAATAAGTACCTAGTCTGCCATCTAGGGCGGTCTGCCATTTTGGAATTTTTATAGTCTTTTCAGCAAACCCTTTCATTTCTAGAGCTAAGAAGTTTCGTCTCAATAAACTAAAAAAATATTAAAAACTATGACAAATATATCAGAGGCCTTAGTACGAGTTTGTTAGTTTTCGAGCTCGATCAAACGTATCGTCTCTTTTCATACATTGCCCACTAGCGCCCCTAGCGTAAACTATCAGAAACAGTGGCCAATGTATGAAGAAAGACGATACGTTTGATCGAGCTCGAAAACTATCAAAACTCATACTAAGGCAGTGGCGTAGCGTGGGGGGGGCAGGGGGGGCGGCCCGCCCCGGGCGGCACATTTGAGGGGGCGGCAAAATTTCACAATGATTAAAAAAAAATAAACCATTTCATATTTTTATTGCAACGACAAATTCGGACCAATTGAAAAGCGTATGGAATTTTTCATTTCTTTGAATGATATTTTGTAGCAACTGCTGGCAACACAGTCTATTCTGACTTGCGGCGATTCCCCGTAGTTTATTTTGTGTTCACGAGGAATATTTTGTGCTTAGATTTTGTGCTTTAATTGTTTATCAGCGATAATGACTTTGACTATTCAAAGAAGTTTTATGCATAGATCATACCCGGCAAACCCGTTATTAGAAAGAGATAAATTTATATACCCCATGAGTTACGTATTGATTGTTGCTTAGCGCTCATTGGCGAGTGCGCGCACCGATACCGATAACAGAGGATATACATACGCGCACTTTTTGTTAGTTACAGTCAAATTGAATAACATAATGAAATTTAAATTGTTTTTAAGACAAAAAAAAAATACACTGCAAAAATCGACCTGTCCCAGGCAGGAATTGAACCCAGCATCCTCCGCAATCCGGGCGGCTGCGTTAACCACTAGGAACGCTACCAGGATACTGCTTTCGCCGTCGAAATTTGTCAGTGCTTGGTGCTTATGTTTTTATGGTAATTTTTTTTTCTTCAAATCATTGAAATTTGCACTTCTAAGATCCGAACGAAAAATTTTTGCAAACGTCCAGTTAAGATGAATCTACCTTATAGTGTGGAATATTTTTTTGCGTTTACAAACGCGTAAATATTTTTGAGGCCGGAAAAATACACTGAAAAAAATCGACCTGCCCTTTTTTCGGACAGGCGGAGGAGGGGTTTCTAGTGTTAAAAATATTTACGCGTTTGAAAACCCAAAAAAAAATGTTCCATATGAAATTGTTTTGATAAGAAAAATATATTTGTCAAATAAAATGACACCTTTTCATGTCTCTAACAGTGATAATGTACCTAATTTGTACACTTTTTAACAACACAGGAAGGCATTTTTTTCGAGCGATCACATACTTAAAGCGTTGCAATGAAGTGCAGTCGACCAGCCGAAATACGAGAGCGTTCCAGATTCTTTTTTCATTAGTTTCAAACTGAATTTAAATCCGGCAATTGCCCGACTTTTTCGTTGCCATTTTCGAGCGAGTGCAACGCATCCATACTTTTTGAACTTCTTAGTGTGTAATGCATGGTATACATTAAATTGAAATACCTAAATAAGAGGGCGGCAAAATTATCTTCCGCCCCGGGCGGCCGATACCCACGCTACGCCACTGTACTAAGGCCTCTGCATCACACAATAATTTGTCCCTGACAGAATTTGAACCCGGACAGCTTTGTGTGTGGACACCGTTGCTTAGATCTCAATTAAAATGGAAATTATTAAACCAAGTAGGTAAACTCTTTAATAGCTAGGGTCTCATCTATTCTTAAACTCGTAAAGACAAGATGTCTGTACGACCATCACGGTTGCCTAGCTGGGCAATTTGCAATATGACGGCTATTAAACTCGAATCATACAGGTTTACTTGTATAATGACTGGATATAAAGTTGCGAATGTAAAAATAAGTGGTGTGGAATGGAAATTGACTTACCTATAAGTCATAAGGTAGTTCAAATTGTGAGAACATCATGCGTATTCTTAAGTTGTCGATAGTACCTACCGTGCGTGGTTCTGCATACTATGTAACGGTCAGAAAAGTATTAATTAATATAAGCTGATATAACCGTGATAAATAAAATAAATAATAACGCCGGTAAATTAGGAATATCACTATAACATTATCTGCATTGACTAAGGTATGATTTAGTATTGTTCCATGGTCCTTCGAGCCGGATTGGATTAGGATGTTATACAACATGTAAACTAAATAACCAACACCCTGAATACAGGAGGTTTGGGATCGGCTACCGAGTTGATTTCAATAATTTAAAAAAAAAATGTTTTTTAAAAAAAAAAACAAAAAACTTTTGGGACTATAAATGTGTACATGTAATGTAATTTTTATACAAATGTGTAGATCCAACTTACAGATCTGTAATCGGATGAGTTACCACAATGTTCACAGCCTTCACAGCTTGCACTTCCCGATTTTTTTTTAATTCTCACTAAACAGCATCACGCACTACAATAAATCCCAAATAAAACCTCCATGATAATAGTTAATCTAATAATGCCCTATTAACATGCGACCTCCAAAAAAACAATGGTTTGACGTCACTTGATGAAACAAAAATCTCTTACAAAGCTAAATTCTGGTCAAAGCGAAGGCCGTGCACTAATTCATGGGTTTCACTCGACAGGATGAAGCTCATTTGGTCTTGTGTAATTGTAGGATGTGCGACAACCAAGGAGCTTATACTAAGAATGGAGTCATTAGTCAAATTAACAAAGTGAGGGCAAAAATTTTGACAATACTTGACATTTCAAATTACACATTTCTCTTTCTAGAAATTGTCGTCATCTCTTTCTAAACACGACTACATAGAAACAAGATTTCCCCAGTATTTCGCCATCTTTCTAAAACAAAAGTAGAAAAGTAGCTAAAAACTTAACATATTGTATTCAATTATCAGTATTTATTATCAATGAAAGAAATAAATATAATATATTGACTTTTAACGTTTAGGTTTATATTTCAATCAACTGGTGTATCATTGTGTTTTTTCCATAACTTATGGGAAATTAAGGGATTTATATAATGACCGCTTTGTCTTCATACGTCAATCACGTTGATGTCTCGAAATCTCAACATGACATATTGATAGGTATCGACTCGCGATTTTGGTACGGCTTTTTACATTTTAATAACTATAAATAGTGCAAAATGGTGCATTGCTGTATAGTTCGTGGTTGCAGAGGTGAGTGGTATCCAGGATGCAGTGTGAAATTTCACTTGTAAGTGTTATAATTGCATATTATTGTTCACCTAAGTAAAATTGGTTTTTCACATGTAATTCCATATGATTATCGTTATTGGGCGAAACTCCATAGGGGAAAGTAATTTCTGATACTCGGCTTTCATACTATCTGAATTTAATTAATTTTCATACATAAATTACTTAGTCAAATATGTGTAAACAAATTGACTAGGGTGACTAGGATTTCCGGAATTATAAAGAAATAATATCCCTTTCTATTCATTCCTTTTATAAATGGCAATCAAAATTGATATATTATTTTATTTAATTATTTGAAATAACTGTTACATGGATAAAATACATAAATAGTTTTACGCATTTTTAGTACGAAATGTTTATTTACAAATAAAATATGTAATTTTAACTATGTAATTTGTGTATAATGTAAATTATTTTATTTGAGAAAAAGATAATGAGAGTATTGATTGGATTTTACTAGTGTAATAATGTTTATCTTTCACATTTGCATGTACTAACATGCAACGCAGATACATTGCACACAGACAGACAGTATTAATAAAATTGTGGCTGCGCTCTTCTGCACTTGTAATCAAATAGCATATTAAAATCTATCAAATGATAGTTTTTAATATGCTATTTGATTACAAGTTAAAAGTGTCTGTATACATAAAATTTTCTTTTCTTTTTTAGATTTCCGAAGCGACGGACCATATGGTTGTCTATTGTGCCTTTAAAAACCAAATTTTATGAAATTTCGAAAATATGTAGCCTGCACTTTCAAGACACCAACTGCTTACGGCAAACTTCAAGCCCTTTTTTCAATAAAACCACTTCTCAATCACTTTTCAAAGGCAACCCTTGAAATGGTTAGTAAAATTTTTCGTGGTAATATACAGTTAATAGAGCTAAAATGTTTGGGAAATCATTTTAAGGGTATCAGGCATCATCAATTATTGAATATACAATGACTCAATTAAATTTTAACATTCTGCATAGTCACAAAAATGGCGTATGACGTAAAAATGAGAAACCAGGGTTTCCGAAGTAATTAGTCTATTGTCACCAACACTTCATTTATCGATGTTTAGAGTAGGTTAAATAAAGCGTAAAATATACATTCAAATTAAGTTAATATATTACACTACACACATACATTCAAAATACTAGGTGGTAGACCCATATGTAGGGTCGTCTGGGTAGGTACCACCGCCTTTCTTATTTCTGCCGTGAAGCAGTTCGCTGTGTTTCGGATTGAAGGGAAAGGTAGCCAGTGTAATTACGGGGCATGGAGGGCATATCATCTTAGTCCCCAGTATGGCAAACGCACTTGCGGTGTTAAGTAATTTACACTTAATATTGCAAGTGTCTATAGGCGGCGGTGACCGCTTAACATCAGGTGGGCCGCAAGCTTGTTTGCCATCTCGTAACATAAAAAAAAATATAGTATGAATAAATTCTAATCTAGTCCGTTACACTTTTATCTTGATTATGCTATGTTCAAATGGGCAACATGATGTGGTGGTGTTGTTTATGAACATCTGTTATTTACATTCATGAATGCAATAAATTATTTGAACTCTTGTGTTTAACCCCTAATTGGGGTCCAAGATTAGGCTAAGGTAGCCGCTGTCGCCTCCGCACCTTCACTTCCGCCCAGGACTGGACTTACAGTGAGCAGCAGTACAAGCCGCCCTAACTCGTCCCACCGAGTGACCCTCACCGAGACCATCTCCGCCTACCACCAGGTGGGAGCACGTGAGACCTTACCCGTGGCACAAGACTGTCCGTGATTAATTTGTGCTACAGGCACCCTACTAGAAAGAGACAGGGCCTCTCTAGCAATGTCAAGTAATGTCAAGTGTTGTCAAAATTTTTGCCCTCACTTTGTTCATTTGTGTAATGACTCCATTCTATAGGTAAAATATAAGCTCCTTGGCGACAACCCTTTTTGTGACATCCCTAATGTCATGATCGTACGAGTGTGTATTACAAGAACAAGCAAGCTGCTTATTCATTAGCGGCAGATAAATTTGAGGTTAAATGTGAAATTAAGGGTTGTGTAAAACAATTAAAAGCAAAAAGGTTTAAAAACTGCAACCCGACTACGGAAATAATATACCTAATCCATGGTGTTTAACATTTGTTGTGCTTGCTAAGCAACGAGAAAATATTTTTCTAATCACTTTATCGTTGTTTAGCAACTACAACAAGAGTTTGTGTACAAACTTCAAAGGAATGAAGTCGGTTAAAATCGGGGTTACAAGGAAAAATATACTCCTCCTGTTATTAAAGTCGGTTATATGTGGTCTATGATGCCCGCACCATAATAACGAATCTATTGACACCTCATTAATCAAAATCAGATGAATAGTTTAGGCGTTACGGTGGAACATACTTAATTAAAAACATACATATATCGATAGACTTCTAAAACTTTTCCTTTTGGTTTCGCCGTAGTCGGTTAAAAAGTATCCATCATCTGCCTTCCCCTCTGTTCCCAATTATATTTGTGATGTCTGTCTTCCAGCCAAGACCTCCAGCTTAACCAGCCATTCGAAGATTTAATTTACGATTAACACTTTAGTAAAGTAGTACCAAGTCATATTAACGCCAGCGCTTGTGCAGTAATAATGGTTGCATTGCTTTATGGTTGCAATAAAATATTGAGTATTGAGTATTAATGCCATTGCCACCATTTAGTAAGAATCATTATCATGATAAGGTACTTATGTAATTTATAATATAATATATGTCCACGTTAATCTACTTCTGATGCTGACCGTACCTCGATTAGGTACGGTCAATTGAATTATTTTTGGTCTACCGATCCAAGAATAATTTTCTTTATTTCTTTCTGTTGTTTGCAGACAACAGCCTGCCATGTAGTATGTAGTCACTGTAGCCTATGAAAGTTTTACGAAACGTTTAATATCTATGCTTGCGGTGCCAATCCTTCTCCCAGCTTGTCCCCTTTATCCTAAAACTATTTGTGCCCGCGACTTTGTTCGCGTGTTATGATGTTATATAGCCTATAGCCTTCCTCGATAAATGGACTATCCAACACAAAAATATTTTTTCAATTTGAATTATTAGTCCCTGAGATTAGCGCGATCACACAAACAAACTCTTCAGCTTTATAATATTAGTCCTAAAATATACATATGATGCAGTCGAATTTCAAATTTCATAAACATGAAAATGTAATAGGAATAAATTTTAATGTTTTTAAAAGGATGACAGAGCTATTACGTAAGTCAGAGAAATATATTTTAATAACCCGGACACTATAGAAGCATTAACAAAAAATATAATAACTGCTTTGCGTTGTAAAGAGTTTTTATACGCTTAAGTGATTCAAGATACCACTTAATTAATTAGATATAATCTTACACGAGAAACCGTTGGTTCTACTGACCAATGGTGTTATAACGGCAATGAATTACAAAAGTTTTTATACTACTGATGAATGAATAAGCCTTAGACAAGATAATAGTTTATTGGTTGATATAGTCATTAATTATTTAAAAAGAAGATTTATTGCAGCTAAAAACACACATAATTAGTGTAATCATAAGACAGTACAAAAACTTTGCGTTATAATCCAATGGTAACGCTCTTTAATATACTGCACCACAGAATTGCGAACTTACCTTGCTGGAAATTCGAACGCTTTTCTCACTATAAACACATTAAACACCCACCTTAGGTTCAGAAGATTGCTGGCACTTAACCGAACTTTGCAATAGTTTCTCCCACAGAACACAGATAGAGATTTCTGTGTTCTGGTGTTTCTCCAGTCAAATACAAATCTAAATGCTACGCGGAGTGATGTACCTAGCTATCCACCAACTTATACTTAGAATCATAGATATACAACAGGAATTATAAATCATGCTTTAATATTTGACACAATAAGTTTAAAAGTCCTTAATTTGTTACAGGTATTCTCAATATGCGTCGCATTATCCCATTTACAAACAACAGAAGCTGATACAGTTCTATCAGCAGTCCTAACACCAAAAGACGACACCAAACTCAGCAGAACAAGTCGCAGCTACTACGACCCTCGTTACGGCACAGGCCGACCCTACGACAGGTTAGAATACGACAGACCCTCAAGATGTGGACGGTGCCAAGACGACGACAGAGACGACGATTACGACAGGCGAAGAGATCGCGACCGCTACGATGAGGATAGAAGAGTGACTCACAGACCCACTTACGGTATGAGCAACAGATACGATAGAAATAAGGGTGAAGAAGATGACAAGAGATACAGCACAGACAGAACCAACACGAAAAAGAACGGAACAGACGAAGATAATGATAAAGACAAAAACGCTTACGATGACAAAGATAGAAGGCCATCTGGAGGAAGGAGAGATAGGGATAGGGATAGGGACAGGAGCAGATACGATGACAGAGACAGATATAGGCCGGATTACTATGATAGATTTTTGGGAGACAAATATAGTAGGGATAGATACGATCGTGATAGATATGACAGACCGTATGATGACCCTTATAGGGAAAGGAGGCCATTGTATGACAGATACGATGATGGATACGCCGGAAGATACGATGCTTACGGAGGGGGGTACAGAAGGCCAGCGTACGATGATAGATACGATAGACTTGGAAGCTATGATGATGGGTATGGAGGATATGGACCGGGTGTGGGCAGAGGACCTCACGACAGGTATGTGTCTATTTTTAAATAAGAATTTAACATAAATCTTAACTAGTAACCTAACTTATATATTATTAACTTAATAGGTTGGGGAAAAAGTTTCTTCGCATTTTTTAAGAAAATTCAAAACATTTTTTAATATAGTTTATTTACATTTAACTACAGTATGTAGGTACCATTTTGTTCGATAACTTTTTGCCATCTTGTAGGTAGGGACATGATCCCATTGCTATAGAAATTTTGGGACTTCTGGTCAAAATACCGCGACAAGTGGTTTTGGCAGTCCTCTCGTGATGAAAATGAATGAAAATGAACAGGTGGAAATCTGAAGGTGCAAGGTCAGGACTATACGGCGGATGCATTAACACCTCCCAGCCAAACTCTCTTAATTTTTGCTGAGTGGCTAAAGATGTGTGAGGTCTAGCGTTATCATGATGAAAAACCACACCCCTTCTGTTGATTAATTCCGGCCGCTTTCTTTCAACTTCTTGCTTTAATCTCATCAGTTGTTCGCAGTAGAGTTCAGAATCGATGGTCCTGCCTGGTGGTAACAGCTCATAATGAATAATGCCCTTCCAATCCCACCACACACACAGCATCACCTTGTTGCGAGTTAACCCGGGTTTCGCCACAGTCTGTGAAGCCTGACCGGCCTTTGACCACGACCTTTTTCGCACGTTCTTGTCGTACGTGATCCACTTTTCATCACCAGTTATCAGCTTCTTCAAAAATGGTTCGGTTTCATTACGTCGTAATAAAGAATCACAAATGAGTACACGGTTCATTAGGTTTCTTTCAGTGAGCTCGTGAGGTACCCAAATGTCGAGCTTTTTTGTGTACCCAGTTTTTTTCAAATGCTCCAAAACTGTTTTGTGGTCAATTCCCAGTTCTTCAGCTACGTCGTAACTACTGACATGCCGATCTTGCTCCACTTTTTCAAAAATGGCATCCATTTTATCTGTAATAGGGCGACCAGAGCGACGTGCATCTTTGACATCAAAATTCCGGATTGAAAACGCTTGAACCAAATTTGTGCTACTCTCTCAGACACTGCACTAGGTCCATAAATTTTTTTCGCGGCTTGCGTTGCATTTTTACCTTTTTTGTAGTAAAATTTTAAAATGTATCGAATTTTTTCATTAGATTCACTCATCTTGGCGGTACGAAAAACAAATGAAAATCACACATTTTCCTAATTTGAATTTGGAATTATGTTCTTTAAAATTTAAACTTTCAATGATACCAAAACCAGCCAGATACAAATAGTATAGCCAAAGAGATTTTATTACAAGTTTATACATACTATAATGCGAAAAGACTTTTTCCCCAACCTAATATATTGAAAAAGCTCGATTTGGTTGTCGTCTCTCATTGATGGTTCACTGGGTTTTCAGTGGGTTAGCTCACAAGGTTCTTCGACTTTTATATTTAAGTTATTTTTAAGTGCACATTTCCACGCTCACTCCAGTTATCTAGCCCAAATCATATCATTAAGAGCTGATTTTAAAATAGCTAATATTTTTTATTTGTCGGATATTGTATTACTCAGACATTTGCTTTTGTTTGGTGAATAATTTAACCGACTTTAATATTTTATCTAGAATTTCTCCCGAGTTCTTGTTGTAAAAACACGTGTTCTCAACTCCATTTTTAACCTCAATCTACCATACAATTGTGTGATACCATAAGTACACTTTTACTTCACGTTGGCGAAATGCGTTATTATATCGCGAACGCCATTTATTTAAAGACGAAGAACTTTTATCATTGGATTGAAAAATCAGCCCTAAGTATCATAAAGAATTTGTGTTATAGATACTAGATAGCAGACAATTTTTTATATAGATATTATTTTTTAAGATATTTTTATAAATAAACTTAAATGAATATATAAACAACCATGACGAGTAAACAAATGTTCGTATTCGTCACACGTCACACCAGGATTCGAATTCGCTTGATGTGTAGGCAGCTATACTGACCACTCCACCACGACGACGTCGAACTATGTGGTACAACATGTATACAACTGTACAACTTATATGAAAAAAATCCTGGAATTCTACAAAAAAGGATCCACTAATCAGAATCTTTTTAAATCCAACTAAAACTGAAAATTGCTATTTAATATGTAGAAAAAGACGATACTGCCTTCGATACATCGTGGATTATTACATTTTGTACAACGTGTAACAAAAATAACGATAAAAAGAAAGTAATTTGTTACTAAAATGCAAACTAATCAATTTCAGTCAATTTTATTGTAAAATAGCTCGTAGTGTGATGTCGTTGTAGATTTTTGTTAATATCGTACTATTTTGTAAAGTAAATTTTATGACCATTAATTACTTAAGTACATAAAACTCTATTTTAGTTGTCTATCAAATTATTTAAGCTAGGGATATTAAAATTATTTTTAAAACATAAACATTGGCGTATCATAATATAGTGTTGTCAGCGGTTATTACTATAATCATTTCTACAAACAATAATTTTCAGTGGTCGGTGTAAATTGTAACTTATGCCCTATATCTACACATCTCTGATGTATCGCAAACAGCGAACTTAACACAACAAACAGTCATAACATTTACCCATTGTAGTACCATAACACATTGTCTGAGTCACGAGCGATTTGCAGTACTGTGATTTCAGATCATAAAAAGCATGATTACAGCCAATTTGCCAGTTTTGGGTCAGCAACTCTCCATTGCTAACTGTAAAAAATTAAGGCTTTGCGAAGTTCAACATACGGGAAGTCATATAGAGACCGTGTCAATATCAATTGAGTTACGCTTTCACCAAATATAGAGATGAGCCGTGGAAACTAATTGTTGATATCCCAGCGACCTTACTGCTTGGTAATAAAGTTGCACTGCTATTGTTCCGCTCGACTGTAATGTAACTAAAGGCTATTGTTAGTGCATTATATTATTTGCTTTAGTACCTAATAGATGTCGTAAGGTACGTGTGAGCGGCAGCATTCGGTATCGTCATTTTGATATTTTTTTCGACATGATTCTTGTGATATTAAATAAAATATCGACCCCAAATTAGGAGCAAGGTAGAAGGAAAAAAACATACAGTAGAATTGAGAACCTTTTCCTTTTTTGAAGTGGGTTAAAAACTATTTATACAAGCAGCCAAGATCTTGGCTAGATCTTCCGATAAAGAAAGTAAAGCAAATTCTCCTTTCCATTACCGATACTTATCAATGAAACTTTTGTGAAAACTTCACTTTGCAATCGACGCTTTGAAATAAAAGAATAAACGCAAACATGTACATAAAGAAGCTGTATGGGCAAGAACCTTCCTTAGTAACGAGACTGCGTCACAGCGAGCGATCTGAGGAGATTTTTTCCCTAATCCCAACATCTCCCTTCCTTTTAAGGACTGCTGCATGCTGGCTTAGGGTAGCGCGAACTAAGAAATTTGGCAACTCATTTCCATAGCGCACAATCGAGAAATGGAGTTCATTGCCCGCACACGTTTTTCCCTTCTTGTTACAATCCTGGCTCATTCAAAAGAGGCGTGAAGAAGCACCTTGCAGGTCGGCAAGGCGAGGGTAGTTAGAGCGGCGGCTTATCTCTCGCACTAACTATCTTCACATTTGGACTCCACTTCTGCTTACCCAAGTGGAATGGAGTCATTTGTTCGACCCTTTTATAAAAAAAAAGATTCAAAAATTGATACAAACATTACAAGAGTCGAAGAATTGCCAAGAGTCATTAATAACAATACTTATCTTACTAATACATATCTAACGTCAAATTCTCCATTGTAATTATTCAGCGAGAAGTGTACAAAATTACAAGCCAGCCATAACAATGGTACAAACACTCGACAAATAAACAAACCTCGTGTACCAACATCTAATTATCCAATTTGCCACAATCTTGACACGTTGGTAGCGCTGCTCGTTACAAAGATACCGCTAGGTTGGAATTGGTGAAATTAATTTGCGAACGGTAGTTGCAGCGGCTATTTTTTTTCTCGTTGACTGCCCTCAGGTTGAGGACCCCTGGCCGTCGCCGGTCGATGACCACTGCTTCCTGGGTGCTCGAATTTTGAGCAGGAGAGGTCGTAGAACTTGTGTAAATGAACTATTTTAACCCAGTGACTTAATTGCTATATTAAGCCATTAATGTCTTATAAAAAAATATCTACCTAGTTACCTTATATTGTTATATTTGACTTTGTACGTAAGTTCTGTACCTGCTTACATCAATGACATAGGAATTCAAGAATTCATATTGGCTTACATACATTAGTATTATGCGACGCTCTAGTATGTGACGCTCATAATCTCAAAAGGATTAAGCAGAGCTTAAAGTAACATTTGCTCACAGACAGGCCATACCTGGCAGTATGGGTCATTACCTACACATGCCACATATGGCAGTATGGGCCATCATGCAGCGCGACACTGCCAGTGCCCCAGAATTGTGACAAGTTGCCACCCTGTCGCCTGCTTAAATTGATACAAATTATTTTCGGCCTTCTCTTTATTTACCATCGTCTCCAAAAGTAAAAAAAAACCTTTTTATGGTAATCGGGTTATTACCTGTCTCAAGTAAACTTAAAAAAAAAACATAATATCTCATAATTATCGTCACGCAGACCGCGCAGTTAGATATACATACACAAAATATAAGCATATAGAAATCCAACTACCTTAAAAATGCATATGTCAATTGTTTGTTAGTTATTGCTTCAACTAAATGACTCAAATTATCATTATAAAGTTTTGTACAAACATTGCCACAGGTACAGAAAAGGACATTGGGTAAGCAGGTACAAAAAGAATAGAAAAGCTTTTGACAAAATTTTGTCAAAAAGCAACTATATCCAACCAACAACTATATCCTCATAATATAAATATATTAATTCTTATAATGTAAAATCTTACCCATAGGTATAATATAGCGATATCGAGCATTAGTAAACATTTACGATTGTGTAAGTAAACATTTTCTTAGGCTCCTACGCTCATGCGACACTTCTCTGACCGATATCGCCCGGAGTACTAAGCCAATTACAAAACAAACAAATTGGTAGTCTTTGCCCATAGGCCATGCATCGATACAATTATCGCATAATATTAGCTTGCCGTGTGATGCTAGCAGAATAGAATAGCATCAACCCATATCCTCCAATTGGTGTCGTAGAAGGCGACTAATGAATCAGCAAACGGGTATTGATCACCTTATACTCCGTCCACCAATCCGCATTGGGCAAGCGTGGTGGACTACTGCCTAAACCTCCTTCGATGTCAAGGAGAGGCCTTGTGTCCCAGCAGTGGGTCGAATTATAAAGGCTGCTGTGATGATGATGATAATATCAGCTTCGCGTAGTCAACAGCAGGCATAAGGCCGCCTATTTTTACTGTCCAGTGTTTTTTTCTGTCGGAATACAACGCTGATAACATTATTTTTGTAGCGACAAATTTTGATAAGTTGGTGGTACCTAGCCAGGCGACCTTGGAACTCGGAGGTGGATACCTCTCGCTGCCGGCCATGGTGCAAGCCATGGTTGGTAGACAGGGTATGGGAGGCTGCCGCCTCCTTCTGCGAGCCTGTACTCTTGCAGAAGGAGGCTGCTGAGAGGGAGCGGGAGGAGGATCCTCAGGCCGCTTCCCTCCGGCGCAGACGGTTGGTTGGGAGAAGGCGGGCGGCTTTGACTGCTCGCGTTCTCCCAACCTAGGACGTGGCATGCATTGCACACTCCCGTCACGTCTGGGGTTGCCCTGGGTTTCCCCCGGGCAACCCCCCTTTGGCGCTGGCGCCACTCTAGGTTCAGCTTAGGCCGGCTCTGTGGTGGCTGCGTGGACCTCATATGGGGACCGGACGCGGCTACGGCCGCGACCAGCCCGGGGTGAGGCCTGGTGCCCCGCCCTAGGGCTGACTCCGGTCGGTTCTAGGGTCGGGCTGTCCGGAGGTGGCTCGGTGAAATGCTTCGGCAAACCCCGGGTCGTCTCCAGTAAGGGCATGGGGGAAACCGGAGCGGTTTAGCAAGTATTCCCAGTGCCGTGGTGATTAGGTGCTGGGTGACCCCTGCATAGGCCCACGTCTAGCCAACGGTCCGCTGGTCCACTAGCCAGCAGTTTAGGGTATCGTCCGTAAGCGGATTCCACTCCGATAAAAAAAAGGCGATGATTCTCAAAAGACTCGGGTGCATTTAAGACTAAAGTGAACAGGCTAATCATATTAATCACATCTACACTTAAGATTATGTGAGGTTGCAGACAATTACTTGCTTACATTATAAAGACCAAGCAAATGATCGATGGTCAGTTTCAGGCCGTGGGACGAAACGTACCGAGGGCAGTCGGGTTGGGATGCGGGCGGTCGAGGCTACTACTTCGCTTCAGGTCGACCTGACGCCGCCACTGGCTGGACCAGGCAGGAGTATGCTAGGTAAACTCTTTCATGTCAAGGAGTCGTCATCCTGATTACCTCCCTGTTCTTCTGTTTCACCCGGCGTTTGCTGCATCAGATCCTGAATCCCGCGCTGCGCCGACCTCACCACATCCTAATAAGTTGTGCTTTGGAAACTTTTTTCGTCAGAAACATCACACACTAGTTTTGAATTAATAAAGCTCACTCAATTTCGCACTAAAATTAAATTGTTTTGATCAGCTAAATTTTCAATAACACTCGTAGACATATAAGTAGACATAAAATACATAAATTATTATTATGGTATAATTAAAGTATTTACTTAATATTATTGCATTGTACAGTCAACATTTTCGCTTGACATTGGCAAAATGCGTAATATTTAGGTAAGTGTCGCGAATGCCATTAATTACGAATAGAAGAGAACAAGAATAGAACCTCAGATCAATTACTAAAGCCTAATTGATCTGAGAATAGAACAAATCTTTAACGTTGAAAATCAATTAGAGAAATTTGACAGTTTTGGTTGGTTCGGTCTGGCCAAATCTGGCTGTCGTCCGTACATTGTTTTGGGTTCTGTAGGTAGAGTTTACTACTTTAGCTACCTCCAAAAAGGCTACTTTTCGAAGAGTTTTGTAAGTAAAGTAGGTAAACCATATAACAAAAGCAGTGCAACGCTTTCGCAACGTAAATATTAGGTTGGGGAAAAAGTCTTTTCGCATTATAGTATGTATAAACTTGTAATAAAATCTCTTTGGCTATAGTATTTGTATCTAGCTGGTTTTGGTATCATTGAAAGTTTAAATTTTTAAGAACATAATTCCAAATTCAAATTAGGAAAATGTGTGATTTTCATTTGTTTTTCGTACCGCCAAGATGAGTGAATCTAATGAAGAAATTCGATACATTTTAAAATTTTACTACAAAAAAGGTAAAAATGCAACGCAAGCCGCGAAAAAAATTTGCGATGTTTATGGACCTAGTGCAGTGTCTGTGAGAGTAGCACAAATTTGGTTTAAGCGTTTTCAATCCGGAAATTTTGATGTCAAAGATGCACGTCGCTCTGGTCGCCCTATTACAGATAAAATGGATGCCATTTTTGAAAAAGTGGAGCAAGATCGGCATGTCAGTAGTTACGACGTAGCTGAAGAACTGGGAATTGACCACAAAACAGTTTAGGCGCATTTGAAAAAAACTGGGTACACAAAAAAGCTCGACATTTGGGTACCTCACGAGCTCACTGAAAGAAACCTAATGAACCGTGTACTCATTTGTGATTCTTTATTACGACGTAATGAAACCGAACCATTTTTGAAGAAGCTGATAACTGGTGATGAAAAGTGGATCACGTACGACAAGAACGTGCGAAAAAGGTCATGGTCAAAGGCCGGTCAGGCTTCACAGACTGTGGCGAAACCCGGGTTAACTCGCAACAAGGTGATGCTGTGTGTGTGGTGGGATTGGAAGGGCATTATTCATTATGAGCTGTTACCACCAGGCAGGACCATCGATTCTGAACTCTACTGCGAACAACTGATGAGATTAAAGCAAGAAGTTGAGAGAAAGCGGCCGGAATTAATCAACGGAAGGGGTGTGGTTTTTCATCATGATAATGCTAGACCTCACACATCTTTAGCCACTCAGCAAAAATTAAGAGAGTTTGGCTGGGAGGTGTTAATGCATCCGCCATATAGTCCTGACCTTGCACCTTCAGATTTCCACCTGTTTCGGTCTCTTCAGAATTCTTTAGGCAGTGTCAGGTTAACATCACGAGAGGACTGCCAAAACCACTTGTCGCGGTATTTTGACCAGAAGTCCCAAAATTTCTATAGCAATGGGATCATGTCCCTACCTACAAGATGGCAAAAAGTTATCGAACAAAATGGTACCTACATACTTTAGTTAAATGTAAATAAACTATATTAAAAAATGTTTTGAATTTTCTTAAAAAATGCGAAGAAACTTTTTCCCCAACCTATTAGTTACCACAGATAATATAATACTATACTAGATAGTTACATATAAGGGTACAGAGCACGAACTGTTTCGCCCAGCAAGTCCAGGTTCACACAAATTATGATAAGTAAATAAAAATTCGTCTTTCTCAGACCTGCTTACTCTGAGAGCGGTTGGCAAAACGTCGGCTACGCGGGCGGCTACCGCGACCCCCTGGAGTACCGCGGCAGTCTCGGTTACGACAACACGGGTTACAGGCAGGACTTAAGCGCAGGGTACGGCCAGGCCAGTGGCTGGCGGAACGTCGGCGAGAGACGCCCCTACAGAGACCAGAGGTAAACCTACAGCTAACTCTAACCATACGAGTTGTAAAAAATAAAAAAAAAACCGCCTTCAAAACTAAAAACAAAGAAATAAAAATTCTGTTTATAAAAATCTAAATGTTTTTTTGAGGTCGGTCCCAAATACAAGTAACAACGTTTAATCCAAATATTGAGGTTGGCACCGACCTCAAAAAAACATTTAGATTTTTATAAGTAAACAGAATTTTTATTTCTTCGTTTTTAGTTTTGAAGGCGGTTTTTTTTTATTTAAAAATAATTTTATTTTTTGCTTTTTAGTGTTTTAAGTATGTAAATTTTCAGAAAACGATATCGAGATCTTTTAGACACACAAGTGATAAGATTACGATATCATCGATGTCAATTGAATAGGCATTATTAGGGATAACTTTAAAACTACTAGTCAGATGTCGATTAAATTTGAATGGGACCAAATGACAAGCACCTGCTTCCAAAGGTGGAAAGAATCTTCAAAATCGGCACACCCAGTAAAGAGTTATGAGGTAACAAACATTTAAAAAAAACATACAATCGAATTGATAACCTCCTCCTTTTTGAAGTCGGTTGAAAACAACTCATTATCTGAAAAATGCCTAGCATGTTCAAGATCTTGAGGAAGTCTTAATTAAATTCTATCGTAGGCAATGGACAACGAAGAAAAGCGAAGCGAATATACAAATTTTAATAAAGCTTTATTAATATTAGTACCAAAACTATTGAAAGTTAATAACCTACCCTACCCTACATAAAATTAATTATAAGATTTGTAGTCCTTTCCACGTGTATTTAACATAAATAGTAGTACCATGACAGAATATTAATGTGCTCATAAAATGTCTCGCCCTTTTACAGCGGTATTCCTCAAGTTGACAACGGCTACAACCAAGCGACGCGTGACCAGGGCTACGTACAAGCGACTCGTCAACCTGCTTATGGCCATGACAACCGGCAGCAATCCGCTTACGCCCAAGACAACAGGCAGCCAAGCGCTTACGCAGACAACAGGCAGCAGAGCGCTTACGGCCAAGACAACAGACAGCAAAGCGCTTATGGTCAAGACAATCGTCAGCAAGGCGTTTATGGGCAGGACAACAGGCAGTCCGGCCTTTACGGCCAAGGAAATCGGCAGCCAAGCGCTTACGGCCAGTCTTACGGCCAACCAGCTAACTCTGCCAGCTACACAAGCAGTAGCACAACGCCAAACACCAACTATCTTTTCGAAAGAGAAGATGAGAGAGTTACATCTAAAACCATAGATGAATCAACAAAATCGTCAGCGTAAATAATTTATATTTAAGTTAATTTATTTATAAGTGCGAGAGTAATCCAGATTTTACCTTTAAATACACAATGATACACGTGGACATTGGAAATACAATATTTACTAAATAAAATATGTTAAAATAATATGTTAAAATATGTTTCTGACCTAATCCGAAAGCTAAAAGAATAAAAAATCATAATAATCTTCTTGAATTTGCTTTTTCTGTTGATATTTAATACCATCGAATATAAAACAATAAAAATTCAAGGATAATGAGATATATGGTTTAATAAGAAGCGTTTAATTAGGAGCGAAGTCTTGCCTTATTTAATCGAATTTAAGCTATTAATTAATGAGAATAAAATAAAAAATGTATAACATTAATTTCAGATTCTGCATGTTTTTAATCATTCTTATAAAATATTTTGAGAATAAGGATATTAAAATATTTGTGTTATTAAAAAATAACAAAATTATAGTTTCTTTAGCGAAAAAAAAAAGTTATTTAACATTATATAAAAAGATTTAGAACTTAAGTAGTATGAAAACTTTATTATCAGTTTTCAACACAGAAATTATTATTTCTGTGGTTTTTAATAAAGATGTTAACTTCTTTGAGAATACCTACTAACTTGAACGACATTAAAGGAGTCAATTTCTTTGTAGACAATTATTATAGTAATCTTGTAGTTAAAAATATTACCTGCATTTTATTTAAATTACCATATAGTATTGATTTTAAACCAATTTTGTAATTTTATTGTAATAAAAAACGATATAAGTCGCATTTTTTTATTTGAGTGTCACCCTTTTTTTATCTTCTAAATTCCCTAAAAGCCTTAGAAAAAGATAAATAGAAGAACCGGCTGTAGTACTTTAACTATATAGTGCATATTTAGGGCTTGCGCAGACGAGTAGTTTTTTTTTTGAGGAGGACTAACCTATCCGCGGAGCAATAAACCCACCTATCGTCAAAAAAACATCGACTAGAGAAATTGACGCCACATACACGAAGCGGAGAGCTGGCGGAGGGTGGTAGTATCTCCTAATGAAATGAAAAAGCGAATAACATCAGTGAAAAATTGGTTTTAATTTGGATATTTACAGAGATCAGAAAAGTCAAGCAAAACAATCAGATTATGGCTAATTTTTTGCGTTTACAAACGCGTAAATATTTTAATAACTATAGTAAAACAATCAGAGTTGTGACACATTAATCAATCTTAAATTAATATACAAATAATCACAAACTATAAAAAGGTATGATATTTGTAAACGTAAAACTAGGAAGGCTCGGCAACAAGCGCCACATGCGACCACTTGTTCGTGGAAAGTTTAGTGCTTTTCTCTATGTAGAGTCTATTGTAGAGAGCTTTCTCAGTGTAGATCAGAGGTCGCTACTCGCTATGGAACCTAATATTCAGAGGTCCTGCTTTCGAACCCCAAGGATGAAATTTATACTCAGTTTGACTGGTGGTACTGCTTGTTCTAAGTTCGTCTGACTAGCTAACGCCATTTTTACAGTACATAATTATAAATCTGATGAATATGATTTTAACAGTCTGTCACCAACAGAATAATGAGTTCTCCCATCATGTTTGCTCCTAATAAGATCGTCTTCAAGACATTGATAGAGAGTAATTTATCACTATCTCAAAACGACTTAAACCTTATTTTTCTAAGCTTAAAAAACACACTTGGTAGAGATATGATTGTGTATAGCACTACATCCGCCTTTCGTACTTTTCTCTCTCTTTTTAAAGTTTTCAAACAAAAAAAGAATCTTATAAAATAAGCAATTTTATCTGAATGACGCCACGATTGCTCGCGAAACCCCTCCAAAGTCTTAACTTTTGAAGTCATTGTAGCGCCATCTATCTGTCTGTCATTACAAATACTTGTTAGAACTGCTCGTGCTAATGAAAGCATTAGCAGAGAGAGCAAAATAATTGTATTAACGTTGTTACCTAGGTGGTGTTAGCGACATAATATTTTTGTTGAATGAGGGTTTTTGATAAACCAGATGATATCGGAACCCTGAGACAAGGTCTTGGTGTCCAAATGAGGTCAAAACTCTTTGGAAATTCCCACTCTAAAAACGTCATGTGATGTGAACCTCGGAGGAACCTCGTGAAACAGCGCTGCCACCTGGCGACGAAAACTTTTTTAAGAAATCCCTTATTGAATGTGATTTTTACTTTACATCACATAATTGCTGCACTAACGAGCCATGCTTTGCCGACCGGCCAGAGCTGCCTCCAAGAGTTGCTTTTTCACGTAACTTTTCAAAACCAAGGGTTGTAAGAAGGGAATAAGCGTACTGGCAGAGAATTCCGTTTCTTAATTCTGTAACATAATTACTTGCCAATTTTCCCCTTTTATAGGAAGAAGAGTATGTACCTTTTTTTTTCGTTGGAAAACCCTTTATGGGTACCTACGGGCCAGTGGGGCTCCCGTAGGTTATGTGGGAGTCGACAACATTACCCACTAAAAACCAACGTGTTCCGCTCTAGTCGAGGCTTCTACGCACGGCAGGGTAAAGAAGAGTATGTACCTAAGCCTGGCTAGCTTACACTGTTTTTATCGTAATCTGTAGCCATAATAATAACAAAAGTGTTACAACTTTATTGTGTTCTGTTAGTGATAAGATTTTTTGATAACTTTTTTGACAATTGTGTTGACTAGCGAGCAAATTTATGTAATTTGCTCGCATTGCCATTTTACAGAACTATTATCATATCATCACGGATCAGTAAATATCACATTCATGTGTCAATAAAAATTAGCAAATAGGCCGGCCGGCAGTTGATATATATTTTAACTGGGAAGATGTTTTAAGGAGAACACAACGCCCCATAGAACTCCTTCAAATTAGGCATTATTAGCATATGGCTGTTCATGATAATTCTTCCTCTTTAATATTAATGGCGTTCGCGGCACGTACGTACAATTTCACTTGCCAATACCAAGTGAAATTGTACATGAAGTAACAAAAAATTGTACCTACTGTAGATTGAGTTAAAAATGGCGTCTCTCAACACATATGTTTTTACAACAAGAACTCGGGAGATTCTCTTCATGATAATTGTATGTACAGTCGAACCAACTGAATCATGACCCACTTGGCCGATCACTCCTTTAGAATCATAAATTTAGTTAGGTTTTCTTCGCTATCATGCGTGTTGCACTTAGTACGTTTTAAATATGAATAAAAATGCGTCATTACGGGTCAGAGATCTATGCAATTTTAATCTTTCTTATCACTGCAGTAAAGTCTCAATTGGAATTTTAAATAAAATGTCGTTCATAATCTAAACTCTTTTCACTACTGAGAAAATGGAATAACTATTATATTTTTAAAAATAAAATGACGATATGTGTCAGAAGTCAAGTAGTAGTCTGAACAAATTTTAAAAAGCCATATTTATTTGACGCTGTCAGTGTCTAACAAATTGATAACAGGTTCGTTACTTAGAAATGTACGTTCAAGCGAATTTCATCCTACTTTGTATAGAGTGACTCTAGGAAAATGATCTTAAGGTGGGTCATAATTCAATTTGGTCGACTGTACATACATTTTATATGTTCATACATAGTAATAAAACTTTTCCTTTTAAAAAGAAACGCCAAATTAAAGGATTACAAAAATCTAATCGGCTTTATTTTACGGTCTAAAAGAAATGCGATTATGAAACCATCATTAAGTCTGTAATCAAGCAATCATTGATATGATATCTGAAGTATTCGCTAACGACTGATAGGAATTCTTCCACTTTGAGCCGGGTCCTTGTAAGAAACAACCGTTAGTATTATTTGTAAAAGGACATTTAAAATGATAATAATAATTAGCTTATATTAGTGCTACAGTGTTACGCAAAAAAGCACTGCTTATTTTTCTAAAATATTTTTGATTCAAAAAAGGCGGTTCACAATTTCAATTAATCCTATTTCATAATTCGTTAAGTGTGAACTGAATTAGACGATCCTTTTTTGTTTTTTTACCGTAGAAAAATAAGCATTGCTTTTCTTTTTTTTAAATACTTATAGTGTTGTGACTTGTGAATACAAGGACGGCATAATGAACCAAACTGACAGTGGGAATGAGGCGAACAGCTCTGCTGTTGGTGGAGTGGATACAGTCGACAACAGTGGAGATAATGCCGCTGGCTCTCTTTCTTCTAATAAAGAGTGAGTAAAGCATATTTCACATAGCATCACAACTCTTTTACACACAGTTTTTGGATATGGACAGGACATTATAAATGATAGCACCAATCACACAATAAATAAGTACAGTCAAATAATTAAGGAACGCTTTTAAGTTTGTACGACTTAAAAGCTTATCTCAATTATTGCACTGTACTCAATAAGTAGAGCGGAGCCAACTAGTTCAGAAATTTGGTTGAAATTTGAGATAAAATTATATTCATAATAAAAATCATATTTTAAAAGCTTTTGTACAGCTACCTGTACCGCAAAAAGCATCAGCATCGTTCTTTAAACTTTCATGTTCTGTGTAGCGCTTATACAACTTTTATACAGTCTGTATAACTTGCTTAAACTTCTTATACCTACTACATGGGTGACCATTAAATATAATGCTATATTAGTATTAATTTCATATTTAACTAACCTTTTGTTACTCGTTCTTTTTCTGTGCCTATAGGTAGTAAAATAATTAAAGTGGTTCTTTAATCAGCTTCGTATTATTTAATCTTATCTACATTACTTACTTTTCCTTCATTGCGAATGCCCTTATAAGGAATTGTATAGCCGTTAGCGATCATAATCAACGAACAAAGTACGATTTACACAAATACCTAATTGCTATTTGGTGGTAGTGCCTACCTAGTTACAGAAAGAAAAATGACTTCTAAGCTTGACTTATTACGAATTAAAAATAAATAAACATTGTTGAAAAAATACTGTTACATCAAATTAGGTACCTACACCAAGAAAAAATATAAATTGTTGTTAATATTTGTATAATCTATATTAATTTCAAAAGGAATAAAATAAACTAGAAAAGTCTTAACCGGTCAAAACCACTTTTGGCTACAAAAAATTATAAATTTTTGATTTTTAACATTTAAATGAAAGTATAAAGATTCTTTATCAATTAGTGAATTTTTAGCTAACTTGTCTACAAAGCTTACAAAAATTAAAGAAATTAATAGGTAATACCTATTATAAACATACAGCCTTGAAACGATTTCAAATCAAATAATTAATTCAATTTATCATAACATTATCACCGACACATTAATTTTATCGTAAAGATATACATAAGTAAAGATAGTCATTGAAGTGTATTTCTGTAGAAAATGTAAAAAAGTCGGTTTACTGACGATAGTTGAACGTGACAACGTCTTAAGAAAATACTGATGGAATGGTAGCATTTTTCAAAAGAAAAATTTAATTTCATTTGTTTAATAGATTTTTGCTTGCACTTCAAGCCTTACATGGAACGCCTCAGAGCGAGGTAACGCCGCATGCGTCATGTTTTTTCGTGCGTGCAGCCGGCTCTATCGAATTATAAGACGTTGACACGTCAAAAATATGTTTACCTATCTATGATCTAATACCATTAGTTTTGGTTTCCAAAATTACTAATAAATATAAACATGCTACATAGCTTTACTAGGCTACGCCTTGACTGCACGAGGCGGACGACAATGTAAATCTTTCCCTACTTAAAAAAAAACAATTTCAGTTAGTAACATAGAATATATACTCTTTGACGCAAAAACTCCTCAATGTATTTTAATGAAACTATACAGTAATATAGTTTATCCATCAGAATATAATATAGGCTAGCTATAATTTATATTAATTCATCCTAACAACCTTTATATCATGGTCGAATAATAAAGGCTGTATGATGATGAACGTAGTGGTTGGAGTCGAAGTCGAGGTAGGGCACAGCGAACAAGCCGCTCGAAGTTTACCGCACCTTACAGAAGATCACAGTCAAATAACACTACATTTACGCCGCCGTGGTGGAGTGGTCAGTAACGCTGCCTACACATCGGGCGGTCCGGGTTCGAGTCCTGGTAGTGTCGAATGTTAGTGTGATGAACACGATCATTGTTCATGAGTCATGGTTGTTTATATATTCAGGGCTGGATTTAGGGGAGGGCAAGCGGGGCTACAGCCCAGGGCCTCCACAAAAGAGGGGCCCCCACAATAGAGACATCGGGAAAAAAAATTCAAATTCAGACTAGTAAACACCAGTAAACCACTTTTCCTTTCATATTTTATTTCGCGTTCTACCTTTACCTACGGTACTTTGTACAAACATGATTACATGAATAATAATAATAATAATATCTTTCTATTTTGTTCGTTGATTAAAGGTCGTAAAGAAGTATGCCTATTTTTTAACCGAAAACTCGATTGAAAAAAATTGTTCATTTTATTTGGAAAATAATTTGGGGCTAAGGGGCCTCCACTCCATTGTTGCCCCGAGGCCTCCAGACCTTTAAATCCGGCCCTGTATATATTTATTTAAGTTTATTTATAAAAATATCTAGATTATTAAGTATATTAATGTCCGTTATCTAGTATCCATGACACAAAGTTCTTAAAGAGACTTAATTTGGGCTAGATAATTGGTGTGAGCGTAGAAATATATTATATATATTATTTTGTGGTGTTGTGTTCCTGTTGGTGAGTAAGGTCGCCACAGCTCCACGGGGTAGGAAAGGGGACTAGGAGTCGCAGCGCGAGTGTCACGTCAGTGATGCAAGCGTCTATATGCTACGGTGGCTACTTACCACCAGGTAGGCCGTATGCCTGTCTGCCAACCAAAGAACATTTAAAAAAGTTGAACGTGCCTAACGTGCCCAATCTTAAGCTACACAACGACTCCTGTAAACTTTATATCAGCAAAGTTGCCGCAGTACCGCACAATACTACCTATGTGTGGATTGTGGACGCGTCTGCTCAGGTTAATTTCACTGCCCTTCGCGCATCCCATGCTTGTCGCGAGGCTTTCCGCCACGGCGTAAATTCCCCACACATAAATGCGATCGGCCCTGCTATGGTGTCCGTTCGCCTTCCGCGTTGTGCCTCCACCTCTCCTGACTTCTCAGTCTGCTTCCGTTTGCCTTATAACCACTTTGACACTAGGCAAGGGGGTGCTTCAGGGACTGGCGTTAGTTGGTAGCCCCTGCGGGCTGCTGGCCACCAATTGGTGCACAAGGAGTGCCTAGACGGGCAGCGTTGGGACGGTCTCGGTGTAGTTGCGTTCACGTGCGCAGATCCCGAGCCGTCCCGTAATAGCGCATTGGAGGTGAGGCCGGGGAGGATGTGTAGTGGGTATGGAGTGAACGCCTTTACCTTGAGTCCTACATATCCCCACCACCCCGTAGGGACCATTTGACCTCCCCGACAACAAAAAAAAGGCAAGGGGGTGCTTATAGTTGGTAGGAGTCCGACATAATCCGACATAAAGTAAAAAATTTGAGATGGTTAGTAGGTATTGATGGCCAATAAATAAATAAATAAAACAACTCAGGAGTCCGGGCAAAACTGATTATTACCATTTATATTATTTACTTACTTAATAGCATTCGTGAGGAGACGATAAATAATTACGATGGTTTGAAGCCGTTACTTTGTAAACTTCACTTAATATTTACTGATTATGAACGCAACTGAAACACCACGAAAAGTCATTTTTATGAACAATGCGTGCGTACTTTTAGGAAATTAACTGTGTTAAATAACTTTGCTATTTATATGATTATGTTGACATGGATAAATACGCCTTACTCTAAAATAGGTTTTTCAAATTCAGCATTTAAATATGCACCGTATGTATTCCAATCGTATAAAGAACTCCATAACAGCCTTTGTAATTCGACCCACTGCTGGGACGCAAGGCCTCTCCTTGACATCGAAGGAGGTTTAGGCAGTAGTCCACCACGCTTGCCCAATGCGGATTGGTGGACCGAGTATAAGGTGATCAATACTCCTTTGCTGGCCCATTAGTCGCCTTCCCATTTTTATAAACACATATAGATAAAACTATTTACATTTTTATAATTCTTTTTACATTACTTTTTACGCAGCAGACATCAGCTCGGAAAGCGAACGCCTTTTTTTTAATGGAACGGTGCCTACGAAGTGGCTTCGGTCCGTAGCGCATCGCGTCTTTTTAACCAACTTCGAAAAAGGAGACGGTTCTCAATTAGACTGTATTTTTTTGTTTTTTTTATGATTGTTACCTCATAACTCTTTACTGGGTGTACCGATTTTGAAGATTCTTTCAACCTTTGGAAGCTGGTGCTTGCCATATGGTGGAGCAGTTTTCGAGTTATCTCTAATAATGCCTATTTAATTGACATCGATGATATCGTAATCTTATCACTTGTGTGTCTAAAAGATCTCGAGATAATATAGGTTCCTGAAAATTTCTGTATTTAAAACGCTAAAAAGCAAAAATTTATTATTGTTAAACAAAAAAAACGCCTTCAAAACTAAAAACGGAGAAATAAATATTTTGTTTCAATTATTTAAAAAAAAACGTAGTATTTATAAGACTATGTTAGCATGGGTAGGTCGTCTGTTTGTTAATTCAAGTACGAAAGACTGCAGATCAGACTAGCAAAACTGACAAATTTCTCTAATTGATTTTCAACTTCAAACGTGTGTAGGTTTAACATAGCGCAAAGTCCATAATTTATGTGAGTGTTCTAATATGTTATAACTAGCTTCTGTCCGCGACTTCGTCTGAGCAGGATTGGTGTAAATTATAGCCTATGTTAATAAGATATATGAGCTATATTGTTATGGAATAATTTTTATTTTTGCGTTTACAAACGCGTAATTATTAATACTGGAAAATGCACTGAAAAAAATCGACTTGTCTCAGGCGGGACTCGAACCCGCATCTTCTACAATCCGGGCGGACTCAAATATTTGACGCTCAGTTAAGATGAAACTACCTTACATTATGGAATAGTTTTTATTTTTGCGTTTACAAACGCGTAAATATTAATACTAGAAAATGCACTGAAATTTCGCCCGGATTGTGGAAGATGCGGTTTCGAGTCCCGCCTGAGATAAGTCGATTTGTTTCAGTGCATTTTCTAACTATATTGTTGTTCATAAAAATCCATTCAGTAGTTTGCATGTAAGAAGAACAAACATCCACACATACATCCATACAAACTTTCGCATTTATAGTACTAGTAAGAGAGGATTACTAATTCACTTACAATTATTTGATAATATACTTAGATCAGCTTCTTTAATATTTGGGATTAACAAAATCATTAGAGTTCACAGGCGACTGAATATGCAGCGCATCTTCTCCGTTCGAAACTAGAAACATAACACACTTTAACCCGTCTGAACTTTTGAAAGCACAGTGTACCGCGTAAGATTTATTTCATAATTTGCCTGATAATCTTGTATACATCATAACCATTGTGTGTATGCTAATGGAAAACGTAGAATGATGCACGGAGCTCTCACCGGTTTCGTTCGTTCGACAGTACATCGCCAACGCTCGAGACGGGTTCATGTCGCGCACGTGAGCAACTTACGCAAAAAGTTTTGGAAGCGCGGTACTTTTGAAAACGGTGTACTTATTTTAAAACACATAAAAAGTGTGTTCGTTTTTTAAAAGTGTTGTAACTAAATTAGTTGCAATTAGTGAAAGATATAAAGTGATAAGGGATCGATTAATCTTGGATTTTTGGAGGCATCGTGTCATGCATCTTGTGCTTGCAACGCGGATGTCCACTTGAATCGAGTTTTGAGCAGGTGAGTGGTGCATCTTTTTGCGAATTCGTGAATCGGGTCGTTGACATTACAATTTGATTTAGTGAGGCAATCTCTCGAGATATCGATTCGTCTGCTTGCAATCGCTTCCCATGGTTTATCGCTGAACTATATAGATAAAATGCGGGTACCTGAATTTCCACATAGGATGTTTTTTTAGGGTGGTAGGGCGCGTAACTGCACAGATTTAAAAACTTTATCTTAGACTAGCTGTGCCCGCGACTTTGTTCGCGTGTTATAATGTTATATAGCCTTCCTCAATAAATGGACTATCCAACACAAAAAGAATTTTTCAATTTGAATCAGCTGTTCCTGAGATTAGCCCATTGAAACAAACAAACTCTTCAGCTTTATAATATTAGTATAGATTTGTAACCTAATTAATTAGGAAACTATCTAAGACAAAATCTTCCTAACTTTTCAACTAACAGACTCAGACCATTATAAAAGATTGGTCTAAGCTAACAGATGAGTTGATGATGTTATGATAAACAGATGAGATTAGCACAGCCAAGTAGATAGGTACCTACTTAGGACATTTTTATCACTAAAGACAATAAATAAAGACATACTTTATACAGATAATTATCTAAAGGTACTACTTTTTCCTGTAAGTATAAAAAATCTTCCAGTATCAGCACATATAGGAAATAGATATCTAAGTATAATGTTGATCATACGAAAGCTTGCATTAATGTAAAAAAATCTCTACGCAAAAGAAGCTCACTTTTTTTTACACAATATATTATTAACGTACCTACATACCTTGCAGTTGCAATAAGGACAGTAAACCAACAGTAAACATGATTCTAGCAAATTTCAGTTGTGTAAAATTACAAAGCATTTGTGTGTGAAGTCGACCAACCCGCATTTGGCCAGCGTGGTTGACTAAGGCCTAATCGCCCTTAATGTGGGGTAGGCTCGAGCCCCTCGGTGGGGACATTATATGAGCTGTTGATGATGATGATTTGTATGAGAGGACTGTGTTGAGACTAGATGAAGCAAAGAATAAATGTCAGAATCTTACCAAGTGGAAAGGAGTTTTTATTGATCTTTGCGTACCCCTATGGGAGAAAGGTTTTGGAAAGGAGGCTTTATGTTTGACAAATTGTCATGTGAGAAGAAAAAAAGTAAAAAAAAAAGTTGACACTAGCCGTACGGGAGATAAAAATATATATATTCATGTCGTATTTTAAATATGTACCTACTGTTACACAATTTTTATAAGTTATCTAATATCAATAAAAGCTCATTTACAACCACAAACGTGTTTGGAATGTGATGTAAACAATAAATTAATGTCTGTTGCGATTTTTAAGTATCTATATGGGAATCTAGGTGGTGTTTTTTTTTTATGCAAACTTCAAATTATAGTTGCATAAACAGGTAGGTTTCTTTGAGAGATGGCTAGGCTTTTTGACGCCAAAAATTTTGATATGCGTCTCACTAATGGTAAGGGGTGTCAAGGGTGGAGATGGAAGCTAGCTGAACCCTCAACCACTGAAACCGTATGCTAACTTTCGGAACGCAAGCGTGTTGGATTAGAACACGGAAGTACTTTAGGTTTGTCTTGGTCGTCCGTCCGCCCGCCCGGACGTGTTTTGATGACGCTTCTTTCTATAAAAAAAATAGATTCCATCAATTAGACGTTAAATAACATTATTTTTGTTTTTTTTTATTTGAAATGAATAAAAAATTTAGCAATATTAATGTTATGAAAATTTTAAACGAAGTATTTTGTCAATTTCTGTCTACTGTGCCTCTGGTTAGGAAATGTAAATTGGTGAGACCATCTGTTTTGTAAAAGGTTAGTAATTTAAATATTATGCAAGCACGGTTCGATCACCAACTTCTGGTTTGCCTTTCCAAGTATATAGGCTTCAAATGATTTAATTAAAAAAATATGTGACGACTAATTATCGTTCGTCCGAATGATGTTGTTATCGCAATATAAAAAAAGTTTCTATACCTAAAAAGCTTTTCCGAAGATTGATGAAATTTACAAATAGATAGTAGGTACCTTAAAAATTTAAAAATTTTAGTAACTCCGAAATTATTCTAATTCAAATATGTTTATTTGCATAAATATAGGTTCTTACAAAAACATGCAGTGTTATAGCTATGAAAATCTCGAATACGTCTGCTTTCAAACAAAAAAATATGCGTTTACATAAAGTTATGGCTAATTTGCGTTAACATAAAGTACTGGCGCTCCGCCCGCAACTTCGTCAATGTGGAGTTTTTTTACTTTCTCGTATACGTAGTATAGAGGAAGTCTTGTAATAGTAAAAAAATTCGACCTCGAGATTTTGACGGATTTACACGTTTTTTGGACTCGGGGAGTTCCCCTGAGTCTAAAAATACCTTTTTGGAATTATGTCTGTGTGTGTGTCTGTGCGTGTCTGTGCGTTAGCACGATAACTCGAGTATGCTTTAACTTATTGTAACCAAATTTAACATGCATGTATATCATCAAAATATAAGGTTTCTATCAACCTTTGAGTCGTTTCCGGTATACGAGAAAGTCAAGGGGAGACCACTCCTGATTTTTAATCAAATATAAGCAGGAGGATGCTGATTTCGATTCCCGCCTGGGGCAGGTCTATTTTTTTTTCAGTGTTTTTTTTTCTAGTTTTAAAAATATAAGTATTCTATGTCATATAAGAATAATTTAGCATTCTAATAGTGAAAGAATTTTTAAAATCGGTCCAGTAATTTTTGAGATTATTCGTCACAAATATACACATATTTCCTCCTTATTAGTAGGTATAGAAAACAAAATTTTATTGGACTTTTTATTATAAAATTATTAAGAATTACCCACCGTTTCGGGAAAGACGATCATATTATTTCTGGCAGACTTAGATTCGAGTTCTGTCCTCAATAATCGTTAGCTACTATCTACTACACAATTTTAATAACATCCATTACAGAATGTGCCTTACTACTCAATCAGTTCTAGTTGAGACGATAGTCGGAACTTCATTAAATGATGTCATCTATTGAATAGATTGAGTATTGTTCGCTTCCAATAAGAGGTATTGTTCGCTGATATCAGTACGAATGTTTACTTTGCGGTTAATTATGAAACATTTTGAAGGTAACATAATTAATTTTAATTAAAAAAAATCACTTCCAAAACTTAAAACGGCGATATAAAAATTTTGTTTATAAAATGTAAATATTTTTCGGTCCCAAATACAAGAGACAACGTTTATTCCAAATACCACCGACACCGACCGACCCCAAAAAAAGTTTTTTTTAGATATTTATACACAATTTTTTTATTTCTCCGTTAGTTTTGGAGGTGTTTTTTTTTATTTAAAATTACTTTATTTTTTAATTTTTAGTGTTTTAAGTATAGACATTTTCAGGAAACTATCTCCAGATCTTTTAGACAAACAAGTTAGAACTATTACGATACGACGTCGATGAAATAGACATTATTAGGAATAACTCAAAAACTACTTGTCAGATGTCGATCAAATTTGGATGGGAATACATGACACCACCTTGCAAACGTTGAATGAATCATCAAAATCGGTACACCCAGTAAAGAGTTATGAGCTAACATACTTAAATAATGCAGTTGAATTGAGAACCTTCTCCTTTTTGAAGTTGAAGTTAAAAATTATACTAAAAAAAAGAGACTTTCCTGTAGAAGTTGACCACGTAATACCTACACAATTTTAGGAAAAAAACAGCTCATGCTTGCTGACACGCGAAATGCGTCATTCGATATAAAATCTTTGACTTCTATCGAAAAAATGTCCATTAAACAGCAAGAGATAATATTTCACTAGTTGATAAGATTAGACAGTTTTGGCGTTCCTAAAAACTCTCTCCCAAGATTAAGAAGAAATAGGGAGTGACAATCTTATCGACCCGTTTTTCCGTTTGACATAAAAACAATTTTTCAGCTGTGCAATGATTTTCAATTTCGTTCTTTAATACTCGCCTGATCTCCTCGTGTGCATATCTTCGATATACCTTCGATAAACATAAAATTATGAAAACAGATGATTACGTTTGGCACCGTCACTACTAGTGAGGTCCTGAGGCAGTTATCCTATTAAGGCACAGTCAAAATAAATAAAGAATTTAAATAATAATTTAATTAGGTGATGCTACGTCAGCAGATCTTTACGTTACCTCAAAATGGCAGTGGTAAATGCCAAATAAAATTAAAAACAAAATTTAATGGTCCTAAAAGTAACTATATTCTGTGGATGTAAGTAGTCTTTTAGATAATACATCATTTAAATTTATATTATCCCCTTCATTAGTGAATTTATTTTTGAGCTTAGCATCTACTTTTGCTGTTGACTCTACACTTAATTTATAAACAAGTATTCCATGAAGGAAAATTTTTCGATCACCCATCTGAGTCCTAACCGCGCGCTCAGTTGCTGCACATTTGCGATCGCTACGTAGAACGCACGTTCTATTCATTCTTTTGCAAGTTATTAAAAGTAAACATTAGTATATTATACGTATTAATCGTTAGGATATCCTCGACGAGTATTAAAAACATCTGCCACCCGTCATGTCAGCATGACTCATTTTAAAAATAAAGTTAAGATAAACTCTCAATATCAATAAGACGGTCGTTTATTGACTTCATGACTCCATCACTTCATAAGCGCCTTTATATTTATGCGATGGAACGTAAATATCGAATGGAGGTATTGAATTTTGAACGTTAATTTAACTTGTTATAAGTTTAATTAAAGATAAGCGCTAATATTCGGAGTGCTAAGTACCTTTTTCTACTTTCTAGATTCTGACCTTCACGTAACGGAAGGTTACTGCAAGACATATAATAAGTAGATAAATTAATGCCACATCATCATCATCATCATCATAACAGCCTTTATAATTTGACCCACTACCAATTAGGACACAAGGCCTCTCCTTGTTATCGAAGGAGGTTTAGGTAGTAGTCCACAACGCTTGCCCAATGCGGATTGGTGAACGGAGTATAAGGTGATCAATACCCCTTTGCTGATCCATTAGTCACCTTCTACGACACCCATTGGAGGATATGGGGTGATGCTATTCTACTCTGCCGGCATCACACGGCTAAATCATATTAATCCATAGTTAGATATATTGTGGAGTCTTGCTCTTTTTCTTTACCCATCATCAATAATATGCATTATTTATTCCTTCTAATATCGTGTCAATACATAAACGATTCCCTTTCAGTTTCTCTGTCGCTGTACATACTTTCAAATTCCCTCCAATCCTTTCAAAGATTTTACACCCGAACTGTTGATAAAATTAAGATGTATTTGAACCGACTGCAAAATCAAAACAGTTATCAATTCGACCTGTGTAATAATGTAGACTGAACATTCCTGATTCCTGAAGAAAGTGCGAATAAGCGCCTTAATACACAGTACACAGACACAATTTGAGACTATCATCTCTTCAACACCATTATGAAATCTGGCTCGTTCGAATTTATGTCTAAGCTATAAAAACTCTCGCTATACCACGCGCTGTGTGCTGGAAATTTCTGGCATAGAATAACCGCACCGAGTTATGGTTGGTGGTGCGGCTCCTCATCGTTCAAAGGATGGCGAGTCCCAAAAGATCGGTTTTCTTATTGCCAAATTTTCGTTAAGTTTACGTACTGGAGGACGGCTAAGGACGTCCGACAAATGTTTCCCTCTGCATTTTTAGCCTGTGACCAAAACGCCTATAGGAAGGTGCCTTGCAAGTTCCTCGTCAATCCTAAAAACGAATTTGAATTCCACTCGACAGTAATTCTATTACTCTTCCTCCATCCTCTGTAAGAATACACTTCACCTCAGCAATTTCAGATCCAAATTTCCTCCAACCCCAAGTCTAAAAATACAGTTTGCTTGATGGGTCGAGCATTCCTACAAGGCTGCTTAAACCACGCTTGCAGAATCTTCAACGGTTTTATGTCCCATTTATAACTAGTGGAACCTACTACATCTGCAACCGGACGACCGTAAATCATAGTCTTGCTCATAAAACCAAAAGAGTTAAGCAGAGCCTTAGGTAACCCTTGGTTATACATAGAGCCATAATTTTTAGTAGTTTTAATGATACAGTCATTCATACAAAATAAAAATATTGTTGGGAATTTTCGGCAATATTGCCAATGTCCCCGGTAAATTTCCGCGCAGATTGGGAGTGGGAAAATTCCCAAATGCACATCACTATCTGCAACACGATGGACCCGGCACCGCCACGGCGAATCCATGGAATACAAAGACATTTCGTCTGCACTTGATACAATAAACTTATTACCATGAAAACCAGAATACCACTCTCACTAATCCTAGTGATTCATCGTCGCCACCTGTACAATTATTATCATAAAGCTGGTAACAAAGTCACAATATGTATACGTTTACATTATCACACACTTTTAGGCTCAATTATTTTGTCGATATCTGCGCCCTTGCAACATTATCGCAAACACGATTATGTTTTGATCGTCTGCGATTAATTTGGGCGATATTGTTTCGACATTAAAGGCGACCTTGGAATTATTTCGTTACATTCCATAATTCTTCATCTGGTTCATCTTTTTTTTTTCATACTTCCCACTACACTAACTTAAGTCGACTTTACCGCAAAAGTCCACTCCGCTTAAAAAAACACTAACCTTCCGGTTTGCTATGAATAAATTTATTGTCCCCTGGTGAAAATTTTAGAAATACTTATCAAGCGATGATTTTTTAATACTTGTATAAATAAATCAGTTTATCTAAAAATGAATATAGAAATTTTGAGTTTGAGACTGTAAGTAATTGCGCAGTTGTTTTCCAGTTTAAATTACGAGTATGCTGACGCATTGAAACTAAAAATTTTGCACCTTGCTAGTTCGAATGCAGTCCGCCTTTACTGGCCCTAAAAGCTTAAAAATAGGTCCCCATCCTATTCAGCTATGCCTGCTTGAAACGCTAGCTTACTAGGTTTCTCACTAGCTTACTAGCCTAGAAATGAACCTAACTAAGCCAGAGTTACTAGCTTACTAGCACTAGATTGCAAACTTGCCTCGTGTATCCCGTGCATAAGCGTTTCTCGACTACAATTTTGAAGGTGGAAGCCACTTTTCCTTAACTATGCTACTTGAATGAGTATACACGAAGAAATATTAATACATTAATTTATTAATAAAAAAATAATTTGTTTGTTAATTAAATTAATTTATTTCTAATGCTACCACAATAACAACAATTCATTCACTGCCATTTTCGAAGGTTTCGGTGGTATTCAAGTGAGATGAAGGCCAGCCCAATTCTCGTCGTAAATTAAAAACATTTCCTTTTAAATTAGTACAAAAATTGGCATTTCTGTGTGAGTAACTAACAGTATCTGTGAACATTCTTTTGATAAACTTCATATCTACTGACAACCTTATCTGATGATACGAATGTAACACATAAAATCGATAAGTCAATAATTAAAGTTATCTGCATAATAATCCCATAAAATCTACACTCGTACTAGGGCTATGCTATCGCGCTTTACCCATCCATTTAGTCTTTCTGAATCATTCCTTATAGATTGGACATTCTGGCAGGAATAAACGCTAGTGGATGGGGGGCTAATGACTATATATGATCTGAAAGAGTGAGAAAATAGTCACCGCGACAAAAGTCATCAGTGCGCGCCTGCTCTAAGGCCGGGTCCAGACGAGTGTAAGGTGTAATGTAATCCAACGTGGAATGTAACACGTGCCGGCTTCGCACGGAATTTCGGCATTTCTCTACTATAATACGCAAGTATTAATCTTCCTTTTTAATCGTCTATCTATCGCTGAAAACCTCATTACAATCCGTTGCGAAGTTTAAATGTTCTGAGCGCATAAAAAGAGTGACTTCATTTTATACTATGTACCTATAGAAGATTTTTTTGGTGAGGTTGTTTTGTTTTTAACTTAAGCTACTATTACATAGATTGTCTAATGTTTGCGGCCTCCATACGTCTCAGAGCTAAAGAAAGACTGAGAAAATAGTCACCGCGACAAAAGACATCAGTGCCACCTGCTCTAAGGCCGGGTCCAGACAAGTGTAAGGTGTAATGTAATCCAACGTGGAATGTAACACGAATTCTACGTTAGGACGGCACTACGAGTATTACATGTAACGCTCGCGCCGGCGATCGGGCTGATCCATCGGCTGTCGGTTTTTTGCGCGGACACAAAGGCGCTCGCTGTGCTCGTTTGGACTGCGTTCGTGACGCTTGTGTCGTGGGTACGTTCATGATGTGGAGTGACGAACAATCGCTTGAACTTATTAGTTTGTATCAAGATAAACCTGTTATTTAGGATCTAAAAATCCAGATTACTTTAAAAAAATCTAAAATACGATGCTATTGCTCATTCATTGGGAAGAGATGTAGAAGATTGGCCACTTATTTGCTGAGATTTTAGCTCCACAGGTAAAGAAGATCTTCTTTTATACAATTTAGTTGTCCACCATCGACGCTCTGCTTCCAGTCTTCATTTAGTAAATACATAGAAATAAAAGCAGCACCTGCTACGAACTTCCTGTTCGGCATGTTCGTAGCAACTGAGTGGAAACCAAGATTCGTTGCACGATTCGCGTTGCGTTCGTGTGAACGTCCACACCAGCCTGCCGAAACTCAATACTGCAGAAAAAATGTATGGAGTTTAGGCAATTTTTAATGGCGACTGGTGTTTTGTCTCTTACTTCCTATCTACCCTTCCTTGTCTCGCGCTGCTGGAGTGTCACTAATGTCAATATGGCGGCGGGAGGTTCTTGAAAATTTTAAAAAAGCGTCGTTTTAGTTTATTTTTCCATCTGTGTGCGTATTTATTGTTTTCGGTGACTATTATCATTAAGTGTATACTGGTTTTTATCATTTATATAAGTGCATAACAGCAAAATGTATTACACAAGATGTGAAATATGTGGACTAAAATCTGGTAGGAAATTTAACCAAAAGCGGGTTTTCATGGCTCAATTCCCACTAGATGAGAAGCGGTAAGTAGTTTTCCATGTTATTTTATTGACGCTAAGTAATTAGAAAGAATTTCTGGTCACTTTAATACTTTGTCTTAAAATCATTACCAAAAACCATATGATCCGTAGTGACGTCCTTACTACGTACTAAATTATCGATAAAACTATATTCGTAAATTTGAGTATAAAATGTATTTGAGATGTTTCATTACTACTGCATTTGTTTAATACATATAAAATATTTTCAATCCTTATCTAATCGTATAAAATAATGGAAATTAAATACAAAGAAAAACAAAATAACTAAACCTCCTAATTAATTGAGGTTTCCCGTGATCAGAGGGCTGGCCTATGTATTGCACAGAAGATAAGCATTGCCAGAAGATTAACATCTCTCATTATCATCATCAAAAGTTTTTCTGGGTTTAACCCCACGTCCATATTTTCAGATCTCAACGTGACTGCCGCCTTGAACACGGTGCCCGTCGGGTATGATTATTACTTGCAACCGTATAAGCACGGCTCCTACTCCACTCTTGGTAAGTTACATAACCTATTTTTCTGACATGGTATGATAGCTCAATTCCTGAAGCTAATGAGTGATTTATTTCAGGACCAGATGTGACTTTGATTGGTCACCAGACCAAGGCACGCGTTACCCATAGTCCGCGATGGTAAGTGGTGAACTATAATTTGAATTGATGATCACCGTAAACTCAAACGATACTATTTACTAATCTCTGTTTATTTATTATTTCAGATAAAGGCGGGACAGGAGGGATTTTTCAGTGCATTTTTCTAGTATTAATATTTACGCGTTTGTAAACGCAAAAATAAAATTATTCCATTGTATGAAAATAATTACATGTAATTGAATAAAACTCAATATTTCCCAAACTAACAGAGGTTTTTATTTTCCTTTTGTATTATTAAAAAACCTGTCTGCAATGCAGGGCAGGGTACCCATTCTTTTTTATCGATATCGACATATTCTGTAGCGTACACCACATCCTTAGTTTGATTTTGTCATGTTGGCATTACTTTTTTTGTCTGTCTCTGTTGGTACTAGATCTGAGCCTAAACTGCAGTCAAAAAGCTTGTATGAAGTCCCGACTCTTAAACGTAGTGTATTATATACTCTTTGGTCCACACTGTTGATGTTAAATTACTTGTAATCTTACATTACACGTTAAACTCGTCTGGACCCGGCTTAAGACTAATGAATTCGCACTTCACTCGAAATCGTCAACGTAGGTACTGAGGAAATGAATATTTCTGAATATCATGTAGATATTATGGATGGATGTTGCACAGGACATTGTCACACATGCTACTATTGTATTATAAAATTAAAAAAAAACGTTATTATATCAAAATTACGTTTTTATAACAAAATAAACTGTTACGTTATAAATTTACATACATTTGCATCCAATTCTCATTTATGTTATAATAATATTTTGCTATACATACATAATAATGCTACGATTAACATAATAAACCTTAAAAAACACATGTCATAAGTGTTAAATAAAATTTATACCTACTTAATTCAATATCAAAATGTGAAAGTGTTTTTTTTAATATATTGGCACTTACAAATGACACCATTTCTGCGCCCGCACAGGCAGAAAGATCTCACAAGGCTTTTAAAACCTTGTTTAGTAGCGGTCGTGTTAATATACAACTTTTGATTTTATTCAACCTTTACAGATAAAACCCAACATGTAATCACTTGGCCTTTTATAACATTTTTTTATATATATATTACGAGATGGCAAACAAGCTTTGTGACCCACGGTGTTAAGTGGTTACCGTCGCCTGTAGACACTAGCAATAATAGTGTAAATCACTTATAGTTCATTGCCATCCTGGGGACTGAGATGATATTATGCCTTCCATGCCCAGTTATTACACTGGCTACCTTTCCCTTCAACCCGAAACACTGATTCACGGCAGAATTAAGAAAGGCGGTGGTACCTACCCAGACGACCCTACATTATGGGTCGTCTAGTTACATACTAGCGACCCGTGCCGGCTTCGCACGGAATTTCTCGGCTTTTCACTACTATAATACGAAAGTATTAACCTTCCTTTTGAATCCTCTATCTATCGCTGAAAACCTCATTAGAATCGTTGCGAAATTTGCATGTTCTAAGCGCACATACAAAAAGAGTGATTTCATTTTATACTATGTATAGAAGATTTTGGAGTTTACTCCTTAAGAATCGATTTATATAATAGGTTGGGGAAAAAGTTTTTTCGCATTTTTTAAGAAAATTCAAAACATTTTTTAATATAGTTTATTTACATTTAACTAAAGTATGTAGGTACCATTTTGTTCGATAACTTTTTGCCATCTTGTAGGTAGGGACATGATCCCATTGCTATAGAAATTTTGGGACTTCTGGTCAAAATACCGCGACAAGTGGTTTTGTCAGTCCTCTCGTGATGTTAACCTGACACTGCCTAAAGAATTCTGAAGAGACCGAAACAGGTGGAAATCTGAAGGTGCAAGGTCAGGACTATACGGCGGATGCATTAACACCTCCCAGCCAAACTCTCTTAATTTTTGCTGAGTGGCTAAAGATGTGTGAGGTCTAGCGTTATCATGATGAAAAACCACACCCCTTCTGTTGATTAATTCCGGCCGATTTCTCTCAACTTCTTGCTTTAATCTCATCAGTTGTTCGCAGTAGAGTTCAGAATCGATGGTCCTGCATGGTGGTAACAGCTCATAATGAATAATGCCCTTCCAATCCCACCACACACACAGCATCACCTTGTTGCGAGTTAACCCGGGTTTCGCCACAGTCTGTGAAGCCTGACCGGCCTTTGACCACGACCTTTTTCGCACGTTCTTGTCGTACGTGATCCACTTTTCATCACCAGTTATCAGCTTCTTCAAAAATGGTTCGGTTTCATTACGTCGTAATAAAGAATCACAAATGAGTACACGGTTCATTAGGTTTCTTTCAGTGAGCTCGTGAGGTACCCAAATGTCGACCTTTTTTATAACCAGTTTTTTTCAAATGCGCCAAAACTGTTTTGTGGTCAATTCCCAGTTCTTCAGCTACGTCGTAACTACTGACATGCCGATCTTGCTCCTTCTTTTCAAAAATGGCATCCATTTTATCTGTAATAGGGCGACCAGAGCGACGTGCATCTTTGACATCAAAATTTCCGGATTGAAAACGCTTAAACCAAATTTGTGCTACTCTCACAGACACTGCACTAGGTCCATAAACATCGCAATTTTTTTTCGCGGCTTGCGTTGCATTTTTACCTTTTTTGTAGTAAAATTTTAAAATGTATCGAATTTCTTCATTAGATTCACTCATCTTGGCGGTACGAAAAACAAATGAAAATCACACATTTTCCTAATTTGAATTTGGAATTATGTTCATTAAAATTAAAACTTTCAATAATACCAAAACCAGCCAGATACAAATAGTATAGCCAAAGAGATTTTATTACAAGTTTATACATACTATAATGCGAAAAGACTTTTTCCCCAACCTAATATATGTATAAGGGACCCGGTATGAGAAAAATGTGAGGAGTAAAATCTATCGATGAATGACTCGTTACGTTTTTGGTGCGCATCCTATGTCGCGCAACTTTCTAATTTGGTTGTCATACAGTATCAATCTTTTTTAAGTTAAATAAACTCTTTTTGCGTCTGGTTAGACAATCGAACTTAAGGAGTAAACTCCAGTCGTGCGTCGGAGCTGACACACACAATTTTTTTTGTGAGGTTGTTTTGTTTTGAACTTAAGCCACTATTACATAGATTGCCTAAGGTTTGCGGCCTGCATGCCTCTCAAAGCTAAAGGCCACACGTGGACCACATCTTATGACAACATGCAAGCCACAAGTTTATAATGTCACATTTAGTGTTAAACTTATGTGTATAGAAGATTAGGCTACAAACTCTAGACATTTTTTGCTTCATGGTTGATGTTTTATTATATTAATTAAGTAACTTAATCATTATTCTTTCATCAAACTCTCTAATGATCATAAGTCTCGTACAGTATCAATGGCCATAATATTATACAACCACGATAACCGTGATGCATTATTTTTTTTTTTTTAATTACCCTACCCTTTGTTACTCTCTAAAAATGTAGTATTCTGTCAGGGAAACACATTCTTAAAATTTACACCGGTATTTTTAAAAGAAAAGTACATACCTACTAATCCTGTTCTATATATCGTCAAGTATGTTGGCGCCAAGTATGAATATATTTGGGCTAGATACTACACACTATTCGGTATCAAACCAGTTTCAAGATGCATTCTAATGTAACTTAACATTCAAATATGTACATATTCTTAAATTCGAACGGTCATATATATCACTAGGCAGCTACCGATTGGAAAGAAATAAATCGAATCTCTCGGACTTATTACGTATTATGTTGTATTTGAACCTACATATTTAAATATCCATATGAAATTTATCGATAATACAGCAATTTATATTTTATTTCCTTAATAAAAAAAAAACTGCGAATTTCACATAAGTTTATTTTGTTATTTACGTAAACCTAAGCCTATTTGGTTTGTGTCACATTACGACCTCTTTGCACTACTTTCAGTTAGTTATATATATATTTTTTCGATATATTTTTAACAACTAAAGCCTTTAGCCATGTTTAAAAATTTATCAAGTAATATTAATCGCTAATAAGTTTTTAAACATGGCACGCTTGGATAATGAATTATAACAGTAACAGAAGAAAAAGTGAAACTAAAAATTATTAAAAGAGTTTCTGTTTGATTATTTGTTTTTTGTTTAAAGACGGATGGAAATTCTAAATTATAAAATTGACTTTAAAATTTTCCATAAAAGTACATGTTTTTGTGTTATAAAAACATAAATAGCATAATAATTTGCAAATGTCTCCATTCCTAAGACTATTTTAGCATGGGTTATTATACCACGTAAGTACCAAACACTATACATACCTATAACTTGATTCGGGTGTCAGGGAGTGCAATAAGTCCTGTTTTAATCTTGAACATAAAAACAAATGAACATTCTCGACTAGATTTTTTAATTAGTCTCAGTTATTTCACACAGAACAATCATGGGAAGCATATCAGGAAAAACGTTTCACTTTCCCATGGTAACGCAGTCGTTTATTGCTTATTTTATATCATTGAATGAAAATACGTAATTTATATCGCTTTTCGATTGTAAACTTCCGATAGCGTGGCACCAAGAAGGTTTTATTGGATTTTATTTATTGCTTTTTTATTTAAACTAGTCGTCATTTTAATTTTTCTTACCTTACTTTTTACCGTGTTCCTGAGGTTATACATTAACTTCGGCATGTTATTTAGACGAAGTTAATCGTTTTTTACTATGGACACTTTTATGAATTCTAATTTTATTAACATATTTCATACAAACTAAATGCTTAGATGTAATTTAACTAATATAAATTACTCTTTGCCAGAGTTGACAACGTCGCATTTGAAACTTTTTGGTCCACATCATGTCCACATAAATTTTTCAAAACTTTTTTTGACGTTCTTTTCTTGAAATTCAGTTCGATAGTTTTCTCAGACCAACCTGGGCCCCGATCGCGGTAAATCATTTTTGTGTTTCATCTGCGTTCGACTTGAAATCATTTACCGCGATCGGGCCCCTGGTCTGAGATCTTAGTCTGAGATAGTTTTGGTTGCACAAAGTGACAGACACTTTATCTCACAGATAAAGACTCTTTCTCACTGCACAACACAATTAAATTGGTTAAACTTATATTACCAATAACTTAAAAACTATGCTATTAAAACTACCACTTCCTTTGTACGATATGTTTAACAAGAGCTATAGAAGTATCATTCAAAGTTAATGTATATCCTCAGGAACACGGTGTATATAAACTTGAACGTAAATAACCTTAAGTCACAAAAATCATGCCATTACATTTGAACTATACTAATCTTCACACTTCTCGATTGTACAAAGCGGCCACTTAATTAAGAAGCGTTTGAATGCAAAGTTACCTCATAAAACGTACGCTCAGATTTATTACATGAAATAACAAAATGCCAATAAAAATACAAGCAGCGTTATCTAGGTCGCCACGACCCGCCCCGGGCGCACCTCTGCAGACCCACGATCGCTAATGCGTCTTCGGGTTCATGTGTGTCTTCCACACGTCATAGTCAGCGTTATTTTTACCAGCCGTGCCATTTTATATAGAACTCTCTTCTCTCTTCGCATCTCACTTAAATTTAAAGTGTCAAACGCACTCATATCGATACGTCAAACGCGAGCGAATATTTCAGAAAATATGACTGTTTTAATGAATATTGTACTATTCTTGATGTATATAATATTAAACTATTATTATCGGCTCCTTCGTGCACCGCGTTCGTCAGGTCCGCCCAATCATATTTTCTTCTCCTCTTCTTTCCCGCATGTTTCCCGCGTTATTCACAAACGTCACTTCTTTATTCCACCACAGTGCGCAAAGGAGACGACATCCATACATCCCACGTACACTACAAATATGATTCTCTAAATTAGATCTAATGTGTAATATAGGATACCTCGGCTAACTTCAATTCCAATTTATCCAATAAAACTAAAGATTTCACCTAAAATTTGACAGCTTAGAATCGAAGTCTTTGTCAAAGTGAAAAGTGAGATCTATACACTTTATTTATATAGCACGGCTGTACACTATAAACACAGGTATAGGTGAAAACAATATCTATATTTATAGTGGCTGTAAAAATGAATACAGTAAGAAAGTTTGCAGTGAAGGCATTGATGTCGATTAATCATGAAATCTACCAGATAATAATTACTTTCTGGATTAATTATAATGACACGTTCTGTTGACACGCACGAGCAATTGACTTAAGTACATGCTGCGATATCAATAAAGTTGCAATTTAAAATTTCGTATGTCCTGTTTCGTAGTTCTTTACTTTTAATTGTTACAAAAAATTAGTATAAGTTTTAGATAGACAGACAAGATACACATCTATTGTAGGTATATCTAATTCCTGAACATTTAAGGATAGCCTTCCGGCTACCAGTAGTCGTTAATATGCAAGCTACGAAATGCCATAACAGGCCACAAAAGTCGCCGGATGGCCTAAACTATCGTCGATGGGTACCGCATAACAAGCAGTTGGTCAAAACATAGCTACTTACTAGCCCTTCTAATTTTTATTGTGAAAAACTCATTCCAAGAGAAAGTACTTTTATTGTACTTTTATAGGGAAGCTCACCTCACCTCACTTCGCCTCTATACAGAGTGACGATAAAGCCAAAGTTCAAAGTGAAATGAAATAGCTCTTTATTTAAATGGACTTTGCTAAGTACTTTTAAACCATCAAAAGCCGTACCACCATTTCGGGACGATATAATGATTTTACTTAAATAATTAATATTATGCTGAGACGGAGAAGAAATGCGAAAGAAACTCCACAGCTTACAATTTCGTAATGATTTCAAAACATCATTACAGGTTAATAGATACTAAGAATTTAATTACAATTACAGTTTTACATGCGTAAATTTTGGGCAGTTATTACTCCCACGCATTTGAATCTTTTATAGCCAATTATCTTGTAAAAAGCTTTTCCATACAATTCAATTAATCACATTAATGAACTGAGAAATTTAACTTTTGATACCCACAACCATTTCCTTTCAATTTAGATGCTAAGCATACCTACATTTTTATAATCCACTGGTTAACAATTGTATAAGAAGACAATATGTGGTACTTATACAAAAAAATAATCCAATTACTTATTAACACAATTTTATTACCACTATTATTATTATAAGACCTAATAATATATTTTTTGATCAAATATGTACCTTTATGTTTGGGCAGTAGGAATTACCGCTTTTCAAGTGAACTCAAAACCCTCAAGCGAACTGGTGAGGATCTTGACGGATGTGCTCAGAGTTCGCAGCCTTCTCTTTCAAGCATCTCTACGGTAACTGCTTACAAGCTAAGCTTATGCTTATTTGCCAGTCATAAAACACAAAAATTAAAACTAACATCGTGCCTACATCTAGCAACTTATTTCTTTAAACTGGTATCATCGCGGCTATAATTCCACTGCGTTTGACCCCATCTCTGTATTTTGGTCATAGATCTCAATCTCCCACGTAGACTGGAACGGATTAAGCTTGCAAAACGTGACAGACGGATTGAAACAAAAAATACACGCTATTTATAAATTTGGCAACTTTACTTTGTGTCTACAATGTTTAATTTTTTGAAATATCTTTGATTACAGTTTACAAAATAAAATAAGTTTTTATTTAACTATCGGAGAAAATAAGTCATCTCATTGTACAATGAACATGGCAGTGACAATGGTATAGACCAGTCTTTCTCAAAGTGGGCGATAACGCCCCCTTGTGGGCGTTGGAGACCTAGGGGGGCGTTAAGGGACCCAGAAAAAAATAGGGGGCGTTGGCGTAGCTTACGGGGGCATTTTTATGTATTTTAAAATTCACTAATATAAAAGCCTACCTACTACTCAATATCGAATAATTAGTGTATATTTCTGTCCTGTATGATGGTATCAAAACTATAAATACTTAACATACCAATATTTCGTAGGATAGCCCACGGATAGCCCGTACGCCGTACGCAATCAAGTTGTAACAAGTTTTGTTAAATAAACGAGTTTGTTTGTGTTTGTGTAATTAAAGTAATGTAATTGTGGTTTTTAAGTTTTAGAAGTGTGTAAAACATTGGGGGCGCTGAAAAATAATTTATTTTCAAAGGGGGCGGTAAAAGAAATAAGTTTGACATTTTCTGGTATAGACGACGCTATAGGTAAAATATAAGCTTCTTGACGACGGCAGATCAGGCCCCAGTCTAGTGAAGAAATTTGTCAGTTTTGGGTAGCCTGTCTTCTGTCGTCTGTACATTGTTAGCTTTACGTCAGCTTGTGAAGATAAAAAGTTAACAGTTGGTAAAATTCTCAAAGCATGCAAGTGACGTATTTACGTGCGTCACCTGTGCGACAATATCACCACATTCATAGATAGACATAAATACACTTACGAGCAATGAAATCGACTCACCGTTCAGAACTCCCTTATCAAAATCTACAATTAGTAAATAACAATTGTTAATACGGTGTGTTAAACAAGAACCTAAGCTTACATTAGACAAGTTTTTACTGTGATAGATTTTGTTGTATTGATTTTACAATTTGAAAACCAAATACAAAAAATTTAGCTCTTTTAGCTAAATTTTTTGGGGAAATCAGCTGAATTTTAGGGTTCAATAAATCTGTAAGATTAATCAATTATTCAATAAACAATGATTCAATTAACTCTGAACACTCTGCATAGTCACTGAAATGGTGTATGACGTAAAAATGAGAAACCAGGCTTTCCGAAGAAATGAGTCTATTGTCACCAATACTTCGTTTATCGGTGTTTAGAGTAGATTAAATAATTTTGGGCGGGTTCGAGTCCCGCCTGAGGCAAGTCGATTTTTTCAGTGCATTTTTCTAGTATTACATTTACGCGTTTGTAAACGCAAAAATAAAATTATTCCAGATTAAATAAAGCTTATGAAATGTAGGTACATTCAAATTATATTTAAAGGTTTTGTTTATTTAATCTTATTTTTGTATACCGATATATTAAGAATCGAAGCCTCACCTCGTAATCGATTTTATTGCACGTAAGTGTAGTTTATATTTCAACTCTGGTAAGAGCGCTTCATAATAATAGTATTTTTAAACTTTGTCCATTGAAACGGACACCAGGCTGGTAACAGACTGGAAATGACAAATGACGATTAATGCATCATCCTCAGGAATTAAGAACGTATTACGTAGGTACTACAAAAACTAATTGACCTCTCGTAAAACATTGTCCAGTTTTCTAACAATGCTAAGTACATTCTTACCTAATTTGTAACAGTTCTACTTAGAAGACCGAGAAGTGCGCAAATACATTGGACACGAAGTTGAGGCAATCGGCTAGAATTTTGACAATATATTAATGACAAAATAGGGCTCAATTTCAAGGCTGTTATAATACCGGATATCTATATATTTATAAGTATTTTTAATTTGATATGCTTTTGAATATTCATCATAACAGCCTTTAAAATTTGAACTACTGCTTGAACACAAGGACTCTTCTTGTCATCTAAGAAGGTTTAAGCAGTAGGTAGTCCAACACGCTTGCCCAATGCGTTTGTCAAATTCTATTGTTGATTCGCTTTCATATATGTTATGTCCTATACTGTCTGTTTGATAGCTTATTTTACTTGTATAGAGACCATTACGTATAAAGTTAACGCTGTACCCGAAGTTTGTACACATTACAACAGCATATAGCCGTAGGGAGGACCTGATGACCTATAGCACAGGTATTACATACCCATTTTAGGCATCAGTCCCTCACATATCAAGCTGTCAAAATAAGTTAGCCTTAAGTTTTATAAAAAAAATGCGGATTAAAAGGTAATCAATACCCCTTTGCTGATCCATTAGTCGCCTTCTACGACACCTATTGGAGAATATGGGTGATGCTATTCTACTCTGCCGGCATCACATGGCTAAATATTACGAAAATAAAATTACCATCATGTGTCAAATCTAATATTTCAATCCTTAGATATAGTTAATTCTTCAGATATCGACATATAGTGGAGGCCGATGGCACTACAATCGTGCTTTCTTAGTTACGATCACAATAGCTATAACTACCAAGTGCGCGATCAGTACTCGAATATGGGTGACCGAAAATATATAAACTCCATGTTCCTCAATGCTTCGAAAGGCACCCTAAAGTCTCCTCGCGGCGGACCCTGGTAACGTGGTGGGGAAACTTTCTCAGCGGGTATGTGGCATTTGATGTCAAGTGTGTCCCCTTGGCATTCGAAGACACATGCCATCGTCGAGTTGTTTTCAGGCGGCCCTTTTTAGGGCCACGACCGCACCCGAACCCCCGCGTGCAATCAGATGGGTGCTCCCGGTGGTGTCCTCGTCAGGAGGACGCGCTAGGTCGAGCAGCCGTCGGTGGAGGACTGGCTGATCGGCACCAATTGGTGCAAGGAGTGCCTAGACGGGCAGCGTTGGGACGGTCTCTGAAGGTGAGGCCGGGGAGGATGTTTAGTGGGGATGGAGAGAACGCCTTTACCCTGAGTCCCACATATCCCCTGCGGTTGGCACCACCCCGCAGGGACGATACGTAAATGCATTTGACATCCCTGTCAAAAAAAGGGTTGATGTCAGAGAGCGGCCAGCCGTAAAAGTCGAATGCCAAATCCTATAGATAGCGGTCTAATGGTATTGCCGATATCAAGACATACTACACTGACCCCAAATAAAATGGGAGCACTGTAGGAGTAAGAAGAAGACTGCTAAATTTGAAAGACAACTAGGTGGTAGGCCCATATGTAGGTCGTACCACCGCCTTTCTTATTTCTACCGTGAAGCAGTTCGCTGTGTTTCAGACTGAAGGGAAAGGTAACCAGTGTAATTACTGGGCATGGAAAGCATACCATCTCAGTCCCCAGGATGGCAACGCACTTGCAGTGTTAAGTTATTTGCCCTTAATATTGCAAGTGTCTATAGGCGACGGTAACCACTTAACATCAAATGGGCCGCAAGCTTTTTTGTATAAAAAAAAATGTTTCCATCAAGTTATTAAAAGCTCCCTTTTACCCTTGTTAGTAGATTAATGGGTTGAAATATAATGATCTATAAAATTTTGTAGAAACTAACGACTTTCATTTATTATTTTCTCTTACATATTTACTACTTATGTTTTTGTGACTTCAAAGACTTTTGGTTTAAGAGTTCTTGTTTCCTCTGCGTGAAAAACTTCGTAGTTTTTCACGCAGAAGAAACAAGAACTCTAGACGATCTCGTGATCGTCACAAAACCGTAAATGGATACCTAAAAGACAATATATAAATGCTGTCCACATTTCGGAATAAAACATGATGAAGCACAAATGATCTCACCGAACGTGAGTCAGGTCGTGACTAGAATGTGACGAAATCCTCGACTTTGTAGGTATTAAAGTTAACAAAAATATAACGTCTGTAAATGAAAGGATTCTATCGCTTCAAGATTTAATAGGAATAACTATTCACAGATTGAATAACAGTGGATCACCCAACATGAAGACATTTTAATTGGCAATCAAACAAACACATTATACTTTCTACAATTAAAAGTGGCATGCGTCGTAACAAGATTACCTACCAGCCTGTATTTACTAACTGGCCTAATACAACCTCCAACAAGATTAATTATGGAGTTTCCGAGTTCTTGTCTTAAAAACACGTGTTGAGAGACTCCATTTTTAACCTCAATCAACCGTACAATTTTTGTTACCTACTTTACTTACTTACAATTTCACTTGACATTGGCAAAATGCGTACGCTTAATGCGACGGAGGCCATTAGGTAATTAAGAATAGAATAGAATAGATGATTAATTATGTAAGTCGTACCGTTAGCTGTCAATATCACCAGAACTTTACATAAATCCTAATTTTTTTCAATTGATGGGGATTTATTTAAATGCAAATATATCTGATTAATTATGTACTTAACAAATTAAAAATAAATTGCATCCTCTTAACACCTACAGTTAACTTTTATGTTTAGGTTACCCAAATGCACGCGAGTTAAATCTATAAAAGTTTTATTTAATATGTGTTGTGTACGCGCTAAATCTACGATAACATTATGTAACTGTCCTGTTTAAAACCTTTAGTAATAAGTACCTAAGTATTAAATTATTTTTATCTCTAGAACGCTGGGTATGGAGAGCCATGATTGTGTGTAGATTTGGTGTAGAATATACATAGGTACTTTGACTCGGTGTAAATCATTACGGGAGCGTTCGGTGCCTATCTAAACTAACCATTAATGGATTCTATAGAAATAAGTAATTGGAAATTTCGTCCGCCTAAGCCAGCAACAATACAAATAACATTTCCATATGGTGACTGTTAAGGTAACTCCCACGTAGACAATGTTAATCTTTCCGTGGGCTCGCTCCCCATAACAAAGTAATCTGGTCACTCGAAACTTATATGCATACAAGTCACAAAAAAATTATAAGCTCTCGAATAAATTCGACTCTGTGTCTACTCTCAGTCAAAGTTCATCTATAACCTACTTATAATTCAATAAAGTTTTTGTAACACTGCTTTTTTCACTACTTTTTAGGGTTCCGTACCTCAAAAGGAAAAAACGGAATCCTTATAGGATCACTTTGTTGTCCGTCTGTCTGTCTGTCTGTCTGTCAAGACCCTTTATCTCAAGAACGCGTGGACGTATCAAGCTGAAATTCACATGAAATACTCAGGTCTATTGTCCCTTTAAGCTGTGAAAATATCAAACTTCTAAGCCAAGCCAATCAAAAGATACAGCCGATTATGTCGATATTTTCAACAAATTTCCGACACTCGCAAAGGAATCAAAACCTACAGGATACTTCCCGTAAACTCAGAGTCTTGAAATTTGGCATGAAGCATTGTCATATAATGCAAATATAGGAAAAATTGCGAAAATCACATTTTTTTAGTTATATAATATAATAAAAATATTTTAATAAAATGAAACTTACTACCTTATTTCTCACGAACGAATAAAGGTATCAAATTGAAATTAATACCAAATACCTAGGTCTATTGTCCCTTTAAGCAGTGAAAAAATCAAACTTCTAAGTTAACGCGATCAAAAGATACAGCAGTTTATAAATTGTAAACCGCTACGTTTGACCGGCGGAACCCTCAGTGTGCGAGTCCGACTCGCACTTGGCCGGTTTTTTTATATGGAATGCTATGGCTGCACCGCGCATCACTGGTAAATGCTCAATAAGTAATGGTAGTAGAAGAACGCACCGGCATTGCCTGCACCTTTGTCCGCGATGATTGTGTTTCGTCAGTGATAAAATTCATGAAGTATTCAAATATCACACCGGCTATAGCATTCACGTGCTATAGCCGGTGCGACACTGATAAATGCTCGATAAGTATAGTAGAAGAACGCATCGCCTATAACCTGCTCTTTTATCCGCTATGATTAGTTTCTTTCTTCAGTGGTAAAACTAATCAAGTATTTAAATAGCATCACACCGGCTATAGCCTTCACATGCTATAGCCGGTATGTACGTCATTGCTACATGTCCAAAATCAGATTAATTTTCAATAATTGGGCGGTCAGTACTCTTAGTGTAAGTTTTTTAGCAGACTGAACTTCAGCATTACCATTACCTACCAAAATTAGTCATCCGGGTGCGGCATTCGATACAAACTTCATTAAATTTTGGCAAATCCCCGGGGCAATGCCCCCGCCTTATTCCAATGGTCATAAAACATATCAACTCTGAATATTAAGTAGCATCGTGAGCTATTACGTGTCTAAAAGGATTTTTAAAAGGCAATCTATTTTCGTTGCGGCATAAATCGTTCGAGAAAGCGTTGAATACAAAACTTCTCAGAATCCTGTTTCATACGTTATTGGTCTTTGTACAGTTGGCAGGTTAGTAGGCGCCTACTTTTTAATGCCTTGGTAAAAGAATCAATTTGTTTTGACGCGTGACGCTGCGCTAGACTTTTCTTAAGAAATTATAAGTAAACTTTTTAAAGTTTTCTTATAAGGTTTTATTAATTACCAGCAGACACGCATAGCACACTTATCAGCTCTTCTTCTCCTTTTATTTAATATCAATTAGTCGTTTTATTAGGGGAACAACATTTCTGCCAATCTCAAGTTAGGAAAAACACTACATTTTGATATTTTCCCGCTGTCGCTCAAGTTCTTGATGGTTGCATTAAAATATGGGCGTCACACATTTTAATGCATCTAGGGAGTGCTTGAAAAGAAATGCATGGCAACAAACCACAAAACCTTTATTTCAATGATTCCTCATAACTGATCGTCAACACGGATGCTTATGCAACGACACGACACCACTTTCACTGCACAAACAAAATCCACTCCGAAATAATTTTGAATTATCGAAACAAAGATCGACATCCAGACGCCATGGTTTCCCGCCAAACACACCACTATCACACGGTAATATTATAATATTACCGTGACTATCAGCTCGGAAGGGTAACGCTACGAAACAGCGGCTACAAAACTGCTACGGAACGTAGCGCATCACTACTTTTTAACCGACTTCAAAAAAGGAGGAGGATCTCAATTCGACTGTATTTTTAGGGTTCCGTACCTCAAAAGGAAAAAACGGAACCCTTATAGGATCACTTTGTTGTCCGTCTGTCTGTCTGTCAAGACCCTTTATCTCAAGAACGCGTGGACGTATCAAGCTGAAATTCACATGAAATACTCAGGTCTATTGTCCCTTTAAGCTGTGAAAATATCAAACTTCTAAGCCAAGCCAATCAAAAGATACAGCCGATTATGTCGATAATTTCAACAAATTTCCGACAGTCGCAAAGGAATCAAAACCTACAGGAGACTTCCCGTAAACTCAGAATCTTGAAATTTGGCATGAAGCATTGTCATATAATGCAAATATAGGAAAAATTGCGAAAATCACATTTTTTTAGTTATATGATATAATAAAAATATTTTAATAAAATGAAACTTACTACCTTACTTCTCACGAACGAATAAAGGTATCAAATTGAAATTTATACCAAAAACCTAGGTCTATTGTCCCTTTAAGCAGTGAAAAAATTAAACTTCTAAGTTAACGCGATCAAAAGATACAGCAGTTTATAAATTGTAAACCGCTACGTTTGTACGGCGGAACCCTCAGTGTGCGAGTCCGACTCGCACTTGGCCGGTTTTTTTTATGTTTGTTAACTCTTTACTGGGTGTACCGATTTTGATGATTCTTTTAAGGGTGCGCATTTTCTTACATAACTTTTCAATTCCTATCATTGGAGGTCCAAAAATATTTCTCACGCCATTTAACAACAAGGTAGTAACAGTATTAATAAAAAAATTATGATCACTAACTGTTATGAGCTCCGTTGGTAGTAATAAAAATGTATGAATAAAAAAAGTATGAAAAACAAAATTATGAATAGTGATTATTGTGAACACAAATCGGTAGTAAGACAAAGAATAGGATTTAGAATATTATAAGTGAGCCAATACGGACCCTTCTTTTAACCTTTGGAAGCTGGTGCTTGTCATGTAGTCGCATTTAAATTTGATCGACATCTGACGAGTAGTTTTTCAGTTATCCCTAATAATGCCTGTTTAATTGACGTCGATGATCTCGTAATATTTAGTTCCACTCTTTGTTTGTCTAAAATATTTCGAGGTAGTTGAAAATTTATGTACTAAAAAGACTAAAAAGTAAATAATAAATTATTTTGAAATAAAAAAACGGCCTTCAAAACAAAAAAATATTTATTAAAATCTATTTTTTTAAGGTTGGTGAAACCTCAATATTTGGAATAAACGTTGTCACTTGTATTTAGGACCGACCTCAAAAAAACATTTAGATTTATATAAACAAATTGTTTTCATGGTAATGAAAAAAAAATGTGAATCTAAATCGTTCTCGAATCCACATAAACACACGCACAGAATTTCATCAAAATCGGTCTAACCGTTTAGGAGGAATTTAGTGAAAAAAAAATTATATGAATTATACATAATCTATTTTATCTGCATATATTAGTCACGATAGCATAAATGTTAGTTATTAAGATAGTGTAAGTAGTATTATGTATTAAAAAAACGTTATCCATTCATTATCCTAGTCAATAATTAATGTACTCATACTAATGAGTGTATATATTATTCAATTAAAGTATAATGTATATTAAAATATTCGCAGTCTGTATAAACCCTTACACGCGGAAATAACAGGAATAAATTGTGTGCATACAAACACGACACGTCATGTATTTGTGACAATATAACCCACTGCCGCGGTAAGGAAATGAATAACTGCATTCCTAGATTCCATCGTCATCTTAAAAAAGATCAGATTGACCTAATTTATTTTGGCAAACAGAATGCCTCGTATTAAACTGTTGAATTATATATTGACGCCGTCGTGGTGGAGTGGTCAGTATAGCTGGCTACAAATCAAGCGGTCCGGGTTCGAATCCTGGTAGCGGCAAATGTTTGTGTGACGAACACGAATGTTTGTTTGCGAGTCATGGTTGTTTATATATTTATTTAAGTCTATATATACAAAAATGTTATGTTGGTTTGTGTATGCTTCAAAAACTCAAAAAGTACTGCACCGATTGAGTTGAAATTTTTACATGATATAAAATCCGCATCAAAGATTGTTTTTATCTATTTTTTGCATCTGTCACATATCTGCGACCGCGAGAAAACAGTTTTTTTAACGATCAGCTGTGTACTAAGTAGCCATATAGTTTATGGTGTTTTGAAATTTGAATTATGACAACTGTCAAAAAAATAATAAATTGAGATTGATTGATTGTGACAAGCGGTTGAGCATCAATGAAAACTATTGCAAAAACGGGAAATCCACGCGGGCGAAGTCGCGCGGGCACAGCTAGTTTATTTATAAAAATATCTAAAATTATTATGTATATTAAAAAAAAAATGTCCGTTATCTAGTATCCGCAACACAAGTTCTTAATGATACTTACTTCGGGCTAGATAATTGTTGGTAATTGGTGATTGGTGATTTTGATTGAAAAAATTGTGATTGGCTATTTGTTGCGTAACTTTTTGTTATTGTCCTGGATTCATATAAATATTTTTCTATTCTATTATTATCACAATAAAATATATATAAAAAAAAAATAAGTATATTTCGTGTTTGAAACTTTCTTAAGACTTTATATTACTTTTTCGTATACGTAGTATAGAGGAAGTCTTGTAATCGTCAAAAAATTCGACCTCGATATTTTGACGGATTTACACGTGTTGGACATCCCTGAGTCCAAAAATACCATTTTTTGGATTATGTCTATGTGTGTGTGTCTGTTTGCCTGTGCGTTAGCACGATAACTCGAGTATGCTTTATTGTATATTCGAGTATACTTATTGCAACAAAATTTATAACATGCATATATGACATCAAAATCTAAGTTTTCTATCAACTTTTGAGTCGTTTCCGGTAAGTATATGAGAAAGTCAAGGGGAGACCACTCCCGATTTTTTTTAAATGTAAAGAATGTAACGAATAACAAAATCATTTTTGTATGTTACGGTAGTAAAAATGTTTTGTTGTCATATAACTAAGCATGATAATTTTTACAAAAATAACATTTTAAACTGTAAAATTACGCTGTAAATCGTGCTAATATAATTATTAATAAACATGTATTTTTTAGTTGTATGCCAATATCTTTACATCCGTAAATAAAGCTTGCACCCACGGCACGTGCGTGGGCTCGGGTCGGATTACAGGTTGTTCGTGTCATATCTCGGTGACCGAGCGTGAGTTCATGTCTTAAATACAATGACCCAACCCCGTCAACCGAGTTTCGACATCCTCAGGGTCTATTGTGAAAACGACTATCACATTTTAGTACGGTTTTAGACAATAATTAAACAGTATATAACAGTAGGCAAGAATAATTTGAAATTATTTTTGGTTGTACTAGCTGTTTTCCAAAGAAAAAAAAATTGGATAATTTACCAAATTAAGTTAAACCTACACCGTTGTTTTTTGATCGTTTCAATCCCGAAACTTAGGTACTTCTTCTTTAATTAAATGGCGTTCGCGATATGTAACGCATTTCGCTAATTTCAAGTGAAAATGTACCATAAAGTAACAGATAATTGTACGGTAGATTGAGGTTAAAAATGGAGTCTCTCAACACGTGTTTTTACAGCAAGAACTCTGGAAAACTCGAAACATACTTTATGTGCCAGTTAATAGAAACAACCTTTACTGTGGGATCAATCAATATCAAAAATTGTAAAAAAAAAATCTGATTATCCATACATTTTGGTTGCGTAGGTATTGCACTTTTGTGTGGACGAGCTGATTTTTTTTTCGCGATTTCGATGTTGGTCCCGTAGTAAAAGTTGTTTGTATTGACTGGCATATAAAGTACGTTCCGGCATTAAAAATATTAAAAATTAACTGTGTATAGACTATTGAAATGTTGTATATTTATTTGGCAAGTTAGAGAGTTTTTGTAATTGCTTGTTGAGATTTGGCAAGCGTATGGTTCCGGAATAACAATAAGTATATAGGTAAGTACCAAATCATAAAAAATAAGTATAAAATCTACACAAACAGTCATGCTATGGCATTTGTGTGATAAAAATACAATATTACACATATATATTAGACTAGTGCTTCACCCGCGACTTCGACCGTATGCATTTTTTAATAAAATAATATAGCATATTATGTCACTCAGGAATTATTTAGCATTGTAATGGTGAAAAAAATTGAAATCGGTTTAGTACTTTTTGAGTTTATTCGTTAGGTGGTAGACCCATATGTAGGGTCGTCTGACCACCGCCTTTCATATTTCTGCCGTGAAGCAGTTCGCTGTGTTTCGGATCGAAGGGAAAGGTAGCCAGTGTAATTACTGGGCATGGAGGGCATATCATCTTAGTGCCCAGGATGGCAAACGCACTTGCGGTATTAAGTGATTTACACTTAATATTGCAAGCGGCGGTGACCACTTAACATCAGGTGGGCCGCAAGCTTGTTTGCCATCTCGTAACATAAAAAAAATTCAAACATACAAATCTTTATTCTTTATAATATTAGTACAATAAGATATAGGTAGATTTAAATTTAAAAAATTACGAATTCTCGTGTGACAGATAACTACGTAGATAAATTTTAATATTATGAGACTGAAAGTCATATCGTAAAATCAACGCAGTTACCTAATTCAGTTAAAAGAACCACTTAACTGTGCAATCACACCAACGAAAGTTAAGTATAATTGTGTAAATATTGTATTGTGTACTTAATTGCGACCCAAAATGCAGCAACTAAATCACGGAACACAGACACATTGGAATATGGTGCGGAAAGCTTTTGAATTTTCAATATCTTTTTCCATCAGGTGGTAGGAGCCTTATCACTAAAAAACAACTTCTTCTAGGCGACCTTATGACGCTGCGTTGGTGGGACCGACGATCTGGTGAAGGTCGCGGGAAGCCGCTGGATGCGGGCAGCGCAGGACCGACCGGTTTGGAGATCCTTGGGAGGCCTATGTCCAACAGTGGGGCTCTCTTGGTTTATATGATGATGATGATAACATTATGATTATGCACTAAATTGAGGATGTTTTTATCGTATCTTATTTTAAGCGGATTAAAAAGCGCCTAAATAATTTATTTATCATTTTTAAAATTAAAATAATTTAATATCTACCAAAATAGCATCTTGCTTACATTTTGCATCTTGACTTTTTACCATAGATTACCTTTTACTAAACTTATTTGTGCACTAACACCTACAAGGTATCTATGTATAACATTACTCCTTGCAATGCTGGTTGATAATATGCAACACGTCACGTACTCGTAATTACCTGTATGCTCCGAAAATCTTCGTCGTATCGTAACACCAAATTATATTAACATTTCAAATAATTTCGAGTTAAAGCGTGAAGTAATCACATGTTTATTAATATATTGCACGCTGAAAGAAATATTAAAGTTATCTTAATGATTAAGCAGGTCGTCTTATAACCAACATAGTCATTATATTTGAGAAACATTTTGAAACTTCTTATCATTGTGTCAGTATTTTTACAAGCTTTTGTTAACTTGCACTGTTCGTAAGTAAGTTGTCCGTCAAAATTTGTAAATCATTTTTGGACCATTTTTGGTATTCGATTGAGCTGAAATTTTCCATACCTACCCGTTTAGTTTGGATGACAATATTTGCTAAGCTGTGGCGCTATTCTAAATCCAATATGGAGGATGGCCCAAAATGGCGGGCTAGTTATTTGTTGTGCACTCGAATTATATGGGTATCAAATGAAAAGGCTTGCTGAGAAGAGTACGAAAATTGAATTAAAATTTACTCTAAATCCAAAATGGCGGACCAGATGGCAGACTACTCATTTTTTAGCACTACCACAATTTGGATATGAAATGAAAGAAGAATACGAATAAATTGACTAAAAGATTAAAAATAATATTCTATAAAAAACATTTTTAGAAATAAGTTTTTAATTATATATTATGCTTTAGAAAGATTATAAAGCTTGTCGCGAGATTTACTTGTGTAGATAAACAACGATAGAATCGGCATAAATCATCATAATATCTCGCGACAAAATTTTATAAAAATATAAATTTAAAGTTTGTTTTATTTTCTTCTTTATAAAGCATAAATATAAATAAAAGCATGTTTTTAAAAATAATTTTACTTTCTCGTATACGTAGTATAAAGGAAGTTTTGTAATCGTCACAAAATTCGACCTTGAGATTTTGACGGATTTACACGTTTTGGACCTCCCTGAGTCCAAAAATGCCGTTTTTGGAATTATTTCTATGTGTGTCTGTGTGTTAGCACGATAACTCGAGTAAACTTTAACTTATTGCAACCAAACTTAACATGCATGTATGACGTCAAAATATAAGGTTTCTATCAACTTTTGAGTTGTCGATCACGAAAATTAAGCAACCAAGTGCGTGGTCGGTACTCGGATGGGTGACCAAAATATAACATGCATGTATGACATCAAAATGTAAGGTTTCTATCAAATTTTGAGTCGTTTCCAGTATACGAGAAAGTCAAGAGGAGACCACTCCCGATTTTTTTTATAGAAATTTATGTTTTTTACTTGGAAGCTTGCATCTAAGGGCGCATTCATACAGCGTACCGATTTACAGGTTTGTTTTATCGTATACGTTATGTAGTTGTACGAGCATGTTCACACACACTGCTGTATTCCAGAGCCAGTATAAAATACCGATCCACCATAAAAACCGGTGAAAGTCTCCAGTACCTAACGACCTTTTAAGCCGGTCCTGTAAATGCAGTGTGAACATTATCCATTAAATGCGATCCTGTAAATACGGACTTTCTGTGTGAACGCGCCCTAACATGGTGGTAATTAATAATAAGACCAAAGCTCCAAGCGAGCTTCACCCGGAACCCTCAAGCTCACTAACTGTCAGAACTACACAGGGGTAGGGCATTCCAAAGCCGACTAGCAGTAACAGTGCGGTCTCAAACCTACCGATTTTTCGGTATTTCTACAGATATGGCGCCTGTCTTACTGAAGTACTGAAATGAAATGAATGAATTTGTTTATTTTTACGGGAAATCCTGTTATGTTATGGAATAATTTTTGCGCTTACACACTCGTATAAATATTTTTAAAACTAGAAAAAAAAATACACTGAAAATACCACCAACCCATTAAAACATTAGCACCAAGCACTGATAAATTTCGACAACGAAAGCAGTGCCCCGGTGACGTAGTGGTTAACGCTGCCGCCCGAATTGCGGAAGAGGCTGGCTTTGATTCACGCCTGGGGCAGGTCGATTTATTTTTTAGTTTGTTCTCGTTTTAAATCCTGTTATGTGTCACTAGACGAACAGCGATCGATAGATTGCTTGTTACTAGCTTCTGCCCGCGACTTCGGCTGCGCAGTATCAGTATAAATTATAGCCTATATGTTATTATAATGTATGAACTATATTATTGTACAGTTTCATTAAAATCCATTCAGTAGTTTTTGGGTGAAAGAGTAACAAACACACATCCCGACATCCATTCATACCACCTCCACACAAACTTGCGTTTATAATATAAGTAGGATGCATTTGCTAAAAAAGGTAGCTATCATTTTTTTGCCCGCTGCTGTTAGTCTTTAAGATAAGCAACTGTGATAATATATCTCTACAGAAAAGATTTAATTGAAATATACCGGTCTTACTAGGGCGAATCTGCCGATTAGGCCTTTGCCACGCTTCCGCGACAAGATTTGCGTCCGCTGTCAGCGGAAAATAAACTATACGAGATGAACGACAGGCGCGATGTTGCCGGTGACCGCAACCAACAGAGGACATTATAGGTGGTTGCGCTCGTGCGTGCTTATCAAATCATGTATCCGCACTGTCTGTACGTCACGCAGTCGCTTCAACGTGGCATACTACAGCGGCAAGGCGCAGCATCTGCAGTCCTCCGCTTCTGCAGGTCGCCTCCGCCCCCGCAGTCGCTCTAGCATGGCCAACTCAAACATTTTATTCGAGACCAACCGGTGTAAAGTACCCGTAGTGTACGTTTTTAGCATAAAAAACGTAAGTATTGTAGTTGCGTTAAAAGCTCAATTTGTGAGGAAAACATGACTTGCGCTTCATTCTGCTAAGGGCGCTATTCGCGTTTCTTATACAAATTGAGCTCTTAACGCAACTACAATAGTTATGTTTTTTTTACTGGTGTTTAACGTCTTCATACGTTGACCCCAGATACTGAAATCCAGATTTAATTTATACTCGTACTTCAATAAACTCCGACGGTCCTGGGTCTATTATAGACGAGTTGGCACTTAAATAGTTAAGAGTTTTTATTCAACCAAATGAGTTAAACAAACAAAATACTGCTGAAATCCCAACAAAATAGCAAGGCCGCCAATGTCACTTGATACTCCGTAGAGTCTCGTTATCCAATTACAGCTTACTTTTACCTTCACACAAACAGACACACGACACCGCGTGCCAAGACTGGTTCCGACTCCCGGTCATAATGACGCGTGCTCCTTTGTAAGTAGACTCGTCACTTGATATTGTATGTAACGATCCGTTTATAGGGAGTTACGGAGATGAGTTACTTAAGCACTTTAATGATTTTAAAAACAATAACATTTCCAATGAAAAAAAAACTAAAAAATAAGATTGTCATTGAACATGTTGAGATGTTGAGTTGAGATTTTCTTATGACATTTTTACGCGAAAATCTACTGTGAAACGAAGGGTTTCATATTCAACTTTGTACCAAACGATGTTTTATTAAATATAGAAATAATAAAACCATGTTTATAAAAAAGCTAAAAAATAAGATTGTCATTGAACATGTTGAGATGTTGAGTTGAGATTTTCTTATGACATTTTTACGCGAAACTCTACTGTGAAACGAAGGGTTTCATATTCAACTTTGTACCAAACGATGTTTTATTAAATTTAGAAATGATAAAACTATTTTTATAGGGATTTTCGCAGCATAATTTAAAAAGTTTTTACAAGGTAGGTATCTATTGTTCTAAAGTTCAATTCAAATTTAATAAATCAAATAATTACATGCCTATCTATCGCACATACTACAAATAATCTCACTCTCCATCACCTTCAACACATCTTCATACTTTTTCCAGTACAATTCTGTTTAGTACAAAATCTCCTAAGCAAGATTTGCAAGTTTAAAGGGAAGTAGAAATTAGCTTATCTTCAACTTCAAATCTCTAATTGAGTACCTAATAAAATAATCTTTAAAATATAAATACCTCCTTTTAATATACCCAAAATGGCTACCCAAGTACTGATTGCCATTATGTTACATAAAAAATATCATTAGCCTTAACTATAAAGCAAGTATTTTATTTAAGTGCCCATTCAAGGTAAGTGGCCAATGGAAATTTTTCTCAAGTAATTTAGAAGCAATCATTTTAAAACTTCACTTTTACTCTCCATTAGCTATTGATACTTAGCTAATAACTTAGGAATATATTTGTAGTTATGTAGTCTAAACTTAGTGCTTTACCGAATTGACAACATTAAAAAACAAACAAGATAAGATAATTACGAAACCATTTGGAGCTTCAGTCATCTAGAACACTTTATATTTTTTTCAGAATTTATTACTTGCTAAATTATGAAATATTAAAAAATGCTATAAACACACAATCACCTTTATCACGTTAGTACATTATACGTTCTCAATAACAACTTTCGTTTAAAACTGCAACTTCATAGGTAAGGACCAAAGACTAGTAAGGACCTAAATTACTATTACATATAATGATACTGCATCACATCAACTTAACGAGGTAGCTCGTAACGAACCGTTAAACATTAGTATGACATCACCTGACCAAAAGTTACCTTTCTGCGTGCGCCGGCCGCCAGACATTACAGTTCATGGCAACAATGACGGTTGAACATAGTAAGTTTACTTTTTTGATCAGGTTTACTTATACATTGTATCAGATTACATACTATGTTTGAACTTATAACACTCAAGTCAATAGAGTCGGTTATCAAAAACTATTAGAATAAATGACTGAATAAACCAGAATAAACTTTTATTTGGCACCAAAAATACAATACAAAAGCAACAGCAAAAAAATACTCGAAAAGTTTTTAGGCCAAATACCTAAGTCGAGGCGCAGCTTATGCCGAGGCACAGAGTCACGGTAATATTATACAGAGTGCTTCGGCGCTGGTATTCTGCGGATACCTTAATTGATAATATCACTACAAGTACCATAATACCTACACAATAGCGTAAGGCAATGCACAACCAGTAAAACTCTCTTTGAAAGTGAATAAGTAAATACACAAATAATTTATTTAATGAAATGCAGAAATATTACTAATTACCTACTATATAAAATATAAGTAAGTGCAATTTAAAAACTTTATATAACGATGCGTTATTCGGCTTTTTGAGCATCCAGTAAATATTTTCTATATTTAATTTGAAATGTACCAATACTAAAAACACTTTAGCAATCCTCTACAAATAAAAACTTACATACCTACATATAAGTACATATAATCACCCTCACAATCCCTAAAGAAGTCAGGGGTCGAGGAGAGCTTCTTCAGGTAACATTCGGTTACACACTTAGCCACATCTGGCAGTAAGATACGTATGTATGATAGTCAACTGAATCTATGAACAAATCACCTTTTCAAGCATTCTATGGAATGAAATAATTTTTTCGTTTACAAACGCGTAAATATTTTTTAGCATTCTATGGAATTTTAGACCGTACACAATGACATCCACTTCATCGGTTCATTTAAAAGAAATAAGTTGATTTACTGTACGCCCACTACAAGCGAATGAAATGGAGCCTCATTTGTATTCATGTACAGTCGCACACAATAATAGGTACAAATAAATGGTCGAGCTAAGCAGGTGGGAGTAACGGTCGGGGCGCCTGCGCATGCCTCAAAGACAAGAGGGAACGGACGTATACATTAGTTAGCTATACGAGTAAACATACCTCTGCCAGGTGACTCTCTCGAATAAGAGTGCTAATTGGCTACTCCCTGAGGCTAACACGAGCCAACTAGTAACCATTACTAAACGTATTGGTGGCGCTAGTTGGCGCTATTTTATAACTGTGGCGCTATTTGATAAGTTCAAAATTAGATCAATTTTGAAAAATCTAAGTCGGCACCACCCTCTTAAATGCGAGCTAAATTTATGAAATGACATAGCACAACTTTTCATTGTTCCGTTTAGTTTTAACATTAGTTAATGCCATGTTTGACATAAACCCGTTTTATAACATAATGGAAGAAAACGAGTTCAATAAATGTTAGACGTGTAGGCAGGTACTCTGTGATTGTCGCCGTTTTACATTTTGTCAAAATGTCAAAATCAAAAGGCTTGAATCTCAGAACTTGAATTGAATGTAACATAAACGTAACTTTGGCAGCGTGTGTGTTTCATCTGCGTTCGACATGCGTTCGCACCTTAGACAAAGAATCCTGGTTCGCAGCATACGAAAACATCGAAAAGTTACGTTTCGTCCGTGTTCCACTTGCACTTCATCTTGAAATGATTTACGGCGAATGGGGCCCTGGTTAAGACAAAAAATAATTGGGCGATTCGATCACCTTAAAAACACCTAAAGCACCATCAGCATACAAACAAAGAAAACGCTTTTATACTATACCCCTATTTCTTAGATCCTTAAGATATTTTAAGAATGGTTTTTATTAAAACATACATATTATAATCACGCTCGCAATCCCAAAAGGGACTGAGCAGATTTTTAGATGGCTTTAGGCAACATTTAGTTACACATAAAGCCACGCTGAGCAGTATGGGCCATACAGCGCCTCCAAGTGACAGGTTGCCAGCCTATCGCCTAGTGTTCTTAACATAGTAAAAAACCGTCTGTGCGTTTTTATTTTTCTAAATTCATAATTTTTTCAAAATAACTTTGAACGTATGTCAAATTTTGAAAAAAAAAAGGATAACGAACAGACATACATTTTTCTTTATAGGGGTAGGTTGTAGAACGTTTTTATCGTATGTATGGAGACGTGCTCGCTGTGTATTCCTGAGTTAATAATACTTCTATTCTAAGCATCGTAGTTCACTCACAAAACTTCAACAGAAAGCAGTGTTTAACATTCTTAATTCATCTAGGAATGTGACTTGCTTGTGTGCTTATAATAAAATACTGAAAGACAAGAATGTCGCACCTTTCTATAATTTATAGCGTCCTCATTTTTTGTTAACACCTACACCTCCATAAAGGATAGAGAAATATTTATTGACAAATAAACAGAATTGACCTCAGACCAATGGAATTGACCATTAGTTAAGACTTTGACTTGAGCTTTGACTATCACGTAAGTACTTATATTAATCTATGACTATTACATTCTGTAGCTGGCTCAGGTCGCTGGTTTATTTCACGTTTCAATTAGGTTTTTTGTAATATCGCAAACACAAGAAAGTTTACCTCATGACTCGTGTAATATTATAATCTCCGGCGAGCATTACACATTAGAAAACCAGTTTCTAATGACATTAGAGTTAATTTAATGCTACCTCATTATTGGTGATTATTGGCCTCTTCATTTTGAAGTGGCGAAAAACATAAACTTTTTTTTTTTTTGGGCTTGCGCGGTCTGTGCATTTGCCAGTGTCAAAGTTAGGGAAACAAAACAATGGATAAGGAATTTAGGAGAACGAATTGGTATAGGATCAGGAAAGTATTTTGGGAAGATACATTATTAAAGTAATATTACATATATATAAATGTAGACGTTATGTTAAAAAAAGGGAATAGAAAAGAATAATAACGACAAAACATAAACTTATTATCTATGGTATAGTGATTTTGACAGTTGTGTGTTGGCGTTGTTGGCGCGCAATTGGCGCGCTTTTAATGGTGTTCGGCACGAAGTTATAGGTAAAATATAAGCTCCTTGGTGTTCGGTTTATTGCATTTGGTTTATTACACAGCCTGTGACTTGTTTATAAAATGTTCGTGATTGATCTCTTTGGTGAGACTTTCTCCCGAGTTCTTCTTGTAAAAACACGTGTCCATACTCCATTGTTAATTCAATCTACCGTACAATTTTTGTGTAGAATAATTATTAAAACTATTTTTATTGAGATATTTTTGTTTTTTGCTGATTGGTACTTTTAATGAAAATATCCACATTCCTTATTTCTTTTCTAATCACTTTTAGTCCCAATAAAGGGATTAAAACGCTATTGTATTTTAATATTGTTAACGCAGAACAAACTAGCTCTAACATCTTTAGTCTTCCCACAAATACGAAGTGTTACGAAACGTCATGTTAAATTATTAATTACACGCGAGTTCATTCCAAAAATTAGCTTTTATTTACTGTTAATAATTAAAAAATTGTGTTAGTGCCTGCTTGGGGCGTATTGTGCAATAAAATTGATGTTGTTTTGATGAAAAAGCATCTCCATTGACGATCATAGTAATGATGTGAATGAATGATGATCAATCAATTAAGAGCAGTGTACATTATTGGCACACACCACACACGCACGCTATCCTTTTCTGCCATGGCTTAAATATTACACAGTATAAACGTTCATTTACAAATCGAAAACATCTTAAATAAAGGGTAGGTCAATGGGACGTCACGTCGAGGGTTAGAGACATCGATATAATTAGATATTTATTAACATAACCTGCCATAAAACATACATTACAGTACCAATTGCAATATCGATATAACTCAAATACTTTCATGATTCAGGTTTAATACACAAATAATACACCTTTTTGACAAATTTGACAACGCTATAGTAAAAATATGTCCCACCAATGAAATGTTTCATGTTTGTAAGGTAGTAGAAAGCTATTCATTTATTACTAACTAGCTTTTGCCCGCGACTTCGTCCGCGTGGAATAATTACTTTAGGCAGCATTTTTTTGTGTAGGTACTTATTATGCAAAAAACACACATACAAACTGCAGTGCACTACAGTAAATGGCATTTTTACAATCTACCATTTTATGTTTCTCCATCCTTTGCTACTTACTCGCAACCTTTCATCCCCACATGGGTCAATATTTCAAAAACGCTAGAACAATATTTGCGTTTTAGGGTTTTATCTTCGGTAATGAGGAATCGCATAAAAAATTTCATCTCATATTTCAACCCCTTCATTCCCTTTTTCACAAAAAAGGTAAGTAGCTTTTATTCCATTTCGAGGTTTCGTCTATTTTTGTACCATATTTCAATAAATTCGGTTCAGGTGTTAGGCGTGAAAGCGATTAAGCTAAAAAGTCACGTCCACCATCTTGGATCTCAAAATGGATGCTGTATTCTGAATCCTGACTCCGAATACAGCATCCATTTTGACACCTCCGAAAACTACAAAACTGATATCCATATCAAGTTTAAAATTCGCGTCCGCTATCTTGGATATCAAAATGGAACCCTGTAAACCACGAAAATGATATCCATATTAATAATAAGTTAAGTAGCGTCCACCATCTTGGATCTAGAAATTGATGACGTATTTGGAATCGCGACCCCCGAAAACTACGAAATTGATACCCAAATCGCTTTTATGTTAAAAAGTCCCATCTGCCATCTTGGACCTCGACGTAGATGATAAAAAATCCCATCTGCAATCTTGGATCTCGACGTAAATGATGTATTTGGAATCAGGACCCCCGAAAATCTCGAAAATGATACCCATTATTCTTATTAAGTTAAAAAGTCACGTTCGCCATCTTGGATCTCAAAATCGATGTTTTATTCGGAGTTAGAACCCCCAAAAATCTCGAAAATGATACCCATATCGATTTTACATTAAATAGTCGCAACCGCCATCTTGGATCTCGAAATAGATGTCGTATTCGGAATCGGGGCCCCCGAAAACCACGAAAATGACACCCATATTGACATTTTGTCAAAAAGTCGCGTCTGCCATCTTGGATCTCGAAATAGATGTTTTATTCGTAATCCGGACCCCCCAAAACCACGAAAACGATACCCATATTGACATTATGTTAAAAATTCGCGTCCGCCATCTTGGATCTCAAAATCGATGTTTTATTCGGAGTCAGAACCCCCAAAAATCTCGAAAATGATACCCATATCGATTTTACATTAAATAGTCTCAACCGCCATCTTGGATCTCGAAATAGATGTCGTATTCGGAATCGGGACCCCCGAAAACCACGAAAATGAAACCCATATTGACATTTTGTCAAAAAGTCGCGTCCGCCATCTTGGATCTCGAAATAGATGTTTTATTCGTAATCAGAACCCCCAAAAACCACGAAAACGATACCCATATTGACATATGTTAAAAATTCGCGTCCGCCATCTTGGATCTCAAAATGGATGGTGTATTAGGAATCGGGACCTCCAAAAACCACGAAAATGATACCCGTATTGACATCTTGTCATAAAGTCGCGTCCGCCATCTTGGATCTCGAAATAGATGTTTTATTCGTTATCAGGACCCCCAAAAACCACAAAAACGATACCCATATTGACATATGTTAAAAATTCGCGTCCGCCATCTTGGATCTCAAAATGGATGGTGTATTAGGAATCGGGACCTCCGAAAACCACGAAAATGATACCCGTATTGACATCTTGTCAAAAAGTCACGTCCGCCATATTGGATCCCGTAATAGATGCTTTATTCGTAATCCGGACCCCCAAAAACCACGAAAACGATACCCATATTGACATTTTGTCAAAAAGTCGCGTCCGCCATCTTGGATCTAATCGGTACCTCCGAAAACCACAAAAGTGATACCCATATCGATATTATATTAAAAAGTCACAACCGTCATCTTGGATTGGATCTTTACTTTTTATCATGTGTGAAGTGTCTAAATTCAAAGTTTTATGGTTTTATCTCTAACCATGACGAACTTCCATACAAATTTTCATCCCCAATTTCATCCCCACACGGGTCTAAATTTAAAAAATCCTAGAACTAATATTCCTTTTTTTCTTATTAAGACCCTAATTTCAAAGTATCATGGTTTTATCTTTAACAATGACGAAGTCCCATACAAACTTTCATCCGCTATTTCACCCCCATACAGGTCAAAATTTAAAAAATCTTAGAACAAATATTTCTTTTTGTCTTATTAAGTGCCTAAATTCAAAGTTTCATGGTTTTATCTTTAACCATGACGAAGTCCCATACAAACTTTCATCCAATATTTCACCCCCATACAGGTCAAAATTTAAAAAATCTTAGAACAAATATTTCTTTTTGTCTTATTAAGTGCCTAAATTCAAAGTTTCATGGTTCTATCTTCAAAAATGACGATCTTCCATACAAACTTTCATCCCCTTTTTCAACCCATACAACCTTCTTCTCGCGATAAAAAGTAACCTATGTCCTTCCCCGAGATTTAATCTATAGTTGTACCAATTTTCATCAAAATCGGTTCAGTGGTTTAGACGTGAAAGCTTAACAGACAGACAGACAGACAGACAGAGTTACTTTCGCATTTATAATATTATAGTAAGGATTAGTAAGGATGGCGATTATGGCTAGTTTGTGACCCCCCAATATACTAAGAAAAAACCGTTTTAAGAAAAAGTAAGACATTGTCAACCACCTCCCTTCCTCCTCCCCTTCCCCCCTCCCCCCTAAGTTATCTTACATAATAAATGAATGGCCGCTACTAAGCACATAGATGTCTTCATTTATTTCAAAACTTTTTTCAAGTTAAAAACAACAATATACAAAGTACCTATAATTTAAATTTAAACCCTAAACTCTACACTTTGCACTTATTTTATCACTAATTAATTATTCTTCTCTAGTCCTTCTGTTTATAAAACTGTAGTAGCTCAAGTAAACACCAAGTCTATTATCAACGTAACTTGTTGAAAGCTCCAAATATAGTCCACGCGCCGCGTGTATTTCTGTTCCCACCAAACCAAAATCGAACTGGAGTCAATCACCTCCACTTACTGCAAACACTCGGGTTTATAACGCAGGACACAGCCCATGCCACATGGCTGACTTGGGAGTCATTACTACAGGAGTGTTTCGCGCGCTTTTATGGCGTCCATTGGCGTCAGACAAATTTTTGTTTCAAAAATTTCTGGCTGGATTTTTTACAGAGAAATCATTGTTATTTTTAGTGCTATTGGTTAATTATGATTGGATTATTTAAAATTGCAACTTGGAAAACCATGTGTTTTTTTTTTTTTGTTAAATCCTGTTCATCGTAATAATATCTATCTTGGAAAAATCATCTTTAGCATCTAACTACCACTCATTATGTATTTTACTATGTATAAAAAGTAAAAACTATTGTTCTCTAGTATTTGGATAGACAATTATCAGGAATCATTTTAAGTATTATGATGTGTAAAACGTTGAGATTCTTACAAGTGGTATTCACCACCTCATACTAGTATCAATACATATCAAATTCATAAAGAAAGAAAGGTTATTTATGATGTAACGTCAAATTCGAAAGAACACGACTTATGAAGACAAAAATGCGGCGCCAAATAATAGGGCCAGCAAAACAATAACAGCCATATTGGAATGGCGACGACGCTAAGTGACCGAGGCACGCGAGCTTCCGAAACAGCTTTGCATTGGAAAAAATAAACAAGTTTGCTTGTACACACTACCTATTTTTTCACCTTTATTAATGATTTTCTTAAACTATCTTGTTTTTAACTGCTGGAACATAATAATGCTGGTAGGATAGTGGTAGATAGGTAGCCAGGTGGACTTGACACAAGTCCTACCATCAACCAAATATTAAACAAAGACGGAATATTTGTAAAAATATCTCATCGGCAGTGAAGCACGGAACTATCGACGGTCAAAATTTTACAGTAAAAGGAGATGTTCCATATTGGTACTTGAAAACCCCCACGATAAATTATATATTATATTAAACAAAAGCTTATGCTCTGAGAATCTTGAATATACCTTCTTTTAATTTTAATCCCCCGCATTTTCGAGTAATTTTACAAAGTGTATTCAAGAAATCTAACCTTTAAATCGAATGTTCTCTGATTAAATAATGGTTAAAAATATTAACATCCCTATTGTTATATAGTCAGAAACAAAGGCAAAAACTAACTTATGAAATAAATTGCCAAATAATTGATTAATTTATTACAGTAACATTGCTGACGATTAATTTAACAGACATTCATAAAGAGAGAAAATGGCAGAATAGTTTATCGATTCCCATCACTTCTGCTTGCATTGCACTTTAGAGATGTAATTTCCTCGACATTTTTAGGTATTCGAAAGGTTTAACGTTTTAGGAAACGATAAACTGGAGTAAATTCGCCATGCTCTCAAGAGTCACAAGTTCGTTTCCCGTCTCAATACAATGTCGACAGGACTTTTTTTCTAGATTTTTTATTTCAAATTTTATACTTATAGACTTTGTATATTAATAGGCAATTAAAAAATTATCTATACTTAGAGAGATCAGGCAAAAATATAGGAAAATAAGGTGGTTCTCCTCGATTGGAGCGGATGATGTCATGCGCTTGTCGCATCATGCATACACACATCCTTATTCAGATAACATGCGTTGGCATTGACATTATTCCTATATCCTAGCCTAAATATAGAACTTGAGCATGCAATAACATTATCTTTTGAATTTAGACTTATCGTATTGTAACTAAAGTCAGTAGAATAAATTATATGACATCACACACTTCTCGGTATAGTAATATTGCTGACGATTAATTAATTAGGTATGTACATAAAATATTGCAGTATAAACTCTTCCTAGTGTGCGATCTGGAGTCTAAACTAGGTCAATTCCTAAGGTCAATCCTGTATTTCAGGGTATTTCGTCGGTTGACACCTCGAGATGTTGACACACCGCTGTGTCAATCGTACAAACATACACACAACTTTTTTAACTTCGCCGTTTGACACCAATGGTTCTTTCTTCATTGCTGTCAAACGGCGAATAACTTTTTTAGACTTCATCGATTGACACCAACAAACACAAGAGTTCAACTGAAATGGTCATGCCATCTTATGCGACCCTCGTACGTACCTAGAGCAAGATCGATCGACGAAGACACTAATTTTTTATTGGCCATTTAAAAATTAGTCTTTGAATTCTGATTTTATTTGGCATGTTTTAAAATATCTACATGTTTGAATTTTATACCAAGCTGACCCCGCAAACGTTGTTTTGCCTTATAAATTAAAAAAAAAATTAAAGGTGGACAACCCTTATCACTAAGGGGTACAAAAAATAGATGTTAGCCGATTCTCAGACCTACTCAATATGCTCACAAAATTTCATGAGAATCGGTCAAGGCGTTTCGGAAAAGTACGGGAACGAACATTGTGACACGAGAATTTTATATATAAGATTAAAGAAGACAAGATAAAAATCCATGACAGGGTTGTTTTATCATAACAGGATTAGGGGGATAAATTTCAAACAAGAACAATGCATAATGGGTCCTGCAATTGACACCGCGGTGTCAACAACTCGTGATGTCAACAGTCGAAATACCCGTATTTCAGGCCGCCAAGTCCTTACCCGCGGGTCTAGTAGTATGTTTATATCAATCGATAAGTATGTTACAATAACACTATTTTTCTTTGTTCCATTTAAACTTAGGGTGAATGCACACCTGAAGGAACATACGTTGGGCATGACATTGTTAGTATCCCGGCCGACTAACTAATAAATGTGTAAGGTTGGGTGTTCTATTGTTTAATGGTGTTTAATATAGTCTACTCTAGCGCTGCTTATACGCAGCGGACCGTTCGGCGTCGGTCAGATATGGGAGGACCCTTAATGAAAGAACGAAAACAAATGTACCGTCATTCAATAAGTCGCCATTGAAGATAATGTACCAAAAACACAACAGATAACATTATTCTTTATAAACAGACAGTCGTAATTACTGGCTTAGATTACTAGTTTTCAATCGTAAACGCTAAGTAAGTGCGTCGTTTGCACTCAGATGGGGGATCAAATTGTTAATGTTGCTATCATTATACTCCGGTCTACAAACTTTTGAGTGTAAATATTAATATGACGGCATGACTGAGCAAACACATTGTTGACTCATATGGCTCCCTAGACATGAGGTTGAACAAGTTTACGCAAAGCAAACACTATTTTACGCCAGTTGTGTGTGACGCTTAACGTATCTCAGACGAAAATCTTTTATTCGAAATACTTCGATTCGAATTAATGTGTTACCTATGTTATTCATATGTTTGTCCTTATTTGTCATATAAACTTCACTTTTTTTTCAATCTTTAATATAATCTAAAATAAAAATTAGTCCAAAAAAACTAAATTTAGTAGATAAATGTTCTAATTGAGCATCTACTCAATTAGAACATTTATCTACTAAATGTTTGTGTTTTATTTCTTTATGCAACGAATTGTTCTATTTATTATTTTTTTTATTATAATATGTCAATCAACACACAAAAATTTAATTGATTAAAATGGATGGAATGAAAGAACAGAACAGAAAATTACATACTTGTTATTTGTATCTTACAACCTCCTTAGACATATTTCCGATCTCATTGCAGGAAATAATATGGCCGCAGTAAGATAATTGGCGCGTAAATAACAGAAGTTCAGATCAGTCATCTACCCATTAATTAAACAATGATAAATATAAATAAAACACTACGTAAACATTAAAGAATAAACTACCGATTTTCTTCCACGTACGTAAGTATTAATGTAATTAATTATTACTCACATATTAAGTTGACTGAAGATTATGACTAAGTAAGATTACTTATGTTCGTCCTTGACAACCATATTGTACTCCTATTGTTAATTTGTTACTGTGTTCCCTGAGTGCACCAATAAGTTTACTGGAAATTAGTTGGAAGTGCTCGCCCGGATAGCAAAAGGCTGGGCGTTCGAGTCCCGTTTTAGCAATAGATTACAGGATTTTCTCTCGTTTTTTTTCTATTCATCTAGTAATTTTAAAATCATACCAAATAAAATTACGAAGAAATTTAACTTTAAAAAGCTTATTAAATGGTTATCTTACTGATAGAGTTTTTAATAATTCTTAAAGGGAGCCAGGAACTTAGAGGCTAGGACATAATATTTATTTAAATATTCTTAATTCAACAGTTTATTTTTATTTCACTCGGAAGTAATTTTATGTCGCAATGGAACGCAATAGATACGTCCCGCATTTGTGTAATGTCGTGATATTTCCAACTTGAATGTCAGGAAAGTTGACATTCCAACAAAATATCATCATTCGTTCACCACCGGCGAAATCGATTGTGAAATTTATGTATGACTTTTTTATTACTGTTTAACCAAAATTTTTACTTTCCATTCTACGGAATGTATCAAATTCTATTTATCAATGTAACTGAATAATGATAAACTCCAGTTTTGCTATGAAATTGCATTAATTGTATCTATTAGTAGCGACGACATAGAAAGCAAGAATTGGAAGAGGGTTACTCAGGTTACATTACGGAAAATATAAATTCAAGGATATGCAGCGCAACTACGTAGAGATGAAGTACCTACGGGAAAAGCTTAGGCGAATACTTATCGATCAATACCCGTAGTGTAAGTTTTTTCGTATAAAAAACGTAACTATTGTAGTTGCGTTAAGAGCTCAATTTGTATGGGAAACATGATTTGCGCTTCTTTCCGCTAGGGGCGCTATTCACGACTTCTATAAAAATTGGGCTCTTAACGCACCTATAATAGTTACGTTTTTTCTGGGTAGAATAACATAAGGATAAGAATAGGTAGCCAGAGTTCCACGGAGTTTAGGAAGGGGACTATAGGGTTGCAAGCGTCTATAGGCAGGCTGGCATGGTACGGTTAGCATCAGAAGTAGATGAACACTGTAGCACGTTTTGCAAAGCAAAGCTAGTTTTGACGATTTAAAAGTACGTACTTAGCAAAGTCCATTTATATAAAGATCTTTTGAAAAGATCTTTATATAAATGGACTTTGCTAAGTAATGGAAAAGATTCTTTTCCATTCAAAGTGTTTTTCTGAGGCCGACCTTACATAGCTAATAACCATTTCTAAACCACAAAAACAACAGCAACATGCAAATTACCAGTCAAATCACCAAATGACTGTATTTTTCTTATTTCCGATAAACAAAACAAAATGAATTTCAAAGGCGTAAGTCATTAAATTAGTAATTACTAAACAAACAGACTACTTTACATTCTCACAGCTATTATTAGCACTGATCATCTTATTATTTCACCGTGTTATTATTGACAACGGATCGACGTTTTGTCAACATTCATTTAGTGTTGTGAAGTTGCTAGCTGCTTGCAGATGCATTTCGTCCTACATTAAATTAGTAGTGCTTGTGAATAGATTACTGCAGAAAGGGTAAAATGTGATTGAGTGATTACTGCAGAAAGCAGCAGAATAGTACTGAGTGTTTTTGGCGTAAAGGAGTTTTTCTATAGTATGTCTTAGTATGGGTTTTATTATCTTTGAGGCCGCACTTTATAGGATGGAGAAACTAAGGTAGGCAATTCAAAATTATATTGTATTTATTGTTATTTTCTACTCGACCAGAGTCAATCAAGCATTTGTGGTCAATTATTTATATTTTATGGAGTAATATTTGCGTTTACAAACGCGTATATAATATTTCCCGGATTGCGGAAGATGCTGGGTTCGATTCCCGCCTGAGGCCGGTCGATTTTAGCGCAAATTATGTTTCCCATACAAATTGAGCTCTTAACGCTACTACAATCGTTTCATTTTGTGTACTAAAAAATTTACACTACGGGTACATCAATCGATATGTAATTTACGGGGTGATTATCACTTTCATTTGTCACAAAAATTTTGCGAATAAGGCCTACGGGACCGAGTACTACAAAGTCGCAGGATTTGCCGTCCCGTAACTGCCACCCCAACCGCTGCGCCGCAAATAAAACGAAACGATTTCAAAAGTACCTATACAGAAATCTATTGTTTTAAACCTAACCAAGTTAAGGTTCCAAGGCCACGAGGACTTGACTCATTTTTGTGTGAATCCCACACGCTACTTATCGCATCCGTATTTAATAATATGAATGAATAACATTATCCCGCTACAATAAACGCCTAATATTTGCCAATTTAGTGTTATTTTGCAAACACAGTTAAGTGTACAACAATTCTGCTAATTTGTAATTTGTGTTGTGTTAAAACAATTGGCAGTGGTGATACAAAATATTGATCGAGCAGTTTTCACAAAACATAATGTATGTTATCTAATCTGATATTTTTATGTACCTACTTATCATTTTTATAATGAAGTCTGGTATTTCTTTGTTGCTAAATTATCTTAAATAAAAACCATGGGGTTCGTTACTCACTGTTATATATTTTAGCTTTAACAGAAAGTATTTTTTGCAAAATGTATTCCAATTAAGACCACAATTTTTGACCGATTTACTTGATACTTGTAGGTTGCTAGGTTGCTTGATCCGACTTGGTTTATTATTTTTAGATTAGATTAGTGTTTCCGTTTTTAGTACGCAGCTAGCAACTGGGAAACAAATTTCAAAATAATAAGTAGAAATTGGTGTACAGTTGCTTTTTAAGTATCTACACATTAATATAAATTGCTTTCTTTTATGCAAGAAGGCAAGAGAAACCAATATTGGATCGTTTTCTTAATTTTTCCAGCTTAATACCAATTTCACACTTAATCTACAGTATTTTTCTTAATTGTCTGCATAAAGTTAGGCAGTAGTTACAGAGCTACTAACACACCGCAATTTTGTTTATAGAAATTACAACTGTTCCAGTATTTTTTTAGTTACAAAATTGCTACAATATGAAGGTAATTTATTGTTTACACCTACGTGATATATTTTCGTAGATTAAACGATTTAGCATCGTTTTGAGTTGTAAGTAGGTGCATATTAGTAACCATGCACGAGTGACGCATTTACGTGCGTCACCTGTGCGACAGTATGACCGCTGACATCATGGGAATCAATACTTACCTCAATTGAAGCAATAAAAAATAAGTAGATGGAAATTTTAAATTTACATATTATAACGCAATTACTTCATTCATTTATTTTGAAAAAATATTTTTTTCGAAGAGAGGTTTAATTATTCACTTGCATTGCATTTTTAATACATATTTTAAACAAATAACAAATGCAGAAAAAACGTTAAGTCTTAGTTTTCCTAACACTTGAACGCAAACTTTATTAAATGAAAATGAATGATCAATGAATGAATGAAATGAAAAAGCTCTTTATTTAGATGGACTTTGCTAAGTACTTTTAAATCGTTAAAAGACATAGGTACCTATTAGTATTTTGTGACATCCGCCCTTAAAAACTTACACAAAATTTTCGGCTATAGTTTATACCTTCTACCCGCCTAGCATGACCACCGAAACACGATATATGATATGATATGATATAGCCATTTATCGCGTTGAACTGTCAAAAATTAATGGATATAACCGCAATCTTGAAAATTTATCGAAACTGCGGACATGTATAAGCCATATACATTATACATGTTCGCAGTTTCGATAAAATTTCAAGTTGACGGTTATATCCAATAATTTTTGACAGTTCAACGCGATAAATGGCTGTATCATATCGTGTTTCGGTGGTCATGCTAGGCAGGCTAGTCCTATCATATGTAATTAATGTTTGCCAAATAAATTATTTCTTTCTTATTACCTACCCACTCAAGAATCGCGTGGTGTCGCTGCTAACTTCAACATTTTTAGAAAATTTAAATAAAATATTTACGCATACCTACCTAAATTCTTGTGGAGATTAAAAAACAATGTACGAAGAACTCTACCACCTTAAAAGTATGTTTATATTTTAGTTGTGTAATAATTGCTCAAGGTTAATAGGAAGTACCTACCAAGTTGATAATTGATATAAATAGGTACCGGAAGGATATTAGTAATTATTTTCCCTTGTATAGTGTTATCATTAATATGTTGACAATCATTAAATTTAAAAAATTAAACAAACATAAAAGAACTAAATAGTTGTCTTTAGTTTGAACCAATAGAATTATGTCATTAATATATCTAAACACAAACATAGGTTAGAAATATACATATCACACACTAACGCAACTTTTTTAAATTGTAACATTCGCATTGACATACCTGTTAGCTCAAATCACACACACTTCACAAATTAACAAAATATGACTTATTGTAGATTTTGAGACGTAAGCAAATTGTCAACGTTTTGATTGTCAAGATTGTTTTATTATTAAAATTGGGATCTTCTTTTGTTAATTTCTTGATATGTGATATCTTTAGATCAGCATAAATTTAATTTATAAGTATAAACCAAGTCAAAGCCAACCAACCAAACCAAGGTAAAGCATGATTTTAAAGACTTCATTTAGTCCGAGGAAGGGACACCGGGCACAGGTTATTTGTAGTTCGGTCGAAGGTTACCTCAACTTTTGTCAACCAGCGTTGCATAATTTACATTAGAATCATACAAATGTACCTACCTTTCACCTGCTGTATACTAGGTACATACAAATAAATTATTATTGTCTGCTTTATTACATTTGAAATACATACAAAATTACATGTCTAAAAATTTAAGTTTTACAACGTATAACACTAAAGAATATATCATCATCTTAACAGCCTTTATAATTCGACCCACTGCTGGGACACTAGGCCTCTCCTTGACATCGAAGGAGGTTTATGCAGTAGTCCACCACGCTTGCCCAATGCGGATTGGTGGACGGAGTATGAGGTAACCAATACCCCTTTGCTGATCCATTAGTCGCCTTCTACGACACCCATAGGAGGATATGGGGTCAGCCGGCATCACAGGGCTATAACATTTAAAAATACAAAAATGCAGTTCGGCATCGGTAGAAAGATCGGCGTCCCGGCTACCGGTGGTTAAGGATCCAGAGACAGGAACCTGACTAAACGGGCCGTGTCTAGAAGTATTATTTTTAATAACATAGGTACCTAACCAGTATGTTTTGCCGTAGGCTTCTCCGGCCGGTGTCAGTGGCGGGCGTGATGGAGCACGCGCTGCAGCACCGCGACCGCGTCGGCGTCAGCGACTTCGTGCTGCTCGAGGACTACCGCTCCGAAGACGCCTTCATCGACAACCTCAGGAAGAGGTTCAAGGAGAACATCATATATGTAAGATTCTTTGTAATTGTTTTAAAGTTATTGAAGTGAATTGTTTGTATTGACGATATTGAAAAAAAAAAACTTTCCATTTTCTGCCACTTTGGACCGTCACGGCGCCATATGTGTTTACCAAAATTGAAGAGTGACTTATAAAGAAATTACCAATTGACGCCGTCGTGGTGGAGTGGTCAGTGTAGCTGCCTACACATCAAGCGATCCGGGTTCGAGTCCTGGTAGCGACAAATATTTGTGTAACGAACAGGAATATTTGTCATCTATTTAAGTTTATTTATAAAAATATCTAAAAAAAATATGTATATAAAAAAATGTCCGGTATCTAGCATCCGTAACACAAGTTCTTAATGATACTTACTTCGAGCTTGATAATTGGTGTGAGCGTGAAATATAAATTTTGAAATCTTGAATCTTGACCAATGCCCTGCTGCCAGCAAAACATTATCAAGATTTATCGTAGACTTAGTAACTTATTTTGTCCTCCTTATCGAAATGACGAATCCATTCAGCCGTTTCATAAGTTTAATCAAGTTATATCAATGTCGATAAATACTTGAAGATAAGTCTTACTGCCTAGGTACCTACTTGTCCTATTGTAATAGATTTAAATAATCTAAATAACAGACATCAAACGAATTTATTTTTCGAAATTACAGCGCCTAAGAATTAAATAATAATAAGACTTATATAGACTGTGATAGTACCTACATTGTTCACCGGGGGAAGAAAGTGACAGATTCTAATAATAACGAGGGAGCACAATACTCCCGATTTGGGAAATGAACTTTCTCGCCCAAGTGCTACATAGTGCTTTATACTACACACCTGAGTGGCACATTCGAAAACTTTGTAGGTTAATAGAATTATAAAGAGATTATTACAATTGTATGGAAATAATGCTAAAATTTAAGGTGCCGCAGTGTTGGAGCAAGTTATGACTAAATTAATTGAAGATTAAGTTACAATTTGTACAGCTACTTAAATTAAATGATACAGATTTGTTAGGAAGATTTTCATTAGTATTAGACGTTTGAGACCATACAGGAAAAAAAGGCGGTGGCCACGGCTTTGACGGTGGCGCACTCGTGCTAGGTTGTTCTAACACTTCTGGTTTTCGTGGTGGGACAGAGCCCATATAACCACTGCGCTTAGATATTAGAGCTAACTTTAGGACACAAAATAAGGAACTTCTAAATAAACGGAATCGGCAATCATCTTTACTAAAGTTTTTACATCCAGGGGTTCATAACTCTCACCGGATTATTTTGATGATCAAATATAATCCGGTGAGAGTTAATAATCCGATGAGAGTTATGAACGCCTGGACGTAAAAACTTTAGTAAAGATGATTGCCGGAACCGTTTATATAGGTGTTTTTTTTTGATAAACGACATAATTTTATTGCCTACTATTCGGATGAAGATGAAATGGGAAATTTTTGAATGAAGCATATTGTAACTTAATAAGTTTCAAAATGATGCGTCCAGAGGAGGCTGACGTCAGAATAGCTGGTCAAAAAATCTTGTTACTCTGAATGTATTAAATGAAGCAATTTTAATTTATGAAGAAATGTAGCAAATATAAGCAATTAGTAAGCAATTTTTAGATATACTCTCAAAGGCGTGCGTCGTAGGCGACCAGCCATTCTGACGCTAACGGTTTTTAAACCCTTCACACTTTTAGTAAAATAACATTAGATTAAATTTCGGAACATTAAAATATACAACACACGCTCGAGGTTAATTACCCATAAACCTACAAATTTAAAGCAATGTTGTCGACAAGTCAAGTATATGACAATACATTACTTCCTTATTCCACAGACCTACATCGGCAACGTGCTGATATCCGTGAACCCTTACAAGAACCTTCCGATCTACACAGAGGAAAAGATCCAGCAGTATTACAAGAAGGCCTTCTTCGAGGCGCCACCACATGTGTAAGTTATATTGAACTTTATTTAATAGAAAATAAAACGCAGATTCTAAGTAGGTATGTTACTTCCACCTTGGTCAAGATTTATCTTAGGTCATTCCTCGCTAAATTAACTGAGGTTCATGCAAATGTGACTTACAAAATAACTTAGAAGTCCGATAATGCATGAGTGTGCATTCATCGAAGTACCAATAATATTTTTTTGTAGTGTTGTTTTTACATACACATGTCTCTGTGACTCCGTGCACACATAGATATTGCTCGCAAAGTGATAGGTCCACTAGCTGAGAAGACCCGGGGTGTATGATCGAAAAAAGGCTGCGAGCTCGAATTTAGAACATTTTTCAAATAAATATTAAAAATATCTGCTTGCATATAACATTGTTATAATATCGTTATTATATTTAACATTATATTAGGTTGGGGAAAAAGTCTTTTCGCATTATAGTATGTATAAACTTGTAATAAAATCTCTTTGGCTATACTATTTGTATCTGGCTGGTTTTGGTATCATTGAAAGTTTAAATTTTAAAGAACATAATTCCAAATTCAAATTAGGAAAATGTGTGATTTTCATTTGTTTTTCGTACCGCCAAGATGAGTGAATCTAATGAAGAACTTCGATACATTTTAAAATTTTACTACAAAAAAGGTAAAAATGCAACGCAAGCCGCGAAAAAAATTTGCGATGTTTATGGACCTAGTGCAGTGTCTGTGAGAGTAGCACAAATTTGGTTTAAGCGTTTTCAATCCGGAAATTTTGATGTCAAAGATGCACGTCACTCTGGTCGCCCTATTACAGATAAAATGGATGCCATTTTTGAAAAAGTGGAGCAAGATCGGCATGTTAGTAGTTACGACGTAGCTGAAGAACTGGGAATTGACCACAAAACAGTTTTGGCGCATTTGATAAAAACTGGGTACACAAAAAAGCTCGACATTTGGGTACCTCACGAGCTCACTGAAAGAAACCTAATGAACCGTGTACTCATTTGTGATTCTTTATTACGACGTAATGAAACCGAACCATTTTTGAAGAAGCTGATAACTGGTGATGAAAAGTGGATCACGTACGACAAGAACGTGCGAAAAAGGTCGTGGTCAAAGGCCGGTCAGGCTTCACAGACTGTGGCGAAACCCGGGTTAACTCGCAACATGGTGATGCTGTGTGTGTGGTGGGATTGGAAGGGCATTATTCATTATGAGCTGTTACCACCAGGCAGGACCATCGATTCTGAACTCTACTGCGAACAACTGATGAGATTAAAGCAAGTAGTTGAGAGAAAGCGGCCGGAATTAATCAACAGAAGGGGTGTGGTTTTTCATCATGATAACGCTAGACCTCGCACATCTTTAGCCACTCAGCAAAAATTAAGAGAGTTTGGCTGGGAGGTGTTAATGCATCCGCCGTATAGTCCTGACCTTGCACCTTCAGATTTCCACCTGTTTCGGTCTCTTCAGAATTCTTTAGGCAGTGTCAGGTTAACATCACGAGAGGACTGCCAAAACCACTTGTCGCGGTATTTTGACCAGAAGTCCCAAAATCGCTATAGCAATGGGATCATGTCCCTACCTACAAGATGGCAAAAAGTTATCGAACAAAATGGTACCTTCATACTTTAGTTAAATGTAAATAAACTATATTAAAAAATGTTTTGAATTTTCTTAAAAAATGCGAAGAAACTTTTTCCCCAACCTATTATGTATTATTATATAGTAAGTATATTAAATGAGTTTAATTTAAAAAAAAAACATATTATTATAGGAGCTACCGGAGCCTATATAGGCTCCGGTAGCTCCTTACCACCGCAGGCCGTATGCTTGTCTGCTAACCACTATACTGAGAAGACTGAGCGAGATGTATGGAAGAGGAAAACATATTAAAGTGTACCGACAGGCAGGGGCGGCTTTACCTATAGTACGGGCGCCGGGTGTTAGGGGGCGCTGAGAGCCGCTCATGGCACATAGAGCCTCCATGTAACGCTCCGCACGGAGCGAGTGCCTAAACATTTATAAACGTAGTGGGTTTATGTACGTAGAGGGTTCTAAAGAATTAAATTATCTTATTTCTATTCTTAATTATTATATTATTCTAATTATCCTATTTAAGCAAGCACATACAGGGTATTTATTTATGTACCCACGAGCGGCTTTACCTTTGGTGCCAGCCATACAAATTGGCGCTACAGGATAATCATGATGGTATTGACAGATAATACATCCTACCAATATTATAAACGCGAAGGTTTGTATGGATGTGTGTTTGTTACTCTTTCACGCAAAAACTACTGAATGGATTTAGTGGAACTTTACAATAAAATAGCTCATACATCAGAATAACATATTTATACTGATCAGACGAAGTCGCGGGCAGAAGCTAGTACAAAAAAATAGATTATTTTTTTTAGTTAGTATCATTCTAAGTTCTTGAAAACCGACGCTAAGCCCAATATTGAAGTGGCAACTATTTTCGGTGAAGGTTTGCGATATATTATCCCAAAGTTATGAAAATACGGCTCACTTCTCTGTGAATTGAGCATTAAATTCCAGTGTTATGTATTACAATGATAAACAAGTTTATCAGCACTTTTGAAAACATTAATTATTTAGTAGAACTCGATAGATAGTATTTATAATAACAATATACTAAAAGATAGGTTAGTTTTGGGGAAATATCGAGTACCTAAATGTTGGGCCTGTTTTAAGTGCTACCACTGTCTCATCAAAATTTGTCGCTATAACGTTAGTTTTAACAGCATTGTTGTGTGTATCCTAATAAATGTCATATTATAATATCTTTGTACTTAACTGTCATGGTCATAATCATAAATGACGAGTTATCTGGATACTGGATAGACTTTTTTTTTCTTTTTTTTTTAACGGGGAGGTCAAGTGCATTTACGGGGTGGTGCCAACTGCAAGGGATATGTAGGACTCAAGGTAAAGGCGTTCCCTCCATACCCACTAAACATCCTCCCCGGCCTGACCTTCAGTGCGCTATTACGGGATGGCTCGGGATATGAGCACGTGAGCGTAACTACACCGAGACCGTCCCAACGCTGCCCGTCTAGGCACTTCTTGCACCAATTGGTGGCCAGCAGCCACTCCTCCACCGACGGCTGCTCGACCTGGCGCGTCCTCCTCGCGCGGACACCGGGAGCAGCCATCGGACCACACCCGAGGACTTCGGGTGCGATTGTGGCCCAAAAAAGGGCCGTCCGGAACTAGCCGTGGTGGTAACAAAAACAACTCGACGATGGCATGTGACTTTGAATGCCAAGGGGACACACTTGACATCAAAAGGCACACACCCGCCAGGAAAGTTTCCCCACCACGTTAAAAGGGTTCGCCACGAGGAGTCTTCCGGACGTGGACCCCGGATAATGGATAGACCTGGATGTACTAAAGCCTGTTTCGCTGTTTCCACTATCAGGAATTCAGGAGAGATGAAAGCCAAAGCTTTGGACAGAAAGAGAAATAAAATATTTTTAGCAAAAAAAAATAAGTAAACCGACAAGACGTACAAATTTAAACTAAACAGTAATAAATAAATAATATTTTTATTAAGTAGTTGAAAAGAGCGTCATAGAAACCCAAGGAAAGTCCACTGAGTATCACGGACTATAATTTATTTAAAATTTTCCACGCGAACGAAATCGCGCGCGAGTAGGTAGTAAAATAAATTATACTAAATAATAATTGTATGTTACGCTATCTGGGCTGTATGTTGCGATTTTAATAGATATTAATTTTTTACTTATTATTGTGATTCTAATTAGAGTTGTGTAATTTTCAGATTCGCTATAGCGGACAATGCTTACCGGTCGTTGGTGTACGAGCACAGAGAGCAATGTATTCTGATCTCTGGTATGTATAAAAAATATATAGGAATTTAATAAGTACTAAGAAATTAAATTCTCTTTAAATCTAAATTTGTAAAACAGAAGAAGTGTAAAACAGATTTTTTTTTTTATAAATCATTAACTAGAGATAGAAAAATGTATGAAGTTTAAGAGTTCCGAAGATTCCCAAAAATAAAATCAATTTAACTAAAGTTTATAAGAGCTACTAATAAAATCAATTCCAAATTTTTCTTTATAATGAAAGTAGATACTCTTAAGTACACAAGTGTAAAAGACATGAACAGTCAAACGAAAACCATTCTGCTCACCATCATAACATTTTTCTTCCTTCATACTATACCTGGGAAGCTGGGAAATTGATAGTTACGATTTTATTGAAGATCAAAGTCATAACTTTTTTTTTTCATTTTTTTTGAAAACATATTCTAAATAATATTATTTCTTAATTATTGTCCAAAGAAACATTATCATTATTTTTAGTATTTCATAACAAAAAAACAGCTTCAAAACGATGCACTCGATGTGCACGGACACAAACGAACAGCCTGTCGATTCTATAAAATTCAAACAAAAACTCGCATCTCACTTCGATATTCACTGTCACTTCGCTTAAGGTGCAAAATGACCTTGATTTTGCATTCTGTAAGCATCACTCAGGCACTTGCGAAGTGAAGTGAGTTGCGAAGCGCCATGATTGTACTAGTGACGAGCTTACACGACAAATTGTTAGTCGAGTTTTTTAGATTCATGTTTTATATCGCAAATATTGAAATTTTGCCACAAAAATTTAAGTTATCATATGTTTCTTGAACTAAAATATCATAATCTAAGCAACTTAATGCAGATTTTACGTAAAAAACAGAAATGGCTAATGGATAGTTTAAACGTAATCTGTGCTCCTCTAACAAAATTTACAAAACAAAATGTCAAACCTACTTGTTGTTTGTTTACGTTTTCTTTTGGTTACAATTAGTACCGAAAATTGTGAAATTATCATGAAGTAAGTATATTATTTGTGTATGTGAAAGATATAAACGATATTTTAAAGTCACGAAGTAATAATATAATCCTTATAAATGTTTCAGTTCAAATGAGACTCGTTCCTCTCAGCCATCGTCAGCCCAAGTTGAGACTTTGGTGGAATTTATGAAAAGAAACCCTGGCTTGGTGAAGGATTTCTTAAGAACATCAGCTAGAATGCCAGAGAACGAGGTCGACGGCAATGGAAGGAACTAGCAGTGCGCCTAAATAGTTTAGGTGGCATTATAAAAAATCACAAGAAATGGACCAAGGTTAGTATCGCTTAAGTTATAAACATGTTACCCTGTAAGAACCACTTCACATTTTTAAAGCAAACCACTTAAAATGTGCAACGAATGTTGGTCTCTAATGTGTGCTTGTTGGATTCATTAAATCATTATTATTAATTTTACACAATGCGTGACTTTATACCATTAGAAAATGCAGATTTTTAACGTATCTTTATTTCATTTGATTATTTATTAGTATTGGAAGTGCCATAAAAAAAAGTACCATTAAAATACAAAATACGTATAAAAACTTTTTTTTTTTTGATAAATGAATATGATGTTATGATCACGGCTCCGGAGTTACTTACATAGGTACATTAATTTTCATACCTATGTTCTTTTTTCAGCATCACGTCACACAGCTCCTCGTCTTTCTAATGCTCCTCCACCGCCTCAACGGCGAACGCAATTCTCTATATTTACTGAGAGATTCCTGAGGATTTCAAGACAGCAGGTGATAGATACAAAGATCTTTCGCACAAATCCTGCAGACATAATGTGGAGCGCAATGCGGAAAGAGACAGGATCCTGGCCGTAGCTGTGACTGCAGTGGGATAAGGAATGGAAGCTTTGGCAGTGGCTATATATTAAAAGAAATTAGAGATTAATAATATAGTTTTATTTGTTTAATTTCTTTACTATTTCTGCTGCTATGCTATACTATTCTTAGTATTCTTTTGAAGAGCCAAAAAGGAAAGGAGATTCCTAAAGTGACAATAATTATATAAGTACTAGGTACTAATTAGTATTATAAATACGAAATACAACATGGGTTTTTGTTATTCAAATATACCAAAACAAAGATTTGGCTGCATAGAGGTGTGACATTTCTGAAATTATGCAGACAAGTTGCAAATACCTTTAGGGGCTTACCTTTAATTTGTTTTGGTATATTTTAAAAAGCAATTTTACGAAAGACGAAATATTCATTTAATATTTTTTTACTAGAGCTCCGCCCGCGTATTCATCCGCGTGGAATTATTTTTAAATCAAATATAGCCTATGTCACTCAGGAATAATGTAGCATTTTAATGAAGAAAGAACTTTTAAAATCGCTACACCCAGTAGAGAATTATGACGTAACAAACATAAAAAAAAATACAGTCGAATTGAGAACCTCGTTTGAGTTTATGAGTTACAAACATACAAATCTTTCCTCGGTATAATATTGTGATAGATAGGGTAGAAAGACATTCTGCCCTAACAAACTGGGTTAAAAAAACATTGGATTAAAAAAGGTTGAAACATTTTACGGTTTATCGTCCATAGCATCGAGATTAGTTAAGCAAGTGATACCGTAAATATAAAAAAAATACCGTAGGTACATCTGTCTACTAATGGGCATTGTTATTTGAGATCTAAGTATTGTATTTTATGCGTAAACACAAATTTTAAAAGAAGGTAATTTGCTTCAACCGTCCCCATGCCAGGGTGGGTTGAAAAAGGGTCTGGGGTCAATTAAAACACATGCAAATAATACAAAATATAATAAATAAACTTGTTTTGTTAAACATCTAATATACTAATTTTAAAACTCTTAATGACATAGTTTAATATCACCAAATGTTTTATTAATATTAAAGTCTTTTACCAAACTTATAATCAAACAAGTACCTACATTATTCATAATCAGCCTTCAAAGGTATAAATTATTATTAGGTATAATCACAGATAATTATATTTATTATTTATTATTGTTTATTTAACATTTCATGTACACACAAAGACAATTACAAAAGAAGACATTACATAACACAGAAAATTGTACAAAGGTACTGCTTATTTCTAAAAGAAATCTCTTCCAGCAGCCCCATATATGGGAGAGAGATTTTGATAGGTAGACGTGTGTGTATATATACTGGTTGTAAATAATCTATATTAGTTGTGTAATATATCTACCTACCTTAGTATATAAAAAAAAAGTTGATTTAAAATAGAACTAGGTACATATTAATGTGACAAAATAATAAAATTTAACTTAGGGCTGATTCTTCAATGGCGAGATAAAAGTTAACAGACAGATAAATTACTATCCGAACTGAAGCAAATGTCGTCAATACAAGACACGAAATGACAACTGAAAATGTAATTTTAATTTGTCCATGTAGTACAGTATCAGAGGAGCAAAAAACATCCAAGGCTTGAAAAATCAGCCCTTTAGTCTTTAATGAAATTAAATGTCATATAAGTAATAACTAGTCGTGCCATAAATTCTGTCCCTCATAACATGTCTAATGTTAGAAAATTAAGTGAAACTTGAAAAGCATGTATAATGTAGTGAAACGTATAAAGTTTGACTATGTATCACAAATGTTAAAATTATTTTTAAAGAAAAAAAAACCGCCTTCAAAAGTAAAAACGGAGAAATAAAAATTTTGTTTATAAAATCTAAATGTTTATTTGAGGTTGGTCACAAATACAAGTGACAACGTTCATTCCAAATATTGAGGTTGGTACCGACCTCAAAAAACATTTAGATTGTTATAATAAAAATTTTTATTTCTTCGTTTTTAATTTTTAAGGTTTGTTCAATTATTTTTTTCTTTTTGTGTTTTAAGGATATGAAGTATTAAGTAGAGTTGGATAGTTATAAAAATCGGTTCTCAACTCAATGTTATCATTAATTAAAGTTAAGGCAGGCTTATCGCCGTTATTTTTCAGAAAAACAAAAAACCTCAAGGTCTAACGCTATAAAATTTTGAGGAAACTATTTCTAGACTTTGATCATTAAGACAAAAAAAGAATCATTGAAATTGGTTAACAACTTTCGAATATATCGACGCATAAAGTTTTCCACGATTCTATAAAAACTACTAAACCAATTGATGAAAAAATGTTATGGGACCAAATGCCAACTCTCCGCATCGAACAAAAAAATCACTCAAATCGGATTAGAAATCTCTGTGTAATCGGTATACCTACATACACAAAAAAACATAGGTACCTCCTTTTTGAAGTCGGTTAATAAGAACTATACAAAAGTACCACCTTTAGCTTTGCAAACATACCACATCCAATGGCATCAAGGCGGAATTGAGAACCTCCTCTTTTTTGAAGTCAGTTAATAAGAACTATACAAAAGTACCACCTTTAGCTTTGCAAACATACCACATCCAATGGCATCAAGGCGGCTGTTTTCACTAAGTTTTTAGCGACTCTATATTTCGTTGAGGTTTTGAGCAGGTCTTCTCCTCTAAAATTTGCCATAAGCAATAATCCAAAGGAATTAATGTCTGCGTTATTTTTGGTTTAAGCAGGTTGAAAATCCCGACTGGTGTTTTCTTACGGTAAAAACGTTCTTCGTGCTCTGCTGGTTTTTTTAATGCTACCAATGTGCCACCGATGCAACCAATTACACCAGGAATGCCAAACTTTCTGTAGAATCTGTAATTTAAAGTAAGCACTGCTATAATTATTTATTTATTTATTTCTACATGACAATAACAGAATAAAAAATACAAGATAATAAGATCAGGGATCTTACACAAAAAAATTAAAAATGGTTCAGATCATGATTTATAAAAGAATAGAATAATACTAGAAAATTGCACTGAAAAAAATCGACTTGCCTCAGGCGGGAATCGAACCCGCCTCTTCCGCACTGGCAAATTTCGACAGCGTAAAGCAGTGTCTCGGTGGCGTAATGGTCAACGCAGCCGCCCGGATTGCGAAAGATGCGGGTTCGATTCCCGCCTGAGGCAAGTCGATTTTTTTCAGTGCATTTTTCTAGTATTAAAAATATTGACACGTTTGTAAACGCAAAAATAAAATTATTCCAGAATAGAATAAGATAAGATAATTATAAGTATATTGTTTCAACTGTGTATAAATATTTATTTAGCACACAAATATATATATATATTATTAGAATAGACATTTTTAGCATACCTTTCCTTTACATTTGCCTCTATTGTATATTTTGAGGATATTATATATTTTTTACTACATCTGGATTATTAAGAGCTTCCACCATTGCATTTATGCAGCGAGATGCTGATGGGTGCGCTTTGTTAAATATGTTCTTATTTTTTCTTTTATAATTTTCTGGTAACTGCCACTAGCCAAGAATGACGATGTGCACAATATCTGTAAAACGTGTGAAAAAATCATTAGATAATCTATATTACTCAAATCTAAATAACAACCATATATATCTAAACTAATAATATTATAAAGCTGAAGATTGTCTTTGTTTGAACGCGCTAATCTCAGGAACTACTGGTTCGAATTGAAAAAACCTATAACTTTCCTCGATAAAGGGACTATCTTTATCGAGGAAAGTTATAGGTTACATAATAATAGATATTACCGCGAGCGAAGCCGCGGGCGACAACTAGTAATAAAATACAAACACCCCCTCTACTATACTTAATATTACCTAATAAGTATAGACTGCATAAACTAACACGAAAAAAGGCTGAAGAAAAACTCTGGAGGTATAGTATTTTCATGAATTTTACATAAATAATAAATATGTAGATAGGTATGTCGATAGATATGAATTTATTTAATGCTGTGTATAATATCTTTGTAATATTACAAACATACATACGATCACGCTCGTAATCCCATGATAAATTGAGCAGAGCCTTAGGCAATATTTTGTTACACATAAAGCCACATCTGGCAGTATGGGCCATTCAGTGCCTCCAAATAGGAACAGGTTGTCAGCCTGTCGCCTAATAATAATTTTGTAATAATGACTTTACTAAATTAAAGTGAAACACTTACCTTTACAAGTATTTGAAATCCCTTTATCTCGTAGTTTTTTATTCTTTAAGAGAGCTAGTAACTCACGCTCCAGTTGGTCAATAAGGTCTTTGTATACCCTTACATAGTCCTTATCTTGAGTTATCCGAATTCGGGAAGCTTGTCGACGCATTTATAAGTTATCCAAAGAATGGGGCTCTTCTAATAAAGATTTTAATAAAATATTTGTGCCATCGTTTATCAGACTTAATTAACTTTATACTAATACCACAAAACAAATTTTAACACCTTTAGAAGCTATTTCAAATGTATTTTAGCACATTTTGTAACACTTCGTCCGAGATTTCACTCACAAAATACTAACTTTTTATTTGACACTTTGATTCGGGTTCGAGTGCGAAGTGAGCTTCGAAGTGATGGGGGAATTCCTTTACAGAATGCCACGCCTTACGTCATCCCATACATTATTTGTCACAATCTCACGGTCACGTTAGTTCAACTCGCTGCCGCGCCCGCAAGTGTAGCGCTAGAGTAAATTAGAATAAACAATCGTGTTTTGAGAATGCCGATCTAAGAACTCACTGCGGAATCAGATTCGAAGTTTAAAGTGAGGTTTTACAGAATCACACCTCAGGGCCGCCCCGTCTGGCAAAAATATCACGGTTTTGCGAGTTGCGTGCGGGTTGAGCGCTTTACGTTGTGCAGTACAATTTGCAATATTTTTTAACACCAAATAATAAAAGTCATTATTTTTTGAAATGTGTCTTATTTTGATGTATACAATACATGGTTCTCGTTTGACTGTTTATGTCTTTTACACACTGTATTTTAATCATCCTAACACTCCCTTTCCAAAAAACCGTACAACACTCGTAGTCAGACAAACTTCATAAAAAATATTGTCTGTACCTACTGAACACGTTGTATCACTAAAACTTGATAGTACCAGATAGCCTCATTTGATATAAACAGAGACATAGTATAAAAAATATAATAACAAAGATTTAAAAGCTGCGATATATTTGAACAGGTGAATCCGGTTCAGGCAAAACTGAAGCGTCAAAGAAAGTTCTCGAGTACATTGCAGCGAGGACAAACCATTTGCGCGATGTCGAAACAGTCAAAGACAAACTGCTGCAGACCAATCCGCTGCTTGAAGCATTTGGAAACGCCAAAACGAACAGAAACGACAACTCCAGCCGTTTCGGCAAATACATGGACGTTCAGTTCAACTACGAAGGTGGTCCAGAAGGAGGACACATTCTGAACTATCTACTGGAGAAATCCAGGGTGGTCAGCCAGATGGCAGGTGAAAGAAACTTCCACATCTTCTACCAGCTGCTAGCTGGCTCTGACGATGAGATGGTGAAGCAATTGAAATTGCAGAGCAGACCGGAGGCTTACAAATACACATTGGACCAGGTGAGTTCATTCTTTGACTAAATTTCTTTCTCACTAGCTCTGACCCACCCGTAAAACTTGTAAAAGCGTAGTGTCATCATATCATCATAACAGTCTTTATAACTCGACCCACTGCTGGGACACGAGGCCTCTCCTTGTCATCGAAGGAGGTTTAGGCAGTAGTCCACCACGTTTGCCCATTGCGGATTGGTGGACGTAGTATTAGGTGACCAATACCCCTTTTTCTGGTCCATTAGTTGCCTTCTACGACACCCATTGGAGGATATGGGGCGATGTTATTCTACTCTGCCGGCATCACACGGCTAAAAAAAAGCGAAGTGTATTTTCAGTAATATGCTGATCTGCTACTACTTACCTCTCTTACAATTCGGTGTATTGCATGTTTAAAGTACGTTTGATTTTATGGAGGAATTTGAATTAATTTAAACTAAGCAGTACAAAAGGCGAAAACTGTAAAATATCTGTACTTTAGAAACATTGTTATTTCATGTATAACAAATTGATGTTATTGACTCTCATATCATTGGCTTGCTTTTTGACCAAAAGATAGTGAATTTACTTGCTTCAAATCTAAAATTGTAAATGTAAGACCTATCGACGTAGATCGTATTTTTAATACTAGAAAAAATACACCGAAAAAAATCGACCTGTCTCAGGCGGAAATCGAACCCAGCATCTTCCGCAATCTAGGCGGCTGTGTTAACCACTACGCCACCGAGGCACGGTTTTTCGCTGTCGAAATTTGTCAGTGCTTGGTGCTTATGTTTTAATGGTAAACATTCTTTCATCAAATCTTTGAAATTTGCATTTCTATGATCCGAAATTTCAAAATTCATTCAGATTTTTTTCAGTGTATTTTTTCTAGTATTAATAGTTATTTATTATACAAGAGTGGAAAGTTCCTTTTTAACCGCGTGCTCGATTTGGATGACCGAGCAAGCGAAGGATTCTAAATTAGAATCCTGAGCGTCAGCGAGGGAAACAAACGAGCACAAGGTGAAAAATCTTTCCACTCGAGTGCAATACGTAACTTTTCATCCCACCTCAGCGAGGAAATGACAAAATAATCTTCATTCTAATCATAAATTTGGCACCATAGAGGTTACATTAAATAGGTTTAATGACATTTTGAATTTACAATTATATTGAGTACTCATTATATGTGATGTTCTAAATTCAAATCTACTTTGCCGCTCAAGCGAATAAAATAGAATTTTCCAGCCAGATTTCGAAGCGCAAAATTACACTTTCCGAGGTGGTGGGATGAAAAAATATTTACGCGTTTGTAAACGCAAAAATTATTCCATGAAGTAGATCGTGGTTATATATATAGTTGAAATGTATACACACACACAAATTTTTAACACAAGCAATCAATACGCTTAAAAGGTGATTCGAAATATATTTATATAGTGTTTAATAAACCTAAATTTTTTAGACGGTCCAGTCAAACCAAAGAGCGACAGACGCGCAGCAGTTCCGCGTGGTACAGGAGGCGATGAAAGTGATCGAAATAAGTCCGGCGGAACAACTGGAGATCTTCATGATCGTAGCCAGCGTGCTCCACCTCGGGAACGTGAAGTTTGTGCAGAACGAGAAGGGCTATGCGGAGATACTGCTGCATGATGCCAGCACCACCAACATCGCTGATGTAAGTCAAGCTCTCCCAATTCTTTATTCATTTAGGTATAATTGACAACATTAAATTTGTTTCATAGTATTTTTTTATTATATGCATGGAAAATAGACATTACAAGACTCAACTCGTATTTATTAATTTTCTTTAATTTTTGCCTACCACACGTACATGCTTGAAGACAGTTTTGCTTGCGCATGCCGGCTTGTACACTGAACACTGTGCGTGCGTGTAGTTGGTAGAACAGTAATATGCACAACCCCAAAGCTTGGCTTGATGCATGCGCAAGCAAAACTGTGGTCAAGCATGCACGTGTGGTAGGCGCATAAGTATATTAATTTAAAATTTCAAAAGTTACTCATTCTAAAACGACGTAAGTGCAAAATGCACACGGTGCACAAATTTGATTAAAATCGCGGACAAACAACGTGACACGTAATTTATATATATTAAGATATATTAAGAATCGAAACCTACGAGGTGAGTCGATTTTATTGCACGTAAGTGTAGTTGGGTTTTAATTGTTTCTGACATAATAATGACGAATAGAAAGAATATTTTAGTAGAACTCATAGATGTTGTTGTATATTTTTTTAAAACATTAACCAGCAACTACTTGTAAGGTAGCAGCTGATGTAAGCAATGTAGATAAACTAATAAAAGAGAGGAAGTTAAGTTATATTCGTATAATTAGTACTAACATTGAAAGAAATGTAATTACACAGTGTGATAATGTGTAATATCTAATCAACAAATATTCTATAATAGTAACCTAAATGATTTATGTCTGGTTGCTTGTCTTTTATTTTATGAAATATCTACCTATTGCTCTTTCTATTGAGATATTTGGCTCTAATTTGCGTAAAGTTCGAAGAGCAATGGCATTTGCAACAGTTACTAAACGGCTCTTCTCGGTAAACTACAACGTCAGTACTATTTCAAGTCCTGAGTTTAATCTTAAGAGTTTTATTAAATTTATAGTAATTTAGTTAAGCTTCCGGTGCCTATCAAAATCTTCATTAATTACACTTAACTCGTATCAAATTATATTTTTTTTAGGAATGGATGGATTTTACCGTTCATGATTTATTTAAATATTGAAATTGATTTCGCTCTATAAAGTTTATATTAACTTTTTACTACCTATTTATTATGCAGTAAATAAAATGAACATATAAAATTCGAAGTGTGACCAAAACTAATTGAATAGTAATGAAATTCAAACCATTACTAAATCTTGTTAATAACTTAATACCTTCGCTACTTAATTGACGTCTATTTACCGAGACATTAATTAACGTATTATGTCTAGCTCGTTCAGTTAGTTGTCCAGAGTACCGCAAGGCGCGTAACTAGGTCCATTGTTCTATATTGTTTATGTAAATACGGTAACATTTCTATTAGAGCCATTGTCTGTTGTGTTTTAGACGCCATGCGATGAAGTAATTGATAGGATAGGTATTGTATAAGTTTCTTCTACAAACTATTTTAAGACCTACAAACAGCTTCGAACTTATTGTCTATTTATCGCTTCCTGTACTTGAGCTCACGATATTATCATCTTTGACGTTTCAAATAAATCTCATATCAAACCTATTTAATATTATATAATCATTTCATGCCTCGTTATCTAAAACACATTAAATAAGTTTTAATAATAGAAACTAAATCATAATCCACACACATCCTTTCTAGATACAGAATGGCAATTTTAATTTAAGGACTTTATCTGCAAACGTGGAGCAATTATGTAGATAGGATTCATAGAATCCAAAGCATTCAAAGAATTGCTCAAAGCCTATTATGATAGGCTTTTCATTCTTAACTCTCACAAAATAGAGTTATTAAATAAAATTATACAAAATGAACTAATTTAGTTTCTCTCCTCCCTATCATCCGAAATTTTTAACCCGACTCTGTGGTCTAGTGTATGTTTCATAGAAATGTTTCGCCCATCTCTTTGGATTTGAGATGGGGGAAATGTAATAGGTAGGTACACCACAGAACACCTTTCTGTGTTCTGTGAGGTACACCGTCTCGAGTTCAATGACTATTTGGTTAGTTGTAAGGTATCATATCTGTCAAAATGTCAATAGTGTTAACAGCTTATGGTGTTCCGACAATTATTGATAAGATTGTGCCGTATAGCCGCGTGCTTATTATGTGTTTATAAAACATGTTTATGGGTGAATTTCCCAAATGCCTTTTTTTGTCTTCGGTGAAATTAGAATTTGAAAAACGTTTTTTTTTAGTATTCAATAGGTAGTTTAGATATTTTATAAAAATTTACAAACAAAAATTACTCGCCACACCATGCTCTACCAGAATGCGAACCCGGACCGCTTGATGCGTACAGCGTAGCCAATGTTCTGACCAGTCCATCAGGAATGGCACCAAACTTTTATAAGTAGGTACAGCAGGCAGCAGGGATCCAAGTAAGGATTCTACTAGGTAGGAAGGTACTAATTATGTGACGAAAATTTACTCACGCATGACGTTATTACTATCCATAATTATAAAAAAAAAACGTTTCTTAGTGTGCGAAATAGGACAGTGAAAACCTGCTGTTTGCTTCCCCAAAAACAGGTGTGTATGGTCGACCTGAATCGCGCAAACGACGTTTTGTTGTGCACTCGGTATATATGTCGCAGGCGGATAGTGTAATAAAATACTATGCATAGAGATCGTTCATAATGTTGTAAAATATGCAATCGATAGTTTTGTCTCCCTACAAATAGCGGCATTAGTAGGTATATAATACGGTTGAAATCGATCTATGGGACTTACTTTTGCGGCACTCTTGTCACGCCTACACTGGCCATTCCAACCTTATTTATCTATTCTGTGGTTGAAGCTTACTTCCACCTTTCTTCGGCCTAATCACCACTTAACAACGAATAAGAGCAAAGAGGGTATACCAAAAACGTTACACCGTATCAAGTTTTGTGTAGTTCAGTTGGAATAGAAGTCTCACATACCTTAATAAACTTTAATTTAGTACACGTTTTAATGGTATATAATATATGTAAATAATAAACGGGATTCATCATCATCATCATCACAGCCTTTATAATTCGACCCATTGCTGGGACACAAGGCCTCTCCTTTTCAACGAATATAAAGGAATAGGCAGTAACGAGGTATAGGCAGTAGTCCACCACTCTTGCCCAATGCGGATTGGTGGACGGAGTATGAGGTGTTCGATACCCATTTGCTGACCCATTAGTCACCTTCACAGATATATCAATCTAAGGAGATCGGTCGAATCGCCGAGTTCATAGGAAGACCGAGTGTCGCGATCAACGGCCGTACTACATAACATGGTTCTAGTTGAGCATGCCGTAATATACTATTCATTGCGCACGTCTTAAGGACTGCGAAGCTATGAAAGTTAAGCACAGCCACAAAGGAGATCGGTCGAATCGCTGAGTTACGTATTCACTTTACTTTATCGGAAGGCGAAGTGGCGGAAATGCATGCCCACGGGGCATACACTAGTCACAAGTTAAACGCCGGCTTGGCCTATCTCCTTGTATTATGAAATCTGTGGTCACCTTCTACGACACCCATTGGAGGATATGGGGTGATGCTATTCTACTCTACCTGCATCACGCGGCCATAAACGAATAGACCATTAACGGGATTCAATAATAGTTATTTATTATACAAGAGTGGAAAGTTCCTTTTTAACCGCGTGCTCGATTTGGATGACCGAGCAAGCGAAGGATTCTAAAGTTGAATCACGAGCGCAGCGAGTGATTCTAAATTAGAATCCTGAGCGTCAGCGAGGGAAACAAACGAGCACAAGGTGAAAAATCTTTCCACTCGAGTGCAATACGTAACTTTTCATCCCACCTCAGCGAGGAAATGACAAAATAATCTTCATTCTAATCATAAATTTGGCACCATAGAGGTTACATTAAATAGGTTTAATGACGTTTTGAATTTACAATTATATTGAGTACTCATTATATGTGATGTTCTAAATTCAAATCTACTTTGCCGCTCAAGCGAATAAAATAGAATTTTCCAGCCAGATTTCGAAGCGCAAAATTACACTTTCCGAGGTGGTGGGATGAAAATATATTTATTCCACAGCTCCTCAAAGTTGACCCCACAAAACTACGCGAGTCTCTCACAAGCCGCACAATCGACGCACGCGGCGATGTGGTCAACACGCCACTCGATCAAGAACAGGCGCACTTCGCCAGGGATGCCCTCGCAAAGGCCATCTATGACAAGCTGTTCAGCTGGCTGGTCTCGCGCATCAACGCTTCGCTGGCACCGAAGAACCAGGACGCCAGGTCATCCGTCATGGGTATCCTGGACATTTACGGATTCGAAATCTTCCCCAAAAACAGGTGTGTAGAACAAAAGACCTACCTACTTCATCAGCCAAAATAAGTATTTCCAATTTTTCCAAGATGCTTATGCAATGTATGAGGACGTGATTCAGAGTAGATGAAGTGAAAGAAATATGTAAAAATTGTAGCAAAAAATTTTGACTTTTTTTTTGCTAACCCCTATAGGGCAAAGGCGTGACTCTATTCGTTCCATTTCACTTGTTTCCCATATGTTAATTCTGAACCAAATCTGGAATAAAATTGTCTAGATGCAAACATCGAATCAACAATTGTTTGAATGTATTATTAATTATTAACTCAATGTTTTTGTGCCGAAGTAGGTAAAAAACCGGCCCCTGTTAAAAACACTGAAAACAACAACATTGTTTCTACCTTAAGAAGTTATTATCCATTGATATGACTGTGCTCTTGCTATATAGTGAGTCAGCATAAAGTGGATATCTTCTCTGACTCTTTGAGACATTGTAAAGGAGAGGTTTCTGGGGTTATTTTATATTGTCAAACTCTAACTTTAATTATTTTGCGTATTTCTATAAAGTTCTGCTTTAAAGTTGTGTGTGTGTGTAAATATCAGTATCTAACCTTTTATTAAATTTTTGGGCCTATTTTAATATATGAGCCGTCGGTGTACTTAAATAAATAAATACCTATGTTTGATAAAATTATACCTTGTCTCTTGTCGTAGCTTCGAGCAATTCTGCATAAACTACTGCAATGAGAAACTGCAGCAGCTGTTCATCGAACTGACGCTGAAGCAGGAGCAAGAAGAGTACCTCCGCGAAGGCATCGCCTGGGAGCCCGTCGAGTACTTCAACAACATCGTAATCTGCGATCTTATCGAAGCCCGCCATAAAGGTACTCGCTATTTATATGATAGACCAGTTTTTTAATCTTATTTCAACGGCATTGTCCATTTGCTTTCAAATTCAGCGATTATCAGCAGTGCAAGCATGACGTTATCGACGGGTATTTATATCGATTGACAAACGCATAGCTCTCCTGTCCTTTTCTCTCTTTAGGAATATCTATCATTATAATTGATTTTTATCGATTGTGTCGAATTCTACTGTCTAATTTTATTTATCGATAGTTACTGATGGCACTGCTGGTCGTGTATAATTAAATTGCCCTATGATTAATTTCTCTTCTTAAAAATAGATAATACATTTGTGAAATAAAAATTAGGGTTAATCAATAAAGGACATTAATTAGATTTGGCAATTATAGGCTCTTAATACATCGTTAGTGTTAAATTAATCTACGCCTGATAAATGTCTTCATTGGCTCACGATCTATTCTTTTTAAAGCAATTATGCGTTTACTGATTAAGCAGCATGGAATGTTAAATTGTGTGTACGGGATTTGTACCACGTACCTCGGTTTTGTTATTATTCCGGCGCAATTGCATACGCCATTGTCACGGATGAGGTTGATTTGATATTTTATTCGCACACAAATTTCTATGTCTTTTACTACGCTCGACGCCGATACCACTGTTCGCACTCTCACTATTCACTCGATCCTGAGGTCTACACACAACACTTACAGTGTGGACGTACAGCACAAATTTAATTTACCCCGGTTCCACATAGATTTATCACTGGATGCACAACAGTTTAAACCCGATTTCGCGATTGAAATTCTTGTGTTTCCTAATTTCAATTGTTTCCTTAACTAATCTTGGTATCATATAGTGGCGTTCTGTCGAGATAAAAAGAGGGTAGACGGATTTGTCTGGCAATAAAATATCATATTAAACCCGCAAGATTTTGATTCATCCGTGACCATGGCGCATGCAACTGCGCCGAAATATTGGAATAATAACAAAAGCGAGGTACCTACGTGGTGAAATCCCGTTTTCACACAATTTAATGTTCGTTCTTTCGTTCCACGTGAGCTTAAAACAATACAGCATCAAATATGTTCTAATTTCGAAGCGAAACAAATACTTTAATAGAAATGACCATACCGGCAGGTATAATTGCGATTCTGGACGATGAGTGCCTGCGGCCAGGTGATGCGACTGACGCCAGCTTCCTGGAGAAGCTAGTGCAAGGGCTGGATGGACACCCTCACTTCAAGTCCCACCGTCGCGCAGACGCCAAGACGCAGAAGCTCATGGGCAGAGATGTAAGTATTATTTAATTTAAACACTAGTATTTATTGCTGTGAGTATACAACATGTAAATAAAATAACCAACACCCTGAATACAGGTGGTTTGGGTGACAAATTTTTTTTTTAAAAAAACGACTTTTTTTTCAAAAAAAAAGTAGTTTTTTAAAAAATTAACATCAAACCAGCCCGCCTAGCACGACCACCGAAACACGATATGATATAGCCATTTATCGCTTTGAATTGTCAAAAATCATTTGATATAACCACCATCTTTAAATTTTATCGAAACTGCGAACAAGTATAAGCCTTTACATGTTCGCAGTTTCGATAAAATTTCAAGTTTGCGGTTATGATTTATTATGATTTTTGACAGTTCAAAGCGATAAATGGCTATATCATATTGTGTTTCGGTGGTCATGCTAGGTGGGCTGGTATCTAATCTAAGCATCAAACAATATTACAGGTGTTATATTTTTTATTTTTAAAACTCCAAACTTTATTATACCAAGTAGGTACAAAATAAACTCAAGAAATTTAATTGGATATATTAATCTTCTACCAGGAATTCTGTCTGATTCACTACGCGGGTGAAGTGACTTACAACGTCAGCACTTTCTTAGAAAAGAACAATGACCTGTTGTTCAGAGACATCCAGAGCCTCATGGCCAGCAGTGGGAACACTATCGTGGAATCCTGCTTCAGGGTAAGCAATAACTTTCATCGTTTCTCTATATCTAGGGATTTTCAGTGTGCCACAAGGTAGTGTTCTAGGACCAAAAAAAAAATGTAAGTACTAGTATTCTACTTCACCACGACGGTGTAAAAAATGTTCATAATACTAACTGATAACTGAGCAGATTAGTTTGGTAATAAGCTAAAATATTTTGTATTACATAAACGCTAAAAACATATCATCAATAAAAAATGCAACAAGTTTTTTAAATAAATATTTACACTTTAAGGACTGCAACTTGAGGAGCAAGAAACGACCAGAAACCGCAGTAACGCAGTTCAAGAACTCACTCAATGACCTCGTCAAGATCCTGAGCAGCAAGGAACCGTCCTACATCCGCTGCATCAAACCCAATGACTTCAAGGCTCCCAGTGAGTTTTAGACAAAATCTTCATAGTTTTGAAATATTATGTGTTTCATTGGTTCATCCATCGCAATTAGATCTTTAATGCTGAATCTCTGACCATAATTTAATCCCTATTCTAAAGGGTATAATACATACTAAAGAATCTAAATTAGAATAACGTTGATGTATGAATGAAGCAGATCCAATGATGTTATAAACTAAAGATATGTTACGTTCATTCATGCAATGTAAAACTCCGTCCGACTCGGACGACTTGACCCTAATCGGTGCAAAGACTCCCCCGAGGGAGACGCTCACCGGTCAGGAATCCTCTCTGGGGTGATTAAACCAGGTAAGATGAAGGTTATAGCTCTGTGTGGGATAAAACTCTAACATGACACTATTAAAATTTTGTTGGAGTTTGAGGGATTTTAAACTCAGGCAGCTTATCCGCTGTGCCCTGCCTCTTCAAAAACATTCATAATATCTAAATGCTTATTTTCCAGTGCAATTCGAGGACAAGCTGGTATCCCACCAGGTCAAGTACTTGGGCCTGATGGAGAACCTCCGCGTACGCCGTGCCGGCTTCGCGTACCGTCGTACTTACGACGCCTTCCTCGAGAGGTTGGTTCACATATTTCGTAAACGCACATCTTCATGAAATACCAAACCACACAAATAGAAATAAAACATCCAAGCACATAGGTACTAACAATGTTATGTCGGTCCTCTTCAGTTCAGAATTTCAAATACATATATTAAGTCTTAGCGAGTGGTTAATCCGGCTTAGGTTATCCTGGTGACAAAATACGCCAATCGCCGTATGGCCCCAAGTGACTTGTTTTTAAGGCTATCATTATAAGAAAACTGCCGGGACCAGCTTATGCTGCCTTTTGAAGAACGAATTAAGTTGACTTTGTGTTGAGAAAATTTTAGTCTTCGTGACTATAAATTACTCGTATAATTTTACAGCCAAAAAACTAACCATAATTATTTCACAAGTCTCTGCATAGCCTATAGCATAGGTTCTCAAAGTGGGTGATAATGCCCCCTTATGAGTGTTGGAGACTTTCAGTGGGACAGAAGACCCAGGAAAAATTAAAGGGCATTGAGATAGAATATAATCGTGGTAATAGCCAATCTAAATTCACGATAAATGGTACGTAAAATTAAGGGCGGTGGGCAAAACAACTTTGGGAAACTATGGTCTATAGCTTCATTCTTAAAATGCTTTGTGTATTCTCAGGTACAAGTGCCTCAGTCAAGACACGTGGCCCAACTTCCGTAGGACGCCGAGAGACGGCGTCCAGAAACTAGTCGAAGCTCTAAACTACGAACGCGAAGAATATCGCATGGGCAAGTCAGTATTCACTCCACACTAATAAGTCGCTGTCTTCAATACTGTTATAATGTATGTATGTAATAATGTTGTCTTATAACACGATTTCAGCACCAAAATCTTCATCCGCTTCCCGAAAACGTTGTTTGAGACTGAAGACGCGTACCAGACGAAGAAGCACAACATCGCGACCATCATCCAGAGCAGGTGGCGCGGCTACTGGCAGCGCAAGCAGTACCTCAAGATGAGAGCGGCCGCCATTGTCATACAGAAGTGGGTCCGGAGGTTCCTCGCACAGCGGCTCAGGGACAGGAGGAGGAACGCCGCTAACGTCATCAGGGCCTTCATCAAGGGTAAGACCAGGAATCTCGTCATCAAGTCCTTCATCAAAGGTAAGACCAGGAATCTTGTCATCAGGTCCTTCATCGAGGGTAAGGCCAGGAAAAACGTCATCAGGTCCTTCATCAAAGGTAAGACCAGGTATCTTGTCATCAGGTCCTTCATCGAGGGTAAAGCCAGGAACAATGTCATCAGGTCCTTCATCAAGGGTAAGACCAGGAATTTCGTCATCAGGTCCTTCATCGAGGGTAAGGCCAGGAATCACGTCATCAAGTCTTTCATCGAGGGTAAGATCAAGAATCTCGTCATCAGGTCCTTAAATAAGGGTAAGACCAGGAATTTCGTCATCAGGTCCTGCATCGAGGGTAAGGCCAGGAATCACGTCATCAAGTCTTTCATTGAGGGTACGTCAAGGAATCTCGTCAACGGTTCCTTCATCAAGAGTAAGACGGTCCTTCGTCGAGGACAAAACATATATTGACAAGATTATTTCTATCCCACAGGCTTCATCACCCGTAACGGGCCAGAGACGCCTGAAAACCGCCGGTTCTTGGGCATCGCCAAGGTCCATTGGCTCAAACGTTTGACCAAGCAGCTGCCCACAAAGATCCTGGACCTCAGGTGGCCGATATGCCCCGCTACCTGCCAGGAAGCCTCCAAGTATGTTGCTACAAAAGTTTTTCTGGAAAAATCTCTTTGTTGTTGTTGGTCTTTACACAACCTTCTTTCTTAATCCAGAGACGAATGGCTATGGTCAAAAAACCAATAAACATGATTATTCTACCATTACCTATGTTTGTATTTATACAACTTACATAAGTGCGCCTCAGAAAGAACTGAGACCGGTAAAATAAAACTACGCCTAGCCTGTCGCCCGTGTACGTACACAGCTACACGCACACACAGTAACGAAACTATGCCTATTAGTCTAAGATCCGAACCTAGATCGACCTTCACCGAGCTGATAATAGAATGAAACATATTTTATTATTAATTTAGTATATTAGAAAATATATTAAAAATGGGTAGTCTAAAAAAATCCTGGACAGACTATTTTTAATTATTTTTTGAAAAATTATTTTTAATAAAATATTGCAACATCAAGATAATAAGAAAATTTTGTCGCGCGCTTATGATGATATAAAATTTTTTCTATTATCCAATCGAGTGAAAGTAACTGATATCGACATACCTGTTCATACCTGACAACCCAGTAGTTCGCGCAGGTAAATAATAGACAACCCAATGCCTGCACATTCTATACGGTTTCTACTATCAGTCAGGACAAAATTTTCTTATTATCTTGATGTTGCAATATTTTATTAATTTTTTTTTAAAAATCATTTTTCAAAAAATAAAAAAAAATAGTCTGTCCAGGATTTTTTTAGACAACCCATTTTTAATATATTTTCTAATATACTAAATTAATAATAAAATATGTTTCATTCTATTATCAGCTCGGTGAAGGTCGATCTAGGTTCGGATCTTCTACTATATCCTTATACAAAATAAATCGGCTCACACACTACATAGATATAAAACCGGCCTCAGCATTTTCTTCACAGCGAGCTATAATTTTTTATTTGCTCTGAGAAGTACGCTTACTTTTAGTCGAGATAAAGCACAACGGACTAACCATTTAAAGTTGGAGCGCCGTACTGGGGTAGTACCTTACAGAAGATCACATTCAAATAACACTGCATTTTTGTGGTATTGTGATTCTGTTGGTGAGTAAGTTTGCCAGAGCTCCACAGGTTAGGGAAGGGGACTAGGAGTGGTAGCATTGCGAGCATCTGGCTACTACAACATCAGGCTACGGTGACTGTTTACTACCAGGTCGTCTGCTTGTCTGCCAACCAACTGACATAAAAACAACAAATTGAGCTCTTAACGCAGCTAAAATAGTTACTTTTTCATGATAAAGACTTACACTACGGGTACTGAGCTAACCTAGTAGGAAAGTAGCTGTCCCTAGTAGATATTCTAAGCTCTTAATGCAACTAAAATTAAGTTTTTTATGCTAAGAAATTACACTACATGTACTGAGCTAACCGAGTAGTAAAAAAGATGCCCCAGTAGATATTTTGTACCCTTAGTGTAAGTTTTTTAGTATACAAAACGCACCGATTCTAGTTGCGTTAAGAGCTCAATTTGTATGGGAAACATGATTTGCGCTTCTCTCCGCTAGGGGCGCTGTTCGCGTTTCCTATACAAATTGAGCTCTTATCTTAACGCAACTAAAGTACCTAGTTGCATTTTTTATACTAAAAAACTTACACTACGGGTACTGCGCTCTTAACGGTACTAAAATAGTTACTTTTGTATGCTAAAAACTGACACTACGGGTACTGAGCTAAACTAGTAGGAAAGTGGATATTTAGCGATGGAATCAAAATTAAAAAGCTATCCTAAAACGCATTTGCAGAACGTTTCGACTGTCAGTATGTGAACCACTGCTGCTTGGCTCACCTACTGACTAAAGTTAAAATATTGTTTTGTTATGTTAAAATTTATAACTTAATTAATAAATATATATTATTTTCAAATAATAATTGTAATTTTGAATTAAATCCAAAATTTTAATTAAACTGTTAATTATTAATTTAATTTGTATTCATATTAATGTACCCGTGTATGATCCATAGTTGATTGCAATAAATGATATATTATTATTATTATTAATACCGACTTTTGTCGCCAGGGAGTTACACCGCCTTCACCGCGCCCACTTGTCGCGCAAGTACCGCCTGGCACTGTCGCCCGCCGAAAAGAAACAGTTTGAGCTGAAGGTTCTGGCCGAGAAGATGTTCAAAGGTTTGTACTATATTAGACAATAGGCAATATCCAACTGATGAAACACATAAATATTTTTATAATAAGTTCTACATCTAATCATTTGGTATCAATTTCAATCATACGTTCTACATCTACATTTAAGCCGGACGTTTGACTTTACTTGTGGATCTGCGTGTAGGTACTGAATGAATTAACTGAATGTGCCACGGAAAAGTAACACCCCCAAACACCACGCTAGAAAACAATAAATAGGTACCACTTTGATAAATCAATTGCATTTTTGTTAATTGGTTTGTTAAATCCAATTGAGGTAGTCGCGAGGGGTATAGGTACCAGCTTAATCCCCTCTAAAAACCCTCTATACATTATTAGAAGATCTCGGCCTCTCTAAAACAGGTGGTATCAGACGGTACCTTGCACTCGAAATGAAGTGTCTGAACCCAGAATGAAACACAGGTGTTAAATGAATTCATTAATGAACCGATCCAACAGTATTGGATATTGGCATTCGGCATCTTTCACTCCCACTTGGAATGAACGATAAATGAACAGTCTGAACACTGAGAATGTTCACTCGGATTCGGTCATTTTGTTTCGAATCTTGTAGGAGGAAACGTCGCGGCAAAATGGTCTTCTTTCGTCGACGTACTGAAAGAAAAGAAGAGATGAATGTTCTTTTCTATTTCATTCCAGTTCGACCGTGTGAACATGGAATCAAATAAAAATGAAGCATTCACTGGAGTGAATATTCATTCGAGTGAACCGTCTGATATCACCTTAAGGTCTATAATGGAACGCGTACCTATCTAGAGCGGCTCTTGCCAAATCTTACCAAATGTGGATAGTGTAGTAGATGCATCAAAGCATCATAAAGAGGCCTCCTTACACCAACACTTGGATCATAAGCACAAGTCCCAGGCACAGCTGCTGGCTCTCTGCAACGCGGTAATCAATTGAATGCTAAGGCCACAGATAGGTATATCAATCTAACGCTAAGACTTTTCATCAAAACAGCATTTCACATCACATCACATCAACAGCTCATATAATGTCCCCACCGGGGGGCTCGAGCCTACCCCACATTAGGGGGCGATTAGGCCTTAGTCAACCACGCTGGCCAAGTGCGGGTTGGTCGACATCACACACAACCTAAAAATTTCTTCATAGGTGTGTGCGTGCAGGTTTCCTCGCGATGTTTTCCTTCACCGTAAAAGCGTCGATTAAACGTACATGTGAATTAGAAATTTGAAAACGACGTTTTTACGCACTACGCCACCGACTTGCTTACCTCGGCGTGGGATGGCTGATGTATCATTTCTGCTTAAAATTGTTTCTGGACGAGTCGACTGTCCTGAGCTTCTGTAACTTGTTGCTCTTCGAACGCCTGTATAGTCGCTTAGATTGAATGCTTTATTATTTTCCGTTAGCCTCCACAAAGTACCGTCAGAATGCATTTATCTGCCGTGCGGCTAATAGATTCAATGCTGCAGCCAAAAAGTTAGATATAGCCTTATGAGCCAAACATTTTCGGGAGCTAGTGGACTCTTATAGTATTTATTTGATTTATACAATGTGTGCGATTCGTTTCTTTTGCATAGTGTAATGTTATTTTTAAAAATGTGTCTACTTATGAGGACCTTGTGTTGTTTATCTTAAGTTTCTATGTTGAGTACAGCTGCTGGTCTTCCTATGAAATAAAGAAAAAAAATCTCATCTTATTATACGAGTCTCTCCATTTAATTTTGGACACAAACAATGAAAATATATGGATGACACAGTGTCACAAATCCAGTTTAAGTGAATATTGTCCCCTATGTGATCAGGCAAGAAGAACAGCTACCAGAGCAGCGTGCCGGTGCGGTTCGAGGCGGACCGTCTGTCGGGCGAGCACCAGGTGCTGCGGAACTCCTTCATGGCGTCGCCCGCCTGGCCCTCCGGCGAACAACTCATCGTGAGTATCACAAATCATAAGGAAAAGGAATCATCATCATCTTCATCAACAGAGCCCTTAGTTCTACTAAGTTTTGATAGTGTTCGAGCTCGATCAAACGTATCGTCTCTTTTCATACATTGGCCACTGTTTCTGATAGTTTACGCTAGAGGCGCTAGTGGGCAATGTATGAAAAGAGACGATACGTTTGATCGAGCTCGAAAACTAACAAACTCATACTAGGGTTACAGCTCATGTAATGTCCCCACTGAGGGGCTCAAGCCTACCCCACATTAGGGGCGATTAGGCCGTAGTCAACCACTTCCATTGACAATTGACAACATTATATTTTTTTATTATATGGATGGAAAGAAGACATTAAAAGAGTCAAAACGTATTTTTTTATTTTCTTTAATTTTGATTCCAAGTATTTTAATTTTAAATTTCAAAACTTACTCATTCTAAAACGACTTAAGAGCAACTGTAAGATTTTTGTGGGTTACTGTCATGGGCTCTACAAAGTAAAATAAAATAATAATATATTTCTACGCTCACACCAATTATCTAGCCCAAATTAAGTATCAATAAGAACTTGTGTTATGGATACTAGATAACGGACAATTCTTTTTATATACATAATACTTTTTTAAATATTTTTATAAATAAATATATAAACAACCATGACTCGTCAACAAATATTCGTGTTCGTCAAACATTTTCCACTACCAGGACTCGAACCCGGACCGCTTGATGTATAGGCAGCTGTACTGACCACTCCACCAAGACGGCGTCAAACGGGTCATCAATTCGACATTTTTTTTCGAAATGATGTCCATTGGATACAAGCAGGGCCGGATTTAGGGGAGGGCAAGCGGGGCTACAGCCCAGGGCCTCCACAACAGAGGGGCCCCACAATAGAGACTTCGGAAAAAAAAAATCAAATTCAGACTAGTAAACACCAGTAAACAACTTTTCCTTTCATATTTTATTTCGCGTTTTACCTTTACCTACGGTACTTTGTACAAACATGATTACATGTATAATAATAATATCTTTCTATTTAGTTCGTTGATTAAAGGTCGTAATGATGTAGATATGCCTATTTTTAACCGAAAACTCGATTGAAAAAAATTGTTCATTTTATTTGGAAAATAATTTGGGGCTAAGGGGCTTCCACTCCTTTGTTGCCCCGAGGCGCCCAGACCTTTAAATCCGGCCCTGGATCAAGTCCTTATGCCCGTATGTATGTATGTATTACCAGTACTCATGCGAAGCTGTGAAGTACGACCGTCACGGGTACAAGCCGCGCGAGCGAGCGCTCCTAGCGTCGGACCGCGCGCTCTACGTGGTGGACTGCGCCGGCCGCAAGACGTACAAGCTGAAGCACCGCCTGCCGCTAGACAAGCTGCGCGTCGTCGTCACGCACGAGACCGACGACCTCGTGCTCGTCAAGATACCGCAGGAACTCAAGAAGGACAAGGTTAGTGCACGGAACTCGGTACAGTCACCTAGAGACTGATGACCTCTCAAGATACCGCAGGAGTTGAAGAAGGATAAGGTTAGCGCACTGGAACTCGGTAGAGTTACATAGGGACTGCTGGCCTATCAAGATACCGCAGGAGTTGAAGAAGGACAAGGTTAGTGCATTGAAGCTAGGTAGAGAGTTATATTGGGACTGATGACCTCTCAAGATCCCGCAGGAGTTGAATGAAGAAGGACAAGGTTAGTACACTGGAACTCGCTCGGTAGAGTCGCCTAGGGACTGATGATCTCTCAAGATACCGCAGGCGTAGAAGAAGCACAAGGTTAGTACACTGGAACTCGATAGAGTCACAAAGGGAATGATGTCCTCTAAAGATACCGCTGGAGTTGAAGAAGATTAGGGTTAGTATCTACATTGAAGCTCATTGGGGCACATTGGGACTGATGAATTCTCTAGATCCCGAAGAAGCACAAAGCAGCAAAAGGTTAGTACTACACTAACAGTCAGTGCTAGTGACCTCGTGCTTGTCAAGATTCTGCAAGAGCTTAAGAAGAATAAGGTCAGTTCTACACTGAAGCACAGTGCTGGTGACCACGTGCGAACCAAGATCACGCAGTAGGTCAAGAAAGACAAGGTTAGTATAGTACTACACCTAGACGCTAACTAACGCAGTGTCCGCTGCGAAGGTCTGGTGTGAATTGCTCATCAAGATCCCACAAAAGTTCAATAACGTAAACCTCACCGATGAAATGAGGTAAGTAATGACATATTTCCTAGTGCTTTATCAGGCAACAGCACTTCAGGTAAAAATCTGTCATAGGCCAATAAATGCACTTTTTACCACAAACCTCAATCAATAAAAGTGATTTAACACTTTCTACTTACCTGCAATGAGTCACAAAAATAATAGTTTTTGTTTTGTGTAATAGTTTTCGTTGTCATTTAATAATAGTTATTGTTTCATCGAAATCGGGCCAGGATTTCCAAAGTTAAAGCTTGTAAAGTTTCACTGGTTCATTAAATTTGCCTTCCAAAGGCAAGGCAAATTTAATGTACCGGTGAAATGATGCAGAGCTCAGACCAATGATTTGGTCCGAGATACAGAGTGTTTACACTCTTAAAATTTGATTTGTAAAGTGGTTTGCACTTATTATTTTTGTGTTAGCAGTTACTTTAAATATTATTGTTATTAAATTTATATATACAGAGTGGAAAAAAAGACCGTGGTTGGAGGAAAAGTACCCTTAATATTGATGATGGCAAATTTTACTGAAAGGAAACATTCCTTTATTTTCAAAAATAATTAAAACTGCATTTAAATATTTTTGAAAAATCACCTGCTGGAGCCGGAAATCTCACCGGTGAAATGTGAAAAAATGAACATTCTGTATTTTATGATACCAACCGAAAGAATTATTCATAAGGATCAATTTCTTTAAAACAACATAGTAGGTACTTATCTTAAATTAAAGAAAGTTCAAGAAAAAATTTTTGTATTCACATTTTTGATGCGCCCGTGACGTCACGCGCTGGCGCAGACGCTTAGTCGGAGTTTGCCGCGGAAGCCGTATTTTAACGTTTAAGGCCCTGTCCGCACAGCGATATTTCACCGCACGTTTATTTCTCGCAAAATTCTGTGACACATGGTATCTTATAGGACTATCCGCACATACAGAAAAAAAATCGCGCGAAAAAAATCTGTATTTGATGCAAATTGAACGCGATACGGTGCGGAATTATTTCCGCGCGAATGTTTTATCGTTGTGCGGACAGGCCCTAACACAGAACATAGATATAAGATCTATGTTCTGTGGGCCCTAATATATCTCAGTCAGTTTTGAAAATAGGAAAAAAATAAAAACAGATTAATTTTTCTCGAGTTACTTTTTAGATATGCTGATAACAAAAAAACATTGGTGTGACTCAATAATGTTTCATGTTGAAATCAGAATGATGTAGATAGGTAATTATTCTCACCATTTATGTACATTTACCTAAATTTCTTTCTAGGGCGACCTGATCATCACCGTGTCCCACCTGATCGAAGCGCTGACAATCGTCACGGACTACACCAAAAAGCCCGAGCTCATTGAAATTGTCGACTCCAGAACGTGAGTTAGAAATTAGACTAAAACGTTTAGGTATCGGGAATTAGTGACATAGATTTCGCCAGACTTAAAACCATTCTGCACTAATTGGACAGGGAAATCCTTCATAATATTTTAGGACGTCTATTAAACTACCAACACGTAACATAAGGCAAAGAAAAATATGACAGGGTAACTGGTAAGAGTTTTTAAATAAGACTAATGATTCATAGTGCTTAGCCCAATAATGAGGCAAGTCAATTGTCCTAAAAAATCAGCTGTTCCATATAAAAAAGTATGTAAGTAAAGTAAGTAGGTATGTAAATTCCTTCCAATCCTTACCGTTACTTACATTGACTCATTCAATGTTCATGCAGTAAAGCAATGGAATGCACTACCGCCAGTTATACGAGACATTTCATTACTTCCACTCTTTAAGAAAGGAGATTAGATGAGCACTACCTCCCTCCCTATGTCAAATTTATTTCGATATTTTTGTTTTTAATAATATTTTATTTTTAATACTACAAAAAATACACTAATCTACCTGCCTCGGGCGAGAATCGAACCCACCATTTTCCGCAATCCGGGCGGCTGCGTTAACCACTTCTTTTTTCTAGTATTAAAAATATTTACGCGTTTGTAAACGCAAAAATATTCCATAATGTAGGTAAGGTAGTTTCATCTTAACTGGGCATCAAATATTTGCAAAAATATTTCGTTCGGATCTTAGAAGTGAAAATTTCAAATATTTTATGAAACAAGGTTGAAACAGAGCTTGGTGCTTATGTTTTTATGGTAAACAATAAAAACATAAGCACCAAGCACTGACAAATTTCGACAGCGAAAGCAGTGTCTCGGTGGCGTCGTAGTTAACGCAGCCGCTCGGATTGCGGAAGATGCTGGATTCGATTCTTTTTCAGTGTATTTTTTCTAGTATTAAGAATATTTACGCGTTTGTAAACGCAAAAAATATTTTATTTTATCTCTTCTAATGTTTATGTTATTATATGTAAGTATATTTTTATATATGTAGGTAAATTTGGAAATTTTTAAGGTCGCTAGGTGTGGGTGATACTCATGATAATAACTAATCTACCGAACTTGAACTCGCTCTAAACATTTTTCTAATCCTCCTGTCATTATAGACAACTCCGTCAAAGATAGAACACTAACTCTTCTTAACAATGCTACCCCACCTGACTGTGACTCATCTCTTTTCGCGAAATCACGGAGGATGAAGTTAAAGAGAGCATCCTATCTATAAAATCCCGGGCTGTGGGTAATGACGGTATAAGCCGAGACATGCTGGTTCCCTTACTGGAAGATGTAGGTGTCATTATCACACATATATTGAATTTTTCATTGACGACTAATGTCTTTCCAAGTGAGTGGAAACTAGCCCATGTCATTCCTCTCCCTAAGTCAACAAATCCCACAACCTATTCCCATTTTCCTCCTATATCCATTCTCCCGTTCCTATCCAAGGTCCTTGAAAGCGCTGTTCATATCCAACTATCCTCTTATCTATTCCGTAATAACCTCATTAGTCCTCTCCAGTCCGGTTTTCGTCCCCATCACAGCACAGTAACAGCCTTGTTCAACGTCATTCGTCAAGCATTAGACAACAGACTGGCTACTGTTGTTGTATTACTTGATTTTAGCAGCGCTTTCAATTCAGTTGATTTTGATGTCCTTTTATCCATCCTTGGTTCAAATTCAATTCTCCGTGATCGCTTGGTTCTCTAACTATCTTCGCGGACGTCAGTGTGTCAAATGTGATGATTCGTTTTCAGATTGGTGTCACCTTATTGCAGGCGTACCGCAAGGCGGCGTGCTCTCACCTCTTCTTTTTTCAGTTTTTATAAATGAACTTACTAAGGTCATGTCACCTCCCTATTATCCTATTATCCTCCCTGTATGCGGACGATTTACAGGCATTGTAATTTGGATAATGTCAATTCCATTGTATGCAATCTCAATGATGACCTATGTGTGGTGCAGTCTTGGGCCGAATCTTTCGGACTAGTAGTTAATCCTGGTAAGTCACAGGCTATAATTGTCACTAGCAACCGGATGCATAGTAAAGTTGATGGCGGTAACATAACAAAAATCTTGTATAACGACCAGAGTTGTGACTTATTTGAAATACTTGTATTTAAAATACAAATACCAAATACAAAATACGTATTTTGTATTTTGTACTAAAATACTTTTTATAAAAAGTATTTTGTATTTTATTTGAAATACTATACGAGATGCATTTTGTATTTGTAAAATACAAAATACTTTTTTACTTAAAGTAGGTACTGCAGCACTGCTAAGTTTAAGCACGGGAAGCGATCACCAATTGGTAAGAGGCACATTGAATCTCAAGGTCAAATCCGAAAGGTCCCAAATCCCGAACACTATCAACTCGAACTACAAAATTGTTTCGAATGCCTGGAGGACTGCATAGGTGTGGACACATGCAAAGACAGGTTCGTAGAAGCTGTCCTTACGGTGGGTTCAAAGATCTTTAATCTCCGCTGTGCCAAAAAAGTCAAATAATCTCAGAGCTTACGTTAAGGCTGATGGAGGAAAGACGTGAAATGGTTCCACAGTGCTCTGAAGACGCTCGTCGGCGCCGGCAGCTCACTAAATAGATCTTCAAGTTCCTAACTCTCGACATACGCCAATTTAATATGGTACGTATTAAAGGTCTTCGAGCAGAACAAAGGCTCCAAAGTGTTCGTTAGAGATCGGGCGCGTGGAGAGAGCTTGCTGACGAAGCTGAAGACAGAGGACGGCAGAATCTTTTTATCGCAACCTAAGCTTTTGGCCGCAATTGAAAACGTTTATGGACAGCTTTACGTGACATCAACCACACCTATGTTCCTTGTTTTTTCAAGAGCCAAATTAAACATAAGACCGAAGAGTATAATCTGCCATTTATGCTTAGCGTTTGTGGACTATGAGAAAGCCTTCGATTCTGTCGAGACCTGGGCCAGATAGAGGTCAATCGACGAAACCATCTCGGCTGGGCAGCGTTCGGGAAGCTACGTGGCATATTCTCGGCCCATCTACCGCAGTGTCTCAAGACGAAAGTCTTTAATTCGTGTGTGTTGCCAGCGATGACCTATGGAACCGAAACGTGGCCGCTTACAATAAGCCTTGTAAAAAGGCTCAAGGTCACCCAAAGGGCAGTGGAGAGAGCTATGCTCGGAGTTTCTCTGCGTGACCTTTTTTGAAATGTTGGGATTCGCAGGAGAACTAAGATCACCGACATAGCCCAAAGAATTGCGAACTTTAAGTGGCAGTGGGCAGGGCACATTGCGAGGAGTACCTAATGACGGCCGTTGAGGCGGAAAGATCCTCGAGTGGCGACCACGTACCGGGAAACGCAGCGTTGATAGGCCCCCCCTACAAGGTGGACTGACGATATGGTAAAAGGTCGCGGGAAGCCGCTGGACGCGGTCAGCGCAGGACCGACCGATTTGGAGATCCTTGGGGGGGGCCTATGTCCAACAGTGAAATTATTATTATTATCATTCCATATGAAAGTATTTTATTTGAATAAAGTATTTTGAAAATACCTATTTTGTATTTAGTATTTAAATACAAAAAGTAAAAGTATTTTGTATTTTGCATTTGAAATACTAAATTAGAAAAGTATTTGCATTTTGTATTTAAATACATTTTTAAAAGTATTTTGTACATCTCTGATAACGACGTTGTAATACCATTTACGGAAAAGACCAAAGATGCCTGACAATTGATTGCACATTGTCGTGGTCTTCGCATATCAACGAAGTTAGCCGTCGTATGCATTTCTCTTATCACTCTCTCAAGCGTCTTCAATACTTCCTGCCATTTAAGACTAAAGTTATGCTAGCTCAAACTCTTCTTCTCCCTATTCTCGACTATGCTGATGTCTGTTATTTGGATGCAACAGAGGAGCTGCTTATCAAGCTGGAACGCCTACAAAATCTGGCAATACGCTTCATTTTCAGTTTACGGAAATTCGACCGTGTTTCTGAATTTCGCTCAAAGTTAATGTGGCTCCCCATCCGACTTGCCGAAATGTGCACATCCTTACCCTACTATACAAAATCCTTCACAATCCTCAACATCCTGATTACTTGCGTTCCCGATTTAATTTCCTTCCACCCAGTTCCCGTCCTAAACGTGCTTGTATCACCAAAACCCTGGTTCGTCCTTCTACCAAATCCAAGTTTTTTGCCAAATCTTTCACTGTGCGTGCAACGCACTTATGGAATAATTTGCCGACTGAGATTAGAGAGAGTACATCGGTGACTTCTTTCAAACACAAGTTGAAAGCTACCTCTCAAATTTGTCTTAATATATATTAGGTTGGGAAAAAAGTCTTTTCGCATTATAGTATGTATAAACTTGTAATAAAATCTCTTTGGCTATACTATTTGTATCTGGCTGGTTTTGGTATCATTGAAAGTTTAAATTTTAAAGAACATAATTCCAAATTCAAATTAGGAAAATGTGTGATTTTCATTTGTTTTTCGTACCGCCAAGATGAGTGAATCTAATGAAGAAATTCGATACATTTTAAAATTTTACTACAAAAAAGGTAAAAATGCAACGCAAGCCGCGAAAAAAAAATGCGATGTTTATGGACCTAGTGCAGTGTCTGTGAGAGTAGCACAAATTTGGTTTAAGCGTTTTCAATCCGGAAATTTTGATGTCAAAGATGCACGTCGCTCTGGTCGCCCTATTACAGATAAAATGGATGCCATTTTTGAAAAAGTGGAGCAAGATCGGCATGTCAGTAGTTACGACGTAGCTGAAGAACTGGGAATTGACCACAAAACAGTTTTGGCGCATTTGAAAAAAACTGGGTACACAAAAAAGCTCGACATTTGGGTACCTCACGAGCTCACTGAAAGAAACCTAATGAACCGTGTACTCATTTGTGATTCTTTATTACGACGTAATGAGACCGAACCATTTTTGAAAAAGCTGATAACTGGTGATGAAAAGTGGATCACGTACGACAAGAACGTGCGAAAAAGGTCGTGGTCAAAGGCCGGTCAGGCTTCACAGACTGTGGCGAAACCCGGGTTAACTCGCAACAAGGTGATGCTGTGTGTGTGGTGGGATTGGAAGGGCATTATTCATTATGAGCTGTTACCACCAGGCAGGACCATCGATTCTGAACTCTACTGCGAACAACTGATGAGATTAAAGCAAGAAGTTGAGAGAAAGCGGCCGGAATTAATCAACAGAAGGGGTGTGGTTTTTCATCATGATAACGCTAGACCTCACACATCTTTAGCCACTCAGCAAAAATTAAGAGAGTTTGGCTGGGAGGTGTTAATGCATCCGCCGTATAGTCCTGACCTTGCACCTTCAGATTTCCACCTGTTTCGGTCTCTTCAGAATTCTTTAGGCAGTGTCAGGTTAACATCACGAGAGGACTGCCAAAACCACTTGTCGCGGTATTTTGACCAGAAGTCCCAAAATTTCTATAGCAATGGGATCATGTCCCTACCTACAAGATGGCAAAAAGTTATCGAACAAAATGATACCTAGGTACATACTTTAGTTATATGTAAATAAACTATATTAAAAAATGTTTTGAATTTTCTAAAAAATGCGAAGAAACTTTTTCCCCAACCTATTATGTAGGTATGTATATATGTTTATATACAGTATATATTTGTATGTATTAATAGTTATATTTTTAAGTAAATATATATGTATGGTTCTATATATGATGTATATATTTTTATTATTTTTTTAATGTAGTAATATTTGTTTTTTTTTATAAATACATTGTTTGACTATTTTGTTATGTATTGCTTGAAGTAGGTACACATGAATCCCGCATTTTAAAATTTAAAACTAAAGCTAGGGTTGGCTGGAAGAGATCTCTAATAGAGATAAGCTCACCTATGTACATGCCTTTCTCAATGTATATTTTTGAACCATTTTATTTGTGTACAATAAAGGATATATATATTGTATTATAGCGTACTTATTAAGTCTGTTATGTTTTATGTATTTAAATTATTTAGATTTATCTGTAGGTGTATTTATCAGTACTACACACTACATTCAAGTCTCACAACACATCTCCTTTCGTAGGTGGGTTGGAAAAGATTTCTATTAGACATAAGCCACACCTTTTGTACTTTTTTAAACTAATATGTTCTCCGATTTTGATCGTGTACAATAAATTATTAAATTTAAAAAAAAATAAGTGCAACACCTATGCATCTAAAATGTATGGAACAGCTAATATTTAGGTCAATTTGCCTCATATTTGGGGCAATAAGCATCATGAGTAGGTAAAGTCTTATTTTAAAAGGATGCAAATGTCTTCCCATTCGACCTATATAATTTCATTGTTAGTTCATAAAACAGGTGTAAAGACACCCATGACAAAGCCGAGAACTACGTATTCCGCTCATCGTTAGGACCATTTTATTCTTCTAGACTATACCGGGGAAATTAAAAGTTATGAAGTTATTGAAGCTCAAAGTTGAAATTTTTTTTTTCAAGATTTTTATGAAAACCGGTTGAAATGATTTTTTTTTAATACTTGTCCAAAGAAACATTAACAAAATTGTAAGTATTTCATACCAAAAAATGGCTTTAAACCGCCAGCGCTCAATGTAACCACTCGATATCGGGGCCATTCAACTCAGCCGACCGAACGTCTCGCACGTCTCCAAGTTGCTAATCGCCGCGCGAATTGTCCGCTGGTATGCATTACGCGGTATTTTTTAACACCAAAAATTAAAATCGTTTCATAGCTACAGTATTTTTGTATGTTTCTTGTTTTGACGGCTTCGGCTTTGTCTTAGGTCTTTTTACACCCTGTATAGTCTTTTTTCGAAGCAGTAAAGTTCATAATTGGAAGATAACTATTTTGCAAGGACCATGTCTTAATTATTTCGCTTTTACTATCGTGTGCTCTTCACAGCAGTCTCCTTAATTTTGTAAAACTATTTCAGGATCGCACACAACCTGCTGAACGGCAAACAAGGTACCATCGAAGTGGTGAACGGCCCGCAGCCCGCCATACAACGAGCTAAGAGTGGCAACCTCCTTGTGGTCAGTATATTGTAAAACTCTTGATATACATAAGTATACAATACCACCGATAAATCTACCTATATCTATCGATTTGTATAGGAAACGTGAATAGCGCCCCTAGCTGAAAGAAGGGTAAATGGTTTCCCATACAAATTGAGCTCTTAACGATACTACAATAGTTACGTATTTTATACTAAAAAAAACTTACACTACGAGTACTGTGTCCGTTACGAAGAAATTTGTGAAAAAAACATTTAATTACAATGAAAGCTGCAAATTCGTAGACCCAATATTCAGAAAGTTGTAAAAGTTTAACCATGGCTGCGCGGTCGAATCACACAGGTCTCTTAAACAGAGCTTGTAGAGTTTTCCTGTTAAGAATTAAGAAATAACCTCACTCATATAGGTTTTCTCAAAAGCCAATGTAGTCAATTTAAACCAAATTTATCGACAGTAAAAACACACAATTTAGGTGAAGTTTTACCTACTTATTTTATAATTACCGTAGGAATAAAATAAATTGTGTTAAAGCTAGTAAGCTAATGTTGCCTGCATTTTAAATTTAAACAAAGATTTTCCATATTTAATTGCCAGATTCTTACACTGTTAATAAGTAAATACATAAACTTAGGACCAAGCTTGCATCCCTGAGAAACACCTATGACGTAATAGGTTGGGGAAAAAGTTTCTTCGCATTTTTTAAGAAAATTCAAAACATTTTTTAATATAGTTTATTTACATTTAACTAAAGTATGTAGGTACCATTTTGTTCGATAACTTTTTGCCATCTTGTAGGTAGGGACATGATCCCATTGCTATAGAAATTTTGGGACTTCTGGTCAAAATACCGCGACAAGTGGTTTTGGCAGTCCTCTCGTGATGTTAACCTGACACTGCCTAAAGAATTCTGAAGAGACCGAAACAGGTGGAAATCTGAAGGTGCAAGGTCAGGACTATACGGCGGATGCATTAACACCTCCCAGCCAAACTCTCTTAATTTTTGCTCAGTGGCTAAAGATGTGTGAGGTCTAGCGTTATCATAATGAAAAACCACACCCCTTCTGTTGATTAATTCCGGCCGCTTTCTCTCAACTTCTTGCTTTAATCTCAGCAGTTGTTCGCAGTAGAGTTCAGAATCGATGATCCTGCCTGGTGGTAACAGCTCATAATGAATAATGCCCTTCCAATCCCACCACACACACAGCATCACCTTGTTGCGAGTTAACCCGGGTTTCGCCACAGTCTGTGAAGCCTGACCGGCCTTTGACCACGACCTTTTTCGCACGTTCTTGTCGTACATGATCCACTTTTCATCACCAGTTATCAGCTTCTTCAAAAATGGTTCGGTTTCATTACGTCGTAATAAAGAATCACAAATGAGTACACGGTTCATTAGGTTTCTTTCAGTGAGCTCGTGAGGTACCCAAATGTCGAGCTTTTTTGTGTACCCAGTTTTTTTCAAATGCGCCAAAACTGTTTTGTGGTCAATTCCCAGTTCTTCAGATACGTCATAACTACTGACATGCCGAGCTTGCTCCACTTTTTCAAAAATGGCATCCATTTTATCTGTAATAGGGCGACCAGAGCGACGTGCATCTTTGACATCAAAATTTCCGGATTGAAAACGCTTAAACCAAATTTGTGCTACTCTCACAGACACTGCACTAGGTCCATAAACATCGCATTTTTTTTCGCGGCTTGCGTTGCATTTTTACCTTTTTTGTAGTAAAATTTTAAAATGTATCGAATTTCTTCATTAGATTCACTCATCTTGGCGGTACGAAAAACAAATGAAAATCACACATTTTCCTAATTTGAATTTGGAATTATGTTCTTTAAAATTTAAACTTTCAATGATACCAAAACCAGCCAGATACAAATAGTATAGCCAAAGAGATTTTATTACAAGTTTATACATACTATAATGCGAAAAGACTTTTTCCCCAACCTAATATGTTTATTTATATTTTTTTTTATTCATGTTATCCAGGTCGTTACCCCCTGAGAGAGCTGGAGACCTCTGCAAGCACAACGAACAACCCTAACAAAACAACGTATACTGTAATTAGTTCAACATTTAATACAATTTGTAATTTATTTTGTTATAAGTGTTAAATAGTTTAGACATTTTTAATCAATTTTTATTTTTATTGCGACCACAGACAATCAATATTTATAAATGATTGAAAATCATTTTTATGAAGTAAGTAAAAGAATAAATTATAATTAATTAATTGTTTGTTTATCACGTATTTGTTACTGCAATTTAAGAAAAAATGTTTTACAATATTAAATTGTGACTGCCGTTTATTTGTAATATGAAGCACCAAATCCTTAATATAATTATTTTCATGATAAAAATAGTATTAAAACTAATTTCAAATTTCTTTATAATGATAATTTATATATTTAATGAAATGTGATAAAATATTATTGCGTACAAAGTTTTTTTTATGGAATGCCATATTTTTGTTGTTTTATGAAATGTGTCAAGTAATGTTGAAAATTTGCTCTAATACGATTCAGTAAAAATTCTATTTACCATTGTTACTCGTTACATTATTGGCATATTTCATTTGAGTCTTAAATATAAGCTGAATCAAGGGTGCCTAATGTAAATTGTAGTATGTGTCGGAGATATAGAATATTTTACTGGCGCATTTAAGGTGTCACCATCGGTTTTCGGTATAAGAAGTAATGGGAAAGAATATGGCCGCTAGTAAGTTTTCGAAGGACCAAAAATATGGCGTCGTCTACCTGCGTTTTAAAATTACTGAGCAATGAGCTAATCACAGTCTAAACAGCATTTAAAAATTGTTATCAGTTTTCTAGTAGGTACTATTTGAAAAGCGAAGGGAAAGCAGTGCCTCCAGCTCGAATATTTGAAGGATAAAGTAACCGTATAGAGAAACTTTCTAAAACTACAAAATAGTTATTTTCACCTCTCCAGCACCAAAAACCTCTTTTACTTCGTAAAATCTGGAAGCAAAAACGCTTTTTGCTGCGAGCTCCTAATAAGACTGTAGCGGTCAATTTAAATATTTGCAGTAATTTTGTTTTAGCTGGAGAGAGGAGAAAAGTTGTTTGTTTCAACAAAAATAACTTTGCTCACTTGATGAACGAATAACTATTGTTCAACAAGTGAGCTGTTATTTTTTGCTGCCAGTGCCGACTTTATATCACTCACCGCGCTCATACATTTTTATTGTAAATAGACTAATGAGCACGGCAAGTGATTTAGGGTGCGTTCCAAAACGATCTCAATTTACTCGGGGTAGAGTAAATGGTAGCTCACTATTGATCGTTATTAAGAAGCACTTTCACCATTGGTTAGTTTTGTTAAACTATAGTTAATTTACACCAATTAGAAAGCTTTCTTACGCTGTCTACTTGGCTTCACCTAGTTTTGGAACGCACTCTTAAAAGCACGAGACAAAACTTATCACCTCTCCAGCGAGAAAATTGTTATAGGTGAGAAAAACAAGTCTATATTTAAAATATATGTTTATTGCTAAAAATATTAAAATCTGCCATAGTGTAGATTGTTCGTTAGACTTGTTCACAGCTCGCAGCAAAAACCGTTTTTGCTTCGAGATTTTACAAATCAACGAGGACTTGTGGTGCTGGAGAGGTGAAAAATAAATTCTAAATCTAAATCAGGATTTTATTAATAGTTCTTTGGAAAGTTTATCGATACCTACGATTACTTCAAATATTGGTGCTTGAGGCAGCGCCACCATTTGATTTGATTTTATGACTACAGATATATTTTTAAAATTAGGCGACCAGGTCCCCTTGATAGGTTTACTGAATCATTGTACGGAAGACGGCAGATCATACTACCCAAAGACCAATTCTTTCAATTGATATTCAACCTTAATCATGGGTAATAAAAAAGTGCAAAATCGATGAACCTGAGACTGTACAGACGACGTCAAATTAAGCTACCATATACTGTCAATTAATTTCTTCAATAGACTTTGAAATCTATGGGTATAAAAAATAAAGTTGAAAAATTAGAGAACTTTGAACAGCTTTGGGAAGCATGATCTGCTGAGTACGCTGAGTACATTATTTTGTGTTCCACAGTTTACTCACAATTCAACAATCCCTTCGCTTTAAAGTTATGGATAAGCAGAATACCACCAACAGATTTTAATTTATTGCTACTAAATAATTCTATGACGTCCGTCAGATAGATTGCCAAAAAACATTACATACGTATTTTTTACTTTCATGTAATTGTATTTGACGCCCATTTTGTTTGGCTGGATATAGTGTAAATTTTACTGAAAACCGGTGGTTCGACTAGGATTTTTTAAACTTATGTATTGTTAGAAGTATTAGAAATTGTGTCAGAGGTGGCCATAAAGTAGAATCCCACTTGTAAAAAATACTAGGTATTGCTTTTATTGTAAATAAACGTGTACTTATTTATTATCAATTTTTTGTTCAGATATTTTGTTGACAATATTACAGCTTTCCATTGGTCACCTCTTCGATTCACATATCGTGCCAGACCATTTTGATTGGCCATAATTATTATTGTCATAGGTATATTAAACTGTACAGGCAATAAGTGCCTTATTTTTAAGCAGGTTCCTGTGAAGTCATTTTATTTGAATATAAACTTATTTTGATAGAATATTTTGTTTTATTTGAAATCATTTCAGTTAAAAAAATAACTTCCTAAAATTATCAATTAATCAATAGAATTTCGAATCATTCTTTGCAAGGTTTTTAATGGTATGATAGTAAAATAAAAGATATAAGGTATAATTCATTATAGTTTAATTATTTAAAAAAATTAGGTACATTTATACACTTATATTTGTGATATAACAATCCAGAGTTATAGTGCCAGACAATCATCGGGTTCAGTCTTAATATACAAACAAGATCTAGTGTTGCCTCGCCAACATGTTACAACACAAATTCCATTGTTCAATTTCATTCAATTTCACCTAAGCATACAGTAGATATTGTGCTACCATTTAAATTATTTCACTAAAATTCGGTTTATCGACTCAACGAAAAGTTAACAACTATAGCACATCGGGATACGCTACAGGCACTTGAAATGTCTCATATTTAATATGTATACTCCATATTTACAAATTACTTACAAATCCCACAAATTGGAAGCGAAACGTTAAATTAACAAAATAATATTATTATCTACATGAACACATCAACATGTTGCGAGATCGCTTCCTTCAGCTTTCAGTAAATACATTATTTGGCTACATTATACAGCTGATTGTCCCACAACTCCGGATTATTGCAGGCGCGGCAGCGTCGCATCTTAGCCTATATAATACAAGGACGTTGTCTCGCCTGCCATGACATGGTCGTATTAATACAAAAACCGTTGTAACCTAGAAGGCGAATATTTACTACGTACATCCATCTCAACGCCCAAAAAACATCTTTTCTTAGAATAAATCAGTTACGCGAGTCATTTAATTAATCACCATGATATATAAAATATAGCGCACGATTGCTTTAAGTTGTCTTTATTGTCACAAAAAAAAAAAGATAACGGAAAAACACTCGCCCCCCAACACGCGCGAATTAAATACTGGACAAATATGAAATGCATTTACTAACCAGTTTCACAGCGTCGCGAACTTGTGGAAGATTGTTTAGCACGAAATACATTCATGTAACTAATTTCTACACTCCTTTCACGTTCCCCATATTTACACGTCCCTCTATTACAAAAATAATAATGCGTTACAATAACGTCTCATTGCCTAATATTAAACATTTGTGAATGAGTTAACATGATGATATATTACTTATCGCTCTAAATAGAAACAATTTTGCGCCGCAGGCACAACACTCGTACATATACATAAATAAATGCCAACTAGTATGGGGCGAATCGCCGACTTACCGTATAAAACTTATTTATTACCTATTTACAATAACGCCAAGCGTACATTCTTACGTTGACAAAGGCAATTTAGACTAGCTTACTATTTATATTTATTAGAGCAATATTTTATGTATATTAATTGCTTAGCTATGAAATTTTTCTGCAGTTCGTATTTGAAGTTTGTAGTAATAAATGATAATTTTCCATAATTCAAAAACAATCTTAATATATCCATTCTGTAAAAGAATTGTCAATTATTCTTTTTTTTACTAAAATTTTAAAAGCAATACTGTACAACCACAACTGCATAAATAATTGAAATTAGGCATCATCACATCACAGATAAGCATTTAATAATTCACCCTTATGATAAACATCAAAGAAGAATGCACGCCAGGCAGGGTTCTAACGTGAACATAACACTACTTTTTGGGATTAAATACACAAGGAATAAACTGAAAATTTACATACAAATCAAATGCGCGGACACAATTCAAATTTACTTCGATAAATTGATCACAGATACGAATACGTAAGAGCCGTGAATGCTAACGGCAGCGTACGCCATTTTATAATCCATTTAAAACTGAATCTGGTTAAAATCGAAATATGTATACATTAAAGTCAAATGGAATTTATTAGTTCATTAACTATTTTCAAAACTGTTCTAAGCAAACGAATTTACGGAATACATATTAAATTGTTTACAAATGTGAATTGAGTTTTGCTGCTTCATCCTATTTGCAGTACGCAAACAAAATTACACAGTAAAATTCGACGAGAATCGATTAATTTGACATATTTTAGAGAGAGAAGGACAGATACGTTTAATATAATGTCAATTGAAACTTCTTACTTGCATTGCAGATATAGCATCTGTCCTTGTCTCTCTTAAATAATTAACTCTCGCTCCTACATAGTTATCTAGATAGCTAATTTCAAATCATTTCCTAGTAATTTATATAAGTGAGAATTACGTAAACCGCGTACGATGCAATTAGCAATACAAACTTTTAATATTGCAGTTCGACTATCATTTAGCCATATTAATTGTACTTATACAAATAAAGGCCTCTACAAATGCGTCCGATAGCTATCGACCGATATTATCAGTAGACAAACGACGTTTAATCTATTTAAAAGGATTTCAATATCATCTAAGTTTGTAAGCACCATTAGACATATAAAAGATAAACATTACAGCCACATTCGACAGTATACTTTATTACTTCGCAATAACAGTCCGTTTTGAATAGACGCGCGTCTGTCTAATAATGTCTACAGATATACCCATTGATTGAAATCAAACGACATTGTAGACACCTTTACGGTAGAACAAACTAGAAAATATTAAGTCAAAATTAAAATAAGAATTATATGAAAGTATAAAAAAAAACTATAATTCAAAATAACAATAAGAATTTATATTACACTTTCTAGTTTGCTATGAGCTACATTGGTAAATAAAAGTCAGGTTTAGACAAGTTATTGCTATTGCGACAATAATTACACTATTTACATCATACAAAGACGCGTGTCTACATTTTAGTCTGCGCGTGCGCAGCAAATAGCGCTATTCTAAATGCTTTGGTTATATCGTAATTTTGGTACGCGCCTTGTGAAGCCTCGCGGGCGGGCGCAGGCGCAGTCCACTGCAGATTTTTAAAATCTGCCGTTTTATATTAATAATTGGCAATTACCCTACAATTGATATGCAGTTTTAAAGTAGTTCTGCATAAGAATGTTTTTGTTATTCTATTTTCGCATTAAATAAAGTTATATATTAAATTTTATTGTAAGCCTTAAGATTTACGTCGCTTCCGTGAACATTGTAGGAACTGTTTCACTTACAATACGACATTTAAAAAAAAATTAAAAAACAATCTTTAAATCTTTCAAAAGAGAACCAAGCATCAATTTGGGTTTAATTGTACCACAAACATGCCAGACAGGAATTTTAAGTCTAATCTTTTATAATAATCTCTATACTCATAAAGTGCCAAGTAAGGAAAATAAAAATCGCCATAAGACAGTCGCCCTAAGAGTTATAATTGCACATAAATTTTTCTCTTGATTATAGATTTAATAAAAAAATTAGTTTTCTCTAAAATAAATTACCAAGACATTGAATAGTAACACCTTCATGCGTTAGGCCTAATTTAAGGTAGGCAAAAAAATATTATTTATAGAGTATTCTGAAGAGATATGGCCCTATAAGGTATTATCAAAAGAGTTTTAACTAGTTCCGAGAAGTTCCCATCAGGGTATGACATAGTCTAGACAAAAACTGTCAATTTAACTGCCAGTTAATTGGAGTAGTATTATCGTCGGTAAGAGCAAATTAGTTTTTTTTTTTGCTGTTTTTACGGCGTAATATTATTTACTTAGCTTATAAGTCTGTGGGAACTAAAAAGAACAGTCTAAAACCCCGCTAGCTTTGACATCACAAGCCAAAAAATTTCTAGTAACAAAATATTCCGAACAAAAATTACTACTAAGTAAAACATCAATAAATGCTGTCAAATCCTATTTTAATTTGACGTGACTATACAATGTGGTTCTGCGCCTGCGCTTATAGGCTCACCTAAAAGTAAATTACACTAGATCACAAATTAGTTGGTCCGAGAATATACTTGATTTTTTTATCATTCCACTGGTGGAGGTGACGTGCTCCCAACAAACATTTTGTGGTCAAGAACTACGATCGTAAAAAAGAAGCTTCATTTCGTTTCTTTAAAAAAATACCCAGAAATCCGGCTCGAAGGACCAAACTGATTTTTTTATGAGAGAAATGTCGTAATTACTGCTTATTAAAACGAAAATATCAAAAATTTATAAACTGGAATCCGGTTCGAAGGACCAAATGGTTTTTTTTTTTATAGGAATGTTGTAAGTAATTAATTATTATTGAAACGTCAAATATTTTGACAAAACTAACGTAGATTGATTATGTATGAAAATCGTCGTCGCATATTCGTGGTTTGTTAAGACCTTAATTTAAAAATGTTGATTGATTTGTAGTTTATCGTTTAGTAAAGAATTTTTGTAAGGACATAAGTAATTAACATTAAATAAAATTTTACAGAAACATAAACCTTGGATTCCTGACATGATTTTGAGTGTTATATCGATCCTAAGTTTTACGTTTTTAATGTATGTTTGCTGAAGGGTTGTAACTTTTTGGGTTTACCCTTTTTATGTAGGCGACAGTTCGGCAACCTGTCATTATTTTGGGGCAATATTTTTTTTATAATAAGGTTAGCAAATGACTCTGGAATAGTCGTTTGATGGTAAGCGGAAGTGGGGGTCCAGATAGTGCGAGAGATAAAATGCCGCGTTAGCCACTATCGCTTTGCCGACCAGCAAGGTGCTTCTTTACACCTCTTTTGAATGACCCAGGATTGTAGGAAGGAACGTGTGCGGATTCCATTTCTTAGTGTGTAACCAAATGTTACTTAAATTTCTGCTTATCCCCTTTTGGTACTATGAGCCGGATTGTGTGTATTTACTACGAGGGTCTCCCTGATCCTTAAGAGTACCCTAAGACCTTGTCCAGAAGAGCAAATTCACCGCGAATCTTTAAGCGCGAATTCATACTGAAGCTCAACGCGCGAATTTGAAACTCGAGCGAAGTTTGTGGACGCAATGTATTGAGCCCCAGTACCTCGCCAACGCGCGTTGTGTTCACGCGTAGAGATTCGTGGCGAGTTCCCTCTTCTGGATACCCGTTTTAGCCTGTTGACCGATAGAATTCTGAGTGAAGACCCCAGAGTGATGCAATACAATTGCCTTAGCAAACATTGCCGTAAACAAGTTTGATTGCAATTTATTAAAACAATGACTTTTTTACTAAACTGCATCCAGATGTCTTACTAAACAAAATAGCGTCTACTTTTAGTCAACAGTAATAGAAGCCGGGGTCAACAAAAAGGGTTCGCTTCAAACGAAGAAATTTTAAACTGTAAAGATTGTTCCTGATAGCATGTGAAAAAAAGGTTACCTTCAAAAGGCGAGCACGCAGCCGCAGCCGAAGCACGTCCTAATACCTGGGGTAATGATAAAAAAACGAAGTATATTGGTTGTGCTACTTGAGGGCGTCATGGGCGGCGGCGGGGGCGGGCGCGGCGGCGAGGGCGGACGCTGGGGCGGGCGCGGGCTCGTGCGGCTCGTCGCGGTCGTCGGCGGCGCGGCGCTGCTCGTGCTCGCGCTGCTGGCGCCGCCGCTGCTTCGACCACAGCTCGTGGCAGTCCTGCCACGTCGGCAGCGACGGGGCCGCCATCCTGGGGGACGCGACAAACATTGTGTCCACGCAAATAGTGAAGACGAGTAATTTATGGAATAATACCTTAAAGAGGAAGATACGTTACCCGAGTAACGCGCGTGTGTTTACAAAACTGACACCCGTACTCACAAACATTACTATGAGATCTCTCGACTCTTGGATAAGAAACGGACCAATCACAGTGCTCTATTCAACGCAATGGCATTGAATAGAGCTCTGTGATTGGTTCGTAAAAAATCGTACGAGAGCAACACGTTCAGCATAGTTTGTCTATATAGTTGACGAGGCCTGCTTTTTGAAAGATGCGATAAGGAGGACGTCGTATCTTCCCTTTTGCTTTAATCTAAGTATACACTGAAAAACATCGACCTGCCCCAGGTGAGAATTGGAAGAATTGCGGAGGATGCTGGGTTCGATTCCCGCCTGGGATACATGCGTGTTAAATTTTAGTCACCCATCCGAGTACAAATCACGCACTTGGTTACTGAACTTTAGTGATCGACGATTCAAAAGTTGATAGAAACCTTATATTTTGATGTCATACATGCAATAAGTTAAGCATACTTGAGTTATTGTGCTAACACACAGACATAATTCTAAAAACGGTATTTTTGGACTCGGGGAGGTCCAAAATGTGTAAATCCGTCAAAACCCCGAGGTCGAATTTTTTGACGGTTACAAGACTTCCTCTTTACTACGTATACGAAAAAGTAAAAATGTTCACCAGTGGGGGACAATGGAAAAGTGACGCTTTCTAAATGTATACGCTTTAAGAGTACAAGGTGCTATCGCGGTCTAACTATCGAAGACTACCCTTAGCCTGTTGACCAATAGAATTCTAAGTGAATATCCCAGAGTGATACAATACAGTTGCCTTAGCAAACATTGATGAAACCTTTTGACCCTCTATTGTTCTGTAACCAAATGCCTTACAGAACAAAAGAGGGTCTTCTATTGATCAACAATAATAGAAGGCGGGGACAACAAAAAAGGGTTCGCTTCAAACGAAAAAAATGGTTGTAAAGTCGGTTTACTGACGATAGTTGAACGTGACAACGTCTTAAGAAAATACTGATGGAATGGTAGCATTTTTCAAAAGAAAAATTTAATTTCATTTGTTTAATAGATTTCGCATTATAGTATGAATAAACTTGTAATAAAATCTCTTTGGCTATACTATTTGTATCTGGCTGGTTTTGGTATCATTGAAAGTTTATATTTTAAAGAACATAATTCCAAATTCAAATTAGAGAATTAGATTCAGAGCGAGGTAACGCCGCATGACGTCATGTTTTTTCGTGCGTGCAGCCGGCTCTATCGAATTATAAGACGTTGTCACGTCAAAAATTTGAAAGTGTAAAGTTGATGAAGCGTGTGTGTGTAGTATACTGACTGTTCGGGCACGACGGCCTTGAGCCAGGCGCTCTTGAGCGCGTCCTCGGCGGTGATCCGTCGCGCGGGGTCGAGCTCGAGCATGCGGTCGAGCAGCGCGAGCGCGGGCGCCGGCATGAAGGAGAAGGTCTCGCGCAGGCAGCGCCGGTGGTACCGCTTGGGCCGCAGCGTGCCCCACAGCGGCAGCGACACCACGCCCGGCCACACGCCCGGCGCCGGCGTGCCGCACACGCGAGAGATCATCTCCAGCTGCATCATCTCCACGTTCGCCTGCGACACACAACACATATTAGGGGTTTAAGTATGAAATTGCCGTTTTGAATGAAGAATTTAACGAAAATTAATTTTTCCATACAAATATAATTGCGATTTTTTAAGGAACCAAAAATCTAAATTTTGTGTAATTTTGTGGATATATTGAGACAACATTAAGCTATAGGATACATAAAGAAAAATTTTATGAAATGATATCTGTAAAAAAATATTCATATTTTTATAACGGAGACGGGCACCTCTTAGGACGAGCTGTTCTTGAAGATGTATTTGTAGTGGAAAAATTAAAAAAAAAGAATAAAATTTTATACATAAATATAAGTCCCTATAAGGAAGTTTAAAATAAAAAAAGAATAATGGACATAGCTATTGTATTAAAGGAATTATACACTAATGAATAATGAGGAAAAAATGGGCAATTTCATTCTTTAACCCCTATTATTACTTATTTAATACACTATACAATAGTATAATTTGTTAATACCTTCACCCCATATCCTCCAATGGATGCCGTAGAAGGCGACTAATATATAATAGTAATTTGCTAATCAATTTGTGTGCGAAACATTAGAGAACCCTTTTACATCCTGTATAATTGTAAATATTTTTTTTTTGTTTGGTGCCCCTTTAGTGTAGGCGATACGCTGGCAACCTGTCACTATTACGGGGTACTTACCCATACTGCCAGATGTGGCTTTGTGTGTAACCGAATGTTACCTGAAGCTCTGCTCGACCCCTTATGGGATTGAGCTTGATTCTGTGTATAAATGGCCGCATAATGCCGGCAGAGTATAATAGCATCACCCCATATCCTCCAATGGGTGTCGTAGAAGGCGACTAACGGATCAGCAAAGGGATATTCATCACCACACTCCGCCCACCAATCCGCATTGGGAAAGCGTGTTGGACTACTGCCTAAACCTCCTTCGATTACAACGAAAGGCCTTGTGTCCCAGCAGTGGGTCGAATTATGATGATAGTATAATTTCTGCTAAACTGGAAAACAATTTGTCGGCACAGTACAAGGTAATTGCCACTCAGGGGCGAGAGTTGGGAGTTACATTAACAGACGGCGATTTGAAGTCAGAAACATGGAAGTTTTAAAACCGTTATTAAGAAACGGTAGTTGGAAATCAGGAAACATAGGAGTTAATTTGGTGACTCCAAATATCTGTCTTTCAACAAACGGTGGTTGGATGTCAGGAAACGATGATTGGAAGTCAGGAAACACGGGAGTTGAAAGACAGATATTAGAAGTCAGCAAATGATAGTTGGAAGTCAGCAAATAATAGTTGGAAGTGAGGAAACACGGGAATTGGAAGAAAGATATTGGGAGTCAGGAGACGGTTGTTGGAAATCAGGAAACATGGGAGTTGAAAGACAGATATTTGAAGTCAACAAACGATAGTTGGAAGTCAGGAAACATAGGAGTTCGAAGACAGATATTGGGCGTCAGGATACGGTAGTTGGAAATCAGGAAACTTGGGAGCTGAAACACAGATACTGGTACTCGGGAACCTATAGTAGGAAGTCAAGAAACGTGGGGGCTGAAAGACAGATATTTGGAGTTAGCAAACGGTAGATGGAAGGCACGAAATACGGGAGTTGGAAGTCAGGAAACGTGGGAGCTGAAAGACAGATATTGTGAGTTAGGAAACGAGATGAGAGTTTAGAGCAGGTATTCTAGAGGTGGTAGTTAGGTAAGTGTATCAATTTACGTTGGGAAATGCGTTAAGCATACGTTATACCTAAGGGGGCATAACGTTATGTTGGACCTTGGCGCGAAAACTTCAACAACTGCCACTTTCTCCCCGTGATCGGACGAGGAGAACGCGTCGGCCACGGATGTTTCGCTGCCCCGGTGAGAGTTACCTGGAAGAGCGGGTGCTTGAGGAAGAGCTCGCCGAGGATGCAGCCCATGGACCAGACGTCGACGGCGGGCCCGTAGCGCTCCTCGCCGAGCAGCAGCTCTGGCGGCCGGTACCACAGCGTGATCACCTTGTTGGTGTACGGCCGCGCGCGGTCCTCTGCCGACCACAGCCGCGCCAGGCCGAAGTCGCCCAGCTTCACCTCGCCCCTGCGTCACCACATCACACACACCATACATTAACGCCCGCTTTCACACTTTACCCATAATGAGCTTCGAAAAACGAAAAAATATTTTTTTTATTTCATAAAATTAAAGATCTCATTACTAAATAATCAACAGCTCTTATTTCACTTCGATACGATACGTATTTACAAAGTTATAATACATTTAATGTTAGTACAAAACTTTACTCCGCTTTTAGTCGCGGGGCTAATGAGCGTGTCACGCACGTCAGTAGTCTCTACAGCGCTTGCCACCCGCTCGCATCCGCACAACTTTTATACCTATTCCATAATTTATCATTATATTTTTATTTGTATTCTGGTTTCATTTCATTTATTAGAGGTTCCCCGACGCGGCGACGCTAATTTTAAAAAATAAATACAAAAAACCACCGTTCCCACCCTCATTATCTCGCAGTTAAATTGACAATTAAGTATGAATGCTTCAGGGGTAGACTTTTCCGTATGAAACTCATCGACGTGAGCTCATGCTACTGTAAGGGTCGTGACGTAGAGGACATACAGCACGCACTGTGGGAATGCGAACTTTACGGGGAAGCGTGTATGAATCTTCTAAATAAGGTGAAGACGCTTGAGATGGGTCCGATTAACTACCCGGACCTCGTGGGGACCGAGGCGAACTTCCGACAGCTACGGGACTTCGCGCGACGATGGCACAAGATTAAGAGTGGGCACTTTTCAGCCCACGAGAAAGAGGTGAAGAAAGAGACGCCGCAGAAGAAGCAGAAGACTGGGCAGTGGGAGCTAGCGGCACGACTTCGGTTGGGCTCGGACGACCTGGAAGGCACCGAAGGCGTACCAAGTGATATCCGCCCCAGGGGGGAGAGGGACCATAGATAGGGACGAAGACGAAGAGTAAAAATAATTTGGGAATCAAGGTGTGCACATGGGGAACTACTCCATGCGCAGACCTCATTTTAGAGCTGGAGAAGACTGACGATCGCTGCTTCCTCCTACCCGTCCGTCTACACCAGATGGGAACGGCTAGAAGAACTATCTTCCGCTCTCTCTTTTTGACGCAATCGACGTGTTTTCCGAAGCACGAAGGAAAATATGAGTTTAATAACAGTTGGTTGTTTTATTTGCTAATTTGTGAATATATTTTAAAACAAAAATTAATAAACCTCATCATTGCTATACAAAAATGTGCGGTTAGAATTGGGATACATGCTTCCAAATTAAAATGAAATTAAATGAGACTATCTCACTGAGTAGTCATTATAAATAACACAAATTATTTAAACACTCATCTTGCCTTTAAGAAACTAGCTATTAACTTACTTGTTGTTCATCAATATATTACTGCACTTGATGTCTCTGTGGAGGAAGTTCTTCCGGTGGCAGTAGGCGAGTCCGTCGAGCAGCTGCCTCATGATGGACGCGTTGTGGGACTCCGTGAAGTCCACCATCTTGGATTCCAGCAGACCCATCAAATCATGGTCCATGTATTCGAACACCAGGTAGAAAGAGCCCTTGTCCTGAAACCAATAAGACTGAATTAGATATTATTTCGTTCGAAACATTAGTGTTAACTAACTTCGTATAAATTACTTTAAAAAATGTAAAAGTAATTCGTATCCAAATTTTAATTTTTCGATAGTGAACAATAAGAGTTCTGGGTGAAACTGTTTCTATCTTCAGCCGTGTCATCATAAACCACTGGTGAAAGTAAGGCGTATATTCTTAAGGATTAGGGATTGATTGACCTTAATGAACTCTAGAGTTGAAGGTTGTGCGGGCAAAGAGTATGTATTTTCGTTGTGGAGGGCACCTTCTGACGTATGGGACGTACCTTCCTAAAGTAGAGCCCTGCTCGTTGTGGAGAGCACCTTCTGTGTGGGACGTACCTTCCTAAAGTAGAGACCTGCTCGTTGTGGAGAGCACCTTCTGTGTGGGACGTACCTTCCTAAAGTAGAGACCTGCTCGTTGTGGAGAGCACCTTCTGTGTGGGACGTACCTTCCTAAAGTAGAGACCTGCTCGTTGTGGAGAGCACCTTCTGTGTGGGACGTACCTTCCTAAAGTAGAGCCCTGCTCGTTGTGGAGAGCACCTTCTGTGTGGGACGTACCTTCCTAAAGTAGAGCCCTGCTCGTTGTGGAGAGCACCTTCTGTGTGGGACGTACCTTCCTAAAGTAGAGCCCTGCTCGTTGTGGAGAGCACCTTCTGTGTGGGACGTACCTTCCTAAAGTAGAGACCTGCTCGTTGTGGAGAGCACCTTCTGTGTGGGACGTACCTTCCTAAAGTAGAGACCTGCTCGTTGTGGAGAGCACCTTCTGTGTGGGACGTACCTTCCTAAAGTAGAGACCTGCTCGTTGTGGAGAGCACCTTCTGTGTGGGACGTACCTTCCTAAAGTAGAGACCTGCTCGTTGTGGAGAGCACCTTCTGTGTGGGACGTACCTTCCTAAAGTAGAGCCCTGCTCGTTGTGGAGAGCACCTTCTGATGTATGGGACGTATCTTCCTAAAGTAGAGCCCTCCCGTTGTGGAGGGCCCTTCTGATGTGTGGGACGTACCTTCCTAAAGTCCAAGGCGTCCTGCTTGTCTGTGACGATCTCGCGCAGGTTGACGATGTTCTTGTGGTTGAGCTGGCGCAGGATCTTGATCTCGCGCACGGCCGTGATGGGGAACCCCTCCTTCTCGTTCTCGAGCCGCACCTTCTTCAGCGCCACCAGCTGCCCCGTGTTCTTGTCGCGCGCCTTGTACACCTGCCCGTACGTGCCCTCGCCGATCTGGGTGATCACCTGCGACAATACGTATACCTGACTGTACAGCGGCAATGGCAACGGAAACACCATACTATCACGTTGTTTACACCATATTACAACGAGATAGATAGAACCTAAGACCTGCAACCATACCATTGTTGACATTCATTTGGGTGATCACCTACAACTCATACCATTGTTGACGTTCATTTGGGTGATCACCTACAACTCATACCATTGTTGATGTTCATTTGGGTGATCACCTACAACTCATACCATTGTTGACATTCATTTGGGTGATCACCTACAACTCATACCATTGTTGACATTCATTTGGGTGATCACCTACAACTCATACCATTGTTGACATTCATTTGGGTGATCACCTACAACTCATACCATTGTTGACATTCATTTGGGTGATCACCTACAACTCATACCATTGTTGACATTCATTTGGGTGATCACCTACAACTCATACCATTGTTGACATTCATTTGGGTGATCACCTACAACTCATACCATTGTTGACGTTCATTTGGGTGATCACCTACAACTCATACCATTGTTGACATTCATTTGGGTGATCACCTACAACTCATACCATTGTTGACATTCACTTGGGTGATCACCTACAACTCATACCATTGTTGACATTAATTTGGGTGATCACCTACAACTCATACCATTGTTGACATTCACTTGGGTGATCACCTACAACTCATACCATTGTTGACATTCATTTGGGTGATCACCTACAACTCACCCCATTGTTGACATTCATTTGGGTGATCACCTACAACTCATACCATTGTTGACATTCATTTGGGTGATCACCTACAACACAACATTGTTGACATTCATTTGGGTGATCACCTACAACTCATACCATTGTTGACATTAATTTGGGTGATCACCTACAACTCATACCATTGTTGACATTCATTTCGGTGATCACCTACAACTCATACCATTGACGTTCATTTGGGTGATCACCTACAACTCATACCATTGTTGATATTTCTCACAGTTTCATGTCTCTGTTGCAGTACAGAGGTTACTATTTGGCAATTTGCTGTGGCTATCTTATAACTGAATTGGCATTGTAATACTAGGTACTAAAAGCTGTCCACGCATATCAGAGTTACCGTCCCTGACAAAACACGGCAGGGCAAGATAAATGAATTTGTCACATACGATTTGTAGGTTCACACATCTCCGTACGAATAGGATCCAGGTCGTCAGTGTCCCGGAGCACGCTTGCATGCACGGACGTTCTGAGAGTGCTATCCGATAATTTTTTAACACATCCAATAATAAAATTATTTTTCGAAAGAAGGATTACAACAGGCGATACCGATTTCCCAGATATGTGTGACGGATAAAGGATACGGATGAACACGAAAACGGACAACTCTGAACTCAGATAGCCCTGACACGGAAACGTTATTTAACGCTAATTAACGTACTGAGGTATTATAACGAATCAACCATAATTTATATCAGAGATATCTTAAACCATTAAAAAGGGGAAAGTGTCGAAATGATAAAAAAAAATTGTGTGCGTGTATCCTTTACGCGCGATTGAAGTAAAACTTCTTTGACGTAGATCACTGAAATGATTAAATTTTAAGTGAAAAAAAAAAAAAAATGACAGATTACGACCAATCGAAATTACTATTTTTAAATAGCGGAAACTACACAGACTATAATTCATAATTCATTTATTCACCATTAATTTGATACAATATCAGCACATTAATATAGTAAGTTAGGTCTTGAATCTAATTGTACAAATCAACCTTCAAGGCATTGTGAATTGTTTATAAAAATTGAGGTTAGTAATGTACGTACGTGAGCAATGTCAAAGATAAATTATAATAGTCAGTTTTACATTAATTAATTATTAATTAAATAAGGCATTGTGAATTGAAACTATAAAAAAAAAAAAATATGATTAGTTTTGTACGTGAGCAATGTCAAAGATAAATTATTTCCATTGATTACATTGGTTAATGAATAAAATGTCAAATCATAATTTTAAATCTATAAGTCAAATAGTAATTTTTTTATTAAAATATTCCTTAATATTATATAATGGTTCCGATATTAATAGCCTCTTTAGACTTCTCTCAAATTTATATATATTAAATACTGAGCGTTACTTCCGTTAGAAAAATCTGAGTTACCCCCTAGTCGCGCCTAAAGAAGTTTTACTTCAATAATTTTACAATCCTCTCTAATAAAATAAGTGATCAGTTTGTAAGTTAGCTTTCCTAGCATTATGTTCCGTGTCGTAGTGTACCTGGAAGCCGTCGACGCACTTCTCGCCCCAGTCCTTGGCGTGGTGCGCCGGCGTCGCCACGGCCACCAGCTTGGAGCCGCGCCGCTTGAGGATGCGCGGCCGCTTCAGGCACGACTGGAAACGTAACGGAAACATTCAGTTTAGCGGGAAACCATGCCATTTAGATTACATTGTCAACGACTACCCTTAGCCTATTGACCAATAGACTTTAGGGGTGTGTGTGTGTAATGCGATACAATTGCCTTAGCAAACTTTGCCGTAAAGACATCTGGTTGTAATTTACTCGAACAATGACCTTTTTTTATTGAATTGCAACTAAATGTCTTACAGAATAAAATAGGGTCTTCTTTTGCTCAATTGTAATAGATGGCTGGGTCAACAAAAAGGGCTCGAAACGACGGGCTTCAAACAAAAATTGTTTAAAAATGTCGACAAAGTTCCCAGTGCGCCGCCTACTTTTTACTCCGGCCAATAGAATATTAACATAATATGGCACAGCCAATAAGGCGCAGTTCACTCTACTTCCACAGGTCGCCTCCCTTCCGCGCAGTCGCTCTAGCGTTGCCGACGACAGTGTTTGCTCTTATTGGCTCCATCCGGTTGCTAGACGACCCGCCTCCCTAATAGGGGAGCGGGTCGCTGTCAATCAGACATGTCAGTGTCACGCAATTATCGCTTACAAGTGGAACACCGGCAACTTTGTCGATTGCAGTACATTTTTATTTCAATAATTCTTAATTGTTTCCGAGTAGATTAGGTGCAGTGAAAGTGGTGTTATTTGGATGCACAGCTTCCGTGTTGACGAGCAGTATGAGGAATTATTGGAATGAAGGTTTTGTGGCGTGTATGACATTGAGAATTTTATAGTGGAATAACCACCTCATCAGCCACCATCATGAGGTGAGTTGCCATGAATTTCTCGCCAAGCACAAAAAAGAAGAAATTACCAAATGAAGATATGGCTCAAAGGCCTTAGATACCAAACCAAAAACCCTAACAAAAAAAAGGGGAAAATATTTATTTCGGATTTTATTTAAGGCATCAGTGACTGATCGACGGCTGTCCACGGTTTGTCTAAAACAACACGACAACAAACATATTGGAAGCCGTAAGCATCGACATTCTCTGACCAGAATCGCGTTCGGTCATCGATAGCAGACGAAGAAAAAGAAATAACCAGACGTACACAACACGTTTAGCGCGTCCGTATGACTACGTCAATCGGTATAATACGCACAAATGCGATACTTTTTAACAGCAATATTGCGAAAAGCCGCCGATCAGTATGTCTTGTGATCTTTTAACTTCGTGGAGATGTGTAATAATAATAATCAAACTTTCAAAAGCATAGTCTTCTACTCACTTAACAAATTTTGCTGTGATTAATTAATTAATTTGAAACTATTATTATTCTAGTTCTAATTTATAATTGCATAGAGCTGTTTGAACTTTGTGTTTTGCTGTACATTGTGTTCTGACATTTAATTACATATAAGATAACTAGTAGCTCACTATTTGAGAGCTCTGCGTGAAACTCACTTCCAATCACCAATTACTAAAAGGCGAGATGAAGTTAAGGTATACAACATGTAAACTAAATAACCAACACCCTGAATACATGTGGTTTGGGATCGGCTTCCGAGTGGATTTCAATTTTTTTTTTAAAACGACTTAAAAAAAAAAACAAAAAATACCCAGAAAATGTTGTACAATATTTTCTGGGTACTTTGTTTTTTTTTTACAAAAAAAAATCGTTTTTTTTTCAAAAAAAAAATATTGAAATCAACTCGGAAGCCGATCTCAAACCACCTGTATTCAGGGTGTTGGTTATTTAGTTTACATGTTGTATAATAAGGTAGTGTAAAACTCACGTTGTTCCTGTTAGCGGTCCTAGCGGTGAATACATTGCAGTAGGGGTGTGACCGTTGCGCGGGCGGAGGAGTAGACCCGTCTAACTCGTCGCCGCTCAGTTCCTCCGACCCCGGGATTACTGGCACACAGTCATTGGTATTAACAAACGGTCCCTAGACCATTTAGTCCAGTCTCGTATAAAAGCTATCGGCTGCTTACAGCGTCACGCTGTATGCTGCGTCACTATATGCTTACTATAGAAACATATTGTTATGATCTCTTTCACACACCAATGTTTGAATTAAGTGCCGATGAAGCATTGTGACGCAGCGTACGGCGTGACGCTGTAAGCGGCCGATAGCGTTTAAAGAAGACCAAGGCCTTAGGAAAGAGTAAGTAACATTTGAAGTAACATAATGGTCTAACCAAGAAACTTATGGGTAAAACTAGAAGTCACACTACGAAAAAAAAAGTGAAGACAAAGAATTTGTCATTGAAACTTCTTATTTTTTGTCTCTTTCTAACAACTAGAGCACACGTATTAAACGGTCGGGTGTCACGGCACGTGACCGTCTTATACGTTATACGTACGTACGTCATCATATTATGTAGGAAACGGAAACATTCAAAGGTCAAACACACACACCAACACAACTTGGGACAACTTGGAGTCAAAAAAGTTGTCCACATTTTTATATTGGTAGTGTGGATTCCAGTTTCACCTATAAATTTTTTAGGTATAACCATGGTTTTTAATATTTAACTAAGTAAAAGTAAAATAGCTCAGTAAATTTGGAATCGACTAGCATTACGTAGGCAGTGAAAAAATACGAGGTCCTATGTTGAGTCGCCGTAGTTGCGTAAAAAACAAATTTTAGGTTAAAGGTGTGGTGGTGACGGGCTCTCTGTGTGTGTTGGTGGTGACAGTGACTGTATAATAAACGCTAGTCAACTAAAAGATTATTAAACTTAATGTTGAGCCGCATTCAAAGTACATCGCGACGTTGCCATTCTTATCGGTACCCGATTAAAAACTGATACCCTAATCTTTAGGGTACCTTTATTGGGGTATCGTATCATTACGGTACCCGTTAGAAAGTTTTGATAATATCGGTCGCGTGTATCTGCTACTGTAAATTTCAGGTGTCTTAGTGAGTCATTGAATTTGGATACCGTTTATAATGATACCCGAATTTTGTGTTACCGCTTAAAGCGGTTCTCAATCCCTAGTGGTGAGTGTGTGTGTCAGTACCTGGCGGCATGGGCAGGTTCATGATGCCGGTGCGGCGCGGGGCGGGGTGCGGGGCGGCGTGCGGGGCGTGCGGCGCGGGGTGCGGCGAGGGCGACGGCGTGCTGAGCGGGGAGCCCTCGCTCGCCAGGCTCTTCAGCTCCTCCACCTACACACAACATTGAACAGTGGATTTCGGGTATAACGACGATGAAAGGACCACTCTAATTTCGTTGTCATATCCGAAGTCGTTACAGGCAAAGGTAAAGAGATACAGACACGTAGTAGTTTATGTGCGTGTAGTAGACATGCTTATTGAAAAGTTTACTAAACCCAGATTGTACCCAAAATATCACTTTGTAACTGAACCATAAACTTAACTCCGAAACGATCCTACAATAGATGGCGCTGAGCTTATTACCGCTAATAGTGCGATACACACGTAGATTTATAATTACTGAGGTTTATAGATTGGCAATGAATTGACTAGGGCTAGACCAAAAAAATGCACTAATGTGTGAGTAATGCGCATAATATGCACCAGTACTGCAGTCTCACAGTTGCTGTCTTTTCTACGTGACTGACAGGCAGACATAGACCGCCTAACATGATTTCGAGTGTAGGGAGTTTCTCCCGAGTTTTTTTTGCAAAAACACGTGTTGAGAGACTCCATTTTAAACTCAATCTACCGTACAATTGCCTGTTACTTTAAAGTACATTTTACTTGATATTATCAAGTGAAAATCAAGTGATTACTCTAATAATCTTTATATGTCGCCATTAATTTAAAAGAAGAAGATTTCGAGTATAACATCTGTCCTGGTTGTTGCTTTTTTTCTTTGTTTACTGAAGGATTATTTTTTTATGGTTTGGTGTCCCTTTAGTGTAAGCGATAGCTTGGCAACCTGTCATTATTTTGAGGTACTGTCTAACCCATACTGCCAGATGTGGCTTTGTGTGTAACCGAATGTTACCTGAATCTCTGCTCGACCCCTTTTGGGATTGTAAGCATGATTCTGTGTATATATGGCCATATATAGAAGGCGACTAATGGATCAGCAAAGGGATATCGATCACCTCATACTCCGTCCACCAATCCGCATTGGGCAAGCGTGGTGGACTACTGTCTATACCTCCTTCTTTGAAAAGGAGAGGCCTTGTGTCCCAGCAGTGGGTCGAGTTATAAAGGCTGTGATGCTGATGTAGTATTAATGTGTTAAGTATAAATGTTTGTGGACCTGTGTGTTGGGCGGCATGGGCAGCTTGGTGAGGCTCCTGGGCTTGTGCGGCGGCTGCGGCTGCGGCTGGTACGCCGCATCCACCACGCTGGCCGGCGCCTTGACCCCGGCGCCGGGACTCTCCTCCTTATGTAGCATTGTTTATTTATCAATTTTTCAAAGTCAACATCGTCATCTGACAAGTGACATTACGTTCCGTTTCGCATTAGGTTTGACATTTAGGCAAAGTGATAAATTCTATACCCAGCGACTTATAAAAAAAAAAAAAAAAAAAAAAAAGAAATAGTTCAGACGAAAGTTTCTTGTCTTGGTAAGTGGTATCATGTTTCAGTTCGATATTAGAGATTGTGGTCGTCTTTATGGAATTTTTGCACTTTGTTTTTGAATTGAAGCGCGTTAGAGCGTTTTCTATAGTCTCGTCATTATTTAGGTGACGTTAGGCTTACGGGGATCATATTAGTTGTTCAAAATTCATTCAAAGTAGTTATTCGCAGGGATTCGTATTGACAAGAATTTTTCGTTCATTCGGATGTATGGACTCACTTTCCTTTGCCTCAGACGTTAAAAAAACCATAGGTAGGCCGACCAATCAGGGACGTTTGTTTTTGCTTGTCAGATTATTCATTCGCATTTCGAATTTCAAATTCAAGGCTGAATTTATTTTTGAGGAACGTTAAACATCTTCGTGATAATAACATATGCGAGGATTATATTAACGAAGGAGAACTATTTTCTAATTTGGAAGGAAGATAATTCCGTATTTTCATAATATCCTGGAACGGATAAATAACCGTTAAGGAGTTAATAATTCACCCGAAAGGTAACTATAAAACTCTTATCGTTTTTCAATTATTCTGAAAGTTAAAAGTAAATTCTGTGATTGCCTTGATTTTGTGTTACAGTAAATTAGTAAATTCGGTTGTAAAAAACCGCCTCATCTTGTAAAAATTGCCTGACTACCTACTAAGGTAATTATATTTTGTCAGGTTCGAAATTTTAGGCAATGAATGATCTATTTGTTTAAATTATGAATAATTCACATCTCGAGAGATCATATTCTAAGTACTGTTGGTCGGGTTTCGTAATTGCTCAAAGATTTGCCGTTGTTTTATATTAGTTTTTGGACAAGTTGTGGTTCCAACTCCCTCTTGGGGTTTTATAATGAGTAGTGTAACATTTATTGATGTTGTTTTATTATGACACATCTTCAGGGTCGTCGGTACGGGTTTAGAGACCCAAATTTCCATTACAAATATAGTCGCCTGGTAGAGAGACCTGCGCAAAACCAGAGTTTGGAGGTGTGAGATCAATTTGGAAAAGTGACCGGTGAACTACAATATATAGAGAGAGCTAACTAGTGGCTGATCTATCAGAGCCAAGACACAACGCACTGATCCAGGTACACTACACTAACCAAACGGTAGCGGCTGACTGTCGAAGAGTTCTACAAATACTCTGCAGAAGGTTGTCTCATAACGCGTTTACTAATAATTTATACATAGTAATACCCAAATTCCACTCGTTAACGATCAGAGCAGACTCCAGGACCCTACCTTTCATTATTTTTATGGTTGTATTTTACTATTAGATATATAAGTTAGAAGGTCTAAATTGTGTAAAATCTAACTTGTGTAAACTAGGTATTTTCAAGGAAGAGAATTCTCACAAAGGTGTATTATTTGGAATATGTAAATTGTAAGTAAATCACTTTTCTAGTGCAACAAACAGAATATTGTCCACCCTAAATAAACATTGTACTGCCAAACCATCAAATTGTTGTTTCACTTCATATATACCCATTTAGGAAAGGAAAATACAACCAGTTGAAATCCAGTATTACATGGCGCCCGAACATTAAGAGAGGAGGTTCTGTTATTTTTTTTTAATTCTTGTCTGGTCAAAATTGCTCAGAGAAGGCTGATCGTTGACGGTGAGGATTTGAGGTTTTTTTTTTCTTGTTTTAATTTGTGCCAAAAGGTGGCAATATATAAACTTTAATATTGTTTGTTCTCCAGTTAACTATTGTATATTTAGGTATTTTTGCATTCATGTACATGGAGTTTTGTAAGCTCTGATCGATTTTGGAGTGGTTTTTTTAATTTTATGGGTTTTTTTTACATTTTTGAATGCTAATAAGCTAATATTTTCATACCACTCACAAAGTGTTTGAAAATATAAATATATGTGAAATTGCAGTTTATTTTTTGAGCTTGAACCAAATATTACACTTATTTTTTTATTTTTTTAACTCTAATCTTTGCAAATACATACCTATATCATTTTTTATTCTCCAAATTACTACATTACATACATTAGGTAACATAAACCTTCTCTTACTATACACATTTTTAGGAAAAGTCATACTACCTATTTGTTTTCATAAAGTTGAAACATGGAACAACGACCTATTACATTTAATTTACTACTTAAAGATGAACTTGAATATGAAGTTAGAATTAGGGGTGCAAAACCTGCAGATACAGTAACTGCTTTGAAGGCACAGATTCGTTCTCTCAATAAGGACTTACCCTCTGATGAGATATTGGAGTGTGATTTGGATGTAGTTTCTGAGCTAAGAATTGTTCATAAAAAATTTGAGGATTTGGACAGACTTATTTCAATATCTTCATCAAAGGCAGGTTCCCTCAAGTCTTTGAATAGAATTCAGACATTGGCTCACCACTTGTTTCACAGAATTGGTCGGCTTGATGTAGAGGAGGAAGTTGACAGCGACTTCTCCACTATGCTTGATACCTACCAAAAGCGTTTGGAAAGCGTTTTGGTAAGGATTGATAATATAATGCACACATTCAAAAGTAGCTTAGCACAGGAGAAAGTTGGAGAACATTCCATTAGCAAGCCACAAGATATTGCTAGCCAAAACTTGGTAGGGGACGCGGCTGTCCATAAGCTTGGTTTGAAATTCGATGGCAAATCATGCGTTAAGGCTTTCTTACAACGCTTGGAAGAGCTTTGTTTATCTAGGGGTGTATCTGAAACAAAACTTTTCTATTCAGCCTCTGAGTTGTTTTCCAATGAAGCTCTATTTTGGTATAGGGGTGTCAAATCGGATGTTCATGATTGGGTAGGATTAAAATCTTTGTTACTACAGGAATACTTACCTTCTGATTATGACCATAGGTTATTGCAGGAGATTCGTTCTAGAACTCAAGGATCTGATGAGAGTATTATTAATTATCTCAGTATTATGCAAAATTATTTCAGTCGCTTGGCAAGACCTATGTCTGAGGAAGAAAGGTTGAATATTGTTTTATTTAATATAAGGCCATTTTACACAGCCCAGTTAGCATTGAGTCCTGTAGAATCTTGGGCAGAGCTGAAAATGAAGTGTAGGTTGCTGGAGGGGGCACAGGAGAGATGTAAACACTTCAGTGAGCCCGCTAGCTTATCATCTTTAGCACCTGACTTGTGCTATAGAAATAAACAAAAAGTTACACCACAGCAGAGGGTCTCTGCGGTTCAGCCCATACGGGGTGATTTCTGTGTCCGTTGTAGGGTAAATGGTCACAGTTTAAGGAATTGCAGGGCACCTTTTGTTGTAATTTGTTATAGGTGTGGTAGGAAGGATGTCACTGCTAGGAACTGTCCAAATTGTAATTCTAATAAACCTACTTTTAACAATGTTTCAAAAAACTTGGAACAGTGAACTGGCGAAACTCTAATAATAATAAAAATTGGTCTAAATATAATACTAGAATATTTTATTCTAAGAATAAACACAACTATAATATTAATACAATAAAGTCTAAATGTCTTTCGCCAGTTCACTCTATGCATAAGGATGTGCGTCCATATTTGAAAGTGAATATTTATGATTTGGGATTCAGAGGGTTATTGGATTCCGGTTCTGAAATATCAATTATAGGCAGAGATGCAGTAAAGCATTTTATTAATTTTGCCAATTTACATACTTCACATAACCTGCAATTTATTAAAACTGCTAATGGCTCATCGTCTCCTGTAACTGGTTACATGTATTTGCCGGTAACAGTTGATGAGAAAACGTGTGTAGTTAAATTCTTTGTAGTACCTGGAGTCTCCACAGAGTTGCTTTTCGGTTTAAACTTCTGGAGGGAGTTTAACATTGCTCCCGACGTATTGTCACTCTTGAAAGGTAGCGAATTTTTACATGTAAATGATCAGGTACACACGGTCATAACAGCTGATAGGGCTTTGCATGACTTTGACTCTCTATCTGAAGAAGAGCGTAGCCAGGCCAGTGTTGTCATCTCTCAGTTGGAAGAAATTTCCGCGGAGGTGAAGGGTTTGGGCAGGACACATTTAGTTAGTCACAAAATAGACACTGGTGACCATGCTCCAATAAAGCAGCGCTATTATGTTGTTTCTCCAGCAAAGCTGACATTGATGAATGAGCACTTAGATCAAATGCTGAAGGATGATGTGGTGGAGCCTAGCAGCAGTGCTTGGAATAACCCGGTCACATTAGCAATGAAAGCAGATGGTTCTTCTCGCTTCTGCTTGGATAGTCGTAAGCTGAATGCCATATCAAAGCATGACGCATATCCAATGCCTTACATAAGCCATATTTTGGATCAGCTTGGAGAGGCGAAGTACCTCTCTTCGATCGATTTAAAATCAGCATACTTTCAGGTTCCCCTCGATGTAGAATCCAGGGAAAAGACAGCTTTCACCATTCCGGGGAGAGGTCTCTATCATTTTAAGGTTATGAGCTTTGGTCTTGCTTCGGCGCCAGCTACGCAACAGCGTTTGATGGATCGTTTGTTCGGTCCTGAGTTTACTGGTCCTGGTAATGATCCAAATGGTGGCAATAGTGGTAAAGTGTTCATATACCTTGATGACCTAATTATTTGCAGTAGCAATTTCCAGGCACATCTGGAGTTGCTGAAGAAGGTGAAGGACCGATTGAGTCAAGCTAACCTCACCATAAACATGGGAAAGTGTCAGTTCTTCAGAAAACAGCTCAAATATCTAGGCCATGTAATTGACGAACATGGTCTGCGCACGGATCCTGATAAGGTGAAGGCCATAGTAGATTTTCCCACCCCCACATGTAGAAAAGAGGTGAAACGCTTCTTAGGAACCGCCTCATATTATAGAAGGTTTGTGGTGAACTTCAGTGCTAGGGCAGGGCCGTTGAACGCTCTTACGTCGACTCGTAAGGGTGCTCCGCCGTTCAAATGGTCAGTTGAGGCAGACAGGGCGTTCAACGATTTAAAAATAGCGTTGACCACTGCTCCCGTGTTGGCATGTCCCGATTTTTCTAAGGAATTTACTGTGCACTGCGACGCATCTGATTTTGGCGTGGGTGGTTCTTTGACACAGACCATAGATAATGTAGAGCATCCGATAGCATATTGTAGTCGTTCATTAACAGCGTCGGAACGTAATTATTCTGCCACTGAACGAGAGGCTTTAGCAGTGGTTCATGTGGTGGAGCATTTTCGTGCGTATTTGGATAATGGCCGTCCGTTTCGTATTATTACGGACCACGCTAGCTTGAAATGGTTTCTAAATCTTAAAAATCCAACTGGCCGTCTGGCTCGTTGGGGCTGCAGGCTGTCACAATATAATTTTACAATTGAACACCGCAGTGGCTCAAAGAATATTGTACCGGATGCACTTTCCCGTGCGGTCCCAGTAGCACCCGTAAACATAATCTCCACTAACGACGCGTGGTATAATAACATTGTGAAGCGTTGTACGGAGAGACCGCGAGCGTGTCCGAATTTTCAATTGGTAGATGGTAGGTTGATGCGTTTTACAAAGAGCACTAGTAAACTCTGTGGGGATTTCCAATGGAAAGAGGTGGTACCGATGGATTTTAGGGGGGATGTAATGTTACAAAATCATTCTGTACCAACTGCCGCACATTTGGGAGTGGCAAAAACTTATAAACGTTTAAAGTTAAGATATTTTTGGCCCGGTATGTATAAAGATACCGTGGATTTTATTAAGAAGTGTACCGTTTGCAATGCTTATAAACACAGCTCACTGGCAACGCCTGGCTTTATGGGTGAACCTAAAGTTTGTTGCCGGCCATTCCAGTGCATCAGCATAGATTTGGTTGGTCCACTGCCGATGTCCCGTCAGCAAAATATATATCTCCTTGTCGTGGTGTGTGTGTTCAGTAAATATTGTTTAATGTTTCCATTACGTAGGGCGACGGGTAAAGTCATTGCGCAACGTCTAGAGGACCATGTATTCCTGGTACACGGCATCCCTCAAACCGTAATGTCCGACAACGGTTCGCAATTTGTTAGTCGTGAGATAAGAGCGTTATATGAGAGGTATAATATTCCACAGGTCCACTTAGGACCTGTGTACTGCCCTCAGGTGAATACGGTGGAGCGTTATAACCGTACAGTGATCACGGCGGTTGCGTCATTCGTGGAGAACGATCATAGAACGTGGGACGTCAATATACACAAAATACAGTTCGCAATGAATACGTCAGTGAATGAAGCGACTTCGTACACTCCGTTCATGCTCGTTCACGGTAGGGAGGCCGTTGCGGATGGCAATATTTATAGTGAATTCACGGACATCGAAGAGTTAGTCGTGCAGCCTCGGGAGGCATATCTAAGTAATCTAGGTCATCTCAAGGACGTCTTCGTTAACGTAAAAGCATCCCTTCGCAAGGCCCATGAGCATAACGTTCACTACTATAATAAAAAACGGCGTGACATATCCTATAACGTAGGGGATAAAATTTGGAAACGAACTTACAAACAAAGTGTTGCAAACCGGTATTTTTCAGCAAAGTTGGCTCCTAAGTATGAGCTGTGCAAAATAATTAGAAAACTCTCTCCTTTGGTATATGAACTTGAGGACGAGAATGGCAAGTTCATAGGCAAGTGGCATATTAAAGATTTTAAAATTGTAGATGTTGCATCAGATGTGTGAAGTCAGCGGTTTAACCGTATAACTAAGTTACAAATTTATGTTTTGTTTTTTTTTTCATTTTTCTTAGCTGTTTAATTACCTGCCTACTTATTTAGCTTGGTAGATTTTGCCTCACCGTGGGTTGACGGTCGAAGAATATCCACCCCGCCGTACTTCCTGGCGTGTCGTAGAAGCCGACTGTAGGGTTTGCTCTATTAAGATCAGATGGGGCCGGTGGTGCCTGCCTGTTGCCTCAGTTTTTCGTTTTTTCCCTTTCTCCTTAGTTTGACGTTTGTAGCCATGATGTGCTTGGTAAAACTAAAGTAATGGAGTTTAGTTTACTTAAGCATATAATATTATTTAAATCTGATCATTTATTTAAATACAAGGGAAAAAATTTAAGAGGGGCTGAGGTATTAGGGCAGGCATTGTCGTAATTGAGTGTGAAATGTTGGTAAGCTAACAACACCATCTAGTAAGCGCATTTCATTCATCACTATCGGAGCAGGGGGAAGGGTTATTGGGTAGCTATTGCCATCTAGCGACATAGTTACACATTTTATCGTGCCAAGAAGCATTGAGTAGATAGATAGCACATTATCATTTATTTTTTTTCTATTTTTGTTTACTTTGATGATTTTACTTAAGTGAAGATGCTTAATTTTTTGTTTTAAGGTACTTTTTTTATTTAAACTAGAGCATAACTTGATTAAACTCAATTAAAAGTAGGTTTAATTTTTTTTTTAATAAAATCAAGAATCTATACGTGTCTATGATTTTGTTTTTTGATAACTGTGAAAGCAAAGAAGTTTCACGGTTGCATCCATGATGTCCCATTAGACTTGATATATTTTTCACTAACATGAAATACCTTGAGTTAGTTATTTCAATAAAATGGGAAGGAATTGTGCGTTGGAAGATCTTTCTTTATGTTTGTTTTAATTTAGTATTTTGTGCAGAGGTAACTTAGTTTTTTTGTGTGGTTTGGTTTGGTCAGTTGTCTGAGTAGGTATTGTGTTGGGTGTTGACGTGGGCGTCAAACGCGAATTCACTACGTGAATTCTTACCCGGGTAGGGGGATATTGTAGCATTGTTTATTTATCAATTTTTCAAAGTCAACATCGTCATCTGACAAGTGACATTACGTTCCGTTTCGCATTAGGTTTGACATTTAGGCAAAGTGATAAATTCTATACCCAGCGACTTATAAAAAAAAAAAAAAAAAAAAAAAGAAATAGTTCAGACGAAAGTTTCTTGTCTTGGTAAGTGGTATCATGTTTCAGTTCGATATTAGAGATTGTGGTCGTCTTTATGGAATTTTTGCACTTTGTTTTTGAATTGAAGCGCGTTAGAGCGTTTTCTATAGTCTCGTCATTATTTAGGTGACGTTAGGCTTACGGGGATCATATTAGTTGTTCAAAATTCATTCAAAGTAGTTATTCGCAGGGATTCGTATTGACAAGAATTTTTCGTTCATTCGGATGTATGGACTCACTTTCCTTTGCCTCAGACGTTAAAAAAACCATAGGTAGGCCGACCAATCAGGGACGTTTGTTTTTGCTTGTCAGATTATTCATTCGCATTTCGAATTTCAAATTCAAGGCTGAATTTATTTTTGAGGAACGTTAAACATCTTCGTGATAATAACATATGCGAGGATTATATTAACGAAGGAGAACTATTTTCTAATTTGGAAGGAAGATAATTCCGTATTTTCATAATATCCTGGAACGGATAAATAACCGTTAAGGAGTTAATAATTCACCCGAAAGGTAACTATAAAACTCTTATCGTTTTTCAATTATTCTGAAAGTTAAAAGTAAATTCTGTGATTGCCTTGATTTTGTGTTACAGTAAATTAGTAAATTCGGTTGTAAAAAACCGCCTCATCTTGTAAAAATTGCCTGACTACCTACTAAGGTAATTATATTTTGTCAGGTTCGAAATTTTAGGCAATGAATGATCTATTTGTTTAAATTATGAATAATTCACATCTCGAGAGATCATATTCTAAGTACTGTTGGTCGGGTTTCGTAATTGCTCAAAGATTTGCCGTTGTTTTATATTAGTTTTTGGACAAGTTGTGGTTCCAACTCCCTCTTGGGGTTTTATAATGAGTAGTGTAACATTTATTGATGTTGTTTTATTATGACACATCTTCAGGGTCGTCGGTACGGGTTTAGAGACCCAAATTTCCATTACAAATATAGTCGCCTGGTAGAGACCTGCGCAAAACCAGAGTTTGGAGGTGTGAGATCAATTTGGAAAAGTGACCGGTGAACTACAATATATAGAGAGAGCTAACTAGTGGCTGATCTATCAGAGCCAAGACACAACGCACTGATCCAGGTACACTACACTAACCAAACGGTAGCGGCTGACTGTCGAAGAGTTCTACAAATACTCTGCAGAAGGTTGTCTCATAACGCGTTTACTAATAATTTATACATAGTAATACCCAAATTCCACTCGTTAACGATCAGAGCAGACTCCAGGACCCTACCTTTCATTATTTTTATGGTTGTATTTTACTATTAGATATATAAGTTAGAAGGTCTAAATTGTGTAAAATCTAACTTGTGTAAACTAGGTATTTTCAAGGAAGAGAATTCTCACAAAGGTGTATTATTTGGAATATGTAAATTGTAAGTAAATCACTTTTCTAGTGCAACAAACAGAATATTGTCCACCCTAAATAAACATTGTACTGCCAAACCATCAAATTGTTGTTTCACTTCATATATACCCATTTAGGAAAGGAAAATACAACCAGTTGAAATCCAGTATTACACTTACCCACCTCACCCACCTGACCATCGATCATTACACGTTACTGGATTTACTTCTAACAGCAAATACCACAGTCTAAACTTCTTACAGACGTCCAACGGGCACGTCTATAGTCGTTGCTATTGGTCGACGTAATCAACATAAAATATATGTATATTTGTATTTGTGCATAATAATGTATTGTATATTCATATAACTAGCTAGTATAAGTATTTTATTAGTAATATACCTATTTTTTTATAAGTACACGCGATATCCACGTTTCTCAGCATGTCTCCTATCACAGGTGGTTGGAAGAGATTTTTTTTAGAAATAAGCCAAACCTTTTGTACTATTTATAATTTGTAACTTTTCCTATTTTTGTAATTCTTGTGTACAGTCAACAGCACGTCGGGCTATACAAAACTGTCAAATTTCTCCAAACGATTTTCAACCTAAGGCAATTCAATATAAAGTGCATAATCGATTGGGAAAATTTGACAGTTTATGGTAACCCAACGTGCTGTTGTCTGTACAATAAATGAATAAATAAATAAAAAAAATCATTTCACACAAACGCCACAAAAGATCGGCTTGTATGATAAATGTGCCATGAACAAATATTGTTAGAGTTTTATATTCACGTGTCCGCAGAAAATTCATCACAAGGAAGTGACCACGATACTTTTAAGATTACAAAAACTATATAATAATTATTTGATTTATAAGTTCTAGTGCATACAATATTAATACTATATCTAATATTTTTTTGAACAAAGGAGTTGGCCCTGCTCCTAACATGACCCATCTCACTATACGTTCTGAAATCATTGATCAGATTGTGATGAAACTTTAGTTGGATATTCTGGGGACACCAGGGTTCCTGGACCAGTTGGTTCAACCACCTATAGTCTGTTTGCGTTAAGAAAATAGTAACTCATCACTGCAACTGCCAAGTAAAGGCGTATTCATACTGGGGTTAACCTTTAATATTAAAGCAAACTTTTTATTACAGAGTATTTTCAAATATTAATACCAAATATAAATATGAATAATAATATTAATACCAAATATTTTTTAATTTTTAATTAATACCAAAAACTAAGGTTTTGATCACTACACAGTTTAAAGTATTTAAAAACAATATTAATCACTCGTCTTTCTCCGCTATAAATTATTGAACCACTTTTATTTTTACGGATAGGTGAGGTATTCACTTTTAAAATTGTCAAAATAGCGTCCGTTCCGTACTGTCTGAAGGGCTTACTTCAACTGGTCAATGTGAAAACGACTTTCTAATTTACTATGATCTAATTGGTCAAGGGGCGTGGCTAAGCTACGGGAGTTTTTACTACTTCTCATACATTCGACACGACGGTCGCCATCAACCATTCCTCGTGAACAAATATTCGTGCTCATCACACTAACATTTGCCACTACCAGGACTCGAACCCGGACCGTCCGATGTGTAGGCAGCGTTACCGACCACTCCACCACGGCGGCGGAATTTTTAGTTGTTAGAATGTGAACACGACTTTCTAATTTACTATGATCTAATTGGTCAAGGGGCGTGGCTAAGCTGAGTGACAACGATGAGTCACTATTTTCTTAACGCGAATATACTATAGATCACAGATGCGGTTGAATTGGAATGAATTCTATGGTCTTACGCAAAAATAAAGGTAAGGTTACCTCAGCGGGGTCCTGTGGCGGGGCGTCCCCGTTGGTGCTGGGCTGGGGGGGTCCCGGCGGGTCACACTCCTCCACCACGGGCATAGGAATGTCCACCACCTCCTGCTCCTGGGGCTTCTCTGGCGCCGTCTCCTCGCGCTCCTTGGATACCTCGCCGTTTTCTCTTGACGCCTGGGGTATTGAATAAAATAGCGATAAATTAAAGCAATTTCATTGCAATTATACTATGTTATAATCTTGAATAAATTGAAAAACGGGTCGGCGTTTTAACTTTTCAATTTTTTTCTGAATTTTTTTTGGAATAATTTAGAATTACGATAATTATCTTTAAATTGTAATGTTTAAAATATCAAGTGATGCATAATTAGAATACTCAATAATACTGCAATGACCACGTACTGAAGTTTATTATTTTATTATAATCTCATGTTAAACAGCTCATCTTATGTTATACGACTCGATTTCTTTATTAAAAGGCTTGCAGTTAAGTCGTTTTATTTCAGAGGTGAACTCTAATGACTGAAGTCATCTTACATTATTAAAAAGCCTCAAGTCGTATTTTTTGAGTTGTGTCCTAAAATATGAGGCTAGTTTTTTTTTTTATATATATACATATATATTTTACGCTCACACCAATTATCTAGCCCGAAGTAAGCATCATTAAGAACTTGTGTTACGGATACTAGATAACGGACATTTTTTTTTTAATATACCTACATAATAATTATAAATACTTTTATAAATAAACTTAAATAAATATATAAACAACCATGACTCGCAAACAAACCGACGGGTCCCAAGAACTAAATAAACGAAAAAAATACAGAAAATTTTAGTGAAAGGTATGTTTCCTTTCACTATAATTTTCTGCATTTTTTTTATTTTTGGTTACGAAATTGATTAACTTTAATGCTTCCTACTGCAACTAGTTAATTTTAAAGATACGACTTTGTTCTTGGGACCCGTCGAAACATTCTTGTTCGTCACACAAACATTTGCCGCTACCAGGATTCGAACCCGGACTGCTTGATGTGAAGCCAGCTATACTGACCACTCCACCACGACGGCGTCTAAAAATTCAAACGGCGATTTAAAAGGTTTAAAAACCTCGAGTCCTTTCATCACTAGTTACTTGGGAGTAGAAAATATTATAATTAAAACTAACCTGCGTGGAGCTATCTGCAGTAGCGTTGGACAGCTCATCTATAGTAAGGATCTCTGGGTTGTTGATCGACGTACTCAGCGATATTGCACCTTGTGATTCCTCCTCTTTCTGATTTAATATCTCTTGTAATTTCTAAGGGACAACAGTACATTAGTAACAGGTATGAACAACAAAAATATATAAATAAATAAAAAATACTTAAAAAGCCACAGATATTATAGTCATTTTAATATGCTTCACCATTGTTGTAATGAAATTAATAAAAACTAAACAATTCAGTTGTTTTTTAAGTTGCAGTTTACGTCTACAACGCACATACAATTTATAACACATTTAAAAGGTAGGTAAGAATTGAGAAACTATTGTTTTGGCAGTGATAACACCTTATATTCTTTGTTATTTTTATGGTTTATATAAAATACCAAAAAGTTCTTTGTAAAATAGACTTTGCAAGTACTTTCTTTTTAATAGTGTAGACCACCCTACCACCGGAACCGGCAATAGCCACTTATTACTGCTACTGAAACAAATATTTCACTGCAATTGCTTCTTACCTTGGCCCTTTTGTGTTTGTCCTTGACGAGTTCAGCAAACAAACTGGTGTCACTAATCTTCTCTTTGAAATCAATCTTGCGCTGCAGTAGAGTGGTGGGCGGGCTCGGCGATTCGTGTTTACTTCTACGTAAATATGAGTATTTATTATTATAAATTTAATAACGTAGAACTAGTCATTTTTTAAATGGTCCTATGAGCCGGATTAACGTTTTTGAACTGAAAATATCTCCTTTTATACCCCAAGGAGAGTGAAAAAGCATACAAGATAAAAGGTTATCGTGGGCTGTCTATTTATTATGGTAAGCGGTTATAAAACAAGCAAGCTTTACTTGCACACAGCACTTAACGAAAAATTTTATTTTTAATTTATTTATTTTTCCTGTGCAAAAAATTGTCCTCGAGTTCTCCAAATCCACACAAACAACTCTCTGTGCCCTACCACTGTCAGTATACAAAACTTTATGCTACATGCGGTGCATTTCGCAAATTAATTGTGCTATAAAAGCTGTAATCGTATTTAACTGGTCAGCAGATTAACCTAAACGTATTGTTCGGTGCATTAATGTCACCGAACACGTATCTAAATCCAGAATGAGCGACTAAAAATCCTTAATGAGCGACTAACAGATGATAAGTTGCTCGGTTTAATATTTCCCTAAAAGTTGAACCCACCTATGCCTTTCCCTGTCTCTCTCAGGGTCACGATGTCGTGGGCGATGTCGCGGCGGACTGGCGGTGGACTCTCGTCTCCGCCGCGACCCTGACCGGCGACGTTTTAGAGAACTTCGGCTGGGCGAACTGCAATAAATATACACATTTATGGTAGGTACTATCGCAGACACGTGCTTGAGCACCCATAAGATCAAAATCGCTTGCGCATTCGTAGCAAAACGTAGTAAAATATTATAGTAAACCAGTTTACGCGTCAATGGAAACTCATTTTGAATTGCCTAAGCACGGAAGACCGCCATCGTACTTACGACAAATCTCATTTATCAATTAAGTAAAATAATGTAATTGATAAATGAAACTATAGAAGACTATGATTTTTTACTTTAACATAGTGCGCCTTCAGAGTCAAATCCTAAACTATAAGGGATTTCGAAAAATGCTCAAAGGAGTCGCGAGCCTGATTTTGATGAAAACAAAAACGAAAAGAGTTCTAGGAACTCTTTACAATACTTTAGAGGGCAAGATTATTGATAAGTATTCTATTATTTAAGAGACAGTATTTTTTAACTAGTTAATGTAGTAATTATAACACTTAATATGCATTAGGCTTCAGCTCGAAAACAAATAAAAAAAAACACCGTGTATAGTATAGACACTAAGCGCCTGATTCACGGGTTTTCCATTAGCGTCCATACACTGTCAATTTAACCGCCAGATATCTCGTAATGAGAAGAACCTGTGAAACCGGCCCTAAGAAACACAAAAATACTTATATCTACTGACAATTTTATTTTATTTTAATGGCGAGGTTATCGGTTGGTTATTTCACAATATTGTAATACCTGATCGCAACTCTGGTTTCACGATGTCGCTCTCGTTCGCGACTGCGATGCCTGCGACTGCGGCTGCGACGACGGTGTGACCGGCGCGGACTGTACTCCCGGATCCGGGAATCGTGTACTGGCGAGTCTAGATGAAATAAGCACAAAATATTAGAATATGATAGTGTTATAGCCTTTCTTGACAGAAATGAATACGCTACGGATGTACCCACCGCTGTGGATGCGTGTAGGTTTCACCAAGCAACTGATCAAGGGAAGTGTTGGAGAGAAAGGAATGTCCCTTGATCAGGTGCTTGGTGAAATTCTCATTAACACATTCACTATGGTCCAAAACAAATTAAACTTATACTTGCAAGTCCAACGAATTTAGAATTGCTTTTGAATTCAAAGGAACGACTCCAAAAGTATGCGTGGGCTGGATATAAAAGTCAACTTGCGACTCCAACTGGAGTTGTGGACATTGAACGTGTTGAACCCTCCCAAAAGGACGCCCTTCCATAGTGTATGGATTAAATAGCTAGGCTTCTGAAGCAAAATTGTCCTTAGGTTGGATGGCAGGCAGTACAACCAGTGATTTTAACGACTCCCAGTTAAATTTTTCACAAAAATGCTCAACAACACTAACCCAAGTAATAGTCAACCTTTTTCTTCTGGGGTATTTCTAGATACTAGGGTACGGTTCAACCAAATCAATGACAAATCTTAATATATATAAATTACGTATCACGTTGTTTGTCCGCGATGGACTCCTAAACTACTTAACCGATTTTAATCAAATTTGTACACCGTGTGCAGTTTGATCCAACTTGAAAGATAGGACAGTTTTTATCTTGATAAGTAGTCCTCATTTTTTTAAACTGCAATTTCAATGTTATAGGACAGAAGTATGAAATTACCACAGTAACGCGTCGCCGGGACAGCTAGTATTATATAAAAATTGTTGGGTAGTCTAAAAAATCAATTCTTTAAATCAACGGGACATACCTGGTACCATGATAGGCGATTGTGCTCTATGATCGTGCCAATACTCGCGTCGCACACGCTCATAGTCCGGCTCCGGGTCGGAGTCTATGGTGACGGTGTCGTGGTACGGGGGCGCCAAAGGCGTGTGCGGTGTGGTCGACTTCGGCCTTCGCCTGTTAACGTAAAAACTGAAATGAATTGTAGTTTTAAAGCCTTTATAAGTAGTAAAGTTTATAATTAAGTGGCAAATAGTATGCATAAAAATGTTTGTAATAAAAGTAGCAAACAGGCATTGTCCACATGGAGAATAATTATCGTATAATACAATACATGCCAGCTAGACGATAGCGTCTCGTCTGTGCAATATCCCCTAAATTGGCCTAATAATATTATTATAGTAAAGCACATAAACAGTAAAGCAAATTAAATTACTTAAATGGTTAAGTGGCAACACCATTGAACCTAATCGTGAACTCATTTCCATTAAGTTGGCTTGGCATACTTTAATTTTGTTATGCAACAAACTCTATTACCAATATCATAGAGGTTGTGTAATGACAACTCTCATTATTAATAAAGGCTATGCTTTACTGGGAAATTTGTAAGACGTATGAAGGTAAATTTGTAAGATGTATGAAGGTGAATTTGTTGAAAAAAAAAGTAAGTCTGCTGATAAAGCATGGAAAAATAACGATAAACAAAATTGACAGTAAATATCGACATAATCAATCAAAATCGACTAATTTAACAGATAACTTAAAGAGAGAAAATTACAGATGCGTCGAGTCCATTGACAACTTCATGTTTGCTCTGCTGATAGGCTACCTTTTTATGGCTAAAAAAGCTTCATGGTGCAAGTAAGTTACAGTCAACCTCCGAAGAAGACTTAGAAACATAGATATAGGAAACTGTAGATCGGCAATGTAAAAGAGAAAGAGCATACTAACGCGCATATTAGAGCGAGATAGATAGACGAGACCATTTTACGTACACGCAGGGGGCCTGTCAGTCACGTAGAAAAGACAGCAACTGTCAGACTGCAGCTATTTATCATGCACACATGCGCATTACGCACACACCGGTGTATTTTTTTGGTCTCACCCTAGTCGATTCATTGCCAATCTATAAACGTCAGCAGTAATAATAAATCTATGATTAGAAACAAAACTAGCAATACGATTGCAAACATAATCTTTTGTATAATGAATAATTTACTTGTCATCCAGGTATCTATTTTATTTTATTTAGTTTTGTTTTTTTTTTCTGTCAACTTTTGTTTTGACTGTACAATATGCTAACAAAACTTCATCTTGCCAGTTTCATTGCGCTTCCAATTCAACCAGTGTTACTGAACTCAAAACGCAATGAAGCTGAAACAACGCGTGCTATGGCAGCAAACATATTAAGGCAAGTGAAACAAGACAAAAAATATAAACAAAACAACCCGTACTAAATTGTGTTATATCTAGCGATACGTATGTCTGTCCCTTTCTATCTGCAGCAATAAATGAGAAGCTACTGTCGCTCTGTCAATCATGGTACAGGGAAGCTGTTAAGGAAGGCTCACGTTTGGACTACCCGGCTCAAATGTGAGCCGACAAATATGGGCAATAAATCAATTACTTCCTAATATGTTAAACATTTTAATTACAATTATGTAATTATTTTTAATGATCCTAAACTTGGTAAAGGGTATTAAATACAAAAAATATTATAAAAAAAAACTCTTACATAATTGAACATTACCTGATATCACTTTAGTAAGCATGAAAAAACACACTCAAGTTGAAAAAATATATAAATAAATGACATCATATTATTAAACATAATACACACACACACATGCACGCACGCACACGCACGCAATACATGCACGTATTCAACATGGTATTTCACACAAACTTTCATTATAGTTAATTAGTTAACATTACCATAGATAATTAAATCATTTTGCCATAGTTACACCTTTGTATTGTCAGAAGAATGATTCTTCCAAACAAGTATGCTTGTGTTTGGAAGAACCATTCTTCTGATGAACTCCACCTCTCTTCCTCCAAACGGTTATGTAATAGACTGACTTAGAAAATACATCACTATTCAATTTGATCAACTTTAGTCATTTCATTTTGTTAATAACATTATAAAGCACGTTGTACGAATATATTTTAAGCTGATTCATAAAAACAAACAATTTCTTATCCTGGAATAAGTGATACCTACTATTTCCATCGACAAGTTACGATCAAAATGTATTGAACTTAAAATGAGTCATAGAGACTGCATTACATTATTTCAGATAACGAACGATACCTACTTAAAACTAGTACATAATTAAAAAAGTAAATTATGTTGACTACACTGGACAGTCCCTAAGAAAATTACAATTATACCATATATATAGTCACCGTTATTTTCTTATATACAAGGCGTTTGGTACATAGGGTATGAAACGGCGCCTACCCATACTAACAGTCATATAAACACTATGGTGACAACACAAACTTTAAATTGTAAAAAAAAAAATTTGAACTCTCCGTACAAATAGTTTGATCAAAAAAACAAAATGTATGGTAAATTTAAAAAGTATTTTTACAATTTTGATTTTTTAATATCACCATAGTATTTATATGACTTTGTTAGCTTGGTTAGGTGCCGGCTTCATACCCCATGTACCAAACACCTTGTATATACCGTCGTCAGCAACGCTGACAACACAAAAAAAAAGGGTTCGGATTCGAATCCTGGCAGAGAAAAAAGTTTGTGATGAACAAGAACCTTTGTTCACCAATCATGGTTTTTATCTAATTAAGGTTAGTGATAAAAAAAATCGAAATCGAAGACTAGCCGCTCGAATTAGAAACACCCGTACTGGGGACTAGACTAGTCTTGGTGAATGTACTAGCTAACTAACTCACTCACCAAGACTACAGTCTAATAACACTAAATTTTTGCGTTGTTAGGTTTCTGTTTCAGAGTAAGGTTGCCAGAGTTCCACGCGGTAGACAAGGGGACTAGGGTTGACAGCGCCCGAGTGTCACGTCAGTGTTGCAGTTTGCAGTCTATAAGCTACAGTGACTTCTTACCACCAAATAACATAAAAAATAATAAGATACTTTTAGGACTGACTGTACCTAATGATTAAATAAAGCCTACTGGTATGGTTGCTAGGGTAAATATTATGTTATTTTATTTATCTTGACTTGTACAAGTACTTAGGTACAAAAACATGGTGACAACTAATAATCATACGATAAATAATTATTAAAAAAAATTCAAAAAAAATGCAACAACTATAAATAGTTACTTACGTGTTTGGAACAACAGTCGTAAATGATACCAAGGTTACAGAAACAAGACTTATTTTCTATACAAGGGTGTAACTATGGCTATAATTTTGTGTGGACATAGTTATTGCCACAACATTGGATGGTGTCAGTATACAGTATAGATCAATCACTTGTAAATTAGGTATATAAATTAGTAACTGTATAACACATGCACATATTATTTCAAAGTATAACTTTAGTGCTAAACAACCTTGTAAGAGGTATCTATGTCAAGGACCACAGTGATACCATAGAAAGCCAATGAAAATATTATAAAATAGCCCTAACAGGCCTTTGACATGAATATATTTAAAGAAAATGTAAACATAGAATTATATTTCAATATTAAAAAACAAATTTCGCCATGGCGAAAATTCCATGACCATTGTATAGGTAAATTTCACCAAAATATAATTATTATAGTGAACAGCACCCAAGTTGTTATGTATTAATGACGAGTACACTTTTACGTGCATGGCTATAAAATATTACCACATGTGTTGGCATGTAACATTTAAACCTCATAAAAACAATGTATTCAGTCTGTAATGTTTAACAGCAGTCTATATGATATTTTTATTCATGCACATAAATTGCCATAGAAAACAAAGTTTTGAATGTCAATCAGTAAAGGACACATTGAAGACAATAACAAACCCATGAAGGCACAAATACATCATACTATGAACTCATATGTTGTAAGTTTATAAATTTCATAAATATTGATAGTAAGTAAGTAACCACCATGTTAATTTTATAGTTATAACTTATAAGAAAAGATTGTGATCTGTGTTAGAGCATGCATATGTGGGTAGCATAATTACTCTTTGTTAAATAGATAGTTGTACAGTCAAGTTCATATTCTACCATAGTTTATAAAAATTTAAAAAACAACAATGTAGGTAACTATTCATTGGAATCTAATATTAATTTCAAATTTTAATTACATTTTTTATGGCATAAACTAAATATTTATTGTTTAGACTAATACTTTTTGATACTATTGCCTTAAGAATAATCGATAGCATCTATGTTTCGGGTGTCCTACGCAATAGCGAAAGACGATAGCTCGAATGACAACAGCGCAAAGATGATATTGCGAAAGTACCATCGCTCGAAAGTGTAATTGCGCGAGAACCTAATTGCACGACACACAAAAGCGAGAACGTTCATTTGCGCGAAAACTTAATTGCGCGACACACAAAAGCGCGAACTTTCATTTGCGCGAAAATCACACCTGATTTATGTTTTCTGGGGGATTAGCAGTAGACATCAGTTCACTTTTTATATAATTAATTAAACAAGCAGTAATGTTTAATGATTTTATTTAAATATTTTTATTAATGAAAATCATGAAATTCACAAAAAAGATGTTCAAAGAATTTTGTTTTGTAAATTTCATGATTTCTATTAATAAAAATATTTAAATAAAATCATTAAACATTACTGATTGTTTAATTAATTATATAAAGAGTGAAATGATGTCTACTGCTAATCCCCCAGAAAACATAAATCTGTTCGCTGTTAGGATTTTCGCGCAAATGAACGTTCGCGCTTTTGTGTGTCGCGCAATTAAGTTTTCGCGCAAATTAACGTATACGCTTTAGTGTGTCGCGCAATCAAGTTTTCGCGCAAATGTACGTTCACGCTTTTGTGTGTCGTGCAATTAAGTTTTCGCGCAATTACACTTTCGAGTGATGGTACTTTCGCAATATCATCTTCGCGCTGTTGTCATTCGAGCTATCGTCTTTCGCTATTGCGTAGGGCACCCCTGTTTCGTAAAGTTTACTATTCAGACTGAAAATCCTCAATTTTGTTATTTGCACATACTAACATACAAAAACGACCATAATCCCAAAAGAGGTTTGTGCAGAGCCTTATGTAATATTTGGTTACACATAAAGCCACATCTGGCACTATGGGTCATGTAGTACCCCAAAATAGTGGCAGACTGCCAGTCTCGCGCTTATTTACATTTTACATTTAATATTAGACTTTGTTAAAGTATATTATTTGTTTAACAGATATTGTTCAGAAATTCTCCAACCATCTATAGAATATTCAAGCGGAACAGGAGATTATGTTGGTAAAATGTGTAGCATGCATAAATGTGTGCAACTAACCTGACTACAACTGGAGACCTGTCCCGACGCGGCGAGAAGGGCACGTGCGGTGCGGCGAGATGCGGCTCGGGTTCGCGGTGGTGCCTGCGTAGGGGCGGAGTGGTGGGCGATACGGGGGAGCAAGACCCGTTGCGTAACGGTGAGGACGCCTTCTCCCACTCGCTGACCGGCACTCGCTCGTACCGCTGCGGCGACACTCGCGGCGCCTCCTGCAGCGGCACCTCCTCCTCCGCAGACACGCTCTCCAAGCTCGCCGAACGAGAAGCGTGCCGCGACTTCTTCTTCTTCTTCTTTTTATCCTTCTTCCGCTTCTCCTTCTTCTTCTTATACCTTTGCTCGAATTCCGCCTCGTCTACATATTCGAGGCTGCGGCGCTTCCTCGACGCTGCCGAAGAAGAATCATGCGTGAGAATGTAGTCGTCGGCGAGCCGGCGGGCCGAGCCGGTGGTGACGGACACGGTCTTGTTATCGACGAAGGTGCGGATCGGGTGGGACTTCCTCGTGCGGTCGAGGTCGTCCGCAATGTGCCGCCCGATCGAGCTCGCCTCGCTTTCAATCTCGCCGGCCTCCGGGGCCGACAGCTCCTCCGAGCTCACATCGGAATACTCCACTAGAGGTTTGACAGAGTTGACAGTAGCATATGATTGTTCATGAGTACCGCTGTGACTCCTGTACTTCTTATGCAAGCGTTTCTTGTGCTTCTCCTTGTGGTGCTTGCTGTGCCGCTTTTCGTAACGATCCATGTTCACTAAAGGGCGGATGCCCGCCCAGCACCAATTCTTCACATTACATTAACTGAAACAAAAGAAACTTTGTAAGAAAACATGGAAAAAATCCTGCCATAGATAAGTGCTGAGACGGGAATTCCGTGTTTTTTTTTTCATGTTCCAGGACAGGATTTTTTCCATGTTATTCATTTTCTATTTCTTTTATTTTCAATTTCAATCAAACTAAACATGCCCAATAAAAATGAGAAACAAAAACAATGGCTGTATTTTAATTTTTTAGGTTATTATTATCAAAAACAAATGCAATTTTTTTGCTGATGGTACATTTTTTTGACAATCATCAATAACAATGTGAATAGGGATCAAAATATCACAAAAAATATAGATAATCTCTTCATTATCGTCTAGCTGCTACGATTCAGGTAGTTACCCTTACTGCACCACAGAAAGTGTGCACCCTGTATAGGAATGAACTATGGGTTAGTTACTAGACTCTCAAAAAAAATCTTTTTCTGCTTACTGTTGTATACATATATGCGTTTTCTAGTAAAATATAATAATACGCAAAGAAATTGTGAAAAAGTAACATTTCAATGTTGATTGAAAGAATAAATGTCAGATTGGATAAAATTTCCTATCATATCTATAATTACAAGACTTATGCCATGGTAGATTTGCCTATGAAACTAAGCTAATGCGCTTGTGCTAGGAGTAGGTTCACACCATTAGTCTAACGGTGGCCGGGGATAGATCTCCATAAACACATAAACCGAGTCAACCTGTCTTTTCGCATGGCTACTCACACTTAAATTTTAATAAAAAATGCAGTATGGTTGTTTCCTGACAACAATTATAGAACAAATTCATTATAAATTTGTAATCACCAAAATAAGCTTATATAGGATGGTTTGACCTGCATAAAGATTATTGCTCGGAAATGTATAGTTTTGATAAGGCTGCTTGCACTGACTATTCTGAAGAGACAAATATTATTGGATAATTAATGCATGATCCTTCACAACAAACTGTGGAGCATCATTTTGTAGCAATATATTTCTGTCCATGAATAAGGTTTCCCAGATTTCTACATAACAATAGAAGGGTAATAATATTAATAATGTTGGATTTTTTTTACAAAGGAACAATCATGAACTGCCGTGAAGCAGTTCACTGTGGTTCGGATTGAAGGTAAAGGTAGCCAGTGTAATTACTGCGCAAGGCAAGGAAGCAATATCATCTTAGTCCCCAGGATGGCAACCCTTAATATTGCCATTTGCATTATTCTATAGGCAACGGTAACCACTTTACACCAGGTGGGCCGCAAGCTTGTTTGCCATTTCGTAGTATAAAAAAACTTAATGTAAACATCTTAGTGTTAAACTATTTAGATAGTGACAGGGTATCAAAGTCTGTTACCATAATACATACACCATTGTTGATTTTCAACAACTAGTGATAACATAGACAGTCCCTCAGACACTGACGGTTTCAGGTGAAGTACTCAATAAATTTAAAAAAGAAATTGCACTAAATAGCATTTGTGTGTCTTATCTTTTTCATGGCTGGCTCTGGACTTTGGTCAATGGTCATTAAACATGTATGTAGTATTCTAGGTGTCATAAGTGTACCGAGTCTATAAAAACCTCCACACCTTTGGGCAGAGCCTCGTTCATTACCTATGTATAATATAGATTACATTAAAACCTAAATTAACAAAGTAATCTAAGAACTTTTACTAACCATGACTTAAATCTTAATACAAATTATCTGTCAATAGGCAGCATAAAAGATGTCTTCCAATTAATCTTAACAGGTACCTACTTTTGATATACTAACTTACACCTGATAATAAACAAAAAAACGTTGTTGGTAACAGCTGATTATTATTTAATTAAGTAGGTGCCTAGTTGATTATGGACATTGAATATATCTGCGATTTTTTTTTTTGCTGACGCTACTTGACGCTGGTGCTCATTTTTACCAATTAAGTATCATCAAATTTACTTTTTTCAATAGGTAAAGTAATTACTTACTTAAATAGATTAATATTTAGTGGTTATCACAAAAAGTTGCAATAATAGTAAAACAACAACTGACAAAAAGAATAACAACGAGATCAATAACAAAGCGAAAAATTATTATTATAACAATAAAATTACAAAAATCTAAAAATAATCGACGAGACATTTTGCAATTTTATCATTTTAGGGAAAAGTATATTTTGTTAACTTTCTGAAAGCAAAAGAAGCGGCTAGAAAATAAATACTTATAAAAGGACTTACCATAGAAATAAACGGGCGTGCGTCCGTCACAAACACAATTATATATTTTTGCAATATACTGAATTTTGTTACGAACGAGCAGTTTTTAATATACAGATTTTTGTGCTTTTGACTGGCTTTCTGCCATTAATATATATAAATCTCAGATCTTTATATCTTTGAAATGCTTATTTTGCTAATCATGATCATAAAGAGCGCATAATTCATGTAATTACATCGGATTCTTTTTAGGAATTCGAGAACGTCGAATTTAGCAGTCGGCCATTTGCTTTTTCTTTCATCATCTTTGTAGTGTCGCCACGTACTTACTACAACGCTATCGATAAATGGTCATAATTTTAAAAATAACGTAAACGTTGTAATATGTATATACTGTAGTCTTTGGTAATACCGATATTACACAGTTCAAACTGAAGCAATAACATTGAAAAACATTGAGTGGTAGTCCGATTCGGCGACATATAGTGCATGTGTTTTTATTTTTTTTCCTGTTATTTTGTTTATGTACGTAACTTTATTATTTGCATTATTACGCCGAATAAACGTTTTTTCATTCTTTATTTTCTTATTTCCCATTGAACGACGTACAACGTTTCCAATTCACTTGTATCAACATATAAATGACGTTCAATGTTCAGTTAGCGCAATGAGATTGTAAATGCGATACCGCGCCAACTTGTACTCGATAACCATCGAGCACATACCCCTATACTTCACTGCCATGCACGGAATGACTTGTCTTTCAATCTTCATGTTAAACTTATTCAGAGTGTTAAACACGCTTCAATCGCATTGAACTGTGACGTCAATGACCAATATTGAAACAATTGCATTGAAAGCGTTGTGTGAATTTAAGCTTACAATGAGCTTTCGCAATTGCATTGAAGTATATTTACACATCTCAATGCAATTGAAACAATATAATTGAAAGCAATATTGAACTGTGTAAAGGCTCGCATCCACTAGGCACGCCGAGCCGATTCGAATCTAATGGCAGAAAGTCACTGACTTCCTATAATAATTGCTATGAAACTGCATCCATTAGCGGCGCGCCGAATCGAACCAACCGAGTGCATTACCGCACAATGATTAGAGGAATAAATGAGATTCGGCTCGTTTCGATGCGTTTCTGCTGTAGTGGATGATACGCGTGATATCGGCTAAATATGCTAAATATTTAGCCTAGTCGTAACACTAACATCTTTTTCCATTCGTTCGACGTTCAGGAGAATTCCTCAGCGCAATCTTTTAAATATAAAATAAAAAAAAACCTACCTCTCCCTTCTTTCACAGTCGTGACAAAATGTTTGTCTGGTTCAAACAGTCTATCATAGTCTATTATATATTTATATGCTTATTTATCATTATGTATTTAGTATTATGTTAATATGCTATGTTAGTTAAAGCAAAATTAGAATTCTTTTTCTTACAACCGTTGACATTATAATTATCACTGTAGAGATAAACCAAATTCACCTCAATCTTTCATCGATCTAATCTTGAAAATTATTTACACCTATTTTCTTTAGGTAAGCAATTTTTGTAAAGAATAGTATACGTACTATATTGCTCAAAATCAACCATTTCTAAGTAGGTACAGACAGCATCAGACGTACTTATATTAACACTTTAATAGTCATATCAACGCTACTAAGTGACTTGTGTACTAAGAGCAGCCACCATTTTGTATGAATAATTATTATGACAAGGTACTACAGTGCATCTACTTCTGATGCTGACCGTTTTTATAAACAAAAGCCCTTCTCGAAGTTAAATAACAAAAGAGCGATTTGTTCCAGTTACACCGACGATAGATCAGTAAACTATCAAATAAATAGGTACTTACTTGGTATCACCTTCTTAATCATGTAAATGTTATAGGTTTCTCCCGAGTTCTGGTTGTAAAAACATGTGTTGAGAGGACTCCATTTTTAACCCAAATCAACCGTACAATTTTTGTTACTTTAGTTGCATTTTCACTTGACATTGGCAAAATGCGTAGGTTTAATGCGTCGCGACGCCATTAATTAAGAATAGAATATAATAGAACACTTTATAGACCAGTTTTCGTGATTTGTCTCGCAGATGTTATTGTTGAATATAACACATTAGATTTTAACTCATAAACGAATAGTTTTATCATACAATAATAAGTCAAAATACGATCCAAATATACAAGCTAATGGATTTTCTTATATTTTTTGGCAAATGTATAACACATCGACGAAATGATTCTTTAATCATTATAATGTAAGTATTAAGCTGTAACAAAGGAATTCACTTTATAGTAAATCAATATTTTCGTTATTATAAATGCATGATATGCACTTATAATATAACACAGACAAAATTTACACTTACTAAAATTATAAATCAGCAGTCTTCTTCCTGAATTACGTTTCATTGAAGTTCAGTTTAACAAAGAATAACAATCTTCTGTAATGAAAATAAAAGTCGATAGCTTTTCTCATACGTACATCACTAGAAATTAAATCAATCGCAACAGCCGACAAACGTCATGACGTCATAAGCATGACAGAATCGACTAGTAGCGGGAAATTCAAAATATTTAATTATTAAAATTAATACACAGAATTTTCCTCCGTCGGAAAAGATAGCAATCAAAGAAAGATCAAAGAGTACATTAATAACAATGATATTATATTTAATAATATCATTGATTAATAAAGGTAAGTATAATATTTAGAAAGAGAGTTTTCTGATCTATATGTTTGTCTGTAGCATCGCAGATCCCATAGATTTTTTTGTTAGGAAGTACAATGTATGTAAATTATATTTAAAAAAGAGGGGAAGGCATCTTGATGGATGTATTTGAGCTATGATTCAAGAATATCTGTTAAGTTGTTTGGAGATATCAGCTCTCTTATAGTTGATGAAGGGGTTTAAGTAACTTCCACAGGCCCTGCTGGGGAAGATCATGAGTAACATGCAGCGGGCGTCGTTGGTGGGATTTCGGCGTTCCGTTGATAGTTGTATTGTATTGAAATGTTTAGATGGCAATTGGCAGCACACAGCGAGCGGGAAGGGTACCAAGTGGGTACCAGCAAGCACTAAGGCAGTGGTTTCCAAAGTTGATGTTACGACTTGATGCCTCGGCCGGGACACGTCCACCGTGCACCGGCCGGGCCAGTCATTCATGTTACACCAGGCTGTTTGGGTGTATTATTTGCACGACTATATCTGTGATAAGTGGTTTTTGTTGGCTAGTGATAGGGGCCGGACCGTGCCGGAGCCGGGAAACAATACCCACCAACATTTCAACGCCGTGCCCTGGCGGCGTACGGTCGCACAGTGTTTTATTTCACCTCAAAATTACCAACCCCTTGATTATACCTGATTAAGATAAAGCTCTTTATTAACAACACGAGACTAAAACTCCCACGAATCTAAATAGAATAGTTTTGAAGAAATCCTGTATTACATTTTTGTCCCGTGTTTGGGTAAAAAATAAAAAAATAATGATTGTGTCTAGACTATTAAAGTATTTTGATTTTTTATATTGCCTACTAAAAGGTCTTATTGTTAACCATATTATGAGTCCTCTATGGCTGCGCTAAAGCTCGTAGAAACCGAAATAATTGCTATTTTGTGATTATCGTTTTAATTTTTTTGTGCCCACATTATGTAATATTAAAGCGTCTAATTTGCTTCAAAATCTAGTTAATAATGTTGACTACCAACACACAAAATTACAAGCTTTAGTTCCGTGGAATCTCGAATATATTAAGAATTTAAATTTGCGGGACAATTTGTCCCGCAATTTTTTGAAGACTTGTAATTTTGCTATTTTAATTCTCAATAATAACATGTAATAATTTATTTGGTAGCCATTAATTCGGAATTACCAATAAACGCCAAAAAATTTGGTACTTTTTGTAAAAAATCTGGCTCATCAATACGTTGAAACCTACAATTGGTACCCTAGGACTACTACCATTCACAAAATCTTAATTCACAGAGAGAATAGTATAGAAAATAAATTATTGCATGTTGTTATTGAGAATTAAAATAGCAAAATTACAAGTCTTCAAAAAATTGCGGGACAAATTGTCCCGTAAATTTAAATTCTCAATATATTCGAGATTCCACGGAACTAAAGCTTGTAATTTTTTGTGTTGGTAGTCAACATTATTAACTAGATTTTAAAGCAAATTAGACGCTTTAACATTGCATAATATGAGGACAAAAAAATTAAAACGATAATCACAAAATGGCAATTATTTTGGTTTTAACGAGCTTTAGCGCAGCCATAGAGGACTCATAATATGGTTAACAATAAGACCTTGTAATAGGCAATATAAAATATAAAACTACTTTAATAGTCTAGACACAATTATTATTTTTTTATTTTTTACCCAAACACGGGACAAAAATGTAATACAGGATTTCTTCAAAACTATTCTATTTAGATTCGTGGGAGTTTTAGTCTCGTGTTATTAATAAAGAGCTTTATCTTAATCAGGTATAATCAAGGGGTTGGTAATTTTGAGGTGAAATAAAACACTGTGGGTCGGGGCATGGCCGAGCCACGGTCAGAAAGGAATTAAGGATGATTTACGCTACACCGTGTCCCATCCGGGCCGTGGCCCAGCCGGGGCACGGTCAAACATTATGGTATGCACTTCCTTAATGCCTGTTGGTACGCATCCTATCAAATTAATTAATTTTAAAAAATCGGGTCTAGTTTCCAAGTTCAGAAAGGAGCTAAATAGAGCAAATAAACCCCTTGAGATTTCTAAAGCGGGACATTTTTGCACTTACTGGGGACAGGGTACAGAGGGACTGTCCTGGCTAAAACGGGACGTATGGTCACGTCACAGTATTATTTTTAAGGAGGTCGGTTTTCCGACCGACCTAGCGCTTTAACTTAAGCTTTAACCTAGTTTTAGTTTAACCTAGCGAAGTTTTACCTTTAAGCTTCTTGTTCTTTTTTACTACAACCTTTTTAATTCATCGATAGGAATTTTTCATAATTTAAGGTTCTCTTCATTTAAGTCTTCATTCCTCAGATCAATTCTGAGCTTCATTCTTCCTTTTCTTGATCACTAATTTTTAAGCTAACAACACTGAATAAAATAATAAACGGCTTTTATAATTACATTCCATTGAAAATTAATATCTTTATCGAATTTAATTCAAATATCACCTAAATCTAGCATTTAAATAGTATAATTTACAATTTTTTTCTTCACTTCGCCGGGTATGTCTGCCTGTATGTTATCTATGAAATAAATAATTTATTTTGGAATAGCAACACCAACAGTTTGCGTGCGATCTGCGTCCGCAGGATGTTTAATTTATTTTCGTAAATTAATGAAATAATAAAGCTTAATTTTGTAATGTATTTAGATTTTCTAAAACTGTGATGTGTATAGTGTGTAATGTAAAAAAATTAGGAGTATTGTAAAGATAATCTTCCCACAATGACCCCAGAGTTCACGGTTGCAATTGCTTGCGCATTGTGATATTACCCAATTTGGGAAAGAAATTCCAAACATTCTAGTTGTTTGTTTTGTTTATTTTCTTCAATTCATTTTTACAATTATCGCTCGTTTTTATACCCCTTTTAGTGTTGGCTTCAAATGTTTCTATGTGGTTATAATGGTCATTTTCGAGTCATTGAACCTATATACGGCGTGGTGACACTGCTGATACTGTGAGACGTAAATATGTAAATAAACATGAACGATATAAGCGTGAAAATAGTGGAGTCTCTGAAGGAACAGCCTGTGGCTGTGGTGTCTCCTGCGGTGTCGGGCGGCGATAATGAGGTCGATCCATTGGCGTTAGAGGAAGGTGACTTGGGCGCAATAAACGACCCTCTCGTGGAGGACGTTACCAATGGCGACGAAGAGAAGGCGGGAAACTGTGATGAAAATGCCAAAGAAGAGAAATTGAGTGAGAATGGTAATGAAGTTAAGGATAATTTAGTGGCTTTGGAAGCAGAAAAGATTAAAGGTAAGTGAAATGTCAAGTAGGTAAACATTCCAGATAATTTTTGATTAGCACACTAGTTACGTACATAATTGTGATTTTATTGCTTAAATATTTCTTTAAATTAAGTTTTAGTATGTAAATCTAAAATAGATACCTATAAATGTTATGTTTTACTTTTCAGAAGAGCTGTTAAAAGAGGATACCAGTTCCTTAGGTAGTGTAGAAGAAGAAGTTGTTGAGAAAACAATACCTGTATCTGTGGTTCCTGAGCCAATTAAATCTGAGCCGGTCATTGATAAGGATGAACAGATTCCTGCATCAGTTGCTTCAGAGGAAACCAAGCATTCTGCTGAGGTTGTGAAAGAATCTGTTGAAGTTTCTGCTAACACTAAGGTATACTTATGACTATACTTTTCTTTGTATGACTACCTTACAATTCTAGTATAATATTTACCTTTTCATAGTGTGTTCCTTTTATTTCATTGGCTAGAAACTACTTGTCAGTTTCAACTTTTACAATTAGGTAATGTCAATGGAAGGTGAAGTAAAGTGCAAAAAATTGTTATGGTTTCATTATGATTTTTTTAATTCTATTACGAAAAAGTAAATAGTACCTATCTTTAGGCAAATACATATTATTATAGTATAATAAGATGTAATTTTATACTTATGCAATTGATATTATCAAATAGTTTTTTTTTTATCCCCAACCTGGTATCTTTTTCTACTTTGGAATCTAAAATATTTGGAAACATTATAATATTTATGGGGTTTCTATTGTGTTTTAATAAGTAGTGCATTTTCTATCTTTTAATTTACATTATTTAAAATAATTTTGTACATACATTTATAATACAGTTATAATGTGAATATTAATTTGAATATAATTTGTCTTTTTTTATTTTAGCAAATTTCTCCAACACCAATTCCTCAGTTGAAGGAACCGAGTCCTGTAAAGGAAACCCCTGTGATTGTACCTGAGAATCCTAAACCCCAAATGAAAGTGGAGCCAGAGGAAGTTATGATGGAAGTGGTAGAGGTATTTATGATTAGCCAATTCACTGCAATTTATGACTTGGATAATACTTACATTTATAAAATAATAAAAAAATGTGTAATAATCATTTATTTTTTGTCTACATATACATTATCATTATGTTAGAATACAGTTTATGAAAAAAATAAAAACCTCATTATAAGTATAAACACATAACATACATCAAGTTTTCTTTGGATCAAAAAGTAATTGGGAAACATCAAGTCCTCTTAAGGCGGGTCCAGATATGATCATTTGCCTGATCCAATCAGCGTATCTGTATCAGTGAATTCGTATCAGCGTATCATGTATCAAGCCCCATATCAAGTTGTGGACGCCTTGATGTGCTCCGTATGATAATTGTATGAAACTTTCATGACATGAGATGGGCTGTATCATAATGGCGTATTGGCGTATCAAGATTGCGTATCATCTCCTGTCCACATATGCGATCTTGATACGCGGCGGCGATCCGGATACGCTGATCAGATCAGGCAAACAATACATATCTGGACCCAGCTTTATATCCCTCGAATCAACTTTAAAGTATATGCCACAATTAAAACAAATACAGTTGTTGCGCTCTGTAGGGCATGGGTAATGGCACAGGTAATGTTTCTATTTCATGCACAGTGAAACAATGACAAGCTACTAAGGATGGCAAATGCATACAACAAGAAATAATGATATCGGAACGAAATATCGACGACAAATTGACAAGAACACCTGACATTTTGGCGTTTTTTTTACTTTGAAAGACTAAAAAATTGTTTTTTTTACAAAATTGTATAAAATATTATTTGATATATATCTCAAAAGTGTAAAATAAAATCTAATTTCTTTTAAGGTTCCGGAGAAACCCAAAGAACCTGAACCAAAAGTGGACAAACCGGAGCCAAAGCCCAAGGCACAGTCGGTGAATGGTGACATTTCGAAAATAAACCACAGGGTAAGGGAAATAATTCTTGTTTATTTATTTAATTACTTAACATAAACATTTATTTACCATTATCATTAACATAAGCTATTGGTCAAATTATTACTTAAATATATTTATAAAAAAACTTATTACATAAATTCTTAATTGATGCACTCAGCCTTTCTCATTTCAGCTGTGAAACAGTTTGCTGTGTTTCTAATTGAATGGAAAGGTAGCCAGTATAATTACTGGGCATGAAAGGCATATCATCTTAGGCCTCAAGATGACAATACACCTGCAATACCAAGTGAATTTGTCCTTGTTATTGCAGGTTTATAGGCGACGGTATCCACTTACCGCCAGGTGGGCCGTCAGCTTGTTTGTCATCAAGTAGTATAAAAAAACATGATTCTAAGTAATTCCTTTAGTATTCTATGTAGATACAGTTAGTGTCGTAGTCGTCTAATGCTTCGGCCGCACCTGCGCCTATCGTCGCGAAGTAATGCGTGGCGATACTTCGTACGATACACGCAGGTGCGGCCCTAGCAAAGTTATCGCGATAAAGCATGTCGCATTTCTTTATTTGCACGAACTATCGTGCAATAATCCAAGATGGCCGAAATCATTTCCAGACGTGTAAATTGCGTAGTATTATTATCCTCTTTGCGTTTAACTATGTATAATCACTTTCTTTACTTCTAAATTGTGTGCTGCATTTATTAAAAAAAATAACTCAGCCTTATCGTATATTTAGTCACCCGTACGCGTCTGAACTAATGGAGAACAACCTCTGAAATGAACAACGCATGTCTGACCACGCAGCACGATATGTTAGCGCGCTAAAACCATGACGTACCGCCTCCCGGCCGATAACGCACACGCAACCCGAATATTCGCGACGATAGCCGATAACGGTAGGTCACATCTGCGCGTATCGTGTCCTAGCACGAAGCTTCGTGACGATAGGCGCAGGTGCGGCCCCAGCATAAGTGTCACTGTCTACGGAGGCGTATCGTCATACATTGTGTATTCGTCATTATACGCTTGGTGTAGGTACAATACGCCGGCTTGCCGCTTAGGTACATACAAAACTACGAAACACTGTCGGCGGAATTGCAACGCGCGCTCGCTTCTATTGCCGTAATGACGAATGTCGTACGCTCCGTAGACAGTGTCACTAGGGCCTCGTTCAGGGAGACGACGCATCAGACGGAGCGGTGCGCGGGGCGGGCTTAGCGGCAACAGAAACATACGGCGATGTATACAGCGTTCGAGGAGAAGCGTTTTTGCACGCGTTAGGTGAGGACGTGGTGGGTGACGCGGCGGCTTTTCTTAATACGCACGGATTGCCATTTGTTACTTTTTTTTATGTTACGAGATGGCAAACAAGCTTGCGGCCCACCTGATGTTAAGTGGTCATCGCCGCCTATAGACACTTGCTATATTAAGTGTAAATCACTTAACACCGCAAGTGCGTTCGCCATCATGGGGACTAAGATGATATGCCCTCCATGCCCAGTAATTACACTGGCTACCTTTCCCTTCAATCCGAAACACAGCGAACTGCTTCACGGCAGAAATAAGAAGGGCGGTGGTACCTACCCAGACGACCCTACATATGGGTCTACCACCTAGTAAGTACTATTCGAACAAGACTGGTAGAATGTAAGAAAGCTGTAACGACGCAGCAGACAGCGGCGGGTACCACAAACTGAGAAAACGCTTGATGCCTCGCAGCCCGCCCTGCGCACTGCGCCGCCAAACGACTCGCGTCTCCTTGAACGTAGCCTAAGGGCCCAACATGACTAAAAAAATCCCATATACAGAAATTCAATTTTATAGCCGACCCAAAGTTATAATATTGATCTAAGCATGCAGTCTCCAAAATTCTTAAAATTTTATCTAAGCACTTAAATTTTGCAAGGCCAAATGGATAAATGAATCTGTAGGCAAGTCAGACAATACAAATAGTATATTATGCAAATATCTCGTATTATCTTAATATACAGGGTGTAAAAGACATGAGCAGTCAAACGAGAACCATGTATTCTGCTCACCGTCATAACATTTTTCTTCCTTTAGACTATACCTGGGAAATTGATAGTTACGATTTTATTGAAGGTCAAAGTCATAATTTTTTTTCTCATTTTTTTATGAAAACGTATTCTATACGTTATTTCTTAATTATTGTCCAAAGAAACATCATCATTTTTTTTAGTATTTCATAACAAAAAATGGCTTCAAAACGTTAGCGTTCAATGTATCTCACTCGATGCGCACGGACACTAACGAACGGGGCCGCCATCAAGCAAAATTAACGCGGTTTTGCGAGTTGCATGCGAGTTGAGCTCTTTACATTGCGCCGTACAATTTGCAATTTTTTGTAACACCAAAAAATAAAAATCATTTCCCAGCAATATTTTTTTTGAAATATGTCTTATTTTGATGTCTAGAATACATGGTTTTCGTTTGACTGCTCATGTCTTTTACACCCAGTATATTAATTACGTGTCACGTTGTTTGTCCGCGATGGACTCCTAAACTACTTAACCGATTTTAATCAAATTTGTACACTGTGTGTAGTTTGATCCAACTTGAGAGATAGGATAGTTTTAATCTTGATAAGTAGTCATATTTTTTTTTTTACTTCAGATACAATGTTATAGGTCAATAGTATGAAATTACCACAGCATCGCGTGGCCGGGACAGTTAGTTTACTAGTTTATTATAATATATTGTGTTAACACGTTAACTAAACACTTATATTTTCAAAGTTAGGTCACATGTTCCATTTCGTTTTTTGCTTACAAATTCTCAAATAAATATATTCATGCTTGTCCATGTCAATAAAGGTCAATGCAGGTTATACTATAGGGGACGGGGTAATTTCTAGCCCCCATTTAATGAATGACCCACATGTGTGTCATGGAGTTGCAAGCCATGTTATTCAGTTACAGATTCACGTGTAAAAAAAAAAAAAATTGGTTGTCTGTAAAGTCGGTTTACTGACGATAGTTGAACGTGACAACGTCTTAAGAAAATACTGATGGAATGGTAGCATTTTTCAAAAGAAAAATTTAATTTCATTTGTTTAATAGATTTCGCATTATAGTATGAATAAACTTGTAATAAAATCTCTTTGGCTATACTACTTGTATCTGGCTGGTTTTGGTATCATTGAAAGTTTAAATTTTAAAGAACATAATTCCAAATTCAAATTCAGATTCAGAGCGAGGTAACGCCGCATGACGTCATGTTTTTTCGTGCGTGCAGCCGGCTCTATCGAATAATAAGACGTTGTCACGTCAAAAACTGATTCCGAATGCAATTTGTGCAAAAAACCTACGTGCTATGTATGTTTCAATGAACGTGTACAATATGGTCATAACCAACACTACTATATTACAGAAAAAAGTTCGACGGCTCATTGGTGACACATGCAGTAACATAGTTATTTGTTATCTGTAACGTTCACGAAATTAAGGCCCATTTTACTATTTCGGAGCAGTAAATATTTTTTTTTAATGAATTTTATGGACGTCTTAATTGACCCAAAAATGACCCACATCGGGTTAACAGGTTAAAGTATTTATACACCTACACACCTGCCCGTCGTCTTTTCATTGGTGACACAAAATCACCACTTTTATTGGCAGTTAGTGATTGCCGCATATAAACTCTGAGGGACGTCGAGTCTTGTAATTCGATTAATACAGTCTAATTTAAGTAATTTTCTTCATTCCCATTCCATATTCCAAAGATGGGCGAACCACGATTTAGTGGCAGTTAAATACCATTTATAGTAGGTACTATTACAAAAAGTTTCTTGGGGTGGTTAGACCCTAACAATCCTATTAACGTTTTCACTAACGCTAAAGACATTTTAAATTTAAAAACATGCTCAATGTCGTTACATCATCTATAGGAAAAGACAATGCCAAAAAACATTTTTTGGTATTCACTCTGAACATGTCCTCAAGAACCTGGATGTTATAAATACTGTAATGGTAGATATAATTAACCTGTTTACAATTAATTGATGTCGCGCAACGAGGGTAACAACAGTTCTTTTTTTACAAAAACAAGACCAATATAACAGACAATGACTTTTTATAGTGTTCAAGGTGGTACAAATTAGTTACGATTGTAATTAACTGTTAGCAACACCCACTGTTTCATTTGAGGCTATTGAATAGAAATATACAAGATTGTAACTAAATTGCGTTGGATATAATTTGTGATAGGTATTTAATTTTTTTATGTTACTAGATGGCAACCAAGCTTGCGGCCCATCTGGTGTTAAGTGGTCACCGCCGCCTATAGACACTTGCAATATTAAGTGTAAATCATTTAAGACCGCAAGTGCGTTTGCCATCATGGGGACTAAGATAATATGCCTTCCATGCCCAGTAATTACACTGGCTACCTTTCCTTTCAATCCGAAACACAGCAAACTGCTTCACAGCAGAAATAAGAAAGGCGGTGGTACCTACCCAGACGACCCTACACATGGGTCTACCACCTAGTGTAAATGGATGAATATTTCTTTCAACATCTCTTGTACAACCAATACAATATGGCTATTATTGGCTTGAAATTAGGTTTAACCATAAAGCGAGTATTTACACGTACGTCAATCACAACGACAACATTGGGCAGGAGCTAATATGTATGAAAATTAATAATTTAATTCATACGAACCACATTTTACCATCAAACACAACCGTGTGGTCCGTGCACTGATAGCTGGTTACGTTGCAAAATCAAACGACAACGTAACCTCTATAAAATGTCGATGTACATTACACCACAACGCAACTGCAATATACTGCAGTGACGCTATTCACACGGCACCACTGCTCAACTACATTTTGTTGCTGTGTCGTGTGTTTGTGGTACCTGTGAATACTTGCAAAGATTAAATGCAAATTGTTTACATTCTTAGGACGAAAAATCAACCAAGAGGCGCGCCAGCGAGGACGTCGAGACTGAATCCCCCCTAAAAAAACTTTGTCAAGAAGTAGAAAAGACATTTCCCCAACACGACTTTATGATTAACGACTACATCCAAACTGCCACAAAGAATAACATCGACGAAATACAGAGGCATACGGAGCAGCTTCTATCTGAAATACAGACCTTGAGAGAGCTAGCGCAGAAGAAAGAACAGGAATGGAACAACATTCTCCATTTAAAGAAAGTTAAAGAAGAAATTCTGTTGAGGTTACTAAGAAGAAAACAGGTACTGTCTTTCGAGAAGGCAGCAGAAGTGAACGGATCTGATAGGACTGACCCGTACGACTACTTGAATCAAGTGAAGAACTTGGCTATAGATAAAAGTGATGAAATATCTGGCTTAGCAATCAAACAGCCACCTTCGATGATGACCCCTATGATGCCTGCTCCGGTAATGCCCGTGACGAGCCATTTCAATCCAATGTCCGGATTGCCGCCGCCTTATGACAAAGCTGCGCATATGCAGAACATGCCAAAACCAGTATTTCCGCCGATGATGATGCCGGGACATATGCCCGGTTTCCCGAGAGACATGAACGGTCAACTGCCTGGCTTCAATATGCCTATGGGTAGACAAGGGCCAACTAAAGATGTGAAATCAATAATAGCGGACTATAGACAGAGGAACCCAGAGGTGACTCCTAGAAGGGGAAGGCGAATGAAGTCGTTATTAAACCCTAACATGATGAACGCACCGAGACCCCTCGCGCCGAAGATGGACGGCATGAACAGCTTAAACAGCCTAAATATGCTCTTCAATAATTTGGATATGGTGAGTGCAATTATTTTCTTGGGGTTTTTTTTTAATGCTCAGCAGTTGTAGAAAGAGAGGGAATCGTTTATAACAAGTGATATATGTATTTATGAGATTAATTTTGATTTAATTTTACGACATTTCAGCGATGGTAAATTTAGTTGAAAGTTCAAGAGAAAAGTTTGTAATCACCATAAAATAGTTACTCCAACGTACACAGCTGAAGTTTATCGTTTTAACGCGTTCTGATTTTTTTTTCTTATCCCTAAGCTACGTTTGACTAGAAACCTCTTGCGCAATCTATATATAGCATTCATTGACTACTGCTCCTAAAAATAAAGGAGAGACGGAAATTAAAAAGTGTCAATGTACAATGTTATCTCAGTTCTATTCCGACACTGTTGAGCGGAAATATAAAAAGAAAATTTTTTTGGTAGTGATTAACATCGGAATTATTTGTTATTAGAATTTTAAAGTATTTTTATTTTTGTGTGCGTATTTAAATTTTACTATGATTCTAGTTCTGCTTAATCCAATCGTTTGTAAATACCGTTTTATCCAGATTAGGTTGTTTCAATCTATTTTAAAAGGAACATCTATGACACAATTAAATATTTGATCAAACTTATGTATTACTATCTATAGCTAGGCTTCTCCTTGACCGCAGTGGTAGACAGTTCAAAGTCGAATTAATTTACTGGCCACTGACACATTGTTCCAATAATGGAGGATCGATTATAATGTTAGCATATATAGATAGCATATATACCTGCTTATCTAAGACCTGGACATTCTTACTAGCATTGAAAAAGTATTTTTTATTAAATTACTATTAGGTTTTAGACGATACAATACTTACAGAATTATTGCAGGGTTTTTTTATTATAAGGAAAATATAAATGCTGTCTTAATCAGCATCATTATCAAACACGTCGCATTGCAACAGACCTTTTTTAATGGTCACTAAGGATTTGGTTAATAGCACTCACATATTGACTTTTTTGGATGTAATCGCGCAACTAAAAATTATACATGGACGGACAGCTATAAATATGAAATAATGGGCCAAATCTATGATTAGACATCAATCACTCGATGAGTATTTCTGTTAGGTTAAATTAATATGCTAACCAGTCTATTTCTAGCTAATTATGACCTTAAAATTTGGGGTAAAAGATATTTATTTCCCAAAAACAATTCATAATTCACTTACATGAAAAACATTACAAAGTTAATAACTCGAACGAGAAGGAGAAAAATAATAAAATATTACTTTTCGTGGGTAGTTTATTAAAATTGTTATTGACTACTGTTGAATACATTGAACTACGAAATTAAAAGCAGCATGCGCAAGCGTCCCTGTTGTGAGCGTAGTTGGTTTATTATCAATTTTTTAACTAGCTATTTCACAACACAATCTTATTGACTTGCAGAACCAAAAAGCTATGCTGGAGCGTCTCCAACAAATCCAAGCGGGAGGTCTCCCAAACGGGCTCTCATTCAAGGACGTCCTGGTGCAGTTCGCGAACATGCAGCAAAGCTCCGGCCTCATCCCGCCGGGGCCGAGGCCCGAGATGCACCGCCCGGAGCCCCGGCGGCGGCACGAAGAGCCCCCACCCGCTCCCAAGCCGCCGGAACGTAGGCCTTCGCCCGCTCCCCGGCTTCCACCGCCGCCGCCCTACCCGGAAATCTCCCTCCTGCCCGTCTCCAGCAGTCAAGAAACTTCCGCACAGAACTCTTTGCTGCACGGGATATTAACGAAGGTATTTTTTATAGTTTTCTGAATGATGACGTCTTGTGCGCGTTTGGGCAAATTTTAAAATAATATGTTTAGATATTAAAACAACAAGTTTGTTATATGCCATTTTTTTCAGTGCATCTTAGGGAGTAATATTGAAACAATTGTTGCAAAGATACTCTTACGATTTTGGTTCAAGTGAAGCCGAAATAGTGTGTAAACCAAGTTTAGCAAAACAAACAAACAACGGGCATGATTGAATACAGCACCACTGACAACTAAATGATCGTTTGGAAATGAATCTCAACGAATGCACAATAAGATTCATTTTACAAAAGTATTTGCAGAGACTTAACTATATTTAAAGATTCAACTGGAACGGGAACTTTCTGTGTTTCTATCAAAGTTAACATAATCCTGGCTTTCGTTTCTGACAATTCTGTACCCAGAAAAGCAGACAGCATGTAAGACATTGTTTATTTCTATTCAGAATGTGCCCAAACGCGTACAAGCAACTGTACAATATCATTGAGTTTCCAAGCTTCTAGTTCATTGATCAGCTTCATTATTGTTGTACTATATCACAATTAATATTTATGTACTTTGACTTGCGATTGAAGCTTTGGCGCTGCCCGTCCTACGTGAGCGACCCGGGTGTTGCGTTTCTTCATAACGTTAATTGTCTAAATATCCCTAATTCTGATTTATTGAAAATTTATGAATAAATTTCTGATAAGTGCGGTTGGGTGATTTTTTTGTTTTTATATTAATTAAGATTTGTTCAGCATCTGGAACAATATATCATAAAAAGTATATTTATATGGTTAGGGAAGTAATGGCGATATTAATATGAAGGCTATTACTTATATTACATGTAAGTAAACAAAAAGTTATGCATTAGGTATATCCATCATGAAACTCCACTAGACTCGCTACCTGACAGTGTCATATGGTTCGAAAAAAATATTCTGACTATCGTACTTATTCCAGAAAGCAATAGGCTGTATTATGTATTATGCACAAGCTATATTGTGCTTTTTGCGCATTTTGGAGAACTACAAAACTCAAGAAAAGTATGTACAGACAACAGCACATTGGGTTACCACAAACTGTCAAATTTTCGCAATCGATCATGCACTTTATATTGAATATTCTTAGGTTGAAAATCGTTTGGAGAAATTTGACAGTTTTGTATAGCCCGACGTGCTGTTGACTGTACAATCGAAAAGGTTCTCGGTGTACCATTTGTACTTAGGCGATAATCGCGTGGCAATGACGTGTCTGAATGACAGACGCCTGGCAACCGGCTTAGGCCAATAAGAGCAGACTTGGTCTTCGGCCACGCTAGAGGGGACGCCAACTGCGGAAGTGGGAGGACTGAAGACGCTGCGCCATATTAGTTCATATTCCATTGACCGGAGAAAAAGTAGGCGGGGCTTGATGCAGGGCAGCGAGGAATGAGCAAAGAAGGATTCTAATTGCTGGAATATGGAACACCGGGAAATTTGTCGACTGTACTCATAGAATTGCGACTATTTCACGTGATGACTCGTGATTATCGATTTGTTTTGAGACATTCCACGCTACGAGAATGACAGGTGTTAAAACGGACCTCTTGAATTGTGACGAACATTATAAAATGTATACCACACTACAGGAGGAAATAATAGGTGTAGATTTTTTTTCCATTTGAGCGTATTTCCTAACCGACACTTATCAGATTATTTGCCATATTTTAGTAACGTAACATCGGTATTGTATACGTAAAGTAACGACGTAGTCTCGGCTCGCCCACGTAGCGAAGCTTGCACCCGCTTGCGGTCGCCCACCTAGGACGCGCCGCCAGCAGCGATCAACGGCTTGAATGGGTGTTGCCAACATTCCAGCAGGCGACCACTGCCTCTCAGAGTTACTCGCCGACGTTGGCTAAACTGCTCACGTCACCGGAACGGAAACAGAGCGCGCCAGCGTTGCCAACTTTCGGTCAGGCCAAGGTACCATTTAAATGTACAACAGCCCTATTGGTGTGTTGATTGGCCTCGGGACATTCCAAATTCAAAATTTAGCTTTTAAGACATTTTGCTTTTTAAAAAGTTTGGCTGGGAATCCCGAATTTTTATTTTTTTCCATTGCTGTAAGCAAGAGAAAGCTTCAACTTTTTACAAAGCAAATATTATGTCGTCAATATAATTTTATGCATATAAAATATGAACACGAAAATGGCAATGCTCATTGTAAGATGAAATTTAATGCCACCTCACGACCTCCATTACATACTGTCATAGAACTGAGTAAAGTCTGGTTTACAAGGTCAAATAATTTAATGAGGACTTTAAAAATATATAAAAATAATAATTTTATAATAATTTAATTTTAACTTTATAATATTTTATTGTGAATATTTCAGTAACTTTACCGCCAGCCGGTTCTGTTTACTAGCCGAAGGATTTTGACGAATTGTTTGTGGAATATCCATCATAATCTTACGACTAGTGAGCGAAATTTAAATGTACCCTCATTAAAATGCATGCATAAAATAATATTGTTTGTAAATCGGACTTAGTATCTACTTTTAGATTGATTGTTTACTTCATTTTCGTATTCTGCTTTGTATTTTTATTTAAAAAAAATGTGGAACAGAAATAACGCACACCTTGAAAATAGTTTGTTACTAATGTGTAAATTAATAAATTTCAGTCATTTTTATTTTAAAATACGTCATGCGATATCCTGGTAGATTTTTATTTTTATCGTAGTGTTTTTGTAAAGTAAGCTTATTTTACAAAAACAGTTACAACAACAACAACATTACAACAACATGAAATACATAGAAACCAGTAGTGTCGCGACGACATATCTGCTGCTGCTGCGTGCAGTCGGCTACGAAATAACTAAAATTGAGTTTTGTGTAAAGGTATGCTTTACACAAAACTCAATTTTAGTTGTAAAATTATTAAAGTTATATTATTTTAATTATCTTGAGGTAAATTTTTTGTCGGAATTATATATTTTTTATAATTGTAACGTAAATAAATAAATTGTAAATTCAGAAGCCGATTCCAAGCAAACTTTTACAGTGTGCGTTATTTTGTTACACGTTGTATATTGAACTTTTAGCGTCATAAAATCTTTATTAAAGTATATCTGTGTTGAAAAAGTATAAATTTTAGTCATACTTCGCATTCATACCCGTTCGCTGTTGTTTTACCTCAGATTAATTGATATATCCCCTTAAGTGGCAGGCAGACATAATATGTCTGACAGTTTATATCGCGCGTGTGGCACGCAGACATATTATATGTCTGCCTGATAATTGCATTTTTCATACTTCCCTCGGAAGGGCCTGCCACTCAACGACATTTTGATGTTTTATTTTTGTGCCACTTGTCTGAATATAGTTTTTAATAAATCTAAAGTGAACTCTAAGCAGTCACTGTCAACTACAACATTTCATCGACGAGTAACATTGTAACTGATACTAATTGCAATGATTCATTGTGCCACACAGGCACGCATTTTCGATCGCAGCGCCACCAAAAGGTGTTTGGCTTGAGGTAGAATTAATATATCGTGGAATACGACAAGGCAGGAATTAGATCCAAAGGTCCCGGGTTTGAACTCCTGGGGAGCACAAATTTGCACTCGGTTTGGTTGGTGATAGGACTTTTGACTACCACCATGTTAGATATCCGGAGATGTGCGGAGGTTTTAGAAGCGGAGACGAGAAGAGATGTTTTACAACAAAGGTGTATCCACCAAAGTTGAGCGGTCATGCGTACTGACTAGACTGTAGCGGAGATGTGTGCGATGTTTGTTAAGATTGCATTTTTGTTTGATCTGACACGAAAGCCAGACGTCTCCATGTCACTGTTACTAAAACACTGTCTTCTTTTACTTGAAGAAGAAGAAACAGAGTCTGAAGAAGTAGAATTGATAGCCGCCGCTCACATCTCTTCTCGTCTCCGCTGCGTTCATTCGGCCGGCGCCACTTACGAGGCACAGCGCACATCTCCGCTAGCTCGATCGCGCCATACAAATATGATACATCTCTGCTCAGTGGTATCCACTGAAGCTGAGCGGAGACGGGATATGTGAATAACGAATTTCTATTGGTTGTTGCTCCTCTCCTCTCCTCTCGGCTTTGTTAGAGTCCGGGCCTTATCAAAATCTGCTGCCATAATAATAATGTTAACACCATTATTGTGCTTCGACAGTTATTGAAAAGATTGCCAGTCTCTCGTGGTTGAAGATTCCAGGCGAAACTTGACGCCATCTTCGGCTTATCGTCACGTACCATTGGGCGAGATGCAGTCTAAGAGCTTCCTTGTCAAGCATAATAAAAAGGCGTGTTAAGACACCAACAGACTGAGGATCTGACTAAACGCTGGAGCACAACCACACCGAGCACGCTTTGTACACCTCTTATTATAAAACATGGACTAAAGTTTGTCGTGGTTTAAAACTGATGCTAACTCTGTCTTTCATTCAGCAAATAAAAGTGACAGCGTCAGTTTTAAGCCACTAGGTGGTAGACCCATATGTAGGGTAGATACCACCGCCTTTCTTATTTCTGCCGTGAAGCAGTTCGCTGTATTTAGGATTGAAGGGAAAGGTAGCCAGTGTAATTACTGGGTATGGAAGGCAGATCATCTTAGTCCCCGGGATGGCAACGCACTTGCAGTGTTAAGTGATTTACCCTTAATATTGCTAGTGTCAATAGGCGACGGTCACCACTTAACACTACGTGGGTCGCAAGCTTGTTTGTCATCTCTTAGTATAAAAAAAGGGGATAGGGTTCAAAACCCGCGGCTTGTGGATAAAGTCTGACATGCTAGTAGATGTTACATCAAGAAAATACTTTAGGAAAGTGCCTACGAATCAGAGGTGTAATAACTGTGAACGGGTCTCAGTAGGATACGCCAGCTAAGACGTGTGTGCGTACGTTTCAGAACTGCGGCGAGATCACAATAACTCCGGTGCAACCGACTCCGCCGCCGCCCGAGCCTCAGCCGCCGCCGGAAAAAACCGAGGAGGTGGTGCAACTGGTTAGTATACACTAGAGATGGTTTTTCAAATATTTATAGTCTATTTCTATTAAGAAACGAGTACAGAAAAATTTGTCTGCATTGCGATTGGTCCACGTAATCAACATAAAGTCTGTTTCACACAAACGCCACAAAAAACCGGACTGTATGATAAATGTGCCATGAACAAATATTGAGTAGTATGTTGAATAGAGCTCTGTGATTGGTTCGTTTCTGTTGCGTAGTTCATTTCGTTGAATTGACTGACGTTTTATTACTTCAAAACTTTTGACATCTCGACTTGTGCGTTGCGTTAAATACCTAGCTAGCTACCTTTGCTCCCCCACTCAAGTATTGTGTGTGAATAGGTTTCTACGACCCTGTGCGGCCGTGCGCACTGTGAGACCTCATAGTAATGTTTGTGTTGGCGACTGGCTGAAGTAAGAATCGCCGGCCTCTTCTATATTGTCTTTGTATTTTGATATTCCTTTACGTGTCTTTTTTATTTTTTGATACTAAGCATTGTAAGAGGCTTTATAAAGACCTCTGATAAAACCTGTTGAATCCCGAAGTCATGTTTCCATCATCACACACCAGAACCACATACCTATACAGTCCACACCTCACTCGCCATCAGTTTGTGAGTACGGATGTTACACCCGTATTCAGAAACAATACTTGTCTAAATAAAAAACAATGCTATGCAAAATAAGGCATTTCTCAGTGCGTGCCATATGGCAAGGCTTTTGAGATTTCACAGTGCGCGTATATTCATAGACAATACTTAAGTGGTGATCGGCACTCTGCGTACTTTAAAATGAACGCACAGCTTAGGTAGCTAGCTAGCTATATTACCCAACGCACAGGTCGAGATGTCTAAATCAACGTCCAGATGTCAAAAGCTTAAAGTAATACACCACCACCTTTAAACACCACCTTTGCCCAACGGTTTAAAAACTTCACCTTTCCCTTTATCTACAACCGTATTCTAGATTTGTGTGATGTAAAGAGGTCTTCTCTGGGAGCTGCGAGGCTCACGATCCGCTCACTTTTACTGTCATGGGGCTTCAAATTCACAGAGTCTTTCTTGAAGCTTATAAAGTAGAGTTTTACAAATGTGACGCACCTTTGATTATATATTAAATAATCTGTCTGTACAGTCTTAGTTAAATATGGTTTTATTTTTTTTCGTATCTAACATCACTTAGATAAATAGCTTTTTTTTTGTATTATTATTATTATTTCATAACTTTACTACTGGCACCCGTATAACTTCTGTAAACGTATACTTGACCGCCACAGGACAGGCAGTGCCTAGTGTGGGGTCGTAAGAAACCGCGCAGCCTCGAAAAAAAGTGCTTATATTATTTATAACATTTGTATTTTACTTTCTTGTTTTAAGTTATACTTGTAAGCATTTGTGAAATAAAAATATTTGTATTTGTAATAAAACGTCAGTACATTCAACGATGTGAACTAGGCAACAGAAACGAACCAATCACAGAGCTCTATTCAATGCGATGCGTTTACTTATCCAAGAGTCGAGAAACCCCATAGTATTGTTTGTGAATGCGGGTGTTAATGTTGTTGGTCCATGCTAGGACTCTGAGGAGAGCCCCGCGTCGGAGGGGTCCGAGGGAGCGTCGCCGGGCGGCTCGGGCTCGGGGTCAGGCTCGGGGCGGCTGGTGATAGACGAGGGCGGGGAGGCGGAGGCGGGGGGCGAGGCGGCGGAGGAGGCGCCGCTGTGCCAGGGCTGCCGCCGCCGCGACGCGCAGTTCGTCTGCGCAGGCTGCGCCAACCAGTGGTATTGCAGTCGCGAATGCCAGGTCACTACTGCCTTCTATGTTTTAAAGGATCGTATTTAACTGGTCAGCAGATTAACCTAACCTAAACCTATGCAAATACTAAGTGGATGACAAGAAAATCCAGAATGAGCGACTAAACAATGATTAGTCGCCCATTTAGTATTTTTAGTAGCTCATTCTGGATTTTTTAGTTCCTCAGTTTATCATTTCCATTTTTTTTATTGTAACTACTCGTGAATGCATAAATTTTCCTAGTCGCAATATCAGAGGAATCCAGTCCATGCAGTCTGCTCAGGTCCATAGGTCGCTGGTTCATATCCGGCTCGAAGGACCACTAAGTTTAGTGGTCCTTCGAATATTATTCTAGTATTAATATTGACGCGTTTGTAAACGCAAAAATAAAATTATTCCATTATGTAAGGTAGTTTCATCTTAACTGGGCGTCAAATATTTTATTTTATATTTTGTTCGAGTCTTAGAAGTGCAAATTTCAAAGATTTGATGAAACGATGTTTACTATAAAAACATAAGCACAAAGCACCGACAAATTTCGACAGCGAAAAGCTGTGTCGCGGTGGCGTAATTGATTAGGTTTAGTTAATTTGCTAACCAGCTTATCTCTACATATTTTTCTTGAAGGTGCATTAAAATATGTTAATGCGTAATAAAACTTGGTCAACCGCTTGCCCACCTATCTAAATTAATTGTATTTTTTTGTGTGGAACATAATACCACTTATTACTATTTTCCAATTTTGTGGGTTTTTATTAATCGTCTAACAATAATTGCAGTTTATAGAAGAATTGAATTATTTTGATTAATTATTGTCTGTAAATTTCAGGTAGCAGCATGGGACGAGCATTCGGAGATGTGCTCCGGGTAGCAGCCGGCCACCTAGTACGGTATGTCAGCCCCGGCTAGTCTCGTTGCCTTATGATAGTTACGTGGACGTAAGCGAATCTCTAGTTTGGATGCGTACCTTTCACCCCACACATGTATCGCCAAATAGAACTGTTTAGAGTTCATTTCTACTGCTTATATAAATATTAACTGATTTATCGTAGTTTGTGATGTAAAAACGCCAGCGAGTTGTCAAAAATTTACAGTTTTTCAATACAGTTCAACTTTATTCCATGGTTTTAGAGTTGAAAGTTGACTGAGGTATTTGACAGTTTTGGTTTTGGCTATAGCCGCAAAATTAAATGTCGAGCCATGTCTTTAATTGTTTTTAAATATCATACAAAATATACTATAAAGCCATTACTAATGGTTACAGGCAACAAGTAGGTCAGATTATAATAATCTTATTTTTTTTTCTATTGATTTCCAACTTAAATATATTTGGAATAAAGTGCAAAATCGATTGGTAAATTTGACATTTTGTATTTGACAAAAAAATGCTTGGTTACAAAACCTTCGAGTAATAGACAATAAAATAATATGTCACAGGTGTTTTACATGTGAAATGAATTCAAGTCAAATGGAGATGGAATAAAATTCTACGGAATTGTATCAGTTGATATTTATAAATGTAAACGTCCACATAAGTATGTAATAGTTTTTGTACAGTGCTATAACAATATTTGTTACCATTTAAATGTCACATTACGTACTTATACGGTATATTTTCCAACTTATGTGAGTGTAGATCAAATCTTAGATCAATCATTACAAATTACATTCAATAATTTCCTTTAGAATTCAATATTATCAACCAATCATAATATATTGTATTTATAAACTTTAACGTCGACTATTTATTAATTATAATTTTTTTGAGGAATTTCGCATTTCTCGCTGCATGGTGTTCCTAAATTTCGAATATCGGGAGATTTTTATCTCAATTGAAACAATTAAAGTGAAACTTAGCATAATAATAACTTATATAAAGAACTATTGCGAATAAATATGTGGTTGTGTTTGTACACCTGGAGTTATATAACGATATGTTTTATTAAACTAAAGATATACTATGATATCCTAAATTAAAGCTTATTTTCGTAATAAATAAGATTCATATCTTGGTAGTCTTATTTTACTACTAAATGATGACATCTTTAGAGGAATATTGAGTCCTTGAAAGCCGATCTCTTAAATATAGATAAATTAATTCGTTTTATACTTAAATTATACACAGCTATCTTCCTTTTTTGGTTTTTGTTGGGGAAGCCACAAAGAAATAGGAATATATATTTTACTACAACAGGTATACAATTTTAGAGATAATAAACTGAATTATAATTTAATTGTAAGACAAATGGAGAAGATATTTTTTTGCGTTTCATACGCCATCATTATTCTTCTTCTTTATCGTTTACTCTTGGCAGAGTAGTCGTTATCATGGGGTTGCAGCATTGCCCTCTTCGCTGTCTCCCGCCATTCTCTATATCCGACGCATTTCGCAAACACATTTAGGGGGGACTTCGTAAAATCTTTTTTTTTGTCAGTCCATCGCAGGGGACAGCGCCCCCTGGAGCTTAAGCCATTAACTTTACCCAGGCGGCGGCTGCTTCAAACTCTTTCGTATGTTAGTGTAAATTTTAGACATAAATACATATCGTCATATAAACACCAGCGTTTAAGGTCTCAAATTCTTTAACACGATTAGAACTCTACAACGATATCTTTAAGTCCTTTTTACTTTCACTGTCTTGTGAAACACCTAGTTCCATAATTAGGCCATTCCTTTGTCGGTCGTACTATAAGCTGTTGTAGCTAAATTGTTAGCGTACCAATATATCTATTTATGAGTGGTATGTGAGTTCTGAATTATTGCCATATACAATATGGACGGACGATTGTCATTAAAATTGTATGTAATAAAGTATGAGACATGTATTATATGTTCCGTTTGGTCGGCTTTATCCTAAAAAAGTATCTTAGCGTTAAATAAATACTTAGCTTAATAGTAATGAGGTTTAAATTTCATTGCCTTAGTTTTAAATGCAATTAAATTTAAAGTATTACAATTATATAAGTATGTACTATTATTCAACAATCTCATCTTTGCAATGTACAATGAACATCACACGAAGATGGACAAAGACAATGTTTGATAAACATTGTCTTTCACTTAAGTTTTCGTGAAATCAATCTTAGACATTTATTGCATACGCTTGTAGTTTACATGTTTCATTTGGATCAAGAAACAGTCTTGTATTATTATATTTAGTATGTAAAGCAGCTAAACAATATATTATATTATACATGTATAAATATATATTAATGCCTAATTGCTCTTTCATGATTGTGTATAGAAACTATACTATTTTATTTATTAAAAAGTTCACACAATCTTAAGGCAAAACATTTTGTTCAAAGGCTACAAACATTAATAAATTAGAAAACAATAAGTTGAATCATTTACAATCCCAAATATTTTGTGCCTTTTCTAAATTAAGTTGCAAATGTTTGAACTATGGTGTAATTCAGAAGTGTGCCTGAAGTGTGTATTATATATGTAAGTTAGTGTTTAATATACATAAAACTATGATATGTGAAGATCGGCTTCATAAAACAATAATATCCTGTATATCAACCAAAATAAATTTATTTTGTTACTATAAATCAGAAAATCGGACACGATGATTTTGTGTAAAATCAAACTATATTTAGTGTAGTTCGTAAGATGTATTCTATGTGTACATATATATGTAGAATAATGTTATACATATGGAATGAAGTTACTGCTCTTGAATGCAAGAGGTTTTGCTAATTATATATTAAAATGCTACTGTGCAAAACTATCGTGTTCGAATGGACATAATGGAAATATGTTTGCGCATCGGTGACACAATATACAGAGAAAAAATTCGAAAATATAATTTATAAAAGGTTTAGACATGTCTAACGAAACTTAATATTCCACGCTTATCCATAAACTGATTTAAAATGCCGTGAATAAATACATCACAAACGCTGACATGGCAACACAGACATTCAGTGTTGCCACCTAACAATTATATTGCGACACTGGTGCGTAAGCGCCGAAATAAATAGGACTATTTATTTTTTACAGCGTAATGGTAACTATAGAAAGTATTATATTTATGAAGCGTTCTACTTTTCTACATCCCGTGCCAAACAAAATAAATATGTCGGTTTACGGTATCTATGTTCTGTTGGGCGTGGATTCAAACATATACTTTTGAGCGATTTGTATTAATAATTTAAATACCAAAATGTGGAACCAGCAGTTTTGTATAGGGAATTTATTTATTCAAAATATAATCTATATATATAAAAATGAATTGCTGTTCGTTAGGCTCGCTAAAACTCGAGAACGGCTGAATGGATTTATCTTATCTTGGTCTTAAAGTGAGAAAATATGGAAAAATTGCAAGGAAGATAGTAAAAACAACAATTTCATTTTCCCATATAAACTGTTCTGCCTACTTTCCTGTCAAATATTTGACGTTCTGCCATTTTAGCGAAGGAAGAGTTTTAATGTCGTTAGGATAGGTGCAAAGACGTTTAGTACTCCGTGAATAGGTGATACGAAGTACACCGGGTCATCTAGTTTATAATAAATAGGGAATTTAGGGACCTTCCGGAGAAGAGCCTACAGCTTTCTCAAAGGAACCGAAATTCATAGTAGGGCATGTAATATCGGAAGTTTTTCAATTAGATCTCAGTATCGTAATTGGAGATGTTCGATATGAAGTTGGATTGAGTGAGCCGTGAGACGTCAACTGTTGGACATAGGTCGTCCACCAATTAGACACAACGATGTCACGCGATCAGGGTTGCCAACTCTATACTACAGATGGGTGCTTGCTCATTTGAAAAAGTGCTAGATTATTAAGCCGCGTACGCACGTACGAACAAATTTGTTCCGTTCAATGATACGTAACAACTTGGTTCCCACGTGCGTACCACTAACGAACATCGAACACTGTTCATCAAACATGTTTGCGGCGATCCTGTTAGTATGTTTTGTATGGACGGATTTCGAAGTGCTTTAATAAATGTTACGTAACAAAACTGTTCGTTTTGTCTAAAAGTAATGCATTATGATTTCGTTTGTTGTACAAAACTGTTTCCCACTATCTAGGATCCGCTTGAGAAAACAATATTTCGTGAATTACTGTGAAAACCAAAAACACTTTCCGCTACGTCACAATCGACCACTTCCAACGGCGCCGCCATGGCTAATAGAGTTTACGACTCTTGTGCGCGAACTCGATACGAACTACGTTCGCTATCGTGTTCGAATATGCCGTCTATACGTACGAACCAAATGTTAAGTTTGATGTTTGTGTTCGCTATGTACGTGCACGGCTTTATGGATATCCAAGATAGTGCTAAATCTCCCCACCCCCTCCGCCCGCCCTCAGGATTAAAATGCTGAAAATTATTCTGCAGATTTCCCTGGGCTATGTTAATAGTAACAATGACTTTTTGTGTGTAACGGTTTTGAAGCAGTGATCCGATACGAAACTTATATTAGTTTAGTACGATATTGGCAACACTGCACCCGATTATCACCTATAAGTAATACACCGGGAACTTGTCGATTGTATAGTACCTTTTACCTTTACAAAATGAAATGACAAGTTTACATTTGCCGTATACTTTGATGACCAAAGATTCAATTTTCTTATGTAATTAGCAACAACTAAAATTTTATTAACTCGCCTTAAAATATATTTGCTTGATTGAGTATCAAAAGCGGAGTTAAACCATATTTCTTATTGACTTAAAGATTTCGACCGCTCGTGCCAAAAATATCGGTTTTTATTTGGACATAAAATTAATAGTTCTTTGAATATTTTCATCGGTTTCAAATAGCTTAATAAATTAAACTGCACTCGAAAGTTTTAGGTAGGATGACAAAATGAGAGTTCATCAACTTTTTAAATTATATCTGATATAAATTGATACAAAGAGCTCAAATTATACGTCGAAAGAGTCCACGCCTCTGCTAGTGTGATAATATTGGCTACCGTCTCTTCTATTCTTAACTCAAAGAAGTTACAGCGATAAATTGAGAAATATTTCCAGCCATTAGTCTTGCAGTCGCTTGTCAGATTACTATTCGGCAAACTTATAATAAATTAGTTGTGTTGATGATTAAAAATGATTATATTATTTTGACATGGACGTCTTGAAATGTGAAAATATACAGCGTTATTTATAAAACACCAGCTACCTCCCAGGACTAAATAGTCCTGAGAGTTGTTGCTTGTAATGTTAGCTACCTCGCTAACATCATGAGCAACAATGTTTGTTCTGTGACTTTTTACTTTCATTTAAAAATTAAATATTATTTTACCGCTCAAAAGTTTATAACTCTACGTAAATTTTGTATAGACGTTGCGCACTCGTTTTAGCAGTATCCGCGGTAGTGGTGTTTTGACCACTGACCACTTTCGTTGCGGTACTAAAAGTGCAAGACTTGCGGCAGCCATCGATGGCGGCCACCGAACACTTTCGTTTGCGCGGTACCATGGACGTGGCGCGTGGCCATCACCCGGCGGCTCATTTGCGCGGAGTCTAAAACTCGTAAAACAAAGCTTGTTTATGTTATTAGCTCTCTAGTCCTGCGAGGTCGTTCGTGTTTTATAAATAACCCTGTGCAATGTTTATACAACCACGATCATAATATTAAAAGTGGTTGAGCAGAGCCTTAGGTAACACTTGGATGCACATGAAGCCACATGTGAACACATTTACGTCTGTCTATAAATCATAATAAAATTAGAAGAATGATTTTAAAATTTTCAAAATTTGTGACGAAAAAATATGAAATTTAGCATTCTACTAATGCACGACTGACATGATTGATGAAAACTTAGTTATTTTTTAACAAACTGGTGGTTTCAACATCAGTATTGTGCAAGAAATGTTAAACCACGGGCAAGAGATCTTTAACTCCCATTGCCACAATGTCAACTTTTATACTCGTCAAATATTTTACGAAAATTGTGCCCATTTGTTCTCTTTTAAAATTTAAATTTATCTCTTATCAAGCTATGGAGATCCATTGTGATCTCTGACAGCAAAGATATTGCTAACTTCAATGTGACGTCAACGTACGTACAGACATTTCGATACGCTTTCGATTTGATGATACTTATCGATTGAAATCGATTTTTTCATGGAGATTTACGTGTGCATACTATTTGACAGTCATGTCAGTCGTGTAGTAGTAATATTGGGGATTTAATGTATGTGACTTGATCAGTTGGACTGAGCAGCTGTATTCTGTAGGCTTATTCCAATTTGATCCTTATTGCGTTCACATTAGTCAATAATAATGACTGATTTCTCAAGTGGGTCACTATCCCACAAACTAATCATAATATACTATTACAGGAGAGTAATAAAGTTTCTTCTGTTGCCATTGACGTTAAACGCTGGGATCAAAGTGGAAGAAGCCCTTCTATTTAACGCTAGTCACGTGTTTTGTTACCTATATAACTGTTTATGTATTTTGTAACTTATATGATGTTATATAAGAATGTATTAAAATCAGTACTGTCTCTGAAACCTGAACGTTGTGTTTTATTTATTTAAATAGATAGGTAATCAGTAAAATTAATAGAATTTTCGATAGCACAAATAAAAATACACATGTTGATATATAAATGATTTAATAAGTCGTTTTTAATAAAATAACATTGACATAGAAATCATTTTTATAAAATAACAATAATAATATGAGTCTCGATCAAATGGTACATTTATACATTATTACTATGAAGACAACATGGTGAAAAACGTAATCTCTTAAAATATAAACTAGAACAACTGTCTTACGACCTACTTTAACTTTGATAATTAATGTTTTTTTAAATGGCCTAGATTTTGTAGTAAGACGGAAGACTTATTCCAATATTAAATATAATTTTTTGATAAAATTAACAAATATTTTTCATTCAAATATCAATTATGAAAAATAACTTGAAATGCAGTTTTCATCCAACAAGATATTCATGAAAATATAATGAATATAATAAAATAAATATAATAATCTTGTAGCCATGAAACTTGTCTATGTACGGTAAACACAGTAGATAAAAAAACAGTAGATGGTCAAACTTAGAATTGTAACTTTGGATAATGTAGGCACGAAACTTTGTACGAGTTTGCTTTAACAACAAAATAACGATCTGATCTTGTGTGATTGCAAATCATGCCAGTAACAATATTTAATTTGAAAAAATAAGAAATATAGACTTGTAAATAATAAAACTGAAAACTATTTACAAATGTAATTGACTGATATTACACATTCCACTAATGACGCATGCATTTGTAAATAATTAGTGGTAAATCTGGTTTTATGAGTAGGTTTCTGATTTTCTTGTCAACTGTATAGTACAATAATAAGTAGAATGACATTGATAAGCTAATCGAGCCTTAAAAATGTTTCCTTCCGTTCTTATACAAACCTTCCTTAAATAATAATGCCACGGTAATAACGCAACTTAACTATAACTTTAGTAGGATAATCGAAATCCTGACTCTAATAAAAAGAAGGTAAAACATATTGACTAGTAATAAACATCTAACAGATAACAGCTATAATAACTACATAATTAATATGTCTAATTACAAATTACCTTGTTACATACTTGACACATACTTTGACAAGTAGGTATTTTGATATAAAAAATATAGGTATACTAACTTTTATTTAACATTACAAAGGATGATAAAATCGATGTATAATCAAACGCTTGTTAGTTAAATGTCCGCTTAAAGTTATATATTTTAGGGATGATTGATGACTGAAAAATTCAGCTGGCCTATTCACTAACTTTTTTGACATATGAAAGTGATAATCACAGAGTGAATTACGTGTGCTGTTTTTACACGACTAGTGCCATTATAGCGTGTCGTGTAAAACAGCAATGAATATGTAATTCACTCGGTGACTATCCCTTTTATCTGCCAAAAAGCGAATAGGCCCGCTGAACTTTGACGCTCTATATTTTTTTTAATATTTACTGACTGGATTAAGTAAAAAACACGTCTAATGTTTTTTTTGTAATCTATCCGGCAGTTTTTATATGTGTATCCAGTCATCCCTATTTCGGACGATCGAGGTCATGTCATCTTTTCATGCGGCCACTTATCTAACAAATATACAACATTCAGGTATGTACTTATATGAGAACTAAGGGAAAACTTTTAAAGTATCAATTTGCATTAGTAAACAACGAGCTTAATTATACATTTAATTATTCGCTTATGAGTTCAAACACTTTGTGAAATATTATTATTGTTGTTGATTTGTTGTCAAAGTATGTTATAAATCATAATAGCTGAAGGACTAATCGGTAAAATTAATAAACAGCAAATTCAAAAGTTTGTTAATAATATTAGAAACTTCAAACTTATGTAGGTATAGGAAATAAGTATTATGATAAAAAAGCAACCATAAACAAAAACAACACGACTAGAATTAACTAGAAGTGGAATTGAGTCTTAACTGTAATCTATAAACAATTGATTATATTGTAACATGCATATGGTAACACAAGCAAACACAGGCAATGTTGCCAGTTCAGAAAATTAAAATAATTATATTTTAGGGAATCTGTTGGTTGTTTAAAACTTATACCCCAAGCATTAAATTATGCGAACATTAAATCAGTATATATAGCTTATGAGTCTTATGCTTTAGGTACATTATGCAGTGATATGTTGACATACTGAAAATTGTGTGTTCAGTACTTATATGGATCCATAGACTGTTATGAATGACAAAGCCTGATATAATGTGGAATATAATTACTATTTTATTCGCACCGGTGTAATAGAAAGCTGACAGTTGAAATTATTACATGTTACAATACAAACAACTGTTGCAGAAATAACTTTAGGCTTAGTTCAAATATCAATAAATGTAGAGATAAATATACATTGCATATAATCACGCCCGTAATTCTAAAAGGGGTTGAGCAGAGCTTTAGGTCACATTTAGTTAGGTACACATAAAGCCACATTTGGTAGTATGGGCCATGCAGAATATCCAATATTATACAGGATTATTGGTAAAAATATCAACAACTTTCAAACCACTTGAACATCTCCTAAAAACAAACAACTTTTACCGTGGAAGCAACTCTGAAATGCGAAAAACAAATCAGAACGTAACATACGAACCAAAAAACAAAACCTGTTTTCGCGATTTCAGAGTTACTTCCATAGTAAAATTGTGTTGATGAGATCTTCAAATGGTTTGAAGGTTGTTGGTGTTTTACCAATAACACAGTATAATTTTATAAGACTGAATTAAGTTACAGCTAAAGTAAAATTTATATGACTGAATATGAGTACTAGTCACGAGCAGCACATATAACAGCATGTTTAGTCCTTAATATAATATTATGAACTTTACTCCGACAGCATAGAATTGAAAATTTATTGTGTGTTAAACTATTTACTTTGATATTTTACTATAAATACATAACGAACCCAAAATGGCATATACAACATGTAAACTAAATAACCAACACCCTGAATACAGGTGGTTTAGGATCGGCTTCCGAGTTGATTTCAAAAATTTCTTAAAAAAAACGACTTTTTTTAATAAGACCAAAAAAAAAAAACAGTACCCAGAAAATGTTGTACAATATTTTCTGGCTTTTTGTTTTTTTTGTTAAAAATATTGAAATCAACTCAGAAGCCGATCCCAAACCACCTGTATTCAGGGTGTTGGTTATACTAAGCAATTATACTAAGCAAAATAAGACCCGGCCGAACTCCCAAGTTGTATTACTTGTGCGGAGAGTTAGAAAGAGATAGGCAGGATAAGGAAACATTCAAAAATTACTTGGGGTCAAAAAAAGTTGTCTTCACTTACTTTAGGTTATATATATGTAGGGTGGGTTCCATTTTTACCTATAGATTTCTTGGACATGGTCGATCCGCCCATACCCCTAAAACGTCTAAAGTAATATAAACGTCGTAACGTAAATGAATGGCCCATGGGGTATTTGCAATAAAAACTCAGGCGGCTGTAACTCAGACTGTCCATTGTAAATTTCTCTAATAAATTTTCAACCTTATTCCATAGTGTTAGAGCTCAAACTCTGTTGAACAAATTTGACAGCTACTGGTACTGACTGTTGTAGACATGCGTCTACATATTCTGGCTCGTGACTGTACAGTGGACAACACTTCAAAATCAGCATTTTAACTGCGCTACTGATGATTGTGTCAACCACTATCTAAGGCTAATTGTCAATGAGAATTATGCAGAGTAATTTTAACAGCTAGATGTTTTTGGCACGTCGCCTGTTGGACAAGCAACCTTATACCTTCGGTGGGTCAATGAACTTAAAGTATATGATACACAGTATAAAATTACAAAGACTACATAGCACCTTCACGGATTATATACAACAGTTTATATTATTTCGCATAAGAAGATACTAAGACTATAAAGATTGAGCAGTAGGTACGTCAAATAAGTAAAATATGGACCGAATCAAAAATCATTATTTTAAAAAAATTTCAGCCATGATTTTTGACTAAGTCTTCACTACTTACTCTAATAGAGAACGGGATTGATTATTTTTAATAATAAACGCTTTACATCATTTATACAAAACTATAACGGCATATGTTGTTAACTGCATGCTGTTAGTTTTGAAATTTCCCATACATTTTGTTTTACTAACCAAACTACTTACATGGAGAAATTGTTAGTTAAAGTTATTATAATTTTTTTTTTATAAAGAAACCATAGTATTTTTATGACTAAGATAATTAACCCTTTCTTTGGTAAATATAAATATAAATTTTGCCTGCCTCTTTTTATATTATATCATCGATTGACAAAGTATTCATTCAAAATAGCACGAATAGTTTAGGCGCAACGGTGGAACATACGTAAATGCAAACATACATAAAACCGCTAAAATCATAACCCTTTCTTTTGGCTTTCCCGTAGTCGGTTAAAAAATAAAGTTCATTATCAATCCCATTCTCCATTTACACGCATAAGTAATAATAATGTAAAAACTATTAAAAATAATTACGATTTTAATAATAAACGGGAAAATTTTCGAAAAATACAACGTTATTATAAAGCGATGACTTATATAACAGCATAGATAAACTTTAACAGTGTTGGTGCGTTTGCTCCCGTCAACAAGTTGCCCAGCACTGGGGTTGGGCAGTTGGCAATGCCCAGTGGATCACAGAATGACTGGCGTAACGCCTTGAGATCTCTTTGACGCACTATTTTTAAATTATAGATACCTAACTTTAAAACATGTAACTTTAGAGTCAATTTAGACATCGCGGCACCATTTTATCATGCATTATATTTGAAGTGAATAGTTTTATTGAAAAAAAGTACAACTAAGGACATTGACGGTAGACCACTTCAACGTGGCATATCCTCCAATCCTCCATAATCTCCAAAAATCAGTTTGTGACGCAAATGATTATCGTCTTATACTGGTAGAGCTCCAAGTTCCTTGCAAATAGCTTTCTGTTAAATTGATTCAAAATTGACTCTTAAAGATGCATGTTTATGACAGGTTAGTTGTGGATTAGTTATAATATTTGTTCAATCACGTCACCGAACTTTTTCAGTGGTGATAAAAGTTATTGCAGTGCGCCTGTTTAGGTCGAATGACCAATTAATTATAAGGATTATCGGACATAATTGTATCGATGTAATTTTCAATCTCATTTCCAATTTGGATACAACACAGCACCACATAACATTCTTGGTAATAAATGCTTTTACACATAACACGGAGATCGTTTACACAGATCACAATATAATATCTAATTTAAACATAACACTAACCACATAAATCAACAATTATCAACACAACATACAACTTAGGTCACCATATAAAATACATTCATAATTCATTATATCAATTCTCAATAATATCCTAATTTTCCTTTCTTTTTCCATTTATCCTTACACATATAGAAAGCGATAAATTCTTGGTTCAATTTAAGCATATTTATAACGTTTTTAATATAAGAATAACTTTTATTTTACAATTACGCCTGGAAATATAAACAGACCCAGCTGTTTCTTTTAGCACTTTACATAAAACTAGCATTTAAAGAAAAACAAAATGACTTCAGTTCCAGGTCTTCGATAAAATACAACGATTATAAACCTTAATTCTAATGCAATAATTAGACATTACAGAGTTGCATAGTTCCAGGTCTTACGTATATACATAGATTTAGATAAAGCTCTGTTTTATGTACCTTATTTCCGTGTATTAGTTTTCATTTTACTATGAAGACGACGTTGCTATCGCCTTCCAGCTGTTCCTCCAGCTGCGAGGCGGAGACGCCGCCCTGGCAGCACAGCTCGTCGAGGCAAACCAGCCCGTTGTATGTACGGACCATTGGTTGGCTGTGGTCGCTCTGTACGGACGACGTGTCGTCGTTCTGAAGCGTTATTGGGTACTGGAATGCAAGATAATACGTTTTTAAACATTTTTTTACGCTCAGTTTTCTCAAGACTCAAGAAGAAATTAAGAAAGATTTGGTGGATATATCTGGAACCCTCAATAAACAAAAGTTCCTGTTGAATTCTTTCACAAAGGAAGCTAACTTTTCTGGTTAACTCTTTAATTGAGGAGAGATCGAGAAAGATACATTAGAACGGATTTATCGATCCACCTATGTTTTTTTTTACTAGTGATTTTTTATTTGTTATTTTTACTCAGTTCATTCGTATTCTTCTCAGCAAACCCTTTCATTTGATACTCATTTATAGTAGTCCTAAAAAATACCTTGTCTGCCATCTTGGGCGCTCCGCCATTTTGGATTTAGAGTAGGTAAATTCATTTTATTGTTCGTATTCCTCGCAGCAAACCTTTTCATTTGATATCCATATCATATTAGGAGACCACAAAAAAATAACTACTGCTTGCTATCTTGGGCTTTCCATATGAGATTTATAATGACGTCGCTTAGCTAACCATGCATTCTCATCCAAACTAAAAGTGTATACAAAATTTCATCACAATCGGTTGAGGATAACTGCTTCAAAATTCAGTATATAAACATTGTAAGTTAATAAAAAGCTTGTAAAATAGGTGATAGACAGACGGCGCTTTCCTAACGATGTAGGATGAGTGAACGCCACGCTTCAATAGTTAAGTCCTACCTTATAGACTCTCCTGATGAGTCCTTCTAGCACACCAAAGAGCACCAGCTTCCTCTCGTTGATGGCCAGCTCCTGCGGGCGCAGGCGCCGGCACAGGTCGCGGATGGTGCTGCCGTACGACATTCCCGCGTACATACGGAACAAGTCGCTCACTTTGGGCGATTGCCGCGCTACAATCATAACAAGTGGCACTTTAATCGGCGGCTAAGACGGTACAGTCAGCTTCAGAAGTAGATGAGCACTTTAGTACCATGTCATAGCAACGCCAGCGTTTGTCAGTAATAGTTGCGACAATTATATATGAATTATTATTATGACAAGGTACTAAAGTGATCATCTACTTTTGATGGTGACCGTACGACGCGAAGCATAGATGTGGAGGAAAATATATGTCTATGAACACAGTTTCAGCAACTTCCAGTTACGACATAGGTACAACTACAATCGATAAGTGAGCTGGTAACAGTAAAATCAGTGTGTTATTGAAGACATTTTTCTGTAAGATTGTGCCTTCTGTCCGTGTCTGACTTCTGACGAGACCTTTTTTCTACGTCATTTTCCTGGAACCACCGGGTTACACCGGGCTGTGCCTTTCGAAGCATTGAGAAAATCGTGTCGAAAAGTTTTTGGACAGCCATAGACCGCATCAACCGCACATGTTGGTTGCCTTTTGCTAATGGGGTTAAAATAATGGGGTTCTCGACACAAATATTACGCATTTTGCCAATGTCGAGTGAAAATGTACAGTCGACAGCACATCGGCCTATACAAAACTGTCAAATTTCTCCAAACTATTTTCAACCTAAGACTATAAAATATAAAGTGCATATCGATTAGGGAAATTTGACAGTTTGTGGTAACCCAACGTGCTGTTGTCTGTACTTAGTAACAAGCAATTGTACGGTTGTTTGAGTTAAAAATTGAGTCTCTCGAGACTTGTTTTTACAACAAGAACTCGGGAGAAACTCCTATAGTCCAGTCAACAAGTTCAAAAACGTGAAAAATAGAGATAAAGCTCCTAAAAATATGAGCAATAGCTCATTGGATTCGGAACGACCTCTAGAAAAATGAGTTTTGAGGATTTTACTGCACGTAAAAAAATGCAATTGTTATTAACAAAATAAGATGAAAATAAAGAGGTATTTACGTTTTTGTTATTAACTCATAAACTATTAATATTTACGATATTTGGAAAAAAGGTCCATAAAGAGAAGGAAATTTCCGAAAAAAAAGTCCCAGCTCCCGGAACTCTACCTCTATTATTTATAATTTTAATTTAACGCTGAAAATAGGGCTCCGCGCAGCCATTACGGCATGGGCGCACTGCCGTTAAAGACAGTTTCTTACATAAAATTATTTTTTTATAGTAACAAATATGAATTTAAAAATTTAAATAAATTATGGTGTCATCCGGATACTTGAAAGAATATATTCCCGTTGGAAAAAAAAATTTAAATTAATTTTTCAAAAAGTAAAAAACAAACAGCCATATACAGGGTGTGGCGTAAATAGTGGTCCAAAGCCAAGGGTTCGGCGTACTAGGTATTCAACTATAACATACCACTATTTTTACCCAATTTTACCCAAGGGTTTATAGAAAAACATATTTAAACCTTTTTTATACTTTTTTTTTACCCTTTTTCATAAAAATAGATGCAGTTTTCACAATAAACGTTCTTTTCTTATTCCGTTTTCTGTTTCTTACTGCTGGATACATTAGCTATCTTAAAAAAATACTATCTTTGATGTAAATTTTAAGATTTTAATGCAAAAATAGCTTATTTTTTAATTTTTAACCCAAACTTTAACTTATCATGGATAATCAGACGCGATTTTTGCAAAAAAAATGTACCACACGCTTAGTGCCCATAAACTTTAAAACATGCCTACTAAATACCGATTTCAAAATGGTATTACAATAGTGGATCCTAATAATAAAAAAAAAGTTATTCGTAATAAAGAAGAAGTTCATCAAAATACTATGGAAATTTAGTTACGTTAATATTAAAGCATTATTTGAAAAAAATGTACTATACTGGCAATGGCAATGCATTCAAAAATATCCTTACAAGATACACATTTTAAAATGCTACAATATTGCTAGGTTTACTAAATAAAATTTTTATTTAGTAAACCTAGCAATAGTTATGGCTATTTAATTCGAAAATAACAACCAAGTTGTAGTGATTGAGACCTAACTTAATTGAAATAATAAATAAAAAACATAATGGCGATGTCATTATTTTTATTTATTTATTTATTTATTCAAATAAAACATTACAGTAGTGATTTCTTAAATTAGTTGTAAACATAAACTTATTCAAGTTTTACCGTACACCAGAGTCGTCGATACGCTTAGCATTACACATTAATAGGATCGTGTTGTATAATATTTATGATGTTACTTTAAAGAATACTTTACTTATCGCTAATACTTAATTAATTGCTACATTTAGAAATAGTAAGAGTACATAACAATTTTAAACAACCATTAATAATTTGTGAAATAAAGCCGAAAATAGCAATAAATGTAGTTACATTAATAACAATCAATGTTTTTGACATAATGTTAACAAATTACACCAAATGTTCAAAGTGTCCTCCATGCGCAGCTATACACGCTCTGCATCGACGGATAAATGATCTTTTGATTTGACGAGCAAACCCGCTTTCTTCGATTTCTCGTGCTGCTGTCTGGATTCTAGTCCTCAGTTGCTCGAAACTCGTTATTTCTTCTTTATACACCTTTTCTTTTAGACAACCCCAATAAAAGAAATCCAGTGGATTTAGGTCTGGTGAGCGTGGTGGCCACAATATTGGACCTAAGCGCCCTATCCATCTATTAGGATAATTTGAGTTGAGGTGCTCTCGAACACTAAGAGCATAATGAGCGGGACAGCCATCGTTCTGCAACCACATGTTCTGTCGAACTTCTGGAGCAATATTTTCCATCAGTGAATGTAAGTCATTCTGCAAAAAACTTAAGTACCTTTCTGCGTTTAAGGTGTCTGGCAGTTCATGTGGACCGACTATTTGTCCGTTAATTATTCCGGTCCACAGGTTTATTTTAAATTGGTATTGCGACCTATCTTGCCTTATGAGATGCGGGTTCTGCAGCTGCCAGCTATGCAGATTGTGCAGGTTAAGGTATCCATCTTTTTTGCAGGATGACTCGTCGCTCCATAATATTTTATTAAAAAATTGTGGGTTCTCTCTAATCCTACGCAGCATTTCTCTACAAAACCTTTCTCGTAGCGGATAATCTCTTGGCAGCAACGACTGTACTCTTTGATAGTGGTATGGGTACAGTTCATGCCTTTTTAGAATTCGGTTCACAGATCTGGTAGAAATGCCGGTTCTGCGAGATAAATCACGGATCGATGACGTTGAATCTCGAGCAATCAAATTCAATACCTCTCCGTCATTGTACACCCGAGGTCGCCCTTCGCTCGCACCGCCTACGCCTGTTCCAGGTATCCTTCCCTCAGTGTAGGCGTTATGGACTCTCCCAAAAACCCGATGGTCCGGATGTCTTCGATCGGGATATCTCTCTCGATAAAGTCGAGCTGCTGCTCTACCGACGCCTCTGCATTCGCCGTAAATAAAATGCATGTCAGCATATTCACGCGGTGTGTATTGAGCCATTTTGTATCCGTCACTGCACAATAACCTTGTCCAAATCGTTGAGCAAATCAAAGTCCAGAAAACGTAGCCAGTGTCGTGAATATCACCAAAACAACAAGTCCAATCGGAAAGTCAATGTAACAGAGTCCAGGGAGAAAGCAATAACAAACGGCAGAGATAAACAGAACACACACGAAACGCAAACGACGCACGAGATCGTACTGAATCATATCGAGATTTTTGCTTATGTTAACTTTATTAATAAAAAGGATAGCAATTAGTAAACCATATTCTTTCTTTGTCGCTCGTATGGTGAGCATACCGTCGGGGTGCCCGCTGGAATGCGGGGTGCGGAGGTGCAGGTAGCGCTCAGACGCAACAATGAGTTTTTTATTAATAGTAAGTAGAGGTACCAATTGACCTTTTTTTTACCTGAGACATGTTTTACAAAGTCAGTTAGTAACTTAAATCACATTTTATGAGTGCTTAAAACATTTCACATGAATATTAACGTAACAAAATTTCCATAGTATTTTGATGAACTTCTTCTTTATTACGAATAACTTTTTTTTTATTATTAGGATCCACTATTGCAATACCATTTTGAAATCGTTATTTAGTAGGCATGTTTTAAAGTTTATGGGCACTAAGCGTGTAGTACATTTTTTTTGCAAAAATCGCGTCTGATTATCCATGATAAGTTAAAGTTTGGGTTAAAAATTAAGAATAAGCTATTTTTGCATTAAAATCTTAAAATTTACATCAAAGATAGTATTTTTTTAAGATAGCTAATGTATCCAGCAGTAAGAAACAGTAAACGGAATAAGAAAAGAACGTTTATTGTGAAAACTGCATCTATTTTTATGAAAAAGGGTAAAAAAAAGTATAAAAAAGGTTTAAATATGTTTTTCTATAAACCCTTGGGTAAAATTGGGTAAAAATAGTGGTATGTTATAGTTGAATACCTAGTACGCCGAAACCTTGGCTTTGGACCACTATTTACGCCACACCCTGTATATCAAAATACTAAAACATCGTGTAATATTTAAAAGCGTTATAAAAAATAGAAAAATTTTTTTTTTAGTATTTTGATATACAGGGTGTAAAAGACATGAGCAGTCAAACGAGAACCATGTATTCTGCTCACCGTCATAACATTTTTCTTCCTCTAGACTATACCTGGGAAATTGATAGTTACGATTTTATTGAAGGTCAAAGTCATAATTTTTTTTTTCATTTTTTTATGAAAACCTATTCTATACGTTATTTCTTAATTATTGTCCAAAGAAACATTATCATTTTTTTAGTATTTCATAACAAAAAATGGCTTCAAAACGTTAGCGTTCAATGTAGCTCACTCGATGCGCACGCACACTAACGAATGGGGCCGCCGTCAAGCAAAATTATCGCGGTTTTGCGAGTTGCGTGCGAGTTGAGCCCTTTACGTTGCGCGTTACAATTTGCAATTTTTTGTAACACCAAAAAATAAAAATCATTTCCCAGCAATTTTTTTTTTGAAATATGTCTTTTTATGATGTATAGAATACGTGGTTTTAGTTTGACTGTTCATGTCTTTTACACCCAGTATATGGCTGTTTTTGTTATTTTTTTTTAGCTCTAGAAAAAAAATATAACGGTAGTTAGAATTTGTTTATAACAAATTGTTAAGTTAACAAACAATGAAATTATTGATAAAAAAAAAAATTTTTCTATTTACCTATGAAGAATTATGATTTTTAAAGAGAAAATCATTCCTTAACTAATTATTTAAACAATCGAAATATAAAAAAACGATTATAAACAATAAGAAAATTTATTTAAGAAATTTTTTTTTTTAAAAATCATTATTTTGCCAAGACAACATAATGGTAAAAAAAAATTCTTTAAATATTAAACTTGTCTATTTGTTTATAAACAATTTCTTAACAAATGATGTAAAAAAAAATTTTCCGATGTTACTTAATGCCATTGTTGGATAAGAAAGCAGCAATAATACTGGGTGTAAAAGACATGAGCAGTCAAACGAAAACCACGTATTCTATACATCAAAATAAGACATATTTCAAAAAAAATATTGCTGGGAAATGATTTTTATTTTTTGGTGTTACAAAAAATTGCAAATTGTACCGCGCAATGTAAAGGGCTCAACTCGCACGCAACTCGCAAAACCGCGATAATGATGCTTTATGCTGGGGCCGCACTTGCGCCTATCGTCACGAAGCTTCGTGCTAGGACACGATACACGCATATGTGACCGGCCGTTATCGGCTATCGTCACGAATATTCGGGTTGCTTGTGCGTTATCGGCCGGGAGGCGGTGCGTCAGGGTTTTAGCGCGCTAACCTATCGCGCTGCGTGGTCAGACATGCGTTGTTCATTTCGAAGGTTGTTTTATATACTCTTTGGGTTGTTCTCCATAAGTTAAGACGCGTAAGACTAAGTATACGATACAGCTGAGTTATTTTTTATAATAAATGCATTACGTAATTATTAGCACACAATTTAGAAGTAAAGAAAGTGATTATGCATAGTTAAACGCAAAGAAGGATAATAATACTACGCAATTTACACGTCTGGAAATGATTTCGGCCATCTTGGATTATTGCACGATAGTTCGTGCAAATAAAGAAATGCCACATGCTTTATCGCGATAACTGCGCTCGGGCCGCACTTGCGTGTATCGTACGAAGTATCGCCACGCATTACTTCGGGACGATAGGCGCAAGTGCGGCCCCAGCATGACGGCGGCCACGTTCGTTAGTGTCCGTGCGCATCGAGTGAGCTACATTGAACGCTAACGTTTTGAAGCCATTTTTTGTTATGAAATACTAAAAAAAATGATAATGTTTCTTTGGACAATAATTAAGAAATAACGTATAAAATACGTTTTTATAACAAAATGAAAAAAAATATTTTGACTTTGACCTTCAATAAAATCGTAACTATCAATTTCCCAGGTATAGTCTAAAGGAAGAAAAATGTTATGACGGTGAGCAGAATACATGGTTCTCGTTTGACTGCTCATGTCTTTTACACCCTGTATAACATTAGTTTAAAAAAATTTTTTTAATAACATTTCTTAGACTTTTCATTTTTTGTTAACTTTAAAAAATTGTTATAAACAAAATAATTAACTTTAATAAACTTTTATCGCGGGATCTTGTTAAGTATACAGGGTGTAAAAGACATGAGCAGTCAAACGAGAACCATGTATTCTGCTCACCGTCATAACATTTTTCTTCCTTTAGACTATACCTGGGAAATTGATAGTTACGATTTTATTGAAGGTCAAAGTCAAATTTTTTTTTTTCATTTTTTTATGAAAACGTATTCTATACGTTATTTCTTAATTATTGTCCAAAGAAACATTATCATTTTTTTTAGTATTTCATAACAAAAAATGGCTTCAAAACGTTAGCGTTCAATGTAGCTCACTCGATGCGCACGGACACTAACGAACGGGTCCGCCGTCAAGCAAAATTATCGCGGTTTTGCGAGTTGCGTGCGAGTTGAGCCCTTTACATTGCGCGGTACAATTTGCAATTTTTTGTAACACCAAAAAATAAAAATCATTTCCCAGCAATATTTTTTTTTAAATATGTCTTATTTTGATGTATAGAATACGTGGTTTTCGTTTGACTGCTCATGTCTTTTACACCCAGTATATATAAGAAGAGCTCCACAGAGCCAAAAAATTATAGGTTTATTATTTAAATTTTTATGTCGTCATTTATGAAAACGGAGATAGGAAAAAAATTCGTTAATTAACAATTGCATAACTTTTTGAAAAATTAATTTAAATTTTTTTTTCCAACGGGAATATATTCTTTCAAGTATCTGGATGACACCATAATTTATTTAAATTTTTAAATTCATATTTGTTACTATAAAAAAATAATTTTATGTAAGAAACTGTCTTTAACGGCAGTGCGCCCATGCCGTAATGGCTGCGCGGAGCCCTATTTTCAGCGTTAAATTAAAATTATAAATAATAGAGGTAGAGTTCCGGGAGCTGGGACTTTTTTTTCGGAAATTTCCTCCTCTTTAAGGACCTTTTTTCCAAATATCGTAAATATTAATAGTATATGAGTTATTAATAAAAACGTAAATACCTCTTTATTTTCATCTTATTTTGTTAATAACAATTGCAATTTTTTACGTGCAGTAAAATCCTCAAAACTCATTTTTCTAGAGGTCGTTCCGAATCCAATGAGCTATTGCTCATATTTTTAGGAGCTTTATCTCTATTTTTCACGTTTTTGAACTTGTTGACTGGACTACTAACTGAAAGTTATAATTAAAACAGTCTTAAAAATCTACCGCTATAACAACAATTACTTATAATAATGTTGTGTGCCGGTTTTTAGAGTAAAATGTAGCCAATTCCAAGTTGAGGATTCTAGGTGAAGTAGGCTTCAATCTTCAGTTCAAACCAAGTGAAATTAGGCCAAACGTTTCCTCATCAATAAAAAACAGTTTAATCTCAAATATATACCTGTTCGTGCACAAAACTCAACGCATTGCCGTTGCAGTCCAGGGCACCGGGTAAGTTGCCTCAATTTTGGCGTTGCACTATACACCTGAAATATTTTACAATTTAATGTAAATTAATGTTTATGCGTAAATTTTTTATTGAAATAATCAGAAGTGATTTATCGACATTAGGATTAAAGAAGTGCCTTTCTAGTGCAGTTGTTGACGAAGACGATATATTAAGCCTTTTCGCCCGTTACAATACGCATAGGCGATCATAGGTGAGTCTCTAAGACCAGTCGTCATGAAGTCACATATTAGAATGCAAGCTCGCGTACTGTAGTTGTGGACCTGTAGGATACCGGTACCTCAGTGTGCCAGCTTGCATTCAAATAGTCAAATAGTGAGTGTGAGATACTTCGTGGCGGCTAGTCTTCAAGACTCACTTGTGCTTCTGGTTGCTTACGAGAAGCGACTAGCAAGACGGACTTAAAATGTGTATTATATTATATACTTTGCCAGTCCTCACTGTTTAAGATGGACCTGGCAACTATAGCTAGTTATTATGAATTTCTAAGTAGTTCATCTTGAAGAAGATACTTCTTATTGGTTGTTTACGACACCATGAGGATTTACCGCCTCCTTTGGCTGCCGACCTTTTGTCTCTCTTTGTAGAAAACGAAAGGTAAAGGAAGGAAAAGAGATAGAAAAAAATAGATCAATTAATAGTACTCACAGCACAGTACTGGAATATAGGCACGAGGGTGACCACTCCGTAATAGACGAGGTTCTGCACGCAGGCGCGAACTAAGCTGATTTCCACATCCGTCAACGCCGCTATCTTGGAAACGTGGTTGAAGCCGTCAATGTACGGTAAAATCTGGAACAATTGAAATTTGTCTGGTCATTCAATGCACAGTTTCAGGTCCACGATATTCTTCTAATCAGTATTAGGTACTTTCTTTTCAGCATCTTATTAATTTTGATTTAACTTTTATCTTTATCGTAGTTCAATGCCAGACGTTCTATGAATTCCCGATTCTGGAAAGTAGAAATCTTTTTAGAAGTGACAAATTGTGTTGTGACTTCTTATTTACAATGTGAGCCAAAGATTTTGGTTGCAGTTTTCAATATTCTAATACCTTAGGGAAAGGGTGGTGACATTTTTTGTTTCTTTTAGCTTTTGGCCTTCTTTACACCTGCTAGCAATAAATGATAAGACCAAAATTGGATGCGAGTTTCACACGGAATCGTCAAACGGGATTGTCGATATTATCATAACTGTTGGAAGAAAATTCTCCTGTTAACACTATAACTTACGGCGAAAGACTCTGATAAGACGCTGGTAAGCAGGATAAAACAAGCCTTACTGACTAACTAGCATTAGACGAGGAAGTTAAACTGGCAATAAACTGTTAGAAGTTCTCGCTAACGATATAACGCACACGCAATGCAAAGCCAAGTCCTCTCGTTACATTGAACTCTGCAAATTTTCGGCTAAACAAACAATAACATAGCTGGCGTTGAAATAGACCAACGTAAGAATAGACGGCGGGCTTGTTTGCGTTGGCGAGTTCCAATCGGACGCGATTCGAGTGCACATCTGTGATCTGTTGTTTCTGAAGACATTATTATAATAAAGATTGGAACGGAAACTTTCTCAAAGTTCTTTAGTAAACAATCAAAGTGTCTAGACAAGTCACTAAAAACATTTGTGAATTCTAATCTATGTAGGTACTTTTTTACCTTAGGTCAGAAATCATAAAGCTCGTTTTTGGACCATAAGCTCTCTTGGAGTAGATAGTTTATTTATTTCGTCGTTTCAGGGCTTTTTGCGTCACTGCGAAAACGTGGAAGTATTTCTGACACTTTGAAATGCTGCCACGAAAAAGTCCGCCAAAGTGGTCGGGAGTTCAAACAAAAGTACGCCAAAACTCGGTTTAGTTTGATTGTAGCCACGTGGCCACCGCGCAACTCCGTGCCACTGTCGTCGAACATTAATCTTATTGCTAAATTGGCGTGACAAGCGAATCCCTGTCTACTATTTATTATAAACCTAAAAATTTCATATTTAAAGTAGTTTTTTACTTGGAGATTATATCTTGTATTGTTATTTATCTGCTGTGTGTAGGATTTCATATACATTTAAGTGACATTTGGCGTCAATTTTTAATCGAAGCTAGTATTAAAGGGCTGCTTTCATGTTTTATATGCGTTCACTGACTGCAGTATTCTATGAGATTCCTAAGAAGACAGTAAAGCTAAACTTGTACATATGATAATATGGTAATTTCTTGACGTAATAGTTGCTAGGCGAAGTTATTATCACGCGCAGGACCGTCCGATACCAGAACGTTGGAGATCCTTGGCTTATGTTCAACAGGGACGTCTCTCGGCTGATTATGATGATGAAGAATCATCTCCTGGCTATGGGTTAAGCATTTTTGAATTTTACATCTCAAGAATAACGGATACAAGACAAAAACGGTTTATAGCTTATGTTCGCAAAAAAAAACAATAATTTCATTTATTAATAGTCAGTCACGCAACGCGCGCCTGGCAACAGTGCTGCGTGTGCGCAGTCAGCGTGAGCGCTTGTTCTGTTTCTACTATCATAGAGCGTTTAATGGATAGAACAACTTAATTTTATAGACCATAAATGGTGGCTAATAACCATTACGCCGGATGGCAAGTTGTATTTTTATCTCACGATCGCGTGTTCTGTAGATGATATACCTACAGCACATTGTTTCTGCGTGTCAATGGCAAAAATCTTTTAATTTTACGCATTACGCAAAAGGACAGATGCGTTTATCGATTGATATTACGTCTATCGACAACTTCATGCTTGCAATTTTTTTTATCCTCCATGGCATGAAGCTCTGGCAACGACCAACGTTGCTCACCAGTAGAAGTCCAACACTACATTTTTTTTAATTTTTTCAGCGGGGTAGGTAGGTACTACGAATTAGGAATGATAATGTATTGTGTAGGTAAGTTAAGTACTAAGTAATAACGGAAGGTAACGCCCTCCTTCCGTTATTAGTACTTTCCCAAAACAGGTCGTCCAATTTCAATCGGCTGTGCGCTAAGAGTGTCACTATTATTATCTTTATTGTCTTCATGCCCTAGTCCTAATTTATTTGGGGTCGGTGCATTATGAAACAATACTGCTACAGTTTTCGACATAGTTTAATGGTCAAATGGTTTTAGTCACTTTTAAACTTTTGCGTTACATGATTAACACGCGTAAAAACGGCAATTAACGCGATTAGGTTTTAATGGCGTTAATTCCCGCTTTTACTCGGTTAAATAGTTTTAGTAGGTATTTAATTAAACAAATTGTGATAAAAAAATGTTTTGCCTGCATCCGTGCAGAGATAATTAAAATAATTGACCTCGACTTGGCACAAATATGTTATCTATCAATGAGGCTTCAGTAGGTATTTTGGTTTATTTTATATTTATTCCTTTAATTAAGCTATACATATAGGTATAATTTATTATGTTAAATAGTAATATTCGTACGACTGTGTTTTGTCTCTTAGGAATCATCTATGTACTTATTACCTGATACATATACTCATAACAATATCTTATATAAGTTTTCATTGTTGTAAAAAATAATTAAGTACCTACTTACATATTTTTATTAAACTGACATGACGAATCAATGCATGCTATAACTCTATGGTAAATGCAAGTAAAATCTGCGTGAATGTTAATAAAATTATACAAAGTACCTACTTTGTGAAAATAACAAACGTGTTATAAAAACGCGGCTCTCAGCGATGAACTAACACACTGTAAAATAATAACTTAAGAACCTAGTTTAGCAATATTCCTATAGATACAATAAACGCAGTATACATAAAATAAAGTAAGAAGTAGGGTCATTACGCCTGTTATCGTCCACTTAGTGGAGTTATCAACTTTGAAAATAAAATTAAAATATTTCTTTATTATAATTTTATAAAGTAACTACTGAAATGAATTCCTATATTAGTCTATTTATAATTATTGCGAACGTGTTAGTGGTGACAGTCATGTTGTTTTTAATATTTTAAAATAAGTAATAAAATGCCAATATTACCAGTTTCCGACCGCAAAGTTCAGTTTTCGTCCACCAGTTGTCCTATTTTCGACCGCATCAATTGAGTATGGATTTCATGAATAAAAATATGTTTTAAAATGAAATTGTTAATCAAGGTAGGGCACAACAGACTAGCCGCTAGAATTTGCAGCCCAAGTTCGGGCTGCAAATTCTAGGTAGTACCTACCTCCCCATTACAAAAGACCACAGTCAAAAAATTTTTTTGTGGTGTTGTATTTCTGTTGGTAAGTAAGGTCGCTAGAGCTCCACGGGGAAGGGATAAGGATTGCCAGCGCGCGAGTGTCAGATCACTGTTGCAAGCATCTAAGGCTACAGTTGCTGATTACCACCAGGCAGGACGTATGCTTGTCTGCCAACCATTTACCATAAAAAATAACACCAATCACTATTCAAATAATGAGGTCATTTCCATCATCATCATCATCATCATTTCAGCCGAGAGACGCCCACTGTTGGACATAGGCCTCCCCCAAGGATCTCCAAACCGCTCGGTCCTGCGCTGCCCACATCCAGCGGCTTCCCGCAACCTTAACTAGATCGTCAGTCCACCTTGTGGGGGGCCTACCAACGCTGCGTTTCCCGGTACGTGGTCGCCACTCGAGGACCTTTCCGCCCCAACGGCCGTCAGTTCTCCTCGCAATGTGCCCTACCCACTGCCACTTGAGGTTCGCAATTCTTTGGCCTATGTCAGTGACCTTGGTTCTCCTGCGGATCTCATCATTTCTGATATGATCACGCAGAGAAACTCCGAGCATAGCTCTCTCCATTGCCCTTTGGGTGACCTTGAGCATTCTTATGAGGCCCATTGTAAGCGGCCACGTTTCTGTTCCGTAAGTCATCACTGGCAACACACACGAATTAAAGACTTTCGTCTTGAGACCATCATAATATTTCAAATTTAAAGAAATTGGCCGAAAACAACCCGTTAGTCCGTTTTGCCTTTTTAACCCCTAAAATATGATGTTAAACTTGCATATTTTTTCATTCATCATCATCATATTATCAGCCGAGAGACTTTAAGACATAGGCCTCCCCCAAGGATCTCCTAACCGGTCGGTCCTGCGCTGACCGCATCCAGCGGCTTCCCGCGACCTTTACTAGATCATCAGTCCACCTTGTAGGGGCTTACCAAAGCTGCGTTTCCCAGTACGTGGTTGCCAGTCGAGGACTTTTCCTTCCACCCCAATGGCCGTCAGTCCTCCTCGCAATGTGCCCTGCCCACTGCCACTTAAGGTTCGCAATTCTTTGGGCTATGTCGGTGACCTTGGATCTCCTGCGGATCTCATCATTTCTGATATGATCACGCAGAGAAACTCCGAGCATAGCCCTCTCCATTGCCCTTTGGGTGACCTTGAGCCTTCTTATCAGACCCATTGTAAGACATTGTAAGGCCCATTCATTGAACTGTTTGAATATTATTTGAAAAAATAATATTGTAAAATTTTATTACACTATCCACTATCATAAAATAATCACTTTAATTTATTCTAAAATAACAAAGTATGTCGAAAACTGGGATTTTTTACTTTATGTCGAATTTTCGACCGCATTCCATTTAAATGTCTTACATTTATACTTTATTAAATCTAATAAGCGGACTGAAATTGGCTAATTAAAACAATTGAATTAAAAAAAAATCATTCAATTGTTTTAATATTATTTCATTTAATAATATTGTAACATTTGGTTGCAGGTATCATAAAATAATCACTTTTAGTTTGTTGTAACAGAGTATGTCGAAAACTGGGACGTATTGTACTTTATGCCCGATTTCCGACCATAGGCCATTTCAACGTATTAGGTTTATACTTTATTAAAGCTAATAAGCGGACGAAAATTGGCCATCGTATATATTTGTACACATAAAGTTCATATTGCTAAATAAAATTTAGTTTACTTACATGCATTTTCGTATATCAGACAGAACCTAATTGACATGGGCGGGCCTGTTATAGACCACCCGGTCGAGATTAGGACTTTCTAATAAAAAGGGCGTACCCTTTCTCGTCCACTTCGTTTTATATATTAATTATTGTAAATTAGAATAATAAACTATTCGTCCACATTATATTTATAGCAAGCTATATGTATAAACAGTAAACAAACCAAGAAACACAATAGAACTATTTTTTATTTACTGCGTAAGTTCCGGCACGTCACTATTTTTTCTGCAATATTTAACACATTTTCACTCTTTCGCCGGGTACCATAAACTGCATAGCTTAATCTTAGTTCCACACCGCGTTCCAGTGAACTGTGTAGGCATGTACTTACTGTGAAGTTTTTCAGGTCGTAATTCATAAATATTTTATGGACCTATGTATAACCGTTTTGCTATTTTTTGGCGTTATATCAAGGAGGGCGGTTAAATGGACGAAAAGGGGAAGCGGTCGGCAAACAGGCGCAATGACCCTACCTAGGTAGGTACCTTACGGGTGTTTGAGCTCCGTAGTCGTAACAGAATCTGACATAAAAGTTATTTGTAATTTCGAGTAAAAACGAAAGAAAATATAAAATAGACCTTCAGTAGGTACCTAGTAACCTAGAAACAGAGTCAAAGTTACTTTGTAATTATGTAAGTACCTATATTGTCCTTTGTCAATTCATAGAAATGTAACACCCGTAATTCAAACTACACTAAAGTATGATAATACACAATAATAATTTTAAATGGATAAAAAACAAAAATTCAGTTTTAGATGAGTATTTTTAAAAGCACTACAGTCAGATATTAAATAAAACTTAAAATGATTAAGCCCTTCATTGTAATAACTTTCCTGAGTTCACATACCTACGAAATTTGTAATACTTACCCTCAAGTTTACCTACTTGACTTAGAACTAAAAAAAACCGTTAAATTATCTTCGTAGAACGATATTTGGGATCGAAATACCTTGAAAGATTGCAAAATTACGAATAAAATTTTGTTATTTGCTGACCCCACAGAAATAATAATAAATTACTTATGTGGCTGAACCTATCTACTTAACCTACCACTTTAATTTGATATTTAACTGTTTTAAACTAGAAAAAATATTTAACGCGTTTGTAAACACAAAAAATATTCTTTGATAGAACTTACTTAATCGTAATAAGTTCGGAAAATCGCACCTTTTCAGTTTTCGTCCAATTTTAGGAAAAAAAATATATTTTCTGTGGCCTTGTAGGTAGTAAAAATATACCTATAATGTAATTATAAACAAAAGTTTTATTTCAACAATTTTCACGGCTGACCGAAACGTGTGAACATAAATTAAATAAGCAAATAGTATAATGAGCGAACTAAACCGATTGGATTACAGAGTCGTTTGGTGCAAGTCGTGAAAATTACGCGGTAATTTAATGCAAAGATACATACATATATGTATACAAAAGGGTAGGTAAAAAAGGACTGGGGTCCACGTCCGGAAGTCTTCTCGTGGCGGACCCTGGAAACGTGCTAGTAACTTTCTCGGCGGGTGTGTGGCTTTTGATGTCAAGTGTGTCGCCTTGGCATTCGAAGTCACATGCCATCGTCGAGTTGTTTTTGTTTTCCCACCACGGCTAGTTCCGGACGGCCCTTTTCAGGGCCACGACCGCGCCCAGCGTCCCCCGAGTGCGGTCCGATGGCTGCTCCCGGTGTCCTCGTCAGAAGGACGCGCCAGGTCGAGCAGCCGTCGGTGAGGAGGTGGCCTATAAGGCCGGCGTCGGCCAGCGGCCGACGCCGGCCTTATAGGACTACTACCGACTAACGCCAGCCCCTGTGGGCTGTTGGCCACCAATTGGTGCATAAGGAGTGCAGCGTTGGGATGGTCTCGGTGAAGTTGCGCTCACGTGCGCAGATCTCAGGCCGGGGAGGATGTTTAGTGGGTATGGAGGGAACGCCTTTACCTCGAGTCCCACATATCCCCTGCGGCTGGCACCACCCCGCAGGGACGATGCGTAAATGCATTTGACCTCCCCGACAAAAAAAAAGGTAAGAAAGGGCTAAAAAAAAAAGAAGAACCTTATGTAACATTTGGTTAAACATAAAGCCACATCTGACATAATGGAATCTTGCAGTGCCTCAAAATAGTAAAATAGCATAAAATAAAAATGAATAATCCTATTGAATTATCCATTTTTATACAATACATTATCTGTGACAATACTATTCTAAGCGAGTATATTTTGGATGTGCGGGTGAACCCAATATCGTCTTTGAGGCCTTATCTACATCGTTTGTTTTTCCATCCTTTGCTAACTTTTATACAACCTTTCGTTAAGCGTGAAAGCGTGACTTTTGGACTTCTTTACGACCTTTCATCCCCTATTATATCCCCACACGGGTCAAAATTTCAAAAATGCTAGAACATTATGAAAATATTTTTTGCGTTTACAAACGCGTAAATATTTTTAATACTAGAAAAATACACTGAAAACAAAACGATCTGCCTCAGCCGCCCGGATTGCGGAAGATGCTGGGTTCGTTCCCGCCTTAGGCAGGTCGATTTTTTTTTCAGTGCATTTTTCTAGTATTTAAAATGCTAGAATAGATAGGTATTTATTACTTCTAATCAAGTGAAATAATTTTTGCGTTTACATACGCGTAAATATATTTAAAACTAGAAAAAATACGCGGATTGCGGAGGATGCGAACCCAGCATCCTCCGCAATCCGCGTATTTTATCTATTCCCGCATGGGACAGGTCGATTTTTTTTCAGTATTTGTTCCAGTTCTAATCAAGTTCCTAAATACAATTTTTCATGGCTCTATCTTCGATACCAACTGAGTAGTCCCCTACCAATTTTCATCCATTTTCATTTATTTCAGCACCTTCAAGCCTTCTTTTGCAATAAATAGTAGCATATGTCCTCTTCCGAGCTTTAGTCCTATACCTAATTTCATCAGAAACGGTTTAGACGTGAAAGTTTAACAAACAGATAGACAGAGTTACTTTGGCATTTATAATATTAGTGGGGATTGTAATCTTTCCCGCGGTTATCTGATGACTCAGGCCACGCCTCTACACGTGTTGTGTTGCAACAATGTTGCACGGACCACGGTAGATGCTGCACACCACGCTAAGTGGAAATATTTGTTTACATCAATTCTATTTTAACAAATTGGTAAGTTGTTTATAAGGCTTTCAGTTATCGCCTCTAACATTGTAGGTGCATACCTTATTGACGATTAAAAGAAAGAAAGACCGGTGTCATGTATTTAACGTGAACTTTAACTGGCTGATTAATGATTTTTTTTATTTTATTTAGTTAAGATGACACTACCTTAACTAGAAAACCTTTTTTTTCTAGCAGCAGTGCCTCGGTGGCGTAGTGGTTAACGCAGCCGCCCGGATTGCGGAAGATGCTGGGTTCGATTCCCGCCTGAGGCAGGTCGATTTTTTTCAGTGTATTTTTTCTAGTAAGTATTAAAAATATTTACGCGTTTGTAAATGCAAAAATTATCCATTCTCTGAATCATTTCAGTAGTCCGGGTTAGTAATACATCATTACAGTATAGCCTTTGTAATTCGACCCACTGCTGGGACACAAGGCCTCTCCTTGTCATCGAGGGAGGTTTAGCCAGTAGTCCACCACGCTTGCCTAATGCAGAAATGGACGGACAGAAGGTGATCAACACCCCTTTGCTGTTCCAATCGCCTTCTACAACACCCATTGGAGGATATGGGGTGATGCTATTCTACTCTGCCGGCATCACACGGTTTGTAATATGATCCAACATATCTAATATTTTTGTCCAATGTGCAGAGCTAAGTTTAAAGAGATTACACAATAATAGCAAGGAGGTAATAAATTATCTAATGTAATTTAAGACAAGACAAGTGGCTCGCTCTCATCAGCGGTCCACGTGTACTTCTTGGCACGGCGGCCATTACACCGTCCGTCCGTCTAATTTGTAAACAACCGATGTAGGTACCTAAGTGCAAATTATTGCTAGTGCCTACTTTTATTCGTAGAAAGTGAATCTGTTGTGTGTTCGTGGCTAAGAATAATTAGCGAAAGTCGTAGGTTAAATAATAAATGTTGGAATCGTATAATGTACGTAGGTATCTCTTTAGAAGCAATTTAGAATTTGCACGAACACTAAAACGCTTCAATTAAATCGGCATAAAGATAGGCAGGTACAATTTTTTACGCTATCTATTATACATATAGAATTCCCGTGTCACGACGTTTGTCCGGGATGAACTCCGAAACTAATAATCCAATTTTAAATTAACTTTGAAATGTGTGTTTTGTTCCAACTTGAGAGATAGGATAGTTTTTATTTTGATAAGTAAGTCCTCATTTTTTTAATGCAAATTCAATGTTATATAGTACAGTATGAAATTACCACAGCAACGAGTGGCCGGGAAAGCTAGTTTTTTTTATAAAGTTCTAGCAAATGCCTTTACTTCCAGTCCCCAGCGCTTTTAGTCTTAAGGAAGGGGAATAAAGCTATCCAGTTATCCAAAATATTCGCCGTAATGACGCAACCTCCCGAGCTTGGGAAGTTTTAATATACAGGGTGTAAAAGACATGAACAGTCAAACGAGATCCATGTATTCTGCTCACCATCATAACATTTTTTTTCCTTTAAACTATACCTGGGAAATTAATTGTTACGATTTTATTGAAGGTCATAATTTTTTTTTAATTTTTTTTATGAAAACGTATTCTATACGTTATTTCTTAATTATTGTCCAAATAAACATTATCATTTTTTTTTAGTATTTCATAACAAAAAATGGCTTCAAAACGTTAGCGTTCAATGTAGCTCACTCGATGCCCACGGATACTAACGAACGGGGCCACCGTCTGTCAAAAATATCTCGGTTTTGCGAGTTGCGTGCGAATTGAGCCCTTTACATTGCGCGGTATAATTTGCAATTTTTTTTTAACACCAAAAAATAATAATCATTTTCCAGCAATAATTTTTTTGAAATATGTCTTATTTTGATGTATAGAATACATGGTTCTCGTTTGACTGTTCATGTCTTTTCCACCCAGTATGTTTTTGCTGTGCCTGACAGGGTCCATAATGATGTCTGCTTAACTTTAAGATCTTAATTGCTTGTAACATTATGGATTGCAATAAATACTTCAATACTTGGATTGCTGGTCACCTATCGCCGACGGTCACGCGATAAATATTGTTATATTCGTTAAAAAAATCTCTCTATCTATCTTTATATCTAGTGAATGGGTGTCACACACAAATATTGCATTTTATGTTTACTTGAATTGCACCCAAGGCCAAGGAGCCATGTTATTGTGTCACAATGAGCGCGGCACGTGCCCAAGAACTTGACGATGACGATGCCTCTAATTTATAAGCTCGCCTCGCATTGCTGTTTTGGAATGTTTAGGATAAATTAATTTTAGAGATTTTAACGCAATTCACTATGATATAGATAGATTGTAATTAAATACTTATATTTTTAATTTGCATCTTGTGCCCTCCTATATTAAGTAAGAAAATACATACATTAAAACTAATGTGTCCCATTGACACATAAGTTTTAATGTAAGTATGTATTTTCTTTTGTCTATTTACAGTGTACTTAATGTTGTGAGAGCCTAATTAATAAAATAAATATTTAGTGTTTAAATTACTTTACAGCAAGTTACATTTGTACTTATATCGCTGAATTAGATCAGAAGAAAAACAAAAAATAAGTAAGTATATTGTTTGGTTTAGATAAGGTACGTGGGAGTTATTTGTAAGTAAATAAAATAAGCTAGTAGCTTTATGGTTAATAATAACACACATTGAAAGTGATCTAAAATTATTCTATCAATAAATAAACATTTATTTATAATGTACACTAAAATAAAATTGGAAGGTAACCGTCCAATTTCCAGAGTACAAGACGGGAGAAGAGGGGAGCAGGTAATCTATGGGTTCATGCGTAAGCTATGCCCAACTGGTTGTTAAATACCTGTTTCAAATGTAAAAATATTATTACCAAGCTCTAGAAGTGCCCCAATCTCTAGTAAATAAAATAAATTGAAGCTAATCGTTGTATAATGCGGCACGTGTAACGCTTGCGTACGCGCAGCTTCAATCGAATTTGTTTTGTTTTGGCTGCCGGCCGTAGCCCTCGCCACCAGGGTCATATGGATATAACAAATAATGTATATAACAAAAAATAGTTCCACCAACACTTAATTACTATAAGAATGTTTTTACATAAATAATAGTAGTAGTATCTCGCAAGTCCTATTGAGATTAATATTAATAGTTTGATCATTATTTAATCCTATCTGACATAGCACTGTTACTCTAAATAAAATTTACAAATGTATTAAGCGAGAGAGCGATTGTCTTCTATTACAAATCGACTCGGATCGTCTCTCGGAATACGGTAATCTTAACAAAAAAATAATTCATAAATATAATCAAATTGTTTTTACAAAAAAAAAAAATCTGGTGTGCTATCTCCCATGCGTCGACTGGTAGAAAACTTAATGATTTTATGTAAACCTTGACATTTTTACTTGTCAGCACCCAGATTTAGAAAATACGCAGTAGAGATTGTAAACAATCTCCTACACAGTTAATCTCAATCGCAAGCTATTTTTTCTTACTCTCTGTTATTTAGTTAGATACTATTGTATTCAACCAGACAGTACCTACTCTGATAAAGTTTTTTTTATTAATCCGAGATTAACGTAGTTGGTTATGCATTTGATAATTGACCTAACACTACTATTTATTGTAAACATTTACCCCCTTATTCATAAAAACAAGTGAATTTATTAGAGAGTTACAAATTGTTTGTCTCTGTCACTCTGGCACGAGATGAATGAGACAAAACACTTTTTGACAAGGTAATAACTAAAATAGGTTTATAAAGTGTTTATGAATAAAGCCGTTAATGTTTATCTAAGTGTTTGTTATTCCCAATAAAAAATAGTAAAGTAGGTACAGTCAATATTAAAATCAAAAGCTCCTTTTAAATGGACTTTGCTAATTAATTACTTCTAAATTGTCGAACCACCGATCCGGGACGGAACTATTATTTAAATAATAATTATTAATTATTGTTCTTGTTCATATTAATTATACTGGTGGAGAAACGGTGCAACAAACTCACACACGGCTGAATTAGATGGTTCATCCAAAGTGACTTTTGGTGAATGATGAACTGTAAACGAATTTTCCTATTTAAAGAAATAAAAGAAATTAATGAATTTCGCGTCACGATGTCGCGGCGACAAGTCGTACAATCTGACACAATCTGCTTCTAGTCTGCTACAACGAATTAGGAATGCTAGGGAAACAGTGTCGTTGTTTCCACGTTTCATTTTAGATGAACTATTGAACAATAACCGATGCCTGATAAAAAATGAACTATTTAAAAACGCATTAATTGCGGAAACCGGATAGTTATTACATACTTGACATTGATACATACATACATACGATCACGCTCGCAATCCCATGAGGGGTTGAGCAGAGCTTTAGGAAGTATTTTGTTACACATAAAGTCACATCTGGCAGTATGGGCTATGCAGTGCTTCCAAACACTGCCTGCCTGTGTCGCCTACATAAAAGGAGTACCAAACCCAAAAAGTAAAATCCTTCGGCAAACAATCAAACGCATAAGCCAAGGACAGATGCTACACTCAAAATCATCTCAGCAGTCCGGGTATTTGATATTGGTAATTGGTATCTACCTGTGGTATCTACCGATGGGAAAACCAATTGTGCCAATAAATAAATAGAAAACTATTTTTTTACATTCTTACAAAAAGCCGTTTAAAGAAAATTCCAACATCTAATTTAGAGAATTAAACAAAGCAATCTTTGTGACAATGTATGTAGGTTGACAATGGTTTAGTTTAGAAACTCAATATCAGAATCTGCACAGATTCTTTACCGTGCATGTGATTGTTGATATGAGAGCTTTGCGGATTCGGTACCGAAAGAAAAACGCGCCGATCCTTAGTTTAACCCAATGATTACAAACTTTAATTTAATATCATTAGTTTAACCTCTTATGAGCTTAACGCAAAAGCTTTGACAATTACATTAAACGTAAGCACAGAGCTTTATTGATGTTCTGTGAACGTAAGCGATAGTACATTTCCGTTTTACATCGCATGTGTCACATTATAATAGCCTTTGAAAGTGTGGAAGCAATTTAGTAGATTGTACTTTTTCCCGCGCTATGCTACGAGTCGAGTCGACAATAATTTGTGCTTTGTGGTTGACGCGTGTAGCTCGCTCATAATGGTTGCATCGCGTATTTGTATATGCAACTGTAACTAAGAAGATCATATTCTTATAGGGAACCACATTATCTTCTTCTAAACTTAAAATATTGTAAAAAATAACAAAGAATTGAAACGCATATAATTACAATTAAAACAACTTGTGAACACAATAAAAATGTCCATGAAAAGAGAATTAATGGCCGACCAGTTACAGTTCAGTAAACAAGTTAAAAATATAAATAAAGGTATTGCAAATATAGTCGGACCTCATGTTGATATAGTAACTGTTATGTGTTGATCCGTTGGGCTCTACACTTATATTGTATTAATGGGCCTTTAATATAGTGGTTGATAGCTTGAGCAATCAGTGAGAAAAACAAAAGTGACTCATCTGTTTCTAAAACGTAAACAGGACGCATTTGTTAAGAATATTGAGTTTTAATTTTTTATTTTATTTTATAATAGTTTTCAAACTTTTAATAAGAGAGGTACTTATGTATGGTATACTTTATACTTTTATACCAACTATAGGTACTTTTAATCAAAATGCCTGACACTAAACACATACAAGTGGCGGAAGGACAGAATTAGACCTTCAATAAACCTAATAAAAAATTTGCTCCTCATTTATTTTAATTTAAGGATTGATTGTGACGAGGACTATGAGGCTTTTAAAAATAATACTAAATTGATAAGTAATACTAAATGATAATCAATTCTTGGTCCATTTCTCTTTCTAGTGTACATAAATGACTTGCCTTAAGGGACAATGATGATATTGTGTTGGTTGCGGATGACACTTCTTTGATTTTCAAAATAAATAGAAAATTAGATGATTATGACGAAGTGTACAATGCACTTGCAAAAGTAGTTTATTGGTTTAATATTAATAACTTGTTGCTTAATGAAAAAAAAAACAAGTTAGTTAAGTTTACTACACCGAATGTGAGACGTGTAGAAAGTAATGTACAAATAAATGGAGTAGAATTGAAACCTGTAGAAACAACAACTTTCTTAGAATTAATGTTAGACTCTAAATTGCAATGGGGTCCACATATTGTAAAACTTTCGGGTAAACTAAGTTCTGCGGTATATGCAGTTAAAACTATTAGGCGGCTAACTGATGTAGATACTGCTAGAATGGTTTATTTCAGTTATTTTCACAGCATAATGTCGTATGGAATTCTTCTCTGGAGGAGTGCTGCAGATATTAATACCATCTTTGTTCTGCAAAAACGGGCTGTTAGAGCAATCTATCAACTAGGTCCGCGTGACTCCCTCAGAGAAAGGTTCAAGGAGATAAATATTCTAACTGTGTCATCACAATATATACTGGAAAACTTACTGTATGTAAAGAAATGCCAGAAGTTCTCAGAAATGCCATACGCATAACGTAAATACTAGGAAGAAACACGATCTGGTTGTATATAAAACTTGTCTCTACAGAATAAACAATTCCTTTGTGGGTCAATGTATACGTTTTTACAATAAGCTTCCGAAGAATATTAGAGATTTGCCTGTTAACAAATTTTAAAAAAATTGCAAAATCTAAATTAGGTATATCAAAAAGATTATTACAATATAAATGATTATTTAAATGACCTAAATGCGTGGGAGTAAAATCTGCCCAAAATTTACGCATTTAAAATTGTAATTTATTCATATTGATAAGTATATCTATTGACTGTAATGATGTTTTGAATTCATTACGAAATTGTAAGCTGTGGAGTTTCTTTCGCCATTTCTTCTCCATATCAGCATAATAATAATTATTTAAGTAAAATAATTATTTCGTCGAAATGGTTGTAGGGCTTTTGACGATTTAAAAGTACTTAGAAAGTTCATTTAAATAAAGAGCTTTTTCATTTCATTTCATAAGTCTTGACATAAACACATGTATATAAATATATATAATAATAAATGTCTTTCAAACACTAAAAAAATAAAATACTGTCAATTTTTCCAAAATACTTCTTCTATACTTTATTAATCTTGTATAAAAAAAACTGTCTACCTTAGAGGTAGGGCACAGCGGAATAATCCCTTGATATTGAAGCACCCTCCTATTTAAAGTTAAAGATCGCATCCAAAGAATACCACACTTTTTTATCTTTTGTCGAGGAAGCTCTTGACCTTTATCTGAGCTGATCTTAAGTGGACATAAGGGCGAAAGTGAGAGCTTCACTCAGAACCCTCAACTACATAGCGACCAGTTCATCAGTTAGGTAACTCCCGGAACACATGAATGCTGTTAGCTGTTACCATTATTATTTACTTTTATAAGTGCCTAAATACAAAGTTTCATGGTTTCACAACATATAAAATAATATTAGGTACATCCTGATATCTATTCAGATTTATATATTTTTGTATACCTACCCGGGTATACAAGTTTGTGATTTGTGAGTCAGTAGATAATGAAGTGCTACTTGTTTCTGGCATAGATTAAATTGAAAGTCAATTTTGAAAACTAGGGCAGCTGATCAGCTGTCAGACTTCAACCGTCGATGCAGTTGATGTTAGAATTGATTGAAATAATTTTAGATAATTTTATTTAATTTTTGGAGCGTTCGGTTTGCTGTCATATCACTAGGCCTCAAAATACAGCCGAAGGTAGAATTTACCGAGCCTCGGCCGTCATGGTGTTTTTGTTTTCTCAGTACTTCAGTTTCATTAATTGTATTCTTTTCGTTAAGGGGGTGACCTGGGCTGGAGACCTTGGCCATACTAAATCGCGCGTGCGTAAAACACGCAAAAACTATTCACCTGTTGATTTAGATAATAAAATTATCTACAAGATGAATACACTTTTATGAAAATAGCCCTAGTAAGTAGTATCGTATCCGACCGATTTAACTTTTTTATTTTTTAAGACCTATTTTCAAGATTTTTTTAACACACTAAGGGCTGATTTTTCAATTACTAGATAAAAGTTAACAGTCGGTTAAATTATTAACCTAACAAAAGCAAATGTCACTTGCAATCAAATACAAAACTCGAAAAGACAAACTCACAACGTAATTTTAATTTGTCTAAGTAGCACGATAGAAAATATGTAGGGGTATTGAAAAATCACCCGACGAATAGAAAATATGTAGGGGTATTGAAAAATCAGCCCTAAAATGTTATATAATCATATTTTTTCAAAATTATCGTTCGAAAATTGTATGTTTCCCTTAGTATCGATCGACTAACAACAGGGCATTCTTAACATATTAACGAAATTTACTCCTGAAACTATTAATTAATTGGTCTTCACCTATGAAATTTCCGATATTTTTCTTACACACTAATAAGTTAATAAAACAGGATTCTATGATCGCTTCGCTCGCGTCAATGTCGGTTAAATTATAGCATAAGTTATTCAGCATATACTTATTATTTATAAGTTTCATTAAAATCCGTTCAGTAGTTTTTGCGTGAAAGAGTAACAAACACACATACATCCATACAAAATTTCATGTTTGTAATATTAATCGGCCGATCGTATAGTCGGGCAGATCGTGAATTACCCGGGTACATCGTGAAACACCGCAATTATGTCGTAGAGCAAAGATTTTAACCAGTTCACCCAGCTTGGTCATAAAAAACATTCATTGCAAGTTAAATAAAAGCTTTTAATATAACTCTGAACCACTCGAAATCCTTGTTGACCACTACCATTTTTAGAAAATCGGTTACTGGATGAATGTGGTCGACATTTTTATGGTCCAAGGACGCAATAATTCTTGTTTCCTTCGAAATAATATCTAATTCGAATCTCTTCGAATCATTTTTCGATCATAAAATCTCGTAAATCGAGATTGTTTTTTCGAATGTCCTATTCTCACCACTAATCGAATTACCTCGAGATCTTTGTGTGAAATGTTGCCATTTGAGAGCATAATCAATCACGTTACGATGCGTACCGTTCCTCTAACCGGTTTTAAAACGGTTGCAACAAAATGTCTTTTACAAAATGTTCTAAAAGATTTTAAATCTCTTTTACAGGATTAATACATAAAATATATTTATAGTAATTAGTAGGCATAGAAAAATTATCATAAAATGCTTCCAATTTTAGAAACTGCTTTTGAAAGTAATAAAAAGCTCTGTAAACTAATAGAAATGAACAAATAAACTAAAGATTACAATAATATCTCAAAATAACTGTAAGAATGGTAGGTTAAGATCATAGATTACAGATAATAATTATCGTGGTCCGAATTCGAAATCTACGTCTCGATCGCTACTAACCATTCGAAGTAAAATAGCAATTCGAGTAGCTTCCCTTCAAGAAAATTCGAACTCGAGATTTTCAGAATAGCTCAACGTCATTAATCTCGAATAAAGTTCGAATTCGAGATAAATCGAGACTGTTTCGAAGGCATGAGAATTGCTGTCTTATAGTGTTTCACGTAATCACGATAAGTCGAAAGTGATTAAATGTACGAGAGTAATATTGGTACCGAGTTTGACTCGCAGAGATTCTCTGTGATCGATTTGTTTCTTGAGAAACTAAGTTGGGTTACTTAGTTTCCCAACAAACAAATCGAACATCTGCCAGCTACCATGTCATCAAAATTTGTCGCCAAATCAATAACGTTAACAGTATTACTGTCATTACTGTCATATGACTCATGTGTTATTGTGCTCTGACTGTTAAAAAATAAGGCAGCTTGTTCCTCGATGAATAAGGGTTCCGGTCTAAGCTCGCTTCCATCTTCATCACTTCCATCACTCACAATCAAATCAACAAGGGGCCTTCCCTCAAGTAGAAATAATCCATATTACAAGCAGTAGCAGATTACGTATGACGTCAGAGCCTTTGTTGACCAGACAAAGAATATTGAGTACTTACCTATATACCTACGAGTACTTTTCAATTTAGCGAAGTGTGTTTACGTACTCCGTTTAAAAGACCTATTCGTTACACAGTGGGCCCTTTGCGAGAACAAACACATTTTATGATCGAAGTGACCATGAGAGCTTATACATATACGACCTCCACAGAGTGTACCTACTTACTTCATTCATATGGTCGTTTCTTCCTTGTTATTATTTCGGCGTGTTAAGAACTCAATTGTAATGGCGTAATAGAAGTAATATTACATAATATTAATTAGTCAGGCCATAAGGGGTAACATGTAATTTTCGAACGATAGACCGAAAATTTTGAAAAAAAAAACATAAGTACTTATGAAACTAGACTACTTACACAACAAATTAGTATGAGTACATTTCAAAATTCGTACATTTTATTCCACTAAAAAAATCTTAAAATCTTAACCAAAATAAAAAATCCAGACAAGTACCTACTAGTCGGACTCGCCCACCGAGGGATCCGTACAAATTGGTATTTTTTGCGGGATAAACGGTCGTATCTTTTTTTGGGTTAACTTAGAAGTTTGATTTTTTCACAACTTCAAGGGACTGTAGACTTGAGTACATGGTTTTAATTTGAACACGATACCTCCACGCGTTCCAGAGATAAAAGCAAACCTCGATGATTGATTACATATTTTAAATAATGACTATATTTTTTTTATGATTTAATTACAAATGTATAGTTTTCAGAGATTTTCCTGTACCTGTGGTATAAGACGATATTACTTGCCAAATTTCATTTGGTCCGGTTTCCGAAGACGACCCCCAACAAGAGAGTACTTTGTGCACGGTTTTATGTCCCTGGAACTGGCAAGATAGGTACCTACCAACGTTTTAGTAAAGTTTGTCGTCATAGCAAAGACAGTGGTGGCAATTCGAGGTTACCTTCTTGTCAGATGAATTCCACGTCAAATAACTGATTTGACCCGAACAGACATATTTACAATGATACTGTATTAAAAAAATCGTTGCACATTTACATTCAAACACTGCAAATTAAATAAAAACTTGTAATAAAAATTATCAGGTGAGCTGCATGATATGATGGCATAAAATTTAATGTTATGCCATCATATTCTGTGTTAAATCTTAAATTTTAGGAAATCTATTCTGTACCTTTGAAACACTAGCTTGACATAATCTCTATTGATAATACATTTTCACAAAGTTATAGATTATTCGTTCGGAAACTACCGGGAAGGGACTATTCAATAAACTAAAGACAATAATAATGGACAAGGAACCGCAAGGATATATTATGTTATTACCGACTACGAGTAAGTCATTCATCCGAAATCAAATTTAGTTATTCAAATACAATTATAATGTATTTGAATAAAAACAAATTTTTATTTGAAAAAAAATGTCACAGAATTACATTCGACCATCTCCTACTTGGACATTAGTTCAGAAATGTAATTATGGGAAGTGTTCATTCTGCGAATTGCACATTCTGCAAAGTGCACTAAATGCGAAAACGGCGAGGGTACTCTCATGTAGGTAGGTACCATCGTTTATTTACTCTGTGGTACTATCGAGAAAATGATAATTCTGATCCGGAGTAGCACCTTATCACAGTAAGGGATATAGGAAATCACATATTAGCTCTCATTGTCAAGCCAATAAAAGTCAGTTTGATTATGACGAGGATCTATATTTCCTCGATCGTATATTTTGCAAAGTGCACATTCGGCGTCAAGCCCCTTCACTCCACGTTAAACACTGTTTTACTGACATACGGGACTAGTTCGCCATCTCTATAAACTGGTATTTCAATTTAAAATATAAATCTCTGGGTGTCCCAAACTTGATTCTCGATGTAGGTCGCTATGGTTGCGATTGCGACACGAATCGTTCACGATTAGAGATGGGTCGAGGGCAAAAACAAATATGGACAAAATGGGCATAAACTTGGCATATTGGGCATAAATGAGTTTACGCCCGAATAAATGCCCGATCACTGGGCACAAAAACAAATTAATTTATTTTGTAAAAAATATAATCCGGAACTTAATTTAAAATTAAACTTAATGTCAGTATTTAATAACTTCAAATTTTAATCAAATAATCAGCCATAATAATCAAAGTAATATTAAAAAATCACAGTTAAATTAGAATTATTTCAATAGGTAGTTATAGAAAATATAATTTTAACTCTCGTAAATATATACTTATCAATTTTTATAATCATCGTGGTCTTAATGATTATTTTGGTTTCATTTTGATCTCTTAAGTACTTGATTAGGTACCTACGCAAACATTAGGTTTCACTTCACATCTTCATATCATCATCGTCATCACTAAGGCAACAGACATTAGATGCAACATCAACAAATTCTAGTTCTCGGTGTTAAAATGAATGTTGATGTTGATTCATGACCAGGCGTATTGAATTGCAATCGGGTTAGATTCAACTTGAATATCATAATCATCGCTTAAAAAGTAGTCGATTTCCGTATCGATTTGAATGTTTTTAGATGGATCATTCATTATTTTCCAATTAGGTAATTGTAATTGTATGCCAAATATGTGATTTGAGCTGCCCTTTCTGTAGTAAGGCGATTTCGCTTTGCACTGTGTGTGAAACCATTCATTCTAAACAACCTTTCAGTAGCTGCAGATGTGCAAAGTGCTTTTGTTACACCTTGCACACTTGCTACTTTACTTAGCGACGAGGAAACACAAATTCCTTTCACCACGATACAGCATCTACCTTCTCTGCAGCTTTCCATGTGATTTTTTTCTCCATATAGGTACCATCCCTCGCTATATATTGAGCAAGATCAACCATACAATCTAAATTCTAAAAAAAACGCCAGGGTTTGATTAAACTCCATCGCTTCCATCTCTTGACCCTGATTGAGTTGATTTCTTTAGCACTAGGGTTTACCATATGTGCAGCGTAGTGTATTGGTATGAGAAATTTTTAGTTCTATATTCTACTGCAATCTTCACACATTCTTCATTAGAAGTTTCCAGACTAGTTGTCGAAGTGAATAGTAATTTAAATAATATATTTTTGAAGGTTGTATAAACTTTCATCATAATCATTTCAGTCGAGAGACACCCTCTGTTGGACATAGGCCTCCCCCAAGGATCTCCAAACCGTTCGGTCCTGCGCTGCTCGCATCCAGCGGCTTCCCGCGACCTTTACCAGATCGTCAGTCCGTCGATCGACTTTGCCGCCCCAACGGTGGCCGTCAGTCTTCCTCACAATGTGCCCTGCCCACCACTTAAGGTTCGCAATTCTTTGGGCTATGTCGGTGACCTTGGTTCTCGGATCTCATCATTTCTGATATGATCACGCAGAGAAACTCCGAGCATAGCCCTCTCCATTGCCCTTTGGGTGAACTTGAGCCTTCTTATGAGGCCTATTGTAAGCGGCCACGTTTCGGTTCCATAGGTCATCACTGGCAACACACAGAAATTAAAAACTTTCGTCTTAAGACAATGCGGTAGATGGGCCGAAAATATGCAGTGTAGCTTCCCGAACGCTGCCAAAGCCGAGTTGGATTCGTCGATTGACCTCTTTCTATAAGTAAGGACTTACCCAGTTGGACTGTTTGTCCAACTGACTAAGTCCTTTGAATGGTCGACAACTTCCAGTGTAGAGCTTCCAACCTTTACAGGAGTGGGTGTGACATGGAAATTCGACATGATTTTCGTCTTATCCATGTTAATTTTAAGATCCACTTGTTGGGAGACTCTATAGAGATCGTCGAGTCATGTGCCCAGGTCTTCCAAGGTCTCAGCCATAACTACGATATCATCTGCAAAGCGAAGGTGAGTCATGTACTCGCCATTTATGTTGACGCCAAATCCTCTCCAGTCCAGAAGCTTAAACGCGTCCTCCAACGCAGCTGTGAACAGTTTCGGCGATATAACATCATCCTGTCTCAGGCCCGCTGGAGCTGTTTGTGTTTTGAATTCTGGTCCTGAAGACGGACTGACATAGTGGCGTTTTCGTACAGTGACCGCAACACTTGGATGTATCGATAGTCTAAGTGGCACCTCTGGAGTGACTGGAGCACGGCCCTAGGTCTCGACAGAATAGAAGGCTTTCTCATAGTCCACAAACGCTAAGCATAATGGCAGATTATACTTTTCGGTCTTCTGTATAACTTGCCGTAGTGTATGTATGTATTCTATGGTACTGAACCCTTTTCGGAATCCTGCTTGTTTGGGAGGCTGGAAGTCGTCAAACCAAACGAGACGATTCGATATAACCCTTGAAAACAGCTTGTAAACATGACTCAGCAGCGTGATGGGTCTATAGTTCTTCAATGGGACCCTGTCGCCCTTTTTGAAGAAGAGTCTCACCACGCCGCGATGCCATGGCTCTGGCGTAAAATATAAACTTTACTGATGTTATACTCATCACCTTCGAGTTCAGAGATAGCTTGTGTGATTGGTTACATTATACTAACACATTGTTGTACCATAATCAAAAAAACTATCGTCGAGGATCGAACTATTAACGTCTGGTGTCGGTAAATTAATATTAAAAACAAGGTTTAAATTTATTTTTATTAATGCAAATGATCAAAAAGGAAATGTTGCACTTTAAAATCTCGCTGTCCATGTTTACAGCTGTTTATTAGTTTTTTTTACCAAAACATCGGGCTTAAACCCTGTAGTCCAATATGTTTTTGTGAAATAACCTTTTCAGCACACTCAAATATAGCTATTTGAATGAAAAATTTAAATAAAGTTCTGTTAAAGTTTTTGCCCAGGCAAAAGGCATTTACTCGGCATTTGCAGGCATTTATCCGGCGTTAATTCAATGTGCCCAATATGCCAAGGCATAAACCCATCTCTATTCACGATAGTTCTATTTCGGGTCCGTTACGCGCGCGGAAGACCCTGTCGTGTATTTTTCAACGCTATCTTGTTTATAGTTTTTGTTATGCTGTCGTGACAACCTTGAAATTTCATTTTTACTATGACGAGGTTCTTTGTGGCCGACGCGGACGTGTAGGGTCAAGCGGCAGATAAGAACCACAAGGATTATGATAAGAAATATTTATTTTGACGAATTTTCTATAAGATTATTTGTGGTTTGTGAGGTTGTCGTTATAATCATTTCCACACAGAACTGTGAGAACACATAATCACTCACACATAATACTCACACTTAATCAGTGGCATGATAGTCAAACAGTTTTTTGTGAATAGCTGCTTGCTTTATTGCATCGGATTAAAACACAGTTTTCAAATGTGAATTTCCAATCAATTTACATAAGCACATTAACATACTGTCTTATAAATGTTAATAATACAACTGTTTGCAACTGGCTGAAGATCTCCGGCCTCTTTTATAACAATATTGTATTTTGATATTCTTTTACGTGACCTTAGTCCAAATACTCGTGACATATTAATGTCTTTTTGATACTACTCTTTTATGTTCTTTTTGTAACCACTTATTAAACCTATTATTCTCTCGAAGTCGTGTTTGTATTATGATAATACACCTAGAAACTATCCTCATACATACTATGTAGTTATAAATAGCTGCATATTTTTATAACTATATATCGTAAACCTGTTAAAAGCACTCTTAAACCCCATGATGTTAAGTTGGGTTCATAGTGTGAATGCAGTTAATATAAGAAGTGACTTTTCATGTTTGCGTAAACATAATACCGTCTATAAAGGTAAGTTTTATTTTACGCTGTGATAATACTGCTTGACCAAAAGCTAATTCCGACCGTTTCGCACCCGTTTTTTATTCATTCCTATTGAACATTGGAGACCTGCGTCACGATAAAATATAATATTCCATTTTTGTAAAGCAGCACAAATGGCAGAAAGACTTGAGGTAACCTACCGTGGTACTTATAGATTATCATCATCATATCAGCCGATAGAAGTCCACTGTTGGACATAAGCCTAGGAGTTTCTCTTCTCTCATATCAGAAATGATGAAATCCGCAGGGAAACCAAGGCCACCGACATAGCCCAAAGAATTACGAACCATAAGTTGCAGTGGGCAGGGCACGTTGCGAGGGGAACTGAAGGCAACGTTGTTAGGCCCCCACAAGGTGGACTGAGGATCTGGTAAAGGTCGCGGGAAGCCGCTGGATGCGGGCAGCGCAGGACCATTCGGGTTGGAGATCCTTGGGGGATATGTCCAACAGTGGGCGTCTCTCGGTTGATATGATGAAGCATGAATCATATTACCTTGTGATGCTGGCAGAGTAGAATAGCATTACCCCATATCCTCCAATGGGTGTCGTAGAAGGCGACTAATGGATGAGCAAAGGGGGTTTTAATCACTTTATACTTCGTCCACCAATCCGCATTGGGCAAGCGTGGTGGACTCTGCCTAAGCGCCCTTTGATGACAAGGAGAGCCCTTGTGTCCCAGCAGTGGGTCGAATTATAAAGGCTGTTATGATGAAGCATGAACCTCTGTGTTGTCTGTAAAGCTACAATTCCATGGAGGGTATGGAATTTGGGTTTGCAGTGGATGAAACTAACTAACTAAGCAAATTACAAAATATGTTGAAATAGAATTCATATCAATTATATTACTAAAAGTCGCACTTATCGCAATTCCTACTGCCTATGCGCTGACACACATCGCCAGACTTCTCGACGGCGATAAAGTACCAGATTAGTGATAAATGTAACATAGATTACAGTTTTCGGGGCAGTCAATAACCTCTTTGGGACGCTATCGTAATCGGCGAGGTACATTTCCGTTGATTTCCATGCGAAAATCTTGACAGGAAAGTATAATTTATAAACTAGCTTTAGCGCGCGACTGTTCTCGTTAATACAGATTATGTGGAAAAGTATTATTTCTAAAATAAAGTTAAAGCATATTCTCGTCGTAAAATAACCAAAAACTATCTGTTAAAATTATACAAAACACCTAAAAGCACACCGCGTTTTTCATTCCAAAATAGTCTAAAAATTGCGCCTGACTCGCGTACTATAGCGTTTGTATCTAAAAAGCATCGACAGCGAATTTAAAAAGTGGTGTGTCCTAATAATCTATTGAGATGTGGAAAGGTCTTTGCACATCTCATATAAGCTGCGTCTGACTCGCATGCGTGGCACGTTTGTCTCGATACAAAAGCGCGTTTAAAAATCGTGATGTGTAAAGGCCTTAATAATCAAGTAAGAGCAATAGGTCATCCATTGGTTACCCGACATTTTATTAGGTGTCAAAATTAACCACATCGGCGATTTTGCAAAATTAGGGAGACCTGCGTACTCCAAATACAGGTTAATAATTGATATAAACTAGTTAAAAAGTATAGGTACAACCTACTTTTATACTCATTCTTTTCACTCCTTTATATCAATCACAGAGAACCGATTTTCCGATATCTGTGATAACAATGATGACCTTAAATTTCGTTTCTATTCATTAGATCGGTGGACCTCAAAAGTTTAATCTTGTTTTAGTACCTTTTATTAACGTATCGATTGTACGTTTTCCCTGTCTGCGCGGAATTCCTGCTTCTCACTTCGATTTCCCCTGTTAAATTTTGTATAAAATCCCTGGATTGTCGGGAAAAATCGGAAACGAAGTTAGCTGGTATTCTATAACGAATGACGTTAGATTTCGGCGATTCACATTGATAAAAAAATTGGTTGTCTGTAAAGTCGGTTTACTGACGATAGTTGAATGTGACAACGTCTTTTCAAAAGAAAAATTTAATTTCATTTGTTTAATAGATTTTTGCTTGCACTTCAAGCCTTACATGGAACGCCTCAGAGCGAGGTAACGCCGCATGCGTCATGTTTTTTCGTGCGTGCAGCCGGCTCTATCGAATTATAAGACGTTGTCACGTCAAAAATAAGGTGTTTTCTGAAATATTCAGCAGATTTTTACAGGTGAGCATCGAAATTAGAGGTGTAGGTATTCTTTAGATATTCTCTGCAGCGCCCAATGGTTAACTGAATTAGCGTTCTGCTGTGAATGTTACATCGAAAACTCCATAGTCGGTCGGTTCTATAATTGAATGAAGAACTTATTATGCAGGTTATTTGTTTTATGATCAAGCGGAGTGGAGTCTTCTTAACAGGTGAAATTTTTCATCGGCAAACAGCAATTCAATAAACCATAATAAGTTCATGTGACATAGGAGTAAAGTGTTTGTTTATACCAAACTAGCTGACCCAGCAAATGTTTTTCTGCCGTTAATATATTTTTATTTTTGGCGATATGAAATAATTATATTTTACGACCTACTCTTATAACTACCAAATATACACAAAAGGAAATCATAAAAATCGGTCGAGCCGTTTTGGAGGAGTGCGACCAGAAACGCCGCGACACGAGTTTTTGGGGTTCCGTACCCAAAGAGTAAAACGGGACCCTTTACTAAGGCTGCTGTCCGTCCGTCGCCAGGCTGTATCGTATGAACCGTGATAGACAATGAAATTTTCACAGATGATGTATTTCTGTTGCCGCTATAACAACAAATACTAATAAAAAGAATGCAATAAATATTTAAGGGTTCCCATACAACAGTGTTTTTTTTTTACTTGTTTTTGCTAGATATTGATAACGGCTACAGGTAGACGCTTGCAATATTCACAGAATATTTAATATTCACTTTAAAAATAAATTTTAATTATTTATTTTTAAAACAAATATTTAAGGGGGAGATGATTTTATTGCCTTTTTTATAGATAATGGTACGGAACCCTTCGTGCGAGAGTGCGATTCGTACTTGGCCGCTTTTTTATATACGAGAAAATACAAAAATCAAGAATCAAAAATAAAGTCCTGTCATGATAAGTGCCGAGTCTCATCTCAGCGCTTATCATGAGAGGATTTTTTCTTCTTTTTCCTTTTCTATTTAATTTGGTACAAATTTCAAAGTCAGTTTAACCCTTGAAATGAAATAACGTCCCTGGATGAACAAAATTCAAAGGGGTATCCCTTTGAATTTTCTATCTAATCTTGAAAGGGTAAACCTTTATAAGGCATGCCAAGTCGATATTTTCCAACATTGGAGTATTAAAAAAAAAACACAATCAAATAACGCTATTTATTCGTAGTTATGTCTATGTAGAGTAATCTCTAAAAAAACAACCATCATCTGAAGTTTTGACGATGGAAGACGGAAGACTCTGGAGTTACTGTATCATTTACCCCGTGGAGCTCTGGGAGTGTTATAGGGTTGGCAGTTCGCGAGACCTATCATAGAGGTGGGAAAACAAAATTATTTTTCTTTTATACACTACATTGGATATAAAAGAAATGTACAGCGAAGATCAATATATTGAGTCGATTTGAGATGTTCTAATATTTATAGTCTTTCAGAATTGCCTGTTTTATTTTATGGTACAAGTTTCACAATAATCCACAATTAATTATAGTCGTTATTAATACACAATATTTAAAACCATATGTATTTTATTTCAGAAATAAAATTAATCGAACTTTGGAAGTGCATGTTCTGTTATCCAAATAAAACATTCTCTTATGGAATAATTTTATTTTTGGTTTACTAACGCGTAAATATTTTTAATACAAAATGCACTGAAAAAAAAACTACTTGCCTCAGGCAGGAATCGAACCCGCATCTTCCGCAATATGGGCGGCTGCGTTGACCATTACGCCACCGAGATACTCCTCTACACATTCCTCTATTATTATCCCTTTAAAAATTAGCTACTAACGATTTAAATTTAAATTTCATTAATATGTATCTATCTACATACTTTTAAATCTAAAATTTGAGATTGCCGCCAAGTATCCTTTGACATCTACAACAAAATATCCCTTCCGTCTCCAACAGGGCCTCCATTCAACATAGATAAGAACTTGGAATTAACGAAGAGCAAATTTGAATTTGTAATATCATTCAAGGTCTCCGACTATTATGTAAACATGTTTGGTCGGCACCTTGTTACTAACGCAACAAGTGCGATAAAACTTTGAATTGAACATTACTCACTTGACCGCGGGTGAGTGAGCGACTCAATTAAATAGCTACTGTACTTACTGATATTGTCGCAAGAGCGGTACAATTGTACAACCTATTTCCGATATCTGTGGGTACAACTCATCTGATTGAGTGTCAAAAAATATATGATAGTACGGGAATAGCAGCCAATATTGGACCGGCTACCAACATATAAACAGGCGATTATTATTTAACCGACTGTTTTTGACATTTTATCCTACAGGACATTTTATCCTTTAGAAGAATTGCCAAAAACTGAGGGTTAACTTTTAATCGTTTGTTTTACGTGTTGGTGAACTCGAGCCTTTTTCTTCCAGCAAATACTTAATTATAATTCGTAAAAAAAGGAACTAGAAACCTGTTAGAACTAGAAGTGGACAGAGGAACTCGTCTTTTTAATGCTATTTGGTTGGAAAACAAGCATACAGCCTGATCAGTCAACGTAGCGGCGTAGCCTATAGACGCATAGCTTGCTACACTGCCGTGACACTCGCGAACTGCCAACCATTACACAGTTCCCATCCCTACCCCGTGGAGATCTAGTAATCTTTTCTGGAAATCCTCTAGAGAAATTAGCAAAAAGGATTTGTTTTTTTAAAAAGACTTTTGCAAATGTGGGTAGGAACAGATAAAGTGGAAGAACAAACATAATAATAGTAGTATTACATAAAAAAGACGAGTAACAGACTTGTCACTAACAAAAAGGACTCGAAGGCCAAGTATTATCCAACACTAGTAAGTCCACGTTTGCGCATTGCCTAAGCCAGTGAATTATAAACAATTAAATGCCAAGGACCAGTTTAACGTAAATGCTGTATTCACATAAAAGACAAAATAAATTATGTTTCCTGTCTTGTTCCTAAGCACTACACATCTGGTAGCAAAAAATATAATAAAATTGTTCCTATAAATAAAAAAATGATTCAGTATAATTATATGTCGATTGTTAGTAGCCTGTGTGCTCAGCTGGCCACTTGCACTTGCAAATTCCGATAAATTTTATTTCTGAAATAAAATTGGTACATATGTTTTTAAATATTGTGTATTTATAACAACTTAATTAATAAAGCTTTATTTATAGTAATTGTACTCAGAATCAATCAACAATGCTCTTTTTTACATTATTATAAAAAAAACCTTGTAGAGAGGTAGGGCCCATCGTATTAACCACTCGAATGTAGTATATAAAATAACACTTTATTATTTGACGGGTAAACTAGTGTCACAAGAGTAAATTGTGCGAGTGTCCCTCATTGCACCTGTAAAATGACAAGACCGGTAGGTATTGTAGGTACTTATCCACTCATATAAATTTATTGGGCTGGTGGAAATCTTATCTTATTTTATCTTATGTAGGGGCCCTGAGTTTCCCCACGGCGCACTTCGACCCAATGCGATCTTTTGTCTCTCCCCAGTCTCGTTGACTCTTGTCGCTCCTTGAATATGCAAGCCATCAGTCTATCTATATCCATGGGTTTGAAGAGCCTGTAGTCTTCTGGCTTTGGATAAGCTAATCCCAGGATATTTATTCTAATCCTGGCTATGGAATCACAGTCACATCGTAGGTGTTCCATGGATTCCCGGTTATGCCCACATGCTCTGCAATTTGGTGTTGTCGAAATTTGCATTTTGTTAAGCATGTGGTTTGTGGCGTAGTGCCCTGTGAGTCCACCCAAGATTAGGCGGGCCTGTTGTCTGCTGCTTCCATATATGGATTTACTTCATCCTCTTGGGTATTCTCCTAAGAAGGATTTGGAGTGTTTCATATCAGGTGACAGTTTCCATTCCATACAGTGTCTTTTGTAGACGTGGCTGGTGGAAAAGTCGAGAGACAGATTTTGCACAGTGGTTTAAGACTTTATAAGTGACATGGCATTCACGTGACATGACATTCATCTCATTTGATAGTAAGGTTGAAGTTGGAAGTGTGCGTAACCCGGAAAACTTTGTTAAAATGGTGGTAAGTAAGCGACCTTGGGACAAGTTCTTCCACCAATCAAACCGAGCAGAAAATTTGTTTATCCTCATAGGGTTCGAATCCGGGACCTAATTACGGTAGATCGTAAAATGATCTACCGTAATTAGTCTAAGGTAGATCATGAGAACCACAAGACCATTTTTTTTTGTTGACGGGGAGGTCAAATGCATTTACGCATCGTCCCTGCGGGGTGGTTCCAACCGCAGGGGATATGTGGGACTCGAGGTAAAGGCGTTCCCTCCATACCCACTAAACATCTTTCCCGGCCTGACCTCCAGTGCGCTATTACGGGACGGCTCGGGATCTGCGACCCGTGAGTGCAACTACACCAAGACCATCTCAACGCTGCCCGTCTAGGCACTTCTTGCACCAATTAGTGGCCAGCAGCCCACAAGGGCTACCGACTAACGCCAGCCATAGGGGGTTAGACCCTACCCTTAACTCTGTGTTGCTGTCGGTAAATGAGGATTCCAGAGTTCCACGGGGTATGGATGGGGTCATACACGGGTCATACCCGCAATGAGTTACCTTAGTGTTGCATTAAAAGCGTCTATACCTAAGCAATGATAACTGTTTCTCATTAGACGAGTCGTTTGAATCCCCTTTCCTTTTTCCTTGGGGCATTGTTTTCTTCAAGCAAAAAATGCAAAGGAAAGTGTGTGTAAAATTAATACATTATTATGTATTTAAATTCAAACCTAACAACCGTATATAATGAGTATTTACGTGCTAGAAAACGGTTCGTGATAAACTTAAATTAGGTTCAAGGGCGATTCGAATCAAAATATAGGATATACTTAAGTGGTTTCTGTTCATGAATCTAATTCAACAATCAACCAATTATTAATTAGTCAAACTTCAATAATCACAGCCAACGTTTTTGGCTGAACAGGCAAGTCAGGTTTCTTAAAACACTATCCAAGAGGGGAAAACCATTCCTTTTTAAGAATAAAATTAGATATACTTTTTTACCTGTATTTACAGATAATATTCAAATAATTTAAGATTCTTTGTAGGTACTAAAAATACACATGATTTTAGGGGTGGGGGTATGGACGGCCCCTAAGCTGTGTGGCTAATAAGCTAATCCTATAAGCTGTATTATATTGCACCGATCCCTAATAAATTGGCCAGTGTATTAATGCAGTGCTAATAACACAGGTATTAGGAACAAGATTGATTTTACGGTCTTTTTATACTTAAATGTGCTGCCTGACTGACTGTGCACTTATGCTACGTGGTAGATAATAAAGTACTGAGCAGTTTTTGCAGCTGTGTATCTATTGAACTTCTAACACTTCACAAACAATAAAGTAATCTCTCTCTTGGGATGCAAGAAACTCAATCTTGCTACCAACGCTTAAGACACGTTTTTCTTTTCCCACTTTTCAGTTTTTGTTGTTTTGATCTACAAAACTCTCGGTAAACATTATAAGGGCTATTAAATTAATGGCTCGGCACCAATAAATCAATTAAGTTGAGCTCAAATAAGGTTCTGTTCGAATTGCGGATAACCTTAAGTTGATTTATTATACCGCTGTCATAACGGTGGCAGTGATTGGTCTACTTACGAATCAACATAATAACCATTGGACTGAATTATTATAATATTGTATTAATGCATTCATAGTGTATTGTTTCTTTTCTATTTATTACAATAATTAATTATTAGTCATTAATAATTATTAGTAATAATTTATCCAGTTCAACAAAACTGCGCATCTTCAACTCTAATGTCAAGTCAGTGTTGTTGTATGGGTGCCAGACATGGTTTGTTTGTCCGGAAAGACCTGACCAAAGCTACAAGTGTTTGTGAACAAAAATCTAAGGCATATACTGTAGATCTTTTGGCCTAAAAGGAGAGGATGAAATTCGCATCGGTAAATGGCGGTGGATTGGTCATGTCCTGAGGAGACCCGAGAATCATCCTTCACGACAAGCTCTCACCTGATGTATCAGTGGTAAACGAAAGAGGTGACGTCCCAAGGAGACCTGGCGACGCTCAGTTGACTGAGAGCTGCGAGCACTGGGGATGTCGTGGCAACAGGCGTGTACAGCAGCACAGGAACGGGAAGCATGGAAGGCCGTCCTTTGAGCCCTACATCCCAGCGGGGGATAACAGGAATTTAAGAAGAAGAAGAATTATTAGTCTGTGAGGAATGGTGTAAATACAGGGAATGTTAACCTGTATGGGAATAAGAAATACCGAAAAAGAAGACCTTTTTAAATCTTTGACGGGTGAACTCTAGGCGAGCATCTCACCTGATGCTAAATGGATTGGAGCTGCACCTGAACCCTCAACCACAGAGGGACTGACTAACTTATCATTAATTGTCGGAACACAATAATGATATTAACACTATTATTACACAAACTTTAATAAGATGATGGTAGCTAGGTCCCACCACCGACCAAACCGACCACATAATACTTCCCTGAAGAGTGAACCACGCATCTCTGGATTTGATTCCAGTGAGTGTATCACTACACCAAGGAGGCGGTTAAAATTGGTGTAGAAAAAAGTTTGAAACCATCTGGGTACCTAGCTCGTAATTCGTTGCTTAGCTTTTGCAATCTTTATATAAAATCAACTTGTCAACCCTCAAAAAACTAAATAAACAAATTGACACTTAGATGATTATATCACTAATCTTACCTGCAAATCAAGAAAAGTGAAAGAGCCATCAATTTTGGGTATGTAAATAGAACCACAATATACAATAAAATAAGCTTATCCGATTTAGAACCATATTTGAATGACTAACACCTACTCAGCAAATTAATATGCAAAGGCTTTGCCAATCGGTAAAAAAACGGAATAATTGTCATCAAATTAACATTTTTGGGTTGACGTCTTCTGAAAAAAAACATTATGCCATCTTCTTTTGCTCAGACAGGCAGATCAGGCTACCACAAACTGTCTTTTGTCGATAAACTTTAAAGAAATTTGATAGTTTGAATCTGATCTGTTTGAATCTGGTCAGTAACTCGTATAGACATGTTTGTGCAGAATTCATCGTAGCCGCTCGCACTCTGTCGGTTTCCCATCGTCTTCATGTCCGTTTGTACTGTTGTAATCCAGATATTAGTCGGAGGTCTACCACGTCCACGTTTCGTCTTTTTTATTTACATCACTGTTCTAGTCATGTATTCGCGTCGCATGACATGACCATCTAGCGCAGACGGTTCTCAGCTAACTTATAGACGATCTTTGCAATTTTAAATGTTCCTCTGATGTGCTCATTTCTGGCCTAATCGTACGTAACGTAACTCCCCGGACAATCTTAGCATTTTCATTTCGGTCGTATGGAGTTTACATAGGACTTGCGCGTCGCCCAGCATTCTGAGATACACATTTTCTTTGATCTCTACGAGCATCTTGTGTCGAAGATTTAACTTTTTCAAACATTTCAAATCAATATTTGACATTCCAAATACATACCTACCTAATTATTAACAGAAAATAAATCTTAAGTAAATATATTTATTCAAGTACTTTCGTAGAATTCGGTAGATATACTTACTAATTGCCAATGTTATAAATTTTATTTACTTTTACGATAGGAAACTTTATCATGTTTATCTCGTATCATATTTACAGATGCCAATTATTTATATGAGGGCAAAAATATATAATACAACTTCTTTACCTTTTAATATTTTACTAATTACATCTTTTTTACTTTTGATGGAAAATCTCTTGACTTTCATCTCTCCGGAAGCGAGCTTCACCCGCAACCCTCAAACACAAATGTATCTAAAGCCGCGTCTCCTGCTAGTGTTTTCGAAACATTACACAAAACATCGAATCAAAGGGGTGTGGCTTCACACATTTGTGTACGCATAGTGCATACACAATGTTTTTGTTTTCCGATGCAGATGGAAAACATTCACTGCGCGGGTGGAGAGGGGAAGGATTTGTTTAATTTTTCTACGACGACAAAAAGTAAAACGTACAAACATAGAGTTTTCTAAACATTCCAATATCATAAAGATCGGACAAGATACAGGGGTAGTAAAAAGTTTTCTTCGTTTGTATCGTGCTCGCCGTACATAAACCAATAAGATAATGGAAGCCTATTAAAATTTGTTAATTCGTTATCTAGCACAATTTAATAATGCCAATTTGGTGAGCGTCGAAAATAACAAGATAAAATTCATTGCACAGCTGTAATGTAACGCCCTAATTTGATAACAAGAAAAGTATCCAAATGTACCTGCCTACGTCACAGAAAAAAAAATGCGCCCACGTCGCCCGTAACAACAATAATATCTCTCGAACCAGCACACGTCTTAGCTTGGATTATCATTAGATATCCACGTGCCTAAAGCTAAGCTACTAAGCGCGGTCGGTACTCGGATGGGTGACCGAAAATTTTTCTCCTCGATTTTCCTCCGTGCTTCGGAAGACACGGTAAGCTGGTGGTCCCTGGTGCTGTCGAAAGATAGGAGTCATCCCCGAGGAAAGTTGGTTAGGGAGGCGGCCGGCCCTAATAGCAAAATCTATGGCAAAATCTATGTCGATAGAAAGACACACAGAACCGATCCCAAAATAAATTGGAAGGAGAAAATAAAAAAAAGTTGTCGTACATAGCAACAACAATCTCTCGAACCAGCACACGTCTCGGATTATCATTTGATATCCACGTGTCAAGATAACATTAGACGAACATTTAGATGTCCGTATTTAGCACGCCACTAGTCGAATGTCGACGGCCATGGAATATTAAAAGGTTTGTTGCGGAATATTAAGGTTTTATGGATACTGTTCTCGATACAGTCGGATATGAACGACAAGCGCCAGAGAGCCGGGTACGCCAACGATGGCAATGATCGGCAGGCATGTAAATGATATCGAAAACTTATTGCTATTTTAAATGCGACACAATCTTCAGAAGACATTCATCTTTAAATAATAGATCATCTTTAAAATAGGTCAATTGCTCAAGGCTACTGCTTGAATTAATTACGAAAAAAATCCAGGTAATTAATTTCTATTAATATGTTCATAAATCTTTTATCGCGAACCGCAAATCATTACATAACAAATTATATCATAATACACACGAACAAAAACAAACATGGCCACAATAAAATTTAGATAAACGATATTAGAGAACTCGCTCAGCAACAACACAGATAACAGGCGCATATTGACTAACAGACCGCAGACAAGGCAAACGACAGTTAGGTAGTCTCAGAGTAAACATATTAAAGTGCTGCGTGTGAACATGACGGGTTCGACAATGGAATAGGCGCGAAAATAAAACGCAACTTCGAAAATAACGGTTTTATAAAATCGCTTGACAGGGTATGGCAATGGCACTTGAATCAGTGAAATGGCTAATTTTAAGAGAGGCGTAACTTTCAATCTTGATGCGAGTAATCGCTTGTCCCTTCAGGATCTAAGGCTCTTAACACAAATCAGACAAACTCCCTGTACTGTAAACGGCTCGCTGGCTAGAGATCCTCTTGAGAAGTTCAACCTTGAAAGTGAGAACCTTATAACTCGGTGATACAGTGCAACTCAAAGCCAACATCAGCAACTAGCCAGTCCAATGAAAATAAAAGCCCCTCTCAATTTGTTCCGAAACTCTGCGAAAGACATGATGAGCGGCACAACAATCTTCTGCAGTTTGGTACTCGTATCACGAGTTTTAGATGACTTTGAAAACCGTTCGTAGTTGTTTTGTTACTTGTTCAATGTTAATTATATCCAGATTTTAGGCTTCTTAATTTTCACAAGTGAGTTCTAGCTATCAACTTATTTGGTTAAGGCCGAGTAAAATTCGGAAATAACCAAAGTTGTAAACGGACCTTCAGTTTGCAACTTTGGTTATTTCCGAATTCTGGAAATATCTAATACATATACTGTAAGTGGCCAATCTAGCGATCCTCCTGCAGCAAAGAGGGATAAAATTTCAAAGGAGGCTCAAGAACCAAGCTCTCGAGAATCTAATTCCTATAGAGACAATAATAAATCTGGCGTTTCTTAGGTACGTGACCTTTCAAAGATCATTCATCTCGTTCGTTCGCTCCTATTTACTATGAGCCAGCCTCAGACCAATAAATTTTTTTATTGGTCTGAGAAGCCAGCGTGAAATTTAAGCAAGCGCCCAATAAAGAATCATATGAATAATCGGCCTTCGAATAAGCAGAGAAGCCGTATAACAATAAACAAAGAATAGATTTATTTATTATATTTATTAAGAATTTGCCAAGGAACATTTACAATAAGTAAATAGACATCGTGACAGGCATCTGACAACAGAGAAACAGGTTTTCCAAATAAGTTTTAACGAGTTTAACGCAAATTCCAAATTGCCATAGTTGAGCCTATGTTTGCCGAAGGCGTTAGCGGAATATCTCATATCAGTGACCAATCGGTGATACGAAAACTGTGTAGGATATAATAACAGTTTTTAGGTATTGGCGTCGCCAGAAAGTTTGAAGAAGGCGAGGACTTCGTAGAGTCCTCTAGCCTATAGGACGAATTTCCTGTAGAGGGTTAATTTTATAAGTACATCAATGTCATTATTTTCTCATTAGACTTTTGAACTTCATGGGTGAGATTCCATTTTTACCTTAATCTACCTGAATCTAGCGAACAATTTTATAATATTTTCACGACGAAGAATCTTTTTCGACTTTGATTGCCGTCGTTCGCCGTTGATTGACTCCATTCGCTGTCGGCCGTCGACGACCGAACGCTTTTCAAGTCAGTCATCCGTAGGAGGGCACTCGGCTAGCCACGTTGATTCACCGACTTTGTACGGACAAACCGATAGCAATGCAAAATTGAAATTATAAAATATAAGCATATGATTCAAGACTTTAAAATTTCCGACTTTACCTGCATCGCCGAAACCACTAATGAGGTCACATAAACATTAACTATTTATTCCACGGCTACTAAATAAACAAAGAAAGTAGGTCGCTCGTTAATCAGTTGTATTAAATTAATAGTCATCCTAATTTGGTCGGATAGCCGGCGCGCGCGCATACACATAAATTTGACAATTATTCGCCTCAAGGTCTGTTTGTTATTGTGTTATTCAAATATCTAGCCGTTTGCATATTAAGTTTACCAATTTCAAATGTATTATTTTGAATAGAAATACAGTATAATTGAACTTCATTAAAATCTCAAACAAAAAAACAAGTATCATTAAACTTCAACCGCTTCTGTGGCCAGTTTTAGCGGTTATTCTACTAATTCCCATCGACTTGCCTCGACAATGGGAGATTATGAACTTTTCATTCAGTGCTATCAGTTTGTGTGATCGTTAGGTTCAGGGTTATTTCTTTTGTGACCAAGCGTAGTCGACCTTAGGGAGAGAGTCTACCTAGATGTCTGTGTGATCATCTCCATTATCAATTTGATTAGTATAGAATGGGGATTTGTGGAAGAAAAGATCACAATCCCCTATTGATGGAGCAAGTCGACGGGAAATAGGGAAAAAATAAAAACATAAATTACAATGATATAAATAAAAATAGTGAATGAAGTTAATGGCCTATATACACTACACACAAAGGAACAAAGTTCCAGTCCAGATATTTGTGTGATAAGCCTGTGTTTTCGTTCGTGTCAATAACATTAATCTGAGAGAACCTATTTACGTATACTACGCGTGAAAAACTATTAAAGTACGTATGGCATCGCGGCTTTTCGCTTTCCGTCGCACACCTAAGACCTCACCTAAGACACATCATCACTTCGCATTTATAAACCTGAATGTTGCATCGTTAATACTAATAAAACGCGGGAGCTGAAAGATTAATCGAACGAAAACAGCCATTGGATTGCAACGTAATAATCATAGGAACTGTACTGCAAAAGCGCCCCTAGCACTAAAGAATTAAGACTGAGGAAAATCAGACCAGTGGACCGAATGAAAGTTTCGAGTGTGTCGAAATTTTGGTTAAAGATTATCCCTGCCTCGGATTGAAATTGTATTAAATGCAAAACCAGTTCTCTTGATAGGTCACATTTTAGTAGTGTTAAAACTCCGAACTGAATATTAATGCATTTCCGATAAAGTGGAGCTACTCGGTCTTATTTCTTATGGTATTGATCCTACTCGAAGTGGACAGAATAAATATTAAATGGAAGATTTCAAATCAAAATCTATAGATAGAGATCATCATTTTTTAATTAATACTGTTACTACCTTGTTGCTTACAAAAACAGTGCACTCCGCCTGGTCATAAAAAAAATAACCCTAAACTACCCATCACCCAGCCATGTAGGTGCATAAAACACTAGACTGGCCCAAAAATTTATGAATAATGATATTATGAATTTCAATGATTATGTTATAGGTATGAAGAATGATTTGTTATGAAGAATGATAATTACGGTTTTAAATGGTATGAGAAATATTTTCGGATCTCCAATGATAGGAATTGAAAAGTTATGTAAGAAAATGCGCACCCGCCCAGATAGATTGTGAACACTGGGCCCTGATTGGTAGGTGCTGCATAAACGATGGATAACTAACAAATCGTGGTCGAGGTGTTTAAAAAAAAATGTAAAACCACACGTTCACAATTTTACGCCATATTGTTGTCACGCAAGATTTATAATAATTTTACAGTATTTGTGAAAGTTAACAGTGGCGGAATAAACTGCATTCTGTTGAAATAAATTATAAGAATGTAAATGAGAAGTGCTATATACGTAATATTGTGCACAAAAATATTCAAAAACAAAGTTATTTCGATAAAGTTACCTCAATTAAAATTAATTTATAATAACAAGCTAGTTATCTCATCGTACTAAGGAATGCAATGTCAAAATGTGGACCAAGGCCTAGTAATAATAACTTTGGTTAGCGTAACAGAGATAGTAAACGAAAATATGTTTGGAATAAGCCCAGTATATTTACACTGTTTTCGTTTATTGATAACATACCTACACATGTAGTATGCAGAATAGTAGCAGTAGAATGCAGTTTATTACTAGGTGGTAGACCCATATGTAGGGTCGTCTGGGTAGGTAGGTACCACCGCCTTTCTTATTTCTGCCGTGAAGCAGTTCGCTGTGTTTCGGATTGAAGGGAAAGATGGCCAGTGTAATTACTGGGCATAGAGGGCATATCATCTTAGTTCCCCAGGATGGCAAAGGCACTTGCGGTGTTAAGTGATTTACACTTCATATTGCAAGTGTCTATAGGCGGCGGTGACCACTTAACATCAGGTGGGCCGCAAGCTTGTTTGCCATCTCGTAACATAAAAAAAAAACATGTTCCGGAGAAATTAGAAGTCTACCCAGTAGCCTACCCAATACTCATCGAGTCAAAAGACATTTAAGCAATTAACATTTGGCTACCAATTAAACCACATCTGACAGTACAGAAAAAGCAGTGCTTCAAAATAGTGTCAGTTTGCCAGTATATCTCCAACATACTCCTCAAACCGAAAACGTAACTAAGCTTTTAGTGAACCGACAAGCCAATAGCCATAGCGCAAACTAAAAGGCCTGTATGTAGGGTCGTCTGGGTAAGTGCCATCATCCTTACTATTTCAGCCGTGAAACAGTTGTCTTTCGGTTTGAAGGGAAAGGTAGCCAATGTGGGCGGGCATGGGAGCATCGGGCAGGCCCAAGCCGCCCCTATGTGTGAAGTGTGCGGCGCACACAGGCGCCAAGGCAATAGGGGCGCCAGATGATATATCATCTCCATAGTATTGGTGCAAGATGACAAAAAAACGCTTGTTCCCAACGAGTCACACTGTAACACGTTGGGACAATTCATATAAGAGGTTACTTATTATTATAAAAGATTATTTAACCAAATGACCAAATAGTATGCTAAACATCTCCTGCATGGTCATGGTAGCCTGGTACTTCATTAAAAAAGATGTCCCAACGTGTTACAGTGTGACTGGTTGGGAATTATTTTACAAAGTTGTCCCAACGAGTCACAGTGTTACAGGTTACAGTGTGACTCGTTCGGAACAAGCGCAAAATAAGAGGCGCTCCATAGGTCTCGCGCACAGGCGCTGCCGGGTGTCGGCGCGGCCCTGGCATCGGGCATGGAAGGCATTTCATATTAGGCCTCCTGATGACAACGCACCTGCAATACCAAGTGATTTTTCCTTGTTATTGCAGGTTTATAGGCGACGGTATCCACTTACCGCCAGGTGGGCCGTCAGCTTGTTTGTCAATAGCTGCATAAAATAAACTATAAAAATTAACGGCACAGTACTGAAACAGTATCTGTCTTCATCTATCCTCTGCGAAAATGGCATGCGTAATTGCGTATTTGCGAGCTTTATTTATTACCAACCTAAATATCCTAATAACAAGCCTATAATAATCCAATCCACAATGAATATCACAACATTTACAAAGATGCAATTTTAACACTCCTAAGAGCGCAGGTAGAAATATAATTATTAATATAGCTCCTAGAATTCCTTAAATGAGACTTGGTTTTCTATTTTAGTTTATTCTCGTAACCAAATAGAGTAGGATGGTAGTGAAATTTTGTGGGCATTAATTACACAAACTAGTTTTATAAGATAAACCCGGGTATTGCATTGCATTACATACATTTGTAACATGTCTCCTAAAGTAAAAATTAGTACCTACTACCTAGTTAATATTTCTAGAAATAATTGCGGTAATTATTTTGCTATCATCAACTACTTATTTGTTTATTTAGTTCAGCGTGATATGATCCTAGAAGATTTTAAGTCTAAGCTGTATTGTTTGAGTGCTCTACTTATAGTATCCTACTTATAAAATTTATAATACCATTGCTTGCAAGTAATTCCGTTATATTTGTTTGTCTTAAAACAATCCAGTTTTTTAGGAGATAAGAAAACATACGAGTGCCAAAGTTATGAATCGGATCATTTATTTTCGTTGGATCCCAATTTTCGATCCCATTTTTTGATATCATCTCCTTGTGCATACTAACTTATGATAGCTTTCCTGAAGCTAAAACGAAAGAAGGGAAAATTTATGGAATCAAATTTGCCGAGCTAATATGCTCAATTAATAATAAATTAAGTTGATTATAGCAATAACTTTGACTTTTATATCGTTCAAAACTTCTCCCTTTTCAGTTTTGAAGTCAGTTTAATTTTTTAAAATTATTTTTGTATATCTTCATTTTTTATTTCAGTTGTAATTGAAACAACTTAATAATAACTTTTTTATACTTAATTATGCTGTTAAGATAAGATAAGATAGTGACTTGTTTAGTGTGACTGATATACTAACACTAAACATAAAATTATGTTCAGTCATGCATGAAATTTGGCACCCGTGTTTAGAAGCTGGTAAGTATAGACTAACATATACAAAAACTGTGCAAATCTAACAATATTACTTTTTGATTTTGAAGTTAGTTAAACATTTTGAATCGATTACTTTCAATATAATAAATAAACCAATAAACATAGCTATGATGCTTGTAGATAAAGCAAATCTAAATATGCTTAATACCTAGTATAAATGCAGATGATGCAAATAAAAATATGTTTATAACTGAAAATAAACATGCTAGAATATTAGTGGTAGCACGCGGTATGCGCTTGATTGTCCTCTCAAAATACACGCCACGCCAGTATCACGCCGGGTGAACGGACTCTTTATCGTCCACATAACACGATGCAGTGAATTTATCTAGCGTAAATTGTATGCTAACCAACTAAAGTATGCAGTCAACCGAAGTGAAATTAGAGGCGGTGAAGAAAATTTTTACACTTACAGCCTTCTGAGGACCATTGTTAAGTTTCTTGGCACGTGTAAGTAAAATATATTCAAACATAGATTTTTATAATCATAACTAAACGGCAGTTTTTGATTTGCCTGTGAGAGATTATAAGGAACAACTTTAACAGGGCATTATAAGAACTCGTGCTGATAGCTTGATTCAATCTATAATAATAGTAATACTACATGAATTAATGCAGTATTATTAGTAATAAACCGACCGTCTCAGCAACTACGCATAGTCACAAAATGTTTGTTGTAAAGTTAATCTAACAATGTTGGATTCTGGTAGACTATAAAATTAAAGTACAATATTAAAGGGTACGTTTAATATTCCGATAACACCATCAGGAACCAAAGCATCAAAAGTTTTAAGGGTGAGTCAAAACACATTAACTACTGTGTAAGCAATTATTAGCACATCAGTGAGCATTAACGTTCAAATCAGTGGTCTGACAAAGCGATCAATTGCCCCACGAAGATAGATTAAGACAATATAAGCTTCTTGTCCCGCCCATTAACATTTATGACAATAACGAAGACGTTTAAGAGACGTGCTTTAAATATTTATATAAAAATTACAATAATTTAACTTCTGTTGATGTCTTTGATTAAGATTAGCATTATAATACCGGACGTCAATCTGTTTGATAATGTAACACCTCAGAGAAGATTGTCTTGGAAATTGTCACAAGATTCCAACTAGGTTTTTTCTATGTCCTATTGCAATAATTATTGTTTGTTGATGTTGTAGTAACTGTTTAGAATAAGTATAATAAAATGCATACAATTTTGATTTAAAAAACACGATCCCAATTGCAATTATTTTGAACATAAAGTGATAGTTTTATAGGAAAGTAGGTATAGTAGTAGGTTTGAATATTTAATATCGTGCAAAGGTGCAACATAATCCTCCTTTCCTTCCTTTCTTTGTGATTTACGATTTACACTTAACACTATAATTCAACATATTCTTTGCACAAAAAAATCCAATAAAATTAAAATAACCAGGTCATCACCGTTTCTTTGTTTGGAACGGGCTCCAAACCTGCTCAGCCGTTGCATAAGATTCCGTTTGTTTTTTTATGAACGGATGACCACGGGAAGCCCTTGGTCACGGTAGGTAAAATAAAAGGTCTGTAAAGGTACGTAAAAAAGTGTGAAGTTCTTGATCAAAATTAAAGTTATCTAGTTAAAATAAACTAATTTTACTAAAATATTTCATTTTGTCATAGTTATTAATTCACATTGTAAAGATTATATTAGACTAGCTGTGCCCGAGACTTTGTTCGCGTGTTATGATGTTATATAGCCTTCCTTGATAAATGGACTATCCAACACAAAAATATATCTTCAATTTGAATCAGTTGTTCCTGATATTAGCACGTTCAAACAAACAAACAAACTCTTCAGCTTTATAATATTAGTATAGATTCCTCTCGGAAATAGAAATTGGGACCAGGAATACTTTGCTTTGAAAACGTTGGCTACACATTCCGGTTCCGACGTTGAATAAACAAAAAGGAATTGAAAGGATATATTAAGAATTCCAAGTCTACACTAACTATAGAATAACATAATATACATACATGTATAGTATAATAGAAATATGGTTTTCTATTAAAGAAATAATTTTGGAATTGGATTTAGCTGATAGCAACAGAAGATTTCTTAGAGAAGCTTCTGGTGAAATATGTGCACTTTAAATAGGTACCGTATGTATGTATTCTAAGATCACTTCTATATATTTCATATTAAAATAATCTTTGTATCTATTTGATCACATAATTACATAATTCTAAATAAGGCACATGTTCAGGATTAAGTTATTCAATATAATCAATGTTATTAGAAAAAGAACAGTGTTAAAAGTTGTCGAACGTCGATCTATAAGGATTTATTGTGTTAGGGATACAGTCAATCCTTAGACCAAATGCATTGCAAACTTCTTAAAGTAGTAGGTAAAGGTTTCCATGCACCATGGAAGAATGTAATGAATGGCCTACAGGAAAGCTTGTTACGTACATAAGAAACAAAACTAAATTTGATTTTAAATGACGAATGCATGAAATTTAGATACAACAGACTTATTTTATCATCATTCCTACCTTAGTCTGTAACAATGGTTAACGCGTGGTTGAACTTGATGCTTCTCGTGCCTTGTATCTATTTAAATATAAATAGCTGGAACATAATTATTCATTATGCATGCGGCGTCTTCGGCAAGTTATTGTGCAATCAACTTAAAAATAGATACCGTATATCAAGTGTCTAATACAATTATTGCGATGAGGCAAAAATACGACAAAGGAGCGGTTGAATTTCAACATTAGATAACATCAGACGACTTATCCTTAGTTGACAAACAGCTGAAGTCTTTTGGGAAAAAGTTTCTTTGTATTATATACGGTGTGGGAAACTTCAATGGGCCTTGCAATGGCATAGGAATGGGCAAAAATCTAAATTTATAGATATACATTTCTGCAAGCTAAATTTAAAATCTTTGAATGCAGTTTTGTTTCATAATTAAAATTAAGGGAACGTTTCCTTTAAGTAAAATAATCTTTCTTATTATGGATTTCAAGTGGTTTCCCTTTAGGGTGCATTGAAATTTTCCAACCTATATATTTCCTATATATTGATTGATGATTTGAAATAATTATCAAAGTGAGATGTAACGTCGATAAACAATGCAATCCTCCCTCAATGTTTATCCCTGATTCAAACAGGATATCATCTGGCTCTATGTATCCATGAAAAACTTCCTCATTACTAAGCACTGAATGTGAAAATTGAGACGAAAATGAAACAAAAGCAGATAAATTACGAAGCTAACAACAGCCTAATTACTGAGCTACAATAACTTTTCCCAATTCAGAAGCTTTTATTGCTAACAATGGAGCTTTTGTGTAACGATTTGTTTATGAAAATAACATCTTTCCTACAGCTTTAGTAAAAAGAAACAAAGTACCTAATAGCCGAAGTTCTGAATTTGTAGCCATTGCTTAGATAATAAAAGTAATAAAAGCTTTATTGTCATCAATTAACATTAAGAACTTTTGTCTAGAAAATTATCCAAAGTATGTAGGTACTATTAAATTGGCGGTTTACGAGTTTAAGAACTTATTAAAATCTTCATTTAAGTCGCTTCCAACTGTTGCAGTAGTAAAAAGTGTCAACATAATAAACCATAAAACATAACCCAAGATCATATATAAATTTTGTCATAATTTATCGGTCGAGCAACTCCCAATTTGGCAGGATCAAATTGCCATACTCGTGTATCTTAGTCTGTATATCCCTCAGGAATCGAATTACTCTCTTTGATCAATTCTATAGGTATGTTGATAAATGATCCAATATATTTCGTGAATAACATCACCTCAATGCAAGGCAAAGAGGAAATAGTATTTTTGGTAAATGAGCACGAATAATGTAATAGAATCTATCAATGCGGTTATTATTCATACACTATCAGGGCTACAAATAGTCAAGGCCGAAACTGCCTAGCGACTAAGTGACAGGTTATTGGAGTCGTTATTCGCCATGGGCTCAATCAAAAATAAGACAAGCTGATGTACTGACTTAATGAGATATTTCTTATCGCGAAAATAATACAAACAACAGCCATCATTGAGTTATTTTCGGTCAGGAAGAAGTTCAATATTTTATGTTGATTTCTCACGCAAAATAACGACTTGCTAGCTTTTATATTTACGTTCACTTTAATATGCCTTTGCCTTTTTTGTACGGGAAACCTCTTGGCCTTTATCTCACCTGATTGTAAGTGATGATAAGGCAGAAGATAGAAGCTAGCTTCACCAACCGTGCTATTCTATAAAGAACTCACTTCGCATCTCGCTTCAAATATAGCTGTCCAAAACGAACGTATATTTTACAAAAAGAAATACATATTTTTAATCAACATGATTTCTAAATTAGTGGTGACAGCTTTTTAAAAGCTGATGTTGTTGGATAAAATTGATAATATATCGAAGTAACCAATATTTCAGTAGTTCTTTTTGCGATTTTACAAATCGTGACTATAATACACCCATAAATCTGATCTATGTGAAGTTTGTACGATGATCTTTTGGTAATATGACCTCTGTGATCACGTTAGTGGGCGGGCGAGAATCTAACACCAAGATTACGGTTTGCCGATTATGTCATTACGCCCCGATACGGGCGGCGTATTGACTTGGCAAAGTTTGAAAACGCTACTTTCTACTGATTTTTATATAGCTCGCCTAGAGCGTTACGGGCGATTTTCGAAAGATAAAATAATAAAAATGGAACACTTCCAATAATGATTATAATGAAGAAAAGCTTGTAACCACAACGTTCCCTAGAAGTATCACGAAAAGATATCGCATAATAGGCAAATTAAAATTATAATTGAGATTGTTTAATTATAATTATGGTGAAACAAAATAATCCTTACATGGTGTTATCCAAAATTCAAATTTGTAAAATAATATTTCAAAATTTGAAAGGACAATGGGCCTCATTGGAGAATGACTTGTATATGATATTAAAGGTCTGTTTACTTACGGTAATCATCAGGAAGGCGCATGCCAGAATTTTCTGTGTGGTTGGGTTTATTTCATTTAGAATAAGTTGATATTTTTGGTAGGTTTATAAAATCTTTTTTTTTTTGCGAATTTGTACGAGCAAACCAGATGATTTTTATCAATCTGATAACGAAAAATCTGATAATTGTATTAAACGAATTCTCATATTTTTTTTAAATGCATTGGCGTCGCTAACCTGAGATTTTCTGATGACCTTAGTAGCTACATATAAATGGGTATTGTCAAAGAAAGAAGACTATATAACCAATACTCCGTGGGTATTGTGAAGGTATTTAGATCGATCTTTAAAGTGATGAAAAATGCAACATTTTCGATTAACAGCAAAGAAAAGATTAAATACTGATAAAAATATAAATATGCGAGATTATAATTATGCTAATGATGAAATAAACTTTTCTCACACAACCGCTTCGAAACCAACCGTCCGTAAAACATCAATGTCTACGTCGTTAATTTTCGCTGAAAAAATGCGTTAGAGTGTTAGGCCGCGCACACGCTGGAAACTTTTGCGTGAAATAACGGGGTTAGTATTTACCAAGAGTTTTGATTACTAAGTGTTAGAGATAGACACATCAGATCCCAATAGGTCTAAATGCACAATTATTATTATAATTTTATTTATCTCAAGTAACAATGACTCATAGTGTGTTAGTAACAATTTAACTTAATCTATGTTAGTACTCGTACATATCATAAAAATTACAATACAATGTGGCAACAAATTCAAACAAGACAAATTCTTTGTTATTACCTATCTTACGCCGTCGGCCTTCGTCTACACATCGGGATCCGAGTTCGAAACATGGTAGTGGCTAGTGTGTCATGAACACGAACATTTGTTCACGAGTCATGGCTGCTTATATACCCGTTTAAGTTTAAAAATATACTTATACATAAATTATTATGTATAGTACGTACACCTATATTTGTCTGACCGTTATCTAAGTATCCATAACACATCTTTATTCGAATGAATAAAAATAATAGCGTTGAATGAGATGACAACACACTAACAACACAACTCAACACATTTCTTTGTAGCGTAAGAGATGTTATTATGCTGATCATAATAAACACTGAGCGTGTATAATTAACCTATGAGAATAGGAATTGTGAAAAACTGCTGAATCCCCGCGTAGCAACACAATCGAGTTCAACGACCTCCCACGCACGCACTATGCACACACGCGCCTGCACAGCTGTGCTTTTTATTTCAATGATTATTTTATTATATAAATGTGTTTTATTGTGGCGCCGAAGATTTTTATTGCCTCGAATGACCTCATCTGTTTTTATCTATAAAACCAGCTTTTATTTAGGTATTTCTCCTTTCACTATGATTTTTAAGATTGCCACAAAGACCGCTTTATTATTTTAACGAAAAGAAGAATAATAGTATCTAACTTTTATTCATGCGCGTAGTTTCTGTTTTATCGCTAGGATCGTTTATTTATACATTCCGACTCAAGGGCCCCGAGTGACATGAATTGGCTTCGTTTTTATACAGTCTCTTTGGAATATGCCAGAAAGCTCGGAATCGTATTAGGGCCCTCGTCTACAAAGAAATACGCTGCGATAATGTCAAAGCAGTTACTAAGTGCCTCAATGTAGAATAAACAGCAGGTTTGACATACCTACATGAGTTCGTTTTAAATTTTTTTGTTTTTATATAAAATCATATTTTTTAGAAAAACTTAAAATCATTTTATTTGTTATATTTTACTTTACAATTAGATTAAAGTACATTGCTGTTGTATAGTGCATGTAGTTGTCACCTATAATTAAGTTTGCATTTAGTAACCTGTGATATTCGATGTCTCTTTCAATAACTGTGTCAATGTAAACTTGTTGGTGATCTCAATAAATAAATAAATAAAAATAAACAAAAATCTAGATTATTTTCGACTGACTATTTATGGGGCAAAGGGAGTGTAAGAAGGCGAGGAACTTGGTTAGTCCTCTAACCTCCCTAGAGGTTTTAAATTAAGTGCCACTAGCCGCACCGAGTCTAGTCGAATCGAATCGCAGAAAGTTACTTCCTATAAATAAACGATGTAGGTATAAATAAACGATCCTAGCTATAAAACAGAATAACATTACACACTATCGCACTAGTCACACTTTTGTTATACACCACACTCATCAAACAAGGGTGCGAAGAACCGGTCTACACACGTCGCGCTATACTCGGTACAGATATGTACCGAGGCGCTTCTCTCAACCTCCGCTACGACACGAGCCGAGCCTTGCCCGAGCCGAGGTCCGAGCCTTTAGGGGCACCCTCGGGCATTTCGCACCCTTTCGATTCGGACTCCCGCTAGGCGGTCGAGAGACTCCATGGGGGAAATGCTCGGTCACCAAGTAATCCCCTAGGGTAGGAACTTTCGACTTTAAGGCTTTAGGACCCCCCAAGGTCTTCGCCTTCTTAAAAACACGCACGCAGTGACGCAGAGAATATCATCAGCGATAACTTGCAGTACCCAATAAAAAAAGGCGCGCCGGATTGAATCGACGGAGTTGTCGCCTTCTATGACACCCGTTGGAGGATATGGGATGATTCTATTCTACTCTACAGGCATGACATGGATGTATGTGTATATACAACTAAAGAAGGAAAATACAACTTGTGAATACTATTTTTAATTATGATTCTTATAGGCGTTTACAAATTCTGCATACTTTCATATCGAATTATATTGTTGTGACTTTGTTGATTCAAGTGTCTGCTGCTTACATTAACTTTTATTAGTGCTGTACTCGATAACGACAACTTGTATTTTTATAAGAATTGCGTTAGAAGTTGTTATGAATTATTAGAGTTAGAAATATTCAATACACAGGGCCGCAAGCAAAATGGGTCCACGTCCGGAAGCCTCCTCGTGGCGGACCCTGGTAACGTGGTGGGGAAACTTTCTCGGCGGGTGTGTGGCTTTTTGATGTCAATGGTATCCCCTTGGCATTCGAAGTCACATGCCATCATCGAGTTGTTTTTGTTTTCCCACTACGGCTAGTTCCGGACGTCCCTTTTCAGGGCCACGACCGCGCCCGAAGTCCCCCGGGTGCGGTCCGATGGCTGCTCCCGATGTCCTCGTCAGGAGGACGCGCCAGTTCGAGCAGCCGTCGGTGAGGAGGCGGCCTATAAGGCCGGCGTTGGCCAGCGGCTCACAGGGGCTGACGTTAGTCGGTAGACCCTGTGGACTGCTGGCCACCAATTGGTGCACAAGGAGTGCCTAGACGGGCACAGTTGGGACGGTCTCGGTGTAGTTGCGCTCACGTGCAGATCCCGAGCCGTCCCGTAATTAGCGCACTGGAGGTCAGGCCGGGGAGGATGTTTAGTGGGTATGGAGGGAACGCCTTTACCTCGAGTCCCACATATCCCCTGCGGTTTGCACCACCCCGCAGGGACGATGCGTAAATGCATTTGAGCTCCCCGACAAAAATAAAAAAAGGGCCGCAAGCATAAACTAAAATCCATAACACTGGACCTAGCCTTATAAAATAAAGACTGTTATATACTCGTACCTATATAATAGCGCCCCCGTCGTTGTCCTTTAAAAAAGAAACATGTGATCTACTTGAATATAATACAGAAAATTTCATTAAAATCATTTGGGAAGAGTTCAGTGACAAACACACGAACAGAATATTTTGATTAAGAAAGATGTAGACGATTTTATTCGCCTTATATACAAGGTGTTTGGTACATGGTATGGGGTATGAAGCCGGTACCTACCCATGCTAACATAGTCATATTAATACTATGGTGATATCAAAAACTATAAACTGTAAAAAAAATCTTTATACAAATAGTTCGATCAAAAAAACGAAATGTATGGAAAATTAAAAAAATATTTATACAATTTTGAATTTTTAATCAAATTACCAAATACTACAGACACGTTTCCACTTGAGTTTAAGTGACGGAACAAAAGTTATAAAAGGTACTTATATAATAGCCCCAGGATATAACATTTGTTTATTGGATAACTTTCTCACTTCTCCTTCGATAATTAATTGGGGTTTTAATTAATCTTAATATAATACTGCGCATTCCAAATAAACGTTCAGGAACCGCGTAAGAGCTAATTTTATATGTTTGCTAAAACATTCATTGATCATTGATTAATGACATAAAATGCGATGCCCCAACGCTTAATATCATTATGGCGTTAATTAACGCGTTAATATCATTATCGCAATTGCTAAAACCATCTAAAACAGCAAATAACACGATATTTACTCAACAGATGATTCCCAGCTACTGATTGCTTATCGAAAAATTTTATAATATTGGAAAATGTAAATTTGCACCAGCTGTTAATATGTATTTAGAAGTCACAGAATACAGAAAGAGTTTAGAAAGGCGATTTTGCACCCTTTGTACCAAAAGGTCGCTAATTTGCTAAATATGATTATTTTTGATTCAACACGTGTATAGTTCCAAAGTATCATGTAGGGTTTTAGTACTTTCTCTTTCACTTTTGCAATTCGGTCCTTCGAACCAGATCATAATTATAATTTGGTAAACTAGCTCTTACCTGGTTTGTAGTAAGGTCCCACTGATCCCCGACGAATGAATGCCTGCTGTACAGGAAGACAGGTACTTGGTGATCCTTCACCGGCGATGGGTCAGTATTTACTCTCACCACCGTGAGGTGAGTTGTCGTCGTGCCCACTGTTAACAACGGAATTGCATCAATTAGGCCCCGTTTCACAGGTTCCATCCAAGTAAGTTCTCATTAACTCTTATTTGACAGATACTCCATACAAAACTGTCAATAAAGAAATAATGACAATAAATGATGAAATAATGTCAATAAACAATTATAAAACTGCCATATGTTAATCAGAATCTGTGAAACCGGCCCTTATGTAACAAACTTATGTTCTAAAGGAAAGGGTCGTACTCATAAGATTTCGAATAGACACATTAGAATTCCTGTCTCCCTTGATATATTTTAGGAGGAAGTAGAAATGTTCCTCATATCTATAGCTTTTTTGAGCTATAGATATTGTTTCAATTTTATGATTTATATCTAAAATTGTAAAGAAAATACATACTACTGCGTTCTCTAAAGATATGTCAAATATATTTAAAATATGATTGTTTTTTTAGGTAGGTAGGTATTTTGCATTACATATTAAACACTTGTATCTAATCACAAGATATACTATTAATAACCAGGAAAACTTAAAAACTTGTCTTAACGAAAGTTTGGGATTATAAGAATATCGCCGGGAATACGGAGTAAATGCGCCAAGCAAAGACCCAGCAAATCAAACAAGCTCGCGTAGGGAAGAAGCAGTGGCAACGAACTTTTATTAACGTTTTGTAACTACCTGTGTCAAAAATACAATCTATAAAAATAAAACTTTTTATGATATCTATTCGAAAAGAGCTAGTTTGTTCTACTTTAACAGGGACTAAAACATGTAACACGATGTTTACGTGCGCACCTGTTCGATAAAATTTGCGAGTAAACAAACTGGAGATAATAGGAAAAAGAGATACTGCACCCTTTCTTTTTAAAAGTTACCTTTCGGAGAGGATGCACAGGGTGAAATTAGATCGCTACACCAGCGAAGATGTTGCTATATCATATGGGGTGCCACAGGGAAGCGTTTTAGGACCTATATTGTTCTTAATATACATTAACGAACTCCGGAACCTGAAGATTAATAATGCTCAGATTTTTCCTACGCCGATGACACTGCCGTAGTCTTTGCTGAGAAAATCTGGAGTGCTGTAAAAAGAAATGCGGAAAAAGGCCTCCATTTAATAGGAAATTAGTTAAATGATAATTTACTGACTTTAAACACCATTAAAACTAACATCATCTCCTATAGTATACAGAATCGCACACAACCTAACCAGGGTTAGGTTGAAAGTCAGGACTTTCAACTAAAAATCTACACCTGCAAATCTATTACGCATTGTAATACGGCGTATTATACGATATGTCTGCGACATACAACATGAGCTTGACTTCTGTGCTATCTTTACTCTGTGGTTTGTATTAGAACCAAATTAAATGACATTTATTTATTTACTATTTATTCTTAAAAATATACACACAAAACAAGCTATAGACAGTGTACATAAACCAGTTTAGGTTTTTTTGTACACTGCCGTTCGTCATCTACCATTTTATTTTTGTTTAAACAAAGTTAATTATATTCTAATATAGAAAGCAACTAACAATAATAGTAATAAGTAAGATTTTACAAATAAGACCTAATGATAATTATAATTATATTTTGCATTAAACAAGAAAATCTGATAATTAAATTGATAATTAAACATGTCAAGATGAAAATGCTGAGGTGTTTTACAGTTAAAACCTGTCCTGGTTGCTGGTTTTTGTTTTTGGGTTCACTGAAGGTTACTTTTTGGGTTTGATGTCCCTATTACCTAGCTTGCAACCCGTCACTATTTTGAGCCAATACTTAACCTATCAGATGTAGTTTTGTGTGTAACCAAATTAGATGTGATATACGTGTGTGGAAACATAAGACGATAAAAATGTGTGGACACATCCAAATGTGCTCGATTCTCAATTGTAATCTAGTGAGATATCAATATGTGTACAATTTCTAATTGACAATATTGTAAATCTACCCTTACAATATTGTCAATTAGAAATTCTCTTAATAGTCTTAAATCTCATTTTTTATATATTATCTTTATGGTAAGTTAAATTATTAGTCTTTATTTTATTATATTATAATGATTAATTATTTATTAAAGACTTTATAATGTAAATTATGACTATTTCCAAACCAATACTATGAAAACTGTAAAGGGAGGATGAAACGTGTTGAGTTTCTTGGTATTTCTCAGAACATGGCCCTTGAACTGATGGCATCAAACTTGACTTTCATAAGTATACAAATTGTACCTAAATAAATAATGAAATTCGAGTTTGAGTTTGAAACATAACTTACATAACTAGTAAATACTCTAATAGTGCTTTTCTCATTCTACTAAAACTGTCGGGAAGGATATCGTTATATGCAGTACCTACTAAAGAGTTTGTAAAAACAACTAAGTATTCTGACTGTAAGTTGTCACCGTAGACCATAGAACCTTGGAACCTTGAAAACCTTGGAACAACACCAGGGAATCTCTCGCGCTGCCAAAACTAATTTATCTATTCTCACAGATGGCCTTACAGTACAGTGTCACCAGAGGAAGACGAAAACCCTTTTGGTTTTCGAGTTGGTATCTATGTAATGTAGGCATATTGAAAATATTCAACCAATGGAAAAGATATTTATTGAAGCTCAGCAATACGTCGTCAGCGAGTTAATCCACGACCTCATTCACTTAGTATAACGACCAATTGACGCTGTAGGAGACGAAAGTGACGAGAATTATCAACAGGGGTTCTAACCTACTTCTCAACTGACATATCAATATTACTGTTAAAGTTTTTTATCGAGAGATCATGAAGAGAAAGAAATATGTAAGAATCAAGCAAGCGAAAGATGTGATCTCACCCTACCCCTAGGAGAAGAGCGTGACTTCACTTTATGTACAAGCACTGTATACAGGGTTATTTAGGTTTAAAGAAGTTTATTCTTATAAACTTAAGTTTATTCTCTTTAGATTATCGCACAGGACATCTATTTGTAGAATATGAGACAGCATCAAAGAGACACAAAGTGGACTCGTTAGAAAATAGACGCGTTTACTTAGATGAAATATTCCTTTATATAATAATAAATGGTAAAACCAGTCCAGCCTCATTATTAAATTCAATTAATTTCAAAAATCTCCTCTTGTTCGAATAACCCGTTTTATTAATCACCTGGAAAATTTACATTAAATTAAAAATATAATATGCCTCTGTATAGGTACACTAAGTTAGGTTAGATACATTATACACAATTTATAGTTTCCGGGCGTGTTCTTTAACTTTTTCTTTATAACTCGTACGTTCTCACATACAACTGTGCACCCTCGAACAATATCGTTTTCTTACCATAGTTAGTGCGCGGTTTGATTAGCTTAAGCTATTGTTGTTTCTTTATTTTTGGTAACTCTAAACTGGCTATATTTCTAATAAGTAGGTAGGTAGGTACCTACACCAACAACCTTCAAACCACTTGAAGATCTCTTCAATACAAACAACTTTTACTATAGAAGCAACTCTGAAATCGCTCTGAAATCGAAAATATAAGCTGTTTCATACAATTACAAATTTACAAACAAAGTCGTCTGAAATGTATGGAACAGTAGATTTTTTCATAAAAAAAAGTTGTTTCTAATGGTGATATCTTCAAATGGTTTGAAGGTTTTTGGTGTAAAATAATAATCCTGTCTAGTATTTTTTTTTTCAGGAACGCGTGTGTGGTTGATGTATATATACACACAGGCATGGCTCACCAGTGCTCGTCAGAAAAATAACTATAGGACAATCGATCTACATCACTAAATAGTTCAGATAAAAAAATCATGTATTTTCTCTAAAAACTGCGATTATATATAACTTGACGAGGCTGTTAGTCTCCATCTCATCTGATTGTAAGTGTTGATTGAAAATGGAAGGAAGAACCCTGAACCCTCAACCACTGATATTTGTTTACCTTGTCACTGACCGTGCTGTTAAGTTTACCCCTCTCTCGTGAGGGGGCGGCTACTTCCGATAGCCTTATAGCCACTTTGGTAATAGGGAATAAGGGGGTGTTTAGTCAGTAAGAGTCTGACATAACCCTAGGGGCCGGCCCTTAGGGTATCCATAAGGATTCACCCCCTCCTTCCCTCGCTTGTTCGGAAGGTTCTTCTGACTGTTTTCGCTGATGTTTTTCGCTCCTCCCCGTGGGGAAGGAAAGGGAAAGCAGCGGGGAGGGTCAGGGTTAAGTTTATTACGGCGAAACATTTTTTTTTTATAAAAATGTCTCTAGCCTACCTGTTGGTAAGCGAACATAGATTCCAAATGCAAAATAGCTACAGGTAGGTACTACCAATGTCAAATCGTGAAACTTGTTTGGAGTATGTCTAAATGAAACAATAGTTATTCACAAAAAAATATGTCAAATAATTACTCTTAACAAATAAAGCTGTCAGTCTATACAAGTAATAAACAAAAGGGACACATTTACAATATGGGCTTTTCCACTTAGAAAGACTTATGTAGATATAAAGATAACATATTATATTCAAATTCATGTTTATTAGAGTTTAAAATAATGTGCCAAATTAAAATAGTCCCGTAGAATTACATTACATACTTACATATTTAAATTATCACGGAAGTTACAAACTTTACAAAGTGTCAGAAAAAAATCAATTTCATAAAGATATCATAATGTACTCAAATGAAACACCCAATATTTGCTAAATTGTTATCTAGATCTTGGAATATTAAGACGATTTCCTTGAATTCACATCACATCGTCAATGTCGAGTGGATATGTTAACAATATCTAAAAATATAAATCTTACACTAGATAAAAATGTACGAAAAGTATTATCAAAGATAAGGCCAAACAAATTTGACGCGACTGATGTAATTGGCAATAACGATAACAACATATATACATACTAAACATTCTTAACAATTGAACGGACGACAAGTCTGCCACGTTTCAATGCAAAACTTTAGTGCTTATATACATTTCATACATACAATCTCTGTCATAATCCCAAAAGGGGTTAAGGGGTTGAGCAGAGCCTGATATAACAGTTGCACATAAAACTACATCTGTACAGTATGGGTCAATCAGGGCCTCATAATAGTGACAGGTTGCCAGCCTTCTTCATAAAAGCTGCATCAAACCCAAAAGCTAACAAACCTCAAACGCAAAGGACAGATGTTACACTCATATATCAGTCCGGGTTTATCATAACAGCAGTTTCAGCTATTTAGCCTTCGTTGATATCTGCTACCGAATTACGTGATATGGAATGGACAAATATTTTCTTACAGTGTTACTTAACTATAAATAACCTTCAGATAAGTTTCGCGACGGTACATTAGTTTGCTTCAGTATCTCATAAATAATTCTGATTCAATTTAGCAGGAAAGCTTTCTTACCATTTTATCAGTAGTCATTCGTGTCGAAAGCAGATCATACATCATACAATCTTCACAACATAATTGAATATGGAGTAGAATTTACCTGAAATTTGCATGCAAAAATTTCAAAGGAATCCTCATGTCTTTTGTTGTGAATTATTCTCTAGTTGAATTTATTTCAAATAATACTTTCCAGTTGGTAACATTTTGTATAAGATACATTGTGTAGCGAAACAGCATCTCGCATTCAAAGCCGAATTTGGTCATGAATGATCAACCGGTTACAGAAATGTAAAGTGGCAAACTTTCCGATGCCATTTGGCCATAAGTTTGGTTAATTCTTACCCTATGGGACATAAATGTCTATGCGTCTAATATAGATTGTACAATAAAGGCTATGTTATGTTTAGAAAAAGCTAATAAAGGTATAATCGTATACAAGCGAATATAATTGACTCCAAATTTCTTGGAAATAAATTCAAATTAAATCCCAAATAACATAGATAATAAACAATTTCCTATTTATCACGCTTTCTAGTTCACGATGGGAACGTTAATTGACATCTTTGGATGTAGAAGCTTAATTAGAACCAGGAAATTCAGATGTAAAAGTGATAATTCAAAGTCATATCCTGTGTTGTCTACAAGATTATTAATGGCTCAAAAGATGCAAAATAAAACGGAGTTTAGTTACAACGGTAGTATAGAAAGAATAATAGCTACCGTTATCAGTACTAAATCAAAATAATATAAGTAAATTAATTAGAAGTAGGAATTGTAAAACGATTTCGGAGCACCTTTTCACACACACTCCAGACTTTGAAGGAGCAGGGATAATTTGGCATAAGACTAACGTAAATTAAATAAAAATAATAATGAAAAAATTCTTTACTATCCACCTCAATAATACATGTTTGTTAGACTTAAATATAACTACAAATACTAAAGAAATTATGCTGAAAACCGAAAAGCGAAAACATAGTCATAATATTTGGGAGGACCGGAGCCTAAACTAGGAAATTCCTGTATTACAGGACACCAGGAACCTCACCCGAACCATGGCGTTTAAACAGAGCCTCTACAAGATAATTATGCGTGCGTGCAAGTGTTGTGAGGTTGTGAGTGAGTGAATTTGTATATAGGTACCTATGTGTGAATGTGGGTGCTTAGGTCTGTACTTAGATGTACCTAGATGTTCTTGTCATTTTATTAGTCCTTCCGTTTCATAGAAATTAATTTAAATTAGAAATAAGTTGAGGAAATAGAGAAGCATGGCGTCACATAGTCAGTTTTACTATGCCCCGCTTCCGACATAAAAATCCCGCGTTTTTCACTAAAAAATTTTCAAAATGTAAAAAAAATAAATCCGGCTACGCTGACTATTATTGTAAACCTTATACCTTATACCTGTGCCTTATACGCATCGGTATAAGAAATTAAGAACAGTGCTGTGGAAAATTTGATCCACGCTTTAAGTAAGATAGCTTGTAAGAGTTGTAAGATAATGACGTTGTTTACTAAAATAACAGTCGAATTTTACGTAACGATTAAATGAATTATGTTATCGTGTGTCCCGCCCGCTTGTAATTACTCTGGCTCTTAATGAAATTGAGTTTCGACATTTCTACAAACATCTAGGGCGTAACTATCAGATAAGTGATGTGCTTAAAAGTGGTTAGCAATAATAGCGTTCACATATAAGATTTTTTTTCTTTAAGCTTAGTGGAAACATGAAACAAACTGGGATACCTGACCTAGTTAGTTCGTAAAAAGAATGAAGTGGCAGTGGATGGCCAGTCGGTGTATGTCCAGTGTGTGCCTCAGGACAAACAATAGATGAGGAAAAATACCGTGGACTGGGAATAAGAGTGTCGGACGTTAATCGACCAGATGGATTGACGATATAAAGAAAGTGGCGGGAACCATTTGATGCGGAAGGCACAAGACCGAGACTACTGTTGAAGTTCATGAAAGTAGTTTGACAAAAAGAAAGATAAGAGTGTGTGAACGGTCACACATATAATCTATAAATAGGCTACGGAGCCTATAGATTGATAGAAAACACTGTGATAGTGATACTGTAGATAGTTTCGAAAATAAGTGGACACTCATGCTCCTAAAGCTTTAGAGCTAGAGCTTAGAGCTTTAGGTAACATGTAGTATGGATCGTGCAGTGTCTCAAAACAGTGACTGGGTTGCCGGTACCAGCGTTTCACCTACTTAAAGGGGCATCAAACTCATAAAGTAACTATACCACTATACTATAACTACAACTTTAATGAACCAACAAATCAAAGCCAATAGGACAGATGTTACACTGTAAAACATATAAGTCCAGTCAAATTCTATTAGCCAATCCTGTTCTCCAGCGACGCTGTGACCTGTCTCACAATGATTATTAGGGTTGCAATAGAAACAAGATAGTCAGCCTTATAAATAATCAGTGCTTGCTGTAATTATCTAGCTATTATCAGCAATTCAGCATATTTAAGGCTCTTATCAACACTTACGTCCCTTTTATTGGATTTTGGCAGCGTTGTCATGTTCATAATGTACTTAAGTTTATTGAAGTTTTGTAATCTATTTTTATTTTATTACAGGGATTATAACATTGAACCACACTTGAAATATACAAAGTATGTATTTAATGAAAATATGAACATGCATGATTACTTTATTGAAAGACGAATTGAGAAAGGCGCTCATGGTTTGGTCATGTAGAAAAATATAGTGACGAGAGATTGAGGCGAGACAAGGCGAACGTTTAATCAACCAAATCGCACATTTAAAAAATGGTCAAAAGTACTCATAATGCCCGAAATGTATAAAGACTCTGATGGACGTAGATGTAGGAAAAGAAATATAGTTTATGGATCGTAGCAAGTAGAAAATAGTGACCAGTACCTACCTTTTTTTAATGCTTTTGCAGATTGTCTCTGATGACATTTTCTGCGTCACCGGGTTTTTTTAAGAAGGCGAAGACCTTGGGGGGTCCTCAAGCCTGTAGGTCGAACGTTCCTAGGGGATTACTGGGCGACCGAGCATCTCCCCTGTGGGGAGTCTCTCGACCGCCTAGCCTCCCTAGGGCGTCCGTTTCGGTAGGGAGCGACATGCCCGAGGGTGCCTCTAAAGGCTCGGACCTCGGCTCGGGCACATCGTGTCGTGGCGGAGGCGGGGAGAAGCGCCCCGGTACATGTCTGTGCCGGGTATAGCGCGTCGTATGTAGGCCGGGTCTTCGCACCCTTGTTCGACGAGTGCGGTGTATAACAAAAGTGTGTCTAGTGCCTGGGTGTGTAGTGTTTATCTGAGTATTACTCTAACGGATCGGAGTACCTACCTGTAGAAAGCGTGGATCTATTCTTTGTATGCATATTACTTTATTAAATAGAGACGTCTCAAATAGGGTCGAGGACGACTTACACAATTCTTTCTTAAGGGTCCCACACAAAAAATCTCGGATCATAATGCCCTCGCAAGATCAACATACATTATTATGCGAGTTCTTATTTACATGTTTATATGATACTCACATAATCGATGTATTTTGCGAATATGGCATCCATTGTAGGCCCGCCCAGATACTTTTAAAATGTTACCAATAATAACATATTTCTGGAATACTAAATGATCAATTTACTAACATAAAAACAATAGTTTAACATACTTATATCAGAATAGAACTCGTTATAATAAAATTTCTATTTGAGTATACGTAAACATACATTAACACACAAGACTCGAGGGAAATTTTTCATTTCTTGCCATTTAACGAGTTTCATAGACTGCGTTTGATGTTGTAGAATTACATAAATAACGTGAATTAGAATGACATCATAAAACGAGCTGTTTGTACAATACATTACTGTTCGTTAGTGACATTAATAATATATTTTATCTACACTCGTGTCATAATATTCGAATTACGATATCAAAGGTGAACATAAAATGACATATTTTTTAATACAGATAATCAAAATTAAAATTAAAAAAAAACAACCTGTAACATAATGACCATTATAACACCGGTTCGACTCATTATGATACAGTTATTTTTCTTAAATACTCGGGAAGGCAAAGGGATCTAACCCATACAAAAAATTTGACTCCTAATAATTTGCAAAAAGCCACAACAAATAGTTTGTTGCCAGAAAAATAAAAAAATAATAATTTTACAGAAAGGGAACAAACAAACAAAGGTTAATTAGGATTTAAAATAATTAAATGGAAAATTGACGAGCCACCTCATGTTATTGTTTTTAGTGTGTAATTATTCTATGGCTCGTTTGGTCGCGTTAAGAAATCCCTTTTATTGGTTCGCTGCATAACGCGTCACGGCGGCGGGCGGGCGGGGCGCTTCTGATTAGACAATTCTGGCGGAGCGCTTGGTGATTAGTAAAAAATAAACAAATCTGTGTTTCCAATACGGTGCGAACAAGCATATTCAAATAGAAAATGAGAAAAAAGCACTTGTTTTGGAAAACGTAATATTTGTCTTTTCTGTTGTTTTATTTGAATTTATGTATGAGTGTAGATAAAGTAGTGTATGCAACTGCATATAACACGGGTATTAAAACACTCGTTACTATTATGAAACTCGCTGCGCTCGTTTCATAAACTCACACTCGTGTTTTAATACCCTTCATTATATGACAGTTGCATAAACTACTAATAATGTTTTACATGACAATCATGCTATCCGTTTAATGTTACGGACAGACGTCCTGCAATGTCCCATACCCCTTAGCTAAGAACTCCTTACTCGCACATAAAAATAAAACCCTACAATAAGGCATCGATCAGCGTCAGGAGTTACGGATAATTTTACTTCTACTAATGTACGCCGAAATGGAAGGTTGTAGCGTGCTGTAGTAATGTAATTAAGACCATTTGTTCACAGACTTCTTTCAAACCCTCCTCAAATAACTATGCAAATAAACTCTTTTGACCAAATGGAATGGTCGGATCATGGCATCTAATAAAATTCCAGAAATAGGGCAGTTGTCGCCGCTGGCGCCGGCGCCGCCGCGATAGTGCGTTCTTTGTAACGATCCCGTGCCAAGTGCGTATCAAGTGTGCGGTGGGTACCTAACTACTCGATGGGGGACGGACAATTGTTCACCTCAGTTTTCAGCTGTGCTTCGGAAAGTACCATTAGCTGGTCGTCCCGGGTGCTGTCGAAAGATAGCCAAGGAGGGTGATGTCAGGCACACGGCCGTAAAAATTCGAATTTAGAAGGGGCAAAACGTTTTAAAATAAATAAATATGCTAAATGACGCGCCAAGAGCTTAGCATTCATGACTTTATTTTTTTAGATGAACTAAGTAACAATACGTTTTAATGATTATAATAGTAGACAGTATTTAGCAGGCATTTATTTTTACAAAAAAATACTTCAAGCCGTAAAATCTGACTTTTTGCACCTAAATTATGTAAAACTAATGCAGGTGAACGCGCGCCTTTGCATCGTGCTATGAAAAATTACAATGATCATTTTTGCGATTTAGATCTTTTTAAGCTTTCTCCTGTTGAGTTCAAGAAAGAAATCTTTTTACGCTTAAAAGACATACAAACAGATACTGATATGTCATTATTTAATAATTGAAGTAGGTAACTTTAAATGTGTATTTTAGAGACAATGAAAATCATTGTAAGCTGATACGGTTAAGCCAATTTTATTATATAATATTATCTGCACTTATAAATTTATTTTGTGAATAACGTGTTTGGTTACAAAATTAGTAAATTTCTATGTATTTAGTTACTTAAGCCTCATTTTGTAATTGTTTGTTATTCTGAATAAAATAAAATAAAAATAAAATGTATAATTTTAATAGGTTCTCAAGCTTGGACACGTTTTGCGAATTACTTATCCTCTAGAACTCCCTACCTAATAATTTGTATTATAATAACATGTCTTGGCGTAGGCCAAGATAAAGTAGACCTAACCTGATGTAAGGATACGGCTGAAGGTGGAAGCTCGCTTCACCAGGAATCAAACCTCCATCACTAATCATTAGACCCACCCTAGAAAGCTGTGGGCCCACCCTAGAACAATACCCTTCCTCATACTAAACTACATCATTTTGGTGAGGACACAGATGGACCATGCCCCCCCCCCCCCCCCCCCTAGGAAAAATCCCTAGCTACGCTAATGCTGGGGACCAACATATGCCTTTTATGCCCATTAATTACACTGGCTACTGTTCCTTTCAATCCGAAACAGCGAACTGAGTCACAGCAAAAATAAGAAAGGCGGTGTTACCTACCAAGACAACTCTACATATCCGCCTAACTTACCACCAGGCAGACAGTTTACGCTTGTCTGTCAACCATATATCAGAATCCGCTGTGACCATTTAAAAAATGTCTATAAATTGCTGTTGGGAGCATATGACCTTTGTTTTTTTTACAGTAGTGTCGCAGGAATTTTAAACGAAGACGAGGGTCCTCTAGTCAGTAGGAGCAACTGTGTAGAGGGTTTCTACTCGACAGTTGCGTATCACTGTCTTCTAGTCTCTGCAGAGTGAGATGAGAATGAAAAACAAAATCTCTCGGCACGTTAAATTCATTAAAAGAACCGATTAATATTTTTAAGGTGAACGTTGAACCGGAGACTGCTAATTTATTTAGCACTAGCTTTTGCCCGCGACTTCGTCCGCGTGGAATAGTTAAATCAAATCAAATATCTTTATTGCGTATCACTTGCTTTCTTGCGAATAGTTACTTTAGGCAGCATTTTATTTCTTTGTGTACGTACTTATTTTGCAAAAAATACACATAAAAACTGCCGTGTACTATACTGTATATGGCATTTTTACAATCTATCATTTTATGTTTTCCCATCCTTTGCTAACTTACATGCAACCTTTCATCCCCACATGGGTCAATATTTCAAAAACGCTAGAACAAATATTTGCTTATTTCTTATCCCGTGCTATTAAAAATTTCATGGTTTTATCTTTGGTAATGAGGAATCTCATAAAAAATTTCATCTCATATTTCAAGCCCTTCATTCCCTCTTTTACAAAAAAGCTTTTATTCCATTTCGACGTTTAGTCTATTTTTGTACCAAACATCAAAATCGGTTCAGGTATGGGCGTGAAATTCATTAAGTTAAAAAGTCGCGTCCGCCATCTTGGATCTCAAAATGGAAATCCCTGTAAACCACGAAAATGATATCCTTTTTAATAATAAGTTAAAAAGTAGCGTCCGCAATCTTGGATCTAGAAATTGATGATGTATTTGGAATCGGTTCCCGAAAACTATGAAAATGATACCCATTTCGATTTTATGTTAAAAAGTCGCATCTGCCATCTTGGATCTCGACATAGATGATGTATTTGGAATCAGGACCCCTGAAAACCTCGAAAATTATACCCATATTCCTATTAAGTTAAATAGTCACGTCACGCCATCTTGGATCTCAAAGTCGATGTTTTATTCGGAGTCAGAACCCACCAAAAACCACGAAAACGATACCGGACGAAAATGGATTATTATGGATCGTGTATTAGTAATCGGGACCTCCGAAAACTACGAAAATGATACCCATATCGATTTTATATTAAGAAGTCCCAACCGCCATCTTGGATCTCGAAATAGATGTCGTATTCGGAATCGGGACCCCAGAAAACCACGAAAATGATACCCATATCGACGTTATGTTAAAAAGTCACGTCCACCATCTTGGATCTCAAAATGGATAGTGTATTCGGAATTAGGACCCCCAAATACCACGAAAACGATATCCATATTGACATTTTGTCAAAAAGTCGCGTCCGCCATCTTGGATCTAGAAAAAGATGTTTTATTCGTAATCCGGACCCCCAAAAACCACGAAAACGATACCCATATTGACATTATGTTAAAAAGTCGCGTCCGCCATCTTGGATCTCAAAATGGATGGTGTATTAGTAATCGGGACCTCCAAAAACCAAGAAAATGATACCCATATCGACGTTATGTTAAAAAGTCACGTCCGCCATCTTGGATCTCAAAATGGATGGTGTATTCGGAATTAGGACCCCCAAAAACCACGAAAACGATATCCATATTGACATTTTGTCAAAAAGTCGCGTCCGCCATCTTGGATTTAGAAAAAGATGTTTTATTCGTAATCCGGACCCCCAAAAACCACGAAAACAATACCCATATTGACATTATGTTAAAAAGTCGCGTCCGCCCTCTTGGATCTCAAAATGGATGGTGTATTAGTAATCGGGACCTCCAAAAACTACGAAAATGATACCCATATCGACGTTATGTTAAAAAGTCACGTCCGCCATCTTGGATCTCAAAATGGATAGTGTATTCGGAATTAGGACCCCCAAAAACCACGAAAACGATATCCATATTGACATTTTGTCAAAAAGTCGCGTCCGCCATCTTGGATCTAGAAAAAGATGTTTTATTCGTAATCCGGACCCCCAAAAACCACGAAAACGATACCCATATTGACATTATGTTAAAAAGTCGCGTCCGCCGTTTTGGATCTCAAAATGGATGGTGTATTAGTAATCGGGAGCTCCAAAAACCAAGAAAATGATACCCATATCGACGTTATGTTAAAAAGTCACGTCCGCCATCTTGGATCTCAAAATGGATGGTGTATTCGGAATTAGGACCCCCAAAAACCACGAAAACGATATCCATATTGACATTTTGTCAAAAAGTCGCGTCCGTCATCTTGGATCTAGAAAAAGATGTTTTATTCGTAATCCGGACCCCCAAAAACCACGAAAACGATACCCATATTGACATTATGTTAAAAAGTCGCGTCCGCCATCTTGGATCTCAAAATGGATGGTGTATTAGTAATCGGGACCTCCAAAAACCAAGAAAATTATACCCATATCGACGTTATGTTAAAAGTCACGTCCGCCATCTTGGATCTCAAAATGGATAGTGTATTCGGAATTAGGACCCCCAAAAACCACGAAAACGATATCCATATTGACATTTTGTCAAAAAGTCGCGTCCGCCATCTTGGATCTAGAAAAAGATGTTTTATTCGTAATCCGGACCCCCAAAAACCACGAAAACGATACCCATATTGACAATATGTTAAAAAGTCGCGTCCGCCATCTTGGATGTATTTTTGTACTGGGGGTTCTTACGACCTTTCATCCCCTATTTCATCCCCACGTGGGTCAATATTTCAAAAACGCTAGATAAAATATTTCTTTCTTTCTTATTAAGTCCCTAATTTCAAAGTATCATGGTTTTATCTTTAACAATGACGAAGTCCCATACAAACTTCCATCCACTATTTCACCCCCATACAGGTCAAAATTTCAAAAATCTTAGAACAAATATTTCTTTCTGTCTTATTAAGTGCCTAAATTCAAAGTTTCATGGTTCTATCTTCAAAAATGACGAACTTCCATACAAACTTTCATCCCGTATTTCAACCCATACAACCTTTTTTTCGCGATAAAAAGTAGCCTATGTCCTTCCCCGAGATCCAATCTATAGTTGTACCAATTTTCATCAAAATCGGTTCAGTGGTTTAGACGTGAAAGCTTAACAGACAGACAGACAGACAGACAGACAGACAGAGTTACTTTCGCATTTATAATATTAGTAAGGATTACTTATCAATTATCAACATTCTTTTTATTTGAATTTTGGATTCATTTTATTTACTTAGCGGTCCCCCAACGCGGCGACGTTCATCTTAAAAATATTAATAGGTTCTTTAATGAAGTTGAAGTGCCGAGAGAGAAAAAAAAAACTTTATTTCTTTTTAGTATTTTTTTGTGTCGTGGGTTACTTAAATTTTTATTTTTATTTCATTATTTTTAAATTACTTGCGGCCCCTAACGCCTGAACAGATTTTCATGAATTAGTAGTAGTAGCAACACAATTCATGAAAATCTTTTACCATGGCAACACTAACACACACATGTAACAAATACATAAGGCGCTATCACAATAAAAATCGCAACAATAATATTCTACAAGATTACGAAATACAAGCCAAGTGAGCTTGTGTGTGTCGCATCTCTCAAAAAAGATCACAGTTCAGTGTACCTAATGTCTGTTCGGGTTACCCACGAGCAAATCACTGATTATCAAGTGTAACCCTGATCACCTCACTCCTTAATGATCTAAGAGCTAACGCAGACCATACAATTTAGTTGGCCAGCTATCGTACAACTGAATTGCGTGCTTCCACAATTTAATCGTCCTTACAATAGAAACCTATTCTTTATGCTATCGGCCGATAGTTGGCTGCTATCGTGTAGTTGTGCGATTCAGTTGGATAGATGTGCGGCCTTCTATGTCTACTGCAATAGTCGGCCAACTCAATTGTATGGTCTGCGGGGTCCAAACTACACAATTTAGTTGGCCGACTATCGTACAACTATCGTCCTTACATAGAAGCCCGTACTTTATGCTATCGGCCGATAGTTGGATGCGATCATTAAGTTGTGCGATTTAGTGGGATAGATGTGCGGCCTTCTATGTCTACTCAATTTAGTCGTCCAACTAAATTGTATAATCTGCTGTGACCCTAACTCGTCGTAAGTCCAAAAACTCATGTGCCTTATATTTCTGCTTATAACACCCTTCTTTTTGCGTTTCGGGGGTTAAAAAAGAGCGGCAGACCTATTAAACTTAAGTGTGCCGTGCCGTTGACAAATTAGAACCACCGCGACCGTCCAAATAATATAAACACCCAAATAATTACAAAACATTCTTTGTTCTCTACAAATTAATATAATTAATACAAAACAACGAAGTATTTCTCATTAAAATGTTTTTCACTCATCGATTAATTCTCTAATAATAAAACAATAGCCCCTGGGCCTTCGTATCTATGACAACGAGGCTTTGTTTTAAATGGAAATATTTTCTTTATGTTAACATTAAAGGGAAGCGGCTGCTTTGAGCTTTGGAGGAAAGACTTTATTTATATACAGGTTGTTTGGTACAGTCGACAGCAGATCAGCCCGCCTAGCATGACCACCGAAACACGATATGATATAGCCATTTATCGCTTTGAACTGTCAAAAATTATTGGATATAACCACCATCTTGAAAATTTATCGAAACTGCGAACATGTATAAGCCTTATACATGTTCGCAGTTTCGATATTTCAAGTTGACGGTTATATCTAATAATTTTTGTCACTTTTTTATTCAGTTTTTAACTCTTTAATAGGTGTACCGATGTTGACGATTCTTTTAGCGTTTGGAGGCTGGTGCTTGTCATGTTATCTCTAATAATACCTATTGACATCGATGATATCGTTATCATTATATTACTTGTTTGTCTATCTAAAAGATCTAAGGCAGTTTCCTGAAAATTCCTTTTTTAAATTTAAAGAAAGAAATTTTTCGTTCTTTAAATTTGTAATTTGTAACTATACCATATGGGGCCCGTGGCAAATTTATATACAATAGTCTTGAGATATTTCGTTCTTTAAATTTAAAAATGTCAGTGACACTACCGGGGCCCGTGGCATTTTGCCACCCATGCCACCCTATAGTTACGCCACTGCTTACGACACTCAAAATCAAAAATATATTATTTTTAAAATAAACCGCCTCCAAACTAAAAACTACGTGAGTGGTCTCCCCTTGACTTTCTCGTATACCGGAAACAACTCAAAAGTTGATAGAAACCTTATATTTTGATGTCATACACGCATTCTAAATTTTGGTCATCCATCTGAGTACCGACCGCGCACTTCGTTGCTTTACTTTCGTGATCGACGACTCAAAAGTTGATAGAAATCTTATATTTTGATGTTATACATGCATGTTAAATTTGGTTGCAATAAGTTAATATATCCTACTCGAGTTATCGTGCTAACGCACAGACACACAAACATAATTTCAAAAACGGGTTTTTCGGACTCATGGAGGTCTCATGGAAATCCGTCGAAATTTCGAGGTCGAATTTTTTGACGACAAGACTTCCTCTATACTACGTATACTTACGAGAAAGTAAAAATATTCTTAACTTTCGCTTTAAAGGTCCATTAAAGCACGTGTCCAAGTCAATGTACCTACTCACCAGTGAGCGTGCACATCCGCCTGCTGTTGATGTCCAGCATCACCTGCCTCATCAGGGTGCACAGGGCCTTAGCGTCCCCCGACGTCGATTGCCGCGACAGCCACTCGCTTTCCAACTCCATTGACAGCTGGTAGAAAATACAGAGTTATTCATCTAATCTATTATAATATAATTCCCGTGTGTGACGATGTTTGTCCGGGATGAGCTTCGAAACCAACAATCCGTTTTGAACTTTTTTTTAAGTATGTGTGTTTTGTTCCAACTTGAGAGATCAGATAGTTTTTATCTTGGTAAGTAGTTGTTAGTGTTAAGTGGTTTTTTTTACTGCAAATTCAATGTTATAGGACAGTAAAATGAAATTACCACAGCGACGCCTGGCCGGGACAGCTAGTAGATTTATAATGACTGACGTTATAGAATGGCAATGAATCGACTAAGGCGAGACGAAAATCGAAATAAGTACACCAATGTGCGAGTAATGAGCATTGTGACAAATAGTACTGCACTATGCACCAAAATTCAAATTTTGAATTCATAATTATGTACGTTTAATCAACGCTTTTACGGTGAAGGAAAACATCGTGAGGAAACCTGCACACACCTATGAAGAAATTCTTAGGTTGTGTGTAAACTCGACCAACCCGCACTTGGCCAGCGTGGTTGACTAAGGCCTGATCGCCCCTAATGTGGGGTAGGCTCGAGCCCTTCGATGGGGACATTGTATGAGCTGTTGATGAATGCACCACAGCCTTACAGTTCTGTAGCGGCTCTAGACCAGTGAGACCACACGTAAGGGCGTATACATAAAGGCGATTACCGGCGGCGTTCTGCCAACGCTTTTTGGTACTGGTCCGCACTGGTAGAAAAGAGTAGTAAAGAGTGTCATTGAGAAGAAGACAAAGACTAGGAATGTGTTGAATACTACCTTCTCATACACATTTTGGTACATTTAGGTGCACAGAAATTCGCGATTAACTTTGAATCACGGAGTGCTGATCACAATATTGATTTATGAGAATGAATGTTGTGTTCGGGAGAAGAAATGGGTGCTTGGCTGGCGTAAAATTGAGTGACAGTGCAATGACGGGTCATATAATTATCTACGTGATAAAAGAAACGTTTGGGCCAAGAATTTGAAAGGAATACTCAGCAGATCGTGAACAAATGTGCTTCTTCGAGTATTCTTTCCTCTATTCTTGTCGCTGTCTTAGTTGTTTAATAGATGTATTTAAGTTTATTTATAAAAATATTAGATTACTTAAGGCAATGATAATATTAGGGAAGCGTCGGTGGCGTAGTGCGTAAGAGCGTCGTCTCCCACCCGGGAGGCACTGGTTCGATCCCCGCCACGTACCAACGTGTGTTCAAATTTTGAATTCATATGTACGTTTAATTGACGCTTTTACGGTGAAGGAAAACGTCGTGAGGAAACCTGCACACAATGAAGAAATTCTTAGGTTGTATGTGAAGTCGACCAACCCGCACTTGGCCAGCGTGGTTGACTAGGCCTAATCGCCCCTAATGTGGGGTAGGTTCGAGCCCCTCGGTGGGACATTATATGAGCTGTTGATGAATGATATTATATTATAAAAAAAGGTAGATAGATACGTCATAGGGGCGCCGAAATTGCACATTAAAACCTCAGACCAATAAAGAAGTCTGAGATCAAAACAGACAACACGTCTTGTTGCCTGTTTGCCTGTTGGCCTTAGTGTTGCTACGGTAATGTCACGCAATGACAAACACTAGCTGTCTCTTTTATTCATATTGGATTAATTAAAGCCATCCTTTTTATTTTTTGCCAATGTAGTGAAATATAAGTAAAATAATAGAAATGTACATGTGTGTTGCTACGGCATTTCGGATCATATTTTGTTCCTGTTTTGTATCTATACTATAATATCATTGACTTATGGTATGTTTCTCAGTTATACACAAAGACTATACATATATAATCCAGTATCCATATAACGCTATAATAATTTTGGCTAGATAATCAATGTGTAGTTACGTGGGAATATTAGATCGGCCTACAATTCATTACGGGCTATATAAATCGGTTATGATAAATAAGCTCTTATAAAGAAAAAAATACTTTGATCGACGCTTTAATCTGTCTGAAGATAAAAGGTTTCCTCTGTAGAAATTTACGAAGCCGTATCATTTATCTCTGCTTAAATCTAAACAGAGATAATAAAATTTCGCGCTGGTTATTTTTGCATAAAATCTTTTTCACGCAGGGTCAAAAGTTCAAGGACGAAAAAGAATTTGATGCTAAGAATCTAAGATGCTAAGTTTCATTAAGCGTTAGAAAAATTAATATTTATTTAAATCATCTGTATAATTTTAATTATTATTTATATAATGTTGGGACAGCAGTTATAGAAAAATCGACTTTAATTTCAAGTCAATTCATCAATTAGGTATTTTCCGAGACTGATGGACTTAAAAATAAAGAAGCTAAATTTTTTAATATTTCTGCCTGATAAAAGGAAATCAACTAAGTAAAAGAATAAAAATGGCATTGTAATGTTATTTAGCATTGTTTCTATTCGGCATAAATAAAACTGTCAATATAACAATGGAACAGTCTGCCTTAGAAATAGTAATAAACGGAGAAAAAGCGTTGTTTTATTCATGAGACACGCGACAATAGCCTAGTAGGTATATATTTGCACCAGCTATGTATCAAGACTATGTTCCGAAATCGAGCGTGACGCTACATGATGTCCAGCGAAAATTAAATTTGCATAAATCACCCGCACAGCAAGGTGCTCGAAACATTGGCCACTCAAATGTATTATGTTTATGATATAATAATAAGAAATAGGTATACGGTATACTTACATAGCGGATCAAAACTATACTTTACTTTTATAGAGCCGATGTAAACAAGGTTAGGAGCCTAAACTTCCTGGTCGTGGTTTCCAAAAATGTTGACTCATTTTTGAACGATGAACCAACTGTGTAGGATGCGTCAGGAATTAAGACTACCCCATCCCAACCCGTGGGGTGCCGTACCTAACCGCAGACTCAGGGAGATTCTGATTCTAAATGTCGTGCATCGCGCTAAAGGATCTCTCGCGTGGTGTCAAGTAAACCGAACCTTTTTTGGGATTCAGTGGTTAGTTGACTGGTTTCAGTGCCAGAAGGTTCTTGTATTCACAATGTACCTACAAAGTGCCTATTTTTCGAAATGTTTTGGACCTAACACCAACCCATGAAATGCAGTTGCGGGTATCCCTACTAATATTATAAGTATAAATGCGGAATTAACGCTGTCTGTCTGTTACGCTTTCACGCCTATGCCACTGAATCGATTTTCATGAAATTTGGTATGGAAATAGTTTGAGACGGGATACTTTTTGGCGCGAATACCGACATTAGTGCGAACGAAGCAGCGGGCTATCACTAGTAATGAATATTTGTTTACACTAGTCAATTATTCACAGGAAAATATTGTATAGATGTTACGGAGTTAAGTGGAAACTAAGAGTATGAAATATAAAGATTTAATGAGAAAATGTTACAAACCAGAAAAGTGCAGTGACAGGCGAAAAGAAAAGCAATGAGAAGAAGTGACAATACGGATATCAAAATATAGAAAAGTAATAAAATCATAGAGTATCAAAAAGTATACATATCGATATAAAACATGGTACGCTACATCCTCCCCCTTTGTGCAAGCACTAGTTTGTTAGGTTAAGTTTCACAACCTTGCTGAGGGGACGACGGAGCGTACCTGCCGCAGTGGACACGTCTACCACCCGTACCACTCCATCCCGACCCGGGTGAGTTGCTGATACTAGGCCTCGAGGCCAAACACCTCGTGGAAGATTGGGGTCAACAACAAGGACGAGGTCTCCGGTAACAATCTGAATATCCGAACCTTGCTGTGGTCGCTGACGTGGCTGCATTGTCGGGAGCACCTCCTTCACCCATCGCGCCCAAAAGAAATCCGCCAGCCGCAAAGCCTTCCTCCATTCCGCTCGCCCCAGGAGTACGTTGTCGTCAAAGCTAACGGGTAGCACGCTTGTGGAAGATGACCCAATCAAAAAATGGAAAGGCGTCAACGTCTCTTGGTCGTCAGGGTCCACCGATACATGAGTAAGCGGGCGTGAATTTACGATAGCTTCGGCTTCCGCAAGCAAAGTGAGGAGTGTCTCTTCCTTAGGCGCACGTTCCCTTAAAGTCGCGTAGAGTGCAACCTTCACCGACCGTACGAGCCTCTCCCAACATCCACCAAAATTTGGAGCGGCAGGCGGTATGAAGCTCCAGCCGATGCCATGTCTTGCGGCAAACTCCTCTACGTTGGTGTGATAAAACTCTCGTAATATGCGGTTGGCTCCAACGAACGCTGTGCCGTTATCCGAAAAGATAGTAGTCGGCGCACCTCTCCTGGCAATAAACCGTCGTATACACGATACCGCCGAATCCGCAGATAGGGAGTGGACAAGTTCCAAGTGGACAGCTCTGGACGTCATGCAGGTAAATAGCGCCACATACCGCTTTTCTCGTCTACGGCCGATCGCTACATCAAGGGGCCCAAAATAATCCAGGCCGGTAAACGTGAAGCACCGGTAATGGTGTGCCATTCGTTGAGGCGGGAGATCTCCGGTCGGAGGCGTGTGCGGAGCGGTCTTTCTAATTCGGCACGGCAGACATCGGTGCGCCATGGACCTCACGGTATTGCGCAAGCGAAGAAGCCAGTAGCGTTGACGCAGCTCATTTATGACCGCCTGGTGATTCGCGTGACCCATCTTCACATGGTAGTGTTCTACCAACAGGCGGACAACTGGGTGACAGCCATCCAACAATACTGGTGTCTTGAGGTACTGGTTAACTTCCTCGACAGATCTTATTCTTCCGGCTAAACGTAGCAGTCCATCTTCTGCAATTACTGGGGAAAGCTTGGCAAGGCGACTGTTCTTGGGCACAGGCTGAGCGTTTAAAACGCATCGAAATTCTGCAGGAAAACTCTCTATCTGTGCTTTCAACAAAATATGCCTTTCTGCGGCTTTTATGAATTCTAGGCGAAGAGGGATTAGAGTGGTTGACGTGTTTCGAGACGGACGACTGTGGTCCGACGACGAACTTTGAAGTAATTGTCTAAAAACAAACGCCGCTTGGTGGATACGTGCGGTAGCGCGCACCAAGCGCAGCCAGCTGCTAAACCGTGTGCAGTCTGCTGTAACTGCTGAAGGCAATTCAATGCGGTCCGTTAGAAGTCCGACCACTTCAACAGGTTTATGCTTCAACTCGCTGTGACCTTGAAGTGGTGGGAGTTCTATTACTGGTTCAGTGGGCCAGTCTCCAGGAGAAAGAAAAAGAACCAAGGACGGTAGTGGAGTCTAATTTGTATTGTTCCTTTATGAGAAATTCTAAGTTGTTATTTTTTGTCGCAAGCTCCTGGTCTAAAAACGAGGTGTGATTTACAAATTGTATGCATTTTGTTGTACTTGATGGTAATCCGTAAAGTGTCCAACCTAACGCTGTAAGGCAGGCTACGGGATCGCTACGACTGCCTCTACGCACAGAAAGGTTGATCGACAAATGCCAATCTTCTGCACCAATTAGAACCATTGGAGTAGCGTTCTCATAGGTAAGGAAACCTGATAGATCCTGTAAATAATTGTATCTGTCAATATTTTGTTTGCGTACAGATTGTGTATGAAGCGATAACGATGGCAAAGCCATGTGCGTGTGGTATGAGGGCTCATTTTTTTAAACTAATCATATTTTTACGAAATCAAGGAAGAATTTAGGAAATAATTGTGTTATCTTCATGGTGAAGATAAAAAAATTGTGAAATATATAGTGAGAAAGTTCTGGTCAATCAACTGGAGCACTCAATCTGCCAACCAGAGAAAATACTGTAACTCAGATCTCAAAATATACTAGATGTATGTTTAACATTTGCATGTGGAAAAATTGTGTTGAATTTCTGAAACCCATTCACAAATATTCAAAAGATTTTAACGGTTTATTAGGATTTGGTAAAGGTTTGTTTAGAACACTCAATTCTCTTATGGTGCAGACGGAGTGTTCAAAAACTTACCAACTTCAGTTAAATAAATCGTTAATATTCTTACTTTGATTTACGAGCACAACTTAAGAGTCAATTTGTGACCAAAAACCTTCACATAAAACGTAATAGTTAGAGAGTAAATAAAAAAATACTTTCTTTTCAACATCCCGTTGGAGAGCTCCGTATTTTAGGGTTTATTTACATAACCCGAACTTATATACAAACGGATGCCATATCAGAAATTGTGAAAATGTTATCACTAAAGTTTTGACACGTTGTCTATTTCTGAGATTGTTTAATTTTAACAATAATCAACTTTATTACATTTGCATACGAAAAATGGCTAGGGTGACATATTTTTTTCCGGACACATTTTTTCTCTACCCTCACCATTACGCACTAACTATTTATTTTATAATAGGAAAGGGATATTGGTCAACTATTAAGTGTTTCGTTTTCGTATGTGTTGAGAGTAGAATGAAATTATTGCGTAAACATTTAATTAAGGCTCCAAAAAATATTTAATCCCTGAAGAACGGTATTTTGCGCTGCGTTTCTTTTTCTTTTTTAATTTTTAAATGGCATTTTACCCACTGAGACGGTACGGCGCGGCATGGAACGCTTCAGTTTGCCGCGGCATCTTATGGCCCGCACAATAATATATTATATACATAATAAAATTCAATGTAGAAAAAATACACTGAAAAAATTCGACATGCCTCAGGCGGAAATCAAACCCAGTATTTTCCGCAATCCGGGCGGCTGCGTTAACCACTACGCCACCAGGGCACTACTTTCGCTGTCGAAATTTGTCAATGCTTAGTGCTTATGTCTTATGTATTCTAAGATCCGAACGAAATATTTTTGCGAATATTTGACACCCAGTTAAGATGAAACTACCTTATATTATAGAGTATTTTTTGCATTTACAGACGCGTAAATAGTTTTAAAACTAAAAAAATACAACATACGATTTTTTTCAGTGCATTTTTTCTAGCATTAAAAATATTTACGCGTTTGTAAACGCAAAAATAAATTGTTCCATAAAAAAATACACTGAAAAAAATCAGAGATTTTTTTATTTATGTAGATAACAATTATGAAATACCGCATGATGAATTACTGCTACACATCTTTTATTTTGTCTTGCATGAAATTACAAGATAAATTAGAAAAAGTGTCTACTACGTTTTTTTTACCGTTTAAGAATGTAAAATCTTTCAAGTTCGCTTTTGCTTAGAGTACCTATACTGTACTGCCTTACCTTTGGGACGGATCTGCTCAATATCAGCTAGATGCACTGGACTTGTTGGAGCACCATGCCAAGAGACTCATCGGAAATGACACACTCATTGAGGCTAATCTCCAGAGCCTCGACCACCGACGACGTGTTGCTTGCCTCTCGGTTTTTAATCGGTTTCATTTCGGAGTGTGTGTGGAAGTTTTAACTTAGATAGATTTATCGCTCCGTCCCTTTCTGGCACCGGGAGACCAGAACAGCGAGGGCTTTCACATTATGTAGTTGATATTCCTTCCATTCGCATAAAGCGATTTGCTTTCGCTTTCATTATAGGAACAGCTAAGGAATGGAACTCTGGCGGGGTCTGTTTTCCCGGATTAGTATAATCTGGACATCTTTAAGGCCAAAGTGAAATAACATATTTTAGGCGACCACCTTAGACATAAATAGCATAAAAAATGTATACGAGTACAAAAAAATATTTTATTTTATGAATGCATGGTCACCCTAAATACATTTCTACAATAGAAATATATTAAAGTTGATTATTGTTAAAATTAAACAATCTCAGAAATAGACAACGTGTCAAAACTTTAGTGATAACATTTTCACAATTTCTGATGTGGCATCCGTTTGTATATAAGTTCGGGTTATGTAAATAAACCCTAAAATACGGAGCTCTCCAACGGGATGTTGAAAAGAAAGTATTTTTTTATTTACTCTCTAACTATTACGTTTTATGTGAAGGTTTTTGGTCACAAATTGATCTTAATTTGTGCTCGTAAAGCAAAGTAAGAATATTAACGATTTATTTAACTGAAGTTGGTAAGTTTTTGAACACTCCGTCTGCACCATAAGAGAATTGAGTGTTCTAAACAAACCTTTACCAAATCCTAATAAACCGTTAAAATCTTTTGAATATTTGTGAACAGGTTTCAGAAATTCAACACAATTTTTCCACATGCAAATGCTAAACATACATCTAGTATATTTTGAGATCTGAGTTACAGTATTTTCTCTGGTTGGCAGATTGAGTGTTCCAGTTAATTGACCAGAACTTTCTCACTATATATTTCACAATTTTTTTATCTTCACCATGAAGATAACACAATTATTTCCTAAATTCTTCCTTGATTTCGTAAAAATATGATTAGTTTAAAAAAATGAGCCCTCATACCACACGCACATGGCAAAGCCCTAGCACGTTTGACGTCATAAGTTTTGTGTGTACCTACCCTTAATTTTAAAATCAACGTAGGCTATCTCCACCTTTTTGGTGAGACCACCTACACCGTTCACACTAATTTGTTGCCGCGGCCCTGATGCTCCGATACGTGCGGCCACACTAGCATCAATAAGTGTTGCTGTGCTGCCGTCATCGAGCAACGCATATGTGTCGTAGCTGCCTGACGGTCCGTACACGGTGACAGGTACGACTTTGAGTAGCGCAGTAGGACGGGGCGAGGTGTGCTGTGAAATTGTGTCGGTAGCAGAGACGATAACTTGTTCGTCCCGTGACTCGCATTCGGGAGCCGATGTTGAGGGTGTGGGCACAGACGAGACGTCATTGGAAACGTTAACGGTTACGCTATTGTCCGGCCATTGACTGTTGTGAAGTAGAGGATGATGATATAGTGTGCACCCGTCAACGCCGCAAGGGTCGACCTTACATGCCCTCCAAGTGTGTGGGTTACCACGGAGGCACCTATAACACGCCTTTACCTCACGCTGCCATCTCCATCTGTCCTCTATAGACAGAGCCTTAAAATCCGCACACAGCCTAATGTCGTGTGGTTTTTTACAAAATAAACAATTTTTGTCAATATTTACATTCTGATAGGTGGCAGAAGTACCTACCTTACTGCTCGACCTATTACTACTTACAAACCTATTTACATTTTTATTTACAGAATTGCTTTTTGGTTGCGTAATAGTGTTTATGAATTCACGCTTATGATGTCTATCATCCGTCGAAGTCGACGGTAAGAACGATGTGTGTTCTGGTGACAAACCAAACCTTACGTGGCGGTCAAACTCACGCATGAGGAAAGTGGACAAAAGCTCGAGTTTTGGGTGACCAGGTGAAAAATATTCGGTCGCAAAATCTGTCCACCTCAATTTGATTGTTGGGTTCAGTTTGCTTAAAATAGAATGATACAACTCGGGTGAATATAAATACTCGACGTGATCTAGCATACGTATAGTGTACAAACTATTACGAACCTTTGTAGCGAACGTACCTAGTTCGCGCAAATCGTTACCTAAACGAGGTAGCGCTTTCATTGAAGCGACTTCCTTGAAAACAATCATCTCCGGGCGGGCGAAGTTCTGCTCGAGCACGCAGATTATTTCATCAGGCTCGTTGGCTGACACGAGCAGAGCAGCCACGGCCTCGCGCGCTGGACCACGGAGAGCTTGCTGTAACCGCGCCACATTCTCTAGGGGAGAAAAAGCAGCTTTAGTGGTATCAAATAAACGTTTGAACTGAAGCCATTGAGACGTCTCTCCTGAGAAGTTCGTCAGTTCGATATTCTTCTTCGTATGATTTTGAGCGGTAGCGAGAGCTTTCGCTGCCGCCGCGGTGTCTGCCACTGCTTGGAGAAGTTTTTTGGACCCCGACAGATCGACATCCACGTGAGGAGGTGGCGAGATTCGTGCCATTTCCTCAGACATCCTCGTGACCTGCCTGGGTACACTGCTGCCTGGCATAGGAAAGTCGATGCCCTCGTGAGACCTTATAGGCTCGGACAAATTCGTGACCTCCGGAACACTTTCTAAATAAAAAGGCGAATTACGTACCGCACTTTGTACCCATGCATCTGTCCTGTGTGACTGCTGAGAGCACTCGGAGCCGCGGCGGCTGCTCCGCCTGCTGTGGCTCCCTTCGGCTTCCATCGCTGCCAGCTCCGCTTGCAACTCGTAGTCTTCAACTTGCTTCTGCAGCGCATGAAGTTGACGCTTTTTCCTCATTTCTTCATCAGCAAGTTGACGTTTTCGTAGCAGCTCTTCCTCGGCGAGCTGCTGTTCACGCTCGAGTTGCCGGCGTCTGGCAAGGGCTTCGACTGCAGCTCTACGTGCCTTAATCGTGGCGGCTGACGATGTCGAGGAATTGGAGCCTATGGACTTGGATGTTTGGAGCGCATGATCAGATGATTGAGATGCCATGGGTTTGGTGGTGGTAGTAATGTCGGTGACTGATGCGGTTTTACGTGCTTTGGAACGGGTGAACATGATTGAACGAAAACTACGTGACAGACTGTACGAAATAAAAATACGTGAAACTAAATGAATGAAAATCTAGGTAGCTGAATTTCTACGGGAGAAGGACCAATGTTACGGAGTTAAGTGGAAACTAAGAGTATGAAATATAAAGATTTAATGAGAAAATGTTACAAACCAGAAAAGTGCAGTGACAGGCGAAAAGAAAAGCAATGAGAAGAAGTGACAATACGGATATCAAAATATAGAAAAGTAATAAAATCATAGAGTATCAAAAAGTATACATATCGATATAAAACATGGTACGCTACAATAGATAAACAATGTGGTTGAGTCAGTTACTGTTATTGCATTTGCACTATAATATAGAGGAGGTGAATGCCCTTTTATCAACAAATACACAGTGAGCAAATGAAATAATGTTATGTTATGAATGATTTCAATTTGTCAACCATTATTGAACACTTAGGTAGGTTGGTTTCCTGCTTGAAATATAATGCAGTTTGCCCGAATGCTATACTGGAATCCTTTTCATAAAAAAATAGATCACTAAGTCGTCTCACTCGTAAGTATACACACACTGGCAACATTAGTGGAACATAAAAAATAATTGTTTGTTTTGTTAGACTTCACTCTTGGATATGCTAAAGATACTAAAATAAACATTATAGTAGCATCTCAGACCATTAAAAAACTTTTTTCGTCCGAGAGTTGCATAAAAGACAATAAGAAATAAATTTACTACAAAAATCAATCTTTTCTTTTATGTTGCTCTAATTTTGCCGGTGATTATATTGAAATGAGCTTTATTTTAGTTTGTCAACCATTATTGAACACTTAGGTGTACCTATAGGTGTCCTACTTCAAATAGAATGGAATGGCTTTTATTGGAATTCTGAATACTCAAAACCTTTTCATAAGCAATAGATCACTACATCAGTGCATCGAAATCTCGAATAACATAAGGTCGTAAGTATGAAATCGCTTGGCACGCCCGGTGCCGCCCGAGGCGCTAAAGTTGCGGCGCCGCCGATTCTAACACTCTGTTGTGTATTCGCCCTAAAACTATATATATAAAGTTTTGATAATTTAATAGCTTTTTTTAAACTGACTAATGCTCGTGACCACAGATGGCTTTCTCAGCGTTACCAAGAGGGTTCACAATCTTTCGACAGTTTACAATTTCGCGAGATAGATTACAATCTAACGATATTTACAATTTTACGGTGACAAATATAATATTGCCAACATCGGACGTTGCCGGATAGTTTCCTTATTCAGAGGTTGCCGGTCTTTAGTTGACTGTGCAGATTAACTGACAGTAAGTACAACTAATTAATATTTCTATATCCATTATTAACGCGGTCAGATCAAAAACAGTTCTGAAGAAGACACAAACACTAATAAATCTATGACGGCCGTTAACGTCCGGCGAATTAGAACTTATCGAGATTTCTCGCTCGTGCGCCGTCTACTACTGTGCAAATTAGGCGTATTTATGTAGATTTATAGCGTTTATGTCGCTTTCTGTATTGTTATCGTCCTGACCGCGTTAATTATAGATATTGAACACGTAAATACGTCTGTCACCTAAAGACCGATGTCGATGTCGGCACGGCAGTAGTGTATGCACGCGATCGTCCGATGCAGTCGTCCGAACATCTCCGACCCGACATGGGCGAATGAATCGGTGTTGGTGTACGAGTTTACATACTTTTGAATCGATCGGAATCAGATCGGAATGGTTCGGCCAAACATAGTTCGGCCGATAACGGATTTGGTATATACGCGAGCCGAACGGCTTGCGCCGTCGCCCAGCTGCTGGCCAGTACCCGTAGTGTAATTTTTTTCGTTTTAAATACGCAACTACTGTAGTTGTGTTAAGAGCTCGATTTGTATAGGAAACATGAATAGCGCCCCTAGCGGAAAGGAGCGCAAGTCATGTTTTTCATACAAATAGAGCTCTTAACGCAACTACAATAGTAACGCTTTTAAAACGAAAAAACATACACTACGGGCACAGTGCGCCGCCTGCTACAGCGCAAATTAAGTGTGTTTATTATATCTTTTCCAGTGTTTTTTTCGATTTGACCCCGAGAATTATGGATGTAGAATAATTAATTAGTTGTACTGTCAGTTAATCTGCACAGTCACCTAAAGACCAGCAACGACCGATATCGGCAGTCCGATGTATGCACGTGATCGTCTGAGGCAGTCGTCCGAACATACCCGACCCGATATCGGCCGAGGAGTCGGTTTAGGTGTCGCGTACCGTTAGCGTCCGTTCACACAGATCGACTCGGAGAGAAGAGTAGACTTTGATCGTAAAAAAATAGAGCTTTGGAGGATTTAAAGAAGGCTTATTTTGTCATTTCACTTATTTTGTTATTTTGAATGCTTGAGAGCCAGCCTGATGCGTTTAGTATGAAACAAGAGCAGCAGACCGGCTGCCTCTGATGGCGTGTTCTTCCGCGCTCGCGCAACCGATAAGCTCCGCTCTTTGCATATTTCTTTCTTCCGATTACATATTTCTTCATCAAAGCTATAAAAATCCATGTCTCAATTTTAAAGCACACGTCTCAACAGATCAAAAACAAAGTTCGAACTGCGCGATACTAGAGGTAAATCGTCCTCGAAGAGCACCTCGGATCCGAGAGCATCCGCTCAACAACGCTCTTCCAGCCGGTCTATGTGAAACGGCTTGGTCGGTTCCGGTCAGTTCTGAGCGTATAATACGCGCTGGTCTTTGTGAAAAGAAGAGCGCCATCCGATGCTCTCCGAGCCGGTCTGTATGAACGGATACTAAGGGTGCCTCTAAAGGTTCGGACCTAAACTTCGCCGCCGGCTCTTCGGCGTTAAGGCGCTGCAACTCTCTAATGTGTTTTCTCCTTTACTAACTTAATAGTTTGCAAGACAAAATTTTCAATTTATAGCTATGATACTCACAATGTACTCTGTCAACTTCTTGACCAGGGGCTCAAGGTGAACTGTTCTGGCCCAATCATCACAGACAAAACAGAGGTTGAAGTAAAAAGCATTCCTGGCGTATTTCTTGTTATCTATCCTCACGGGGAACCCCAGGATTTTGGCGCCTAGCAGAGTGCTGTGGAACAAATAATAAAAATACTATAGACTCCGGACAATATACATACATCCATATAATCACGCTCAGAAGCCCGAAAGAGGTTTAAGTAACATTTGGTTACACATCTGGCAGTATGGGACATACAGTGGGTACCCCAAAATAGTGAAAGATTGTCAGCCTGTTACCTGGCAATGGACAATATTATTATATTACATAAGCCCTATTATCCTGAATTGGTTTGAGTCTATTCATATAAACTGTGATAAAGCATGTTCTAAGCAAAGGCACAGGCTGCCTCTAGGTACTTCCATTGCAACCAATTGTGTGCCACTCTCCTCTACTTAGATACATGTTCAGTATGGGAAGTGTACCCCTAGTCAAAAAGACCAAATACTTGGGGGTCACCCTTGACCGACAACTAACGTTTGCACCCCATATCAAGGAAGTCCGAGATAGGGCCTACTTCGTCCTAGGTCGCCTATACCACCTTATAGGCAAGCGGAGTAGAATGTCTCTTAGAAATAAGAGAACGCTTTACAAAGCTTGTGTACGACCTATCATGACATATGCTAGCGTTGTCTTTGCGCACGCGGCTCCCTCAAATATCAAAAAACTGCAGGTCATTCAGAACCGCTTTCTGCGCATGGCATCAGGCTGCCCCTGGTACATACGCAATGTCGATCTCCATAGAGATTTCGATCTCCCAACAATATCCTCTTTCATGAAGGAAGCGTCTAGGCGCTACTTCGACAAAGCTCCACACCATCCGAACCCACTCGTAGTCAAATCCTCTAATTACTGTGCTAATAGAGATGCCGCGCGCGCCTCGCGCCGCCCAAAAAACGTCCTACTGGACGCCGACGATTCAATCACGAGCGCAAATGCCTCGTTACCGCCTCACAACAACACTTCACACACAAGCACTAGTGACACACTTTTTAATCACCGCACTCGTCGAACAAGGGTGCGTCGACCCGGTCTACACACGACGCGCTATACCCGGTACAGATATGTGCCGGGGCGCTTCTCGCCGTGTCCCCCACAACCCGATGCGCCCGAGCCGAGGTCCGAGCCTTTAGAGGCACCCTCGGGCGTGTCGCTCCCTTCCGATCCGGTCGACCTAGGGACGCTGGGCGGTCGAGAGACTCCCCATGGGGGAGATGCTCGGTCGCCCAGTAATCCCCTAGGAACGTCCGCCCTACAGGCTTGAGGACCCCCCAAGGTTTTCGCCTTCTCAAAAAATCCGGTGGAGCAGTGAATGCCATCAGCGGCAAACTGCAGTAGTCATACAAAAAAAAAAAGAAAAAAAAAAAAGAAAAAAAAAAAAAGAAGTATGGGAAGTATATGCAGTATATTTTTAAATCTTATTTTTAGGAGTTTTGACTATGGACTATGGCTGGCAGGCTAGGCCAGCTACATTATCAGATAAATTATTAATTTTTTGGTTGTTGTAAGACAACTTTATTCAAACTCTTGCCTGTCTTTTAGGGCTTTAACTGGCTTTTGGAAAATGTTCCAATTTAGTTGAAAACCATAACATTTAAGTAGATGGTATTATCCGTTTCAGAAAAGATAAATTATCAACATTAATTAAATAATTAAATATTCTCATTTTCTTACAAGGAATAAGCCTTAATAGTTTAGCAATATAGGACCTAATTTGTTTTTAGTTACTATTAAATCATCTTGGTGGAGTGGTCAGTACCTCTGCCTACACACCATGCAGTCCAGGTTCGAGTCTTTTTTTGGACAAATGATTGTGTAGTGAGATTATATTATTATTATGAAAACTCTACAGATAAATAATTAACTTTTATTGCATTAATCATGTCTAGACCCATACCCGGATAACAGGTATGTGTGGGCATTTCACAGGTATAAAGGAAAAAAATACCCATTCTAACAGTCATAAAAAAAGTTATTATAAGTTCTACAAAGTTGAATTTTTTTTATAACACCATACTATTTTTTTATTAATAAAAGTTAAAACTATTTCAGTTTTGTCACAATAAAAACATTGTAAGTAATGTAGGTAGTAAAACATACTCACACTGTCAAAGTACACCTTTGCAGTTGAACTTTCGGAATTATGTAGTGGCTTACAGTATCGAAGATGTCTTTTGAAATATAGTTATCAGGAACTTGACAAGTAATTTTAGGCCCAGCAGTGGGATGGAATTCACATAAAAATATACACCGAATAGGACCTTCCTGTCCACAGCCCTCATAATATTTAGCGTTCACATCCATCGCAACAATTTATAAAATGATAAACCAAACTTTTAACACAACACAAAGTAATTTTCTTATTAAATTGTCACTTTCCTACACAATTTCACTTAACATATGAAAAACTGTAATCATATTAGTTTCTAAAAGAATATTCGCGATTTGGTACACGTAAATAAAGTATCTGACAAAGACCAACACAACTTCCCGTTGCAGGTCACATAATCAACTGAAGCTGAGGCAGACAGAACAAAAAAATTGAGTAAAAGTGTTGATGGAAATAAATTATATAAAAGTTGACAACACCGACTGACAATTGATAACGATGTCAATGTCATATTGACATGACAGTTCACTTTTTTTGTTCTTTTAGGCATAGGAATTTAATTATATACCAATGTCTGAATTTCTCATGGTTTCTCCCGAGATCTTGTTGTACGTGTTGAGTTGAGAGACCCAATTTTTAACTCAATCGACCGTACAATTTATTGTTACTTTAGTTTAGACTGTTTTACGATCGTGACTTTTACTGATCGTATAATTGGCCAGAGGCTTTAGACAACATGCATTTCGACAATCGCTCTCGCTATCGCTAAGTAAAAAAATGTATGGGATTGACATAAGCAATCGATCACTTTTCGATTGCTTATGTCAATCCCATACATTTTTTTACTTAGCGATAGCGAGAGCGATTGTCGAAATGCATGTTGTCTAAAGCCTCTGTAGGCCTATTCCCTAACTTTTTTTGACAGTTGAAAGTGATGATCACCGAGTGAATTACACATCCATTGCTGTTTTACACGACACGCTATTATGGCACTTGTCGCGTAAAATAGCAATGGATACGTAATTCACTCAGTGATCATCACTTTCAACTGTCAAAAAAAGATATCGAATAGCCCCCCTGATCATGAAACGTACGGCATATCATGAAATGCTATGAACCATAAAAATCTCGACCATTAGTCAACGAATTAGGAATGATATTCCTAATTCGTTGCCATTAGTCGAGTAGCCCATTATCTAAAAATGGTAGTGGCCAGTAGGCCTATTCGCTAACTTTTTTTGACAGTTGAAAGTGATCATCACTGAGTGAATTACATATCCATTGCTGTTATACACGTCAAGCTATTACGGCACTTGTCGTGTAAAAACAGCAATGGATATGTAATTCACTCGGTGATCATCACTTTCAACTGTCAATAAAAGTTAGCGAATAGGCCTACAGGAGTGATCAGTAGATTATTTTTTTATGATCAACGGAGTGGACTGTTTGTGGGAGAGTCTAATCTACGTATCTGTGTGATCAGTAGGTGGACAATATGCCCAAGTATTTCATGATCGTAGGCCTATTCCCTAACTTTTTTTGACAGTTGAAAGTGATGATCACCAACACTACACGACAATTGCCATTATAGCGTGTTGCGTAAAACAGCAATGGATATGTCAATCCCATACATTTTTTTACTTAGCGATAGCGAGAGCGATTGTCGAAATGCATGTTGTCTAAAGCCTCTGACTGTTCACTTTCAACTATCAAAAAAAGTTAGCGAATAGGCCTACTGGCCAATTATACTGTGAATGTATCTGTCGTCTGGTCGTGGCCCGATCGTATCGGGCCACGACAGATACATTTTCACTTGACAATCGCAATCTTTATATGTTATATGCATAGATTTATTATTGTTGACGTTTATAGATTGGCAATGAATCGACTAGGATGAGACCAAAAAAATACATCGGTTTGTTTATTAGTACTATAGTCTGACAGTTGCTGTCTTTTTTACGTGACTGACAGGCGTCCTTAAGCCCCTCCTGCGTGTAAGTGAATGGTCTCGTCCATCTATCTCGCTCTAATATACGCGTTAGTATGCACTTTCTCTTTTACATTGCCGATCTACAGTTTCCTATATCTATGGTTATTATGTGTCGTCGATGGTTTCAGGTGTTTGGCAAGAATCCATGAAATCGGGAGGTCAATTTTTGTGTGCTATGCACTGCATAGATTTATAATTACTAAGTGCAATGAAAGTGGTGTTATTACAATGCATAAGCGTCCGTGTTGAAAATCAGTTAAGAGTAATCATGGAAATAAGGTTTTGTAGTGTGGCTGGTGTGTATGACGTTGAGAATTTTATAGTGGGACTTCCACCACATCAGTCGCCATCATGAGGTCTGCTGCTACGCATTTCTCACCAAGCACTCCCTAGATGCATTAAAATTTGTGACACCCACATTTTAATGCAAAAATCAAGAACTAATACCTCAAAACTTTCCGTTCGCAGTTTTGGCGAAAAATTACCAAACAGTTGATATTTTTGGTGGGCCCATATTCAACACAACTTGTTGGTAACGGTACAAAAGTAGAAAATATAATAAATAAAAATCGGGAGTGGTCTCCCCTTGACTTAATTTCTCGTATACCGGAAACGACTCAAAAGTCGATATAAACCTTATATCTTGATGACGTACATGCATGTTAAATTTTGGTCACCCATCCGAGTACCGACCGCGCTCTTGATTGCTTAACTTTTGTGATCGACGACTCAAAAGTTGATAGAAACCTTATTTTGATGTCATACACGCATGTTAAATTTAGTTGCAATAAGTAAAAGCATACTCGAGTTATCGTGCTAACGCACAGACACATACATACAGACATAATAATTATGTCCGTGTGTGTGTCCTTTTTTGGAATTAATCCAAAAATGGTTTTTTTGTACTCAGGGAGGTCCAAAATGCGTAAATCAGTCAAAATCTCGAGGTCGAATTTTTTGACGATTTCAAAACTTCCTCTCTACTTCGTAAGTAGACGAGAAAGTAAAAATAAATCTTTAGATCATTTTACCTGACAAGTAACCATGCCGAAATTAAAGGCATATTGAAATAAAAGATAATAACGACTGACTAATCAAAATCTACCGCCAGACTCGCCAGAGAAATATGTATATTAGTGTATTATGAACCATATTTTGTATGGAACGCGGTATTAATCTTACCGTATAAATATTATGGTAAAAGTTTGTTAAGCTTTTTTAGAATTTAATACAATTTGTCGATTCGATCCTCAGTGTACGTACATACCACTAAAGGATCGAAAGCCATCGTATCGAAACAAAAATCGGGTGGATCGTATTCTTTTGTATCGATCCACTTAAGTATCGGATCGGATCGAACATCCCTAGACTGACAGATTTAGACATATTCTTTCTAATCTGTGTTTGTTTATTTATTTTGTTTACAAACTTAGAAAGTGATACAAAATGGGTACAGAAAGTTATAAATTATTAATTGCTGGTACTGGCAGTGTAGCAGCGTTAAAATTACCGGTTTTAATTAAATCGATACTTGAATCCAGCGCCGGTGAGAAATTATGTAGTTTTGAGGTTATCTTTTTATTACCGACTTTTTTCTAATATCAAACTACAGTAGATTATATTTAGAGTTTCCTTTTTCCTCAGGTACGGCTCATTGTAACGGATCATGCAAAACATTTCTTCAATCTATCAGAACTTCCACAAAATGTGATCGTGTATGACGACAAGTCAGAATGGGAAACTTGGAAACACAGAGGAGATCCAGTCCTTCATATTGAGCTTGGCAAGTGGGCTGATATGATGGTTATCGCACCCTTAGATGCTAACAGTTTGGCTAAAATGTCTCAGGTATATTAGCATTGATTTTAGTCTAATCATAATACTTGCACGAGTGTATCACATTAATTAAATAGTAAGGCCACTATAATATGGTGATTTTGACACATCTGCACACACTGCAGTAATATAACTTTGAAGACGCATCCAAAATGCGACGTTTTTTATTTCAATATGCATTATTAAAATTATTTTTCAAATAGGCGTTACGAGGGGGCTAGGTTGCTCGCGTCCGTAGGAAATACCACCTTTCCAAGGCCCACCCTACACGTGTCCCCCGGGTGGTGCCAAAAGAGCAACAACGCCGAGCATCAGGCGGCGGTCAATTAACCTGTCCACAGGCATAACACAGGCCTAGGAGAACTAAATCTCTCCTAAAAGTGTGACCATGTAGCCTTGGGAAAGCCACATGTGTATGTCCCACATTGTTATTACATGGAATTATGAGTGATACGAATGTTGATTTGTCATGCGATCCGGCTAACGCCCGGCGCTCGCAGGTATCCGGGCCTGCGAGTGTGAAATATGTTACCGAAGACTGCGCGGGAGCGGGCGACCAGGCCCCCGTGTCGGTGAATGCTACTGGCAGCAAAAACAAAAAACTAACACAGCAGGTATTCCATCCAAGCCTGTTCAACACAAGACAGAGATCGTCTTCATTAGGCAGTACCTCAGATGTTGGCGTGAAGGTTTTGCCTACTAAATCTCCAACGATAATCACCAAAGATAGTGACAATATGATCTGCCCTCCCCCATGGCAAAGAGTACCATCTGACCGCGGTCCTAAAAGGAAGAGACTATCGGATAGCCCGCCACAAAGAGAAAAATCAGATCTCAATACTTGTAACAGATTTAGTGGCCTACCTGTAGATTTAACAGAGGAATCAAAAGATGAACCATCCACTAGTTACAAAAAAACTGTTAAACCACCACCTATTATCCTATATGGCATTGAAGACTTAACCGAACTGACAAAACTCTTGAATAGTTCTGTACCTAGTGGCAGTTTCTCCTTCAAGATCATTAACAGAGACCAACTAAGAGTAATGACTCCGTCAACCGAAATATACAAAGACCTTATAGAAATTATCCGAACCAAAGGCCTCATTGGTCACACTTTTACACAGAAACAACACAGATGCTACAGAATTGTGATCAAAAACCTACATCACACCACCCCAAAGTCAGCTATAATTGAGGAAATAGAAAAAACCGGCAACAAGGTCAGAGGAGAAGTTATCTGTGCGATATCCAGACTAAATAAGAAGCCATTAAACATGTTCTTTGTAAACATAGAACCCAGTCCTAACAACCCAGAAGTAAGAAACATAGAATTTATATATCACACAAGAGTTAAAATCGAAGATCCCAAAAAATCTACTGAAATCCCTCAGTGTACCAGGTGCCAACAATACGGACACACTAAAAACAATTGTATGCGTCCTTATAGGTGTGTTAAATGTGCTGAAGGACACAAAACAACAGATTGTCCAAAAAAGGATCAGAACACGCCAGCCACCTGCACTCTATGCTATGGCGAGCATCCAGCTAATTACAAAGGATGCCAAGTATATAAAGAAATAAAAACACGAAAAATGGCACAAACAGTGAAAAGAAAAGTACCAGAAGTCACAAAAGTGCATTCAAAATCATCCATTCCAACATTCTGTCCACAAATAGACAAATTCCCACCACTACAACCCAGCCGCTATATTAGACAACAATCAATAAATAGCCAGGGAAAAAGAGCTCCGCATATATCCGAGAATATATCCAACACTATGAATAGTGGATACTGGAATAGAAAAACAGAGAACATACAATCTCAGCCAACAAGCTCACTTGAGCAAATTATAATAAAACAGTCTGAAAAGATAGATATCCTAATACATCAAATGGGGAGCCTAATGGGCCTCCTAACGACGCTCATAGCCCAGCAGGAAAAGAGAAATTCTTAAGAATTGCTACATGGAACATAAATGGCTTGACTTCAAATAAGCAAGAAGTCGAACTATTCCTAAACCACAATAATATAGACATACTTTTGATCTCAGAAACACATTTGACCGACCAAAGAGTGATTAAAATAAGAGGATACAATATCTACTATGCAAACCACCCAGATGGAACATCACATGCTGGGGCTGCTGTAATAGTTAAAGAAAATATAAAGCATCACATCCTCCCAAACTTTGTGAAACCATATATACAGGCTTCTGTCATATCAATAGATGACTGGCAGGGCTCATTGAGCGTGAGTGCAGTCTATTGTCCTCCACGCCATCGAATAGACGAGCAGATGTTTAGAGAGTTTTTCCAAATACTTGGCAGTAGATACATAACAGGTGGAGATTGGAATTCTAAAAACATTTTTTGGGGTTCTCGACTAACGACGACAAGAGGCCGAGAGCTAAGAAAAGCCATTGAAAACAATACTTTCCATGTACTGTCTACAGGAGAACCAACATACTGGCCAACTGACCCCAACAAAATTCCAGATCTCTTAGACTTCTTTATCACTAAAGGATTGTCAGGAATTTACACTAAAGTGGAATCATGTTTGGATGGTTCCTCAGATCACACACCCGTGATATGTACACTAAGTAGCACTGTAATCTGGAGAGAACCACGTGAAAATCTGTATAATCATAAAACTGACTGGGAAGCCTTTCGAGAATACATAGATGAAAACACAAACCTGTGCATACCGCTCAAGGTGGAAGAGGATGTTGAAAATACTGCATGGTATACCACCAACCTAATACAAAAAGCAGCCTGGCTATCAACACCTTATATAGAAGTAAAACACCATGTTCAGGATGTTACCTTGGAAATAAGAAGGATGATAAATACAAAGAGAAGACTGAGACGACAATGGCACACTAGCAGGAACCGACAAGACAAGACTGCTCTTAATAAGGCTCAAAAAGACTTGAAGGAATTGCTTAGGGATAACGAGAACAGCACCATACAAAACAAGCTAAAAACTCTAACTCCATACAAAGCAGACAACTATTCACTCTGGAAAATGACCAAATCATTAAAAAAGAGGCCAATAGAACACATGCCTCCATTAAAGCAACCGAATGGTAATATGTCACGAACGTCTGAAGACAAGGCAGAATTATTTGCCAACTTCCTAAAGAACGTGTTTAAACCCAATGAACCTGACACTATGCACCCCGAAGACGAGGTTGATGCATTCTTACACAGCGACCAACAAATGTCATTACCGCTGAAGCCAGTCACACCGGCAGAAGTTAGAAGAACTGTAAATCAACTAAAGCACAAAAAAGCACCAGGATTTGATTTAATAACTGCAGAAGTCCTAAAGCAGCTGCCGAGAAAAGGAATAGTTCTTCTGACAATTCTCTTCAATGCAATACTGAGACTGCAATATTTCCCGCAGTTATGGAAAGTGTCCATTGTTAACATGGTCCCTAAACCAGGGAAACCTCCCACTGAAGTTGCTTCATACAGACCCATAAGCCTTCTACCCGTATTATCTAAAGTTTTCGAGAAACTAATATTAGTTCGCCTTCGCCCTGTTCTCGAAGAACAAAAAGTAATACCAGATCACCAGTTTGGTTTCCGTGCCAACCATGGAACAACAGAACAGATACACCGTGTAGCTCACACAATAAGGCAAACGCTAGAGAGGAAAGAGTATTGTTCGGCTGTGTTCATTGATATACAACAGGCCTTCGATCGCGTATGGCATAAGGGACTCTTGTATAAGTTAAAGATACACCTACCAAATACTGCATATTTGCTGCTCAAATCATATCTGCAACACAGATTATTCCAGGTACAATGTGGAGATAGCCTCTCGTCCATCTGCCAAATTGAAGCAGGGGTGCCACAGGGCTCAGTATTGGGCCCTGTCCTATACACAATCTTTACTGCTGATCTTCCTACATCAGAAGAAGTGGTGACTGCAACCTACGCAGACGATACTGCTCTACTCTCTTGCAATAAAGACCCTAATACTGCGTCGATAAATCTACAACATCACCTGAACAGAGTCGAAAGATGGTTGAAGAAGTGGAGAATCAGAGCTAGCGCTGCAAAATCTGCCCACATAACTTTCACATTAAAGAGAGGAGACTGCCCTTCTGTTTCACTTAACGGAACTGCTTTGCCACATTCCACAACAGTCAAATACCTTGGGATGCATCTGGACAGAAGGCTTACTTGGCGAGATCACATAAAGGCCAAAAGAGAGCAAGCAGATAAAAAATTTAAAAACTTGTATTGGTTAGTGGGTAGACAGTCCTCACTGAGTTTGGAAAATAAACTGCTGATCTACAAATGCATCATAAAACCGGTGTGGACGTACGGTATACAGCTCTGGGGATCGGCAAGTCAATCAAACCTGGAAATACTCCAACGATTCCAGAACAAAGTATTAATGGGTTTGTGTAATGCACCATGGTACACACGTAACACAGAAGTTCATAAGTACCTTGAAGTCTCATCGATCAGGGAAGAAATAGAAAGGTCTACTGCAGCCTACAAGCAGAGGCTCAGTCTGCATAGGAACCATCTGGCCTCATCACTTTCAATGGCAAATGACTGCATTTTCCGACTCAAAAGAGCACGATTAGCCTCTGTGTAATCGTGTTATGCGAAGGGAGATGACACATCATAGGATGTGCAAACTCCGTAAAGACATTAACATAATTTTCTCTCATCTGATTAAAGCCAAGAGGCTGATTGCAGATCTTAAAAAAAAAAAAAAAAAAAAAAAAAAAAAAAAAAAAAAAAAAAAAAATAGGCGTTTACTTTAAAAATATTACTTTCAATTACTATTTCAAACAACATTTGTTTAAACGCATCTACTCTTGCACAAGTAAGTTTATACCATCTCACAGTAAGTGACAGAGATATCCTAGCTATCGAACATTTTATTGATAAATTTAAAAGAAGTTTTATTACAGCCAATGCTGGAAGTTTAGTTAAGTATTTTTTTTTATTTTACAAATGCGTGTGGGCTATTACTGTGTGTGGAGACGTACATACATATTTAAATTAAATCAAACCCAGAAAGTTTGTTGAGAGATTTACTTTATGTATACTTACACTTAACTAATAGAGAGACATAAATTTAAATCCAATTTGCACTTCAATTACAAGGAGGTTATTATTTGTCTTTATCTGCAAAGAACTCATTTATTGTATAATATGCTTTGTTAGAGAGATATGTTTTTAGTTTTTTTATAAATGGCTTTAATTTTTCTGTCTTTTATTTTATTTGGAATGTACTAACAAAGTTACAAAATCGGTTCCCGCAAATTGCTTCTAAACTACTTTTGGAATCGGTGAGAATGATGGATTTTTTGAGACTATGTGACTGAAGGAGTTTTAGTACCTCTAATATAGCTAACAGCCTCATCAGTAAAAACTAAGGCATTTTTTGAGCATCTCAAATCTGGGTACCCCAACACCAATTATTTCAAAATCACCATATTATAACGGCCCTACTATCAGCAGTAATAATCTCAGTGCCATCTATTGTAGTATTATAGAAATGGCTACTGGCCGGTACTGGGAGCCTCTCCCTTATTGTTTGTATATTTCAGGGTATCTGTGATAATTTGGTTACTTGTACAACTCGAGCATGGGACATTACAAAACCCCTAATATTCTGCCCAGCAATGAATACGCGAATGTGGGAGCATCCTATCACTTCTAAACAGGTATTGGTGCTAAAAGAATGGGGTTATATTGAAATACCACCAATAAGCAAAACTTTGATGTGTGGTGACACTGGAGTGGGTGCAATGGCAGAAGTTGGAACTATTATTGAAACTATCCAAAGAATAGCTTCTAAATCTTAGAATCTAGATCTTTTTGAACAGAATAATTAACACATAAACTATGTAATATTGCAAAGAGATTTTGATACTTTTTATTGATTTAGTATTTTTTACCTGGAAAATATTCTATTTAATTTTTATTATTTGTAATAAAATTATATGAGAGAATACCAGCCCTTTTTAATTTATTATCTGATTTAGCCCAAGAGACAATCCAAAGTTGCAGCATCATTCAATAAAGTTTGATTAAAAATATAAGTTAGGTCTTTAAATATGTATAAGTTTAATATGGTTAGCAACTTGATTTGGCGAAATATATTGACCGGTATGTACCCCAGTCAAATGCAAATAAACAACATTCTATTCTAGGCTGAATAGGTATTGATTTTTATGAATTGTTTTATGATTTCTAAATATGTATATCAAAGTTTGTATGAATTACTTATTCATATAAGCAAAGTTCCTAACAGAAATAAAACAAACATATTAAATGTAAATGTATTTTTGTTTATTGCATCGCTGAATACTGGTAATAATATGCTAGCATACATGCAATACAAACAAAACTATTAAACCCATTTAAAAACTCTTGTATACATTACATACAAATAACTATACAGAAAAACATTATAAACTTCTACTAAACTTAAAAACTTGTTTCCAACTGCAGTACAACATTTAATAGAGAAAGTTTGTGCAACATATTTTGTCTTAATGTTATATTAGAAAAATTCTAGCATATATTCAATATTGTACTAACAGTTGATGCAAGCGCAATAACTTTATTAACATATAACTTATAAGTTAATGATTGTAATCAGATAAGCAACATTGAGAAAACTTTTAATTTTATTCCTCGTTTCAATTGAATCATTGTTAAAATTCAAATGTAAACCACGTTATATAATAATTTAAAATGAATTTATTTTATACATAATACAATGTCATGACATGACTTAGTAAGATAGAATAAAAATCTAAATAAAAATGTACAAGCAAATAATTACTAGTAATGTGCGTCTAAGCACCTTTATTGTATATAAGCCAAGTATACACAGACACAGAGACCTCATCTTGGAGTACAATTTAATAAAATATTCAAAACAGAAATAATAAAATGAGAAGAAAATCAGGAAATTAGAATTATTATAAATTATTGGATATAAAATGTATTATTAAAACACAATAAAATAACACAATTACTGATGAAGAATGTGGACTCTGTGCCCAAAATTGGATACAACAGCTGATAACTAACGCTCAGCAAGGAATATATTAAATTATCTATAAATGTAATTAGTTAAATAATTACTACATATAAAATATTTACCAGAAACTTGCAACTTATTTTGTAATAGTACCGATTTCAGATGCATATAAAACAATACATATTAAATTATATTCTACAATAAGGGAGGATATTGCATGCCTATCTCAAGTGCCTTGAGTAACATAAATACTATAATATTATGTACAATGAAATTATAATCATGGATTAATTCTGAAATTGGAACTGTCACAAACAGTAGTAAGAATAAGAAACAATATTTACAAATACTCAATTAATCAGATCAGTTTCAAACGTTATTTAAAAAAGATATTTTGAATAATTCAGATTGCCTATAAAATAATGTCATGATAGAACCAATAGCATAATTAAATAGAATTACTAATACAAATTGTCATGAATATAAATGCCTCAGCATATCACTTACAGGGTTGCCAGGTGTTCGGTATTTTACCGAACCGTTCGGTATTTTAGCACTGTGTTCGGTGTTCGGTATGACAAAAATACCGAAGTATGGGAGGTTCGGTATTTTTTTTCTGATCAATTTTTCTTCCTGATAAACGAATCGTGGCCTCATTATCAGGGCCCATCGAGCCATTTCACTGCTCTCTGGGCAGAAATAAGCAAAAGCACCCCCCCCCCCCCCCCCCCCCCCCCCAGTAATAAAATCCGGAGATTCGACAAAGTGAGGCTATTTTCATAAACCCCAGGATAGGCGCGAGTCAAAGGATCAGCAATACGGCAAGTGAGGAGCTTTTTTTTTTTTTTTGCTCACTGTTCGGTATTTTTTTGGAAAAGACCTGGCAACCCTGATCACTTATGATGGAACATTTTGAAATGCAATATCTTATAGAACATTTGAACTATCACAATACAATGGTACAAACTTGTAAATGCACATACCCTAAACGATTCGTTTAAACGAAGCTTTATTGGTTCGTATATTATAATTATTGTATAAATCGATTATCATATTATAAGGACACTGTTATATTTATAATAATAGTACTTATACATATGAAATATAAATATTTGAAAAATTAGGTCGGATCGTTTAAAACTTGGATAGAAAACTGTGCGCTTACTCTGAAAGGCTACAAATCTAGCGAAACTACTAAGGCTCGCCTGGGCGCCAAGTAAAACTATCAAAAGCTAAGCTTTTATAATACGAATCAATATTTGTAAATCGTTCATAGCAAAATACTGTGTTCGCTGTCACACGTGGAATGGAATGAATCGTAGGCGTATCAAATATAAATATAGTGGTCCCGACCGCGGGGTGGGGCAAGAGAGGCACTACACGACGGTCTCGCTCTGCTTGTCGAACACGGCGCGTGTGTACTTCGATATGGCTTCGTAGGTGCTTTTGATGAGCTCGCAGCGTTCCTCCACTTCGCAATCAGCGGGGGCCACTCTGTACACGGACGTTCTGGGCTTCCTCGCGGAGTTGGCGTGAGCGTATGCTTCGTCGTCCTCTATGTTGTATATGGAGATGGTCTGATTCTTGTGGACCATTTCGAGGTCTTTGCGCTTGTTTCGTTCGTTGCATCGGGCGTCTATGGAGGCGATTGCGGCTCGCACTCCGGCGTTTTGGGCGTTCGAGGCCGGGGGGCGGCCGGGAGGCTCGTATCATACGTCGAGCTCCTCCAGCCCCTTGGAGAGCCGGTGCGAGTTGATCCGGCGCCGGTGCGACCGCCGCACGGCGTCAGCGCGCCGGTACGGCTCGCTCCGGAGCCCGTGTAAGATGTCTTCCAGCGCCCCGTTGTACACCTCGTCCTGGTGAAGCAGTTTCTTTTCGCCGACGGCCTGAGATTTCGTTTTTAATTCGTTGATTACAGCCTCCTGTAGATGAGAGCAGATAATTAGTTGCTATACTTACCTCCGTTACGTTTCCAATTTTCAACATAAAGTCTATCTAAAGATTACAGTTACCATTCCAAAGGATGACTAAATTAAAATAAAAAATATCCTGAATAAACATCTACAATTTCAAATTACACAAGAAAATCCAGTTTTAAATATACCAGTTAGTTATTCATTCACAGGCATTAACCAAGATGCGATGCTGTTAAAAACTCAAATCAGGAGCAACTATCATCCCTTGTGAAATAAAATTAAAATATACCCAAAAAAAAAACGCCAAATAAAACGGTTGCAAACTCAAGCGATTAATACAACAGTTAGAAGTCTCCATTCAAAGTTTAGTTAGTAAAAAGACATTCCCTGTTAGGTTCCATGCAATTGTGCAGCATAGGGGAAAGGAATAATTTTAATTATATAAGTATATACAAAATAGTACAGTCGAATATTCATATATTTATAAAAATGACCAATCAGTACCTAGAAAAAAGTAAAAGCAGCGAATGTGTCTAATAAAATAATTGATTTACACAAGCGATAAAATTAAGATTATTAATAAAATTATCCTACGCCTTTAATCTCCATAGGAAGAGATGGCTAGTAAAACAAAATGAATAGGAAATATACAAATTAATTTTACAATAGTATATTACTTATGTTGTTAGCATGGGTAACTGGTACGTAAATCGTTGATTTATAATAGCATTCCTTTTTGTTTTACCAGAATACGGTGATCAGGGTCTTATAATTTATAATTAGATCCACAGTAAATCCCATAATACTATATCAACCACTGAGGGTGGTGGCGCCACATTTTAAATAGCCGTCATACATAACCACAGCCCGTGGTGGCCGATTTAAATGCCATTATAGTAATCTCAACGTCTTTGCAGATTTATTGGGGATCGCTGGGAATAATCCGAAATATCTTCCTATATCGTGGTTTAAGCATCTTCTAACTACCCAATTTTACTATATTAAATCTTACGGGTGTAATATTTTATATATCTTCGTGTATTTTAAAATATCAGTAGTTGTAGCAGTTCTGTGAAGGTGACATGAACTGTGATTCGGTGTACATGCTTATATCGCGTGTTTGGATTACATGGGGTAGCGTCCATAATCGCACAACTTTCGAGATGATAATAAGGAATCGAGAACTTTATAATTTACCTTATTATTAAGACCAACTTAAAAATAATAATGAAGTACAGTAGGTAATTTATATTTAAACTTTTGAAATAATTTTTAATCGAACACATTTGGAAACATTTGTTAAATCACACTTTATTATATTGAAGTTTATTTCAGCTCTATAGCATAAATTAAAATATATATAATTTCTTTAATAAAATTCGCTTATCTATCCGCACTTCAATACAGAGTAGGTATGAAGCGCATATTCAATGTTCAATCTCGATTCCAAATTACATCCTCTCCTAACTTCCCATACTCTGTACTTATCGTCAAGCGCCCACACACAATTAGTCACACATCCCAACATAATATTCCCATACAAGTCCATTAAAATTAAAGATTGCACTTAAAGATCCCATCTCATCTTATAAACGTTATTTAGTTCGTATGTGTAAACAGCGCCTTATGGGTGAGGCCAAGAAGGGTATATATTTTAATCTTGATTGCGTACAACATGTGAGCCACCCGCTAGACAGCAAAAACAAAATACTGGCTGATATGGTTTGTCCCTACGCTTTTTTTTACTAATTTAGCATGATGTCTCCCATGACCTTCTCTGCGTCACCGGGGTTTTTGGTGAAGGCGAGGACCTAGGTGGGTCCTCTAGCCTGTAAGTCGAATCACCCCAGAGAGGATTCCTGACCGGTGAGCATCTCCCTCGAGGGAGTCTCTGCAACGATTAGGGTCTTTAAGGCGTTCGAGTCGGACGGCGTTGCTCTTACGCACGGCGGGAGGCACGCACGCGCGAGCAGCCAGCGTATAAAAGTAAAAATGTTTATGAAATGGGTCGCGGACCGAACGCATAGCCGCGTCACTTTGCGCAAATATTCGTATTTCAATTTAAAGGATGTGCAGACTATCCACGAGATTGGATTGAAGGTGATAAACATGTGTGTCAACCTTTAATAGAAGAGATATTTATGCCCACGCTTGTAATACTGCCCTTTTTATTTAACATAAAACGACATGAATGTGCTGTCATGACAGATGGAGTACAACATAGATAGACTTATTTGTATTTTACTGAAGAGCTATTAAAAGTATTTTGATGTCTTTTGGAATGTTTAACTCAGTTTTTGCATTTTTTTTACAATTTCGCAAAAGTTGCGAGGTAATATCAGTTAAATGTTTGTTGATGACTTTATAGTATATTGTAAATACATTTTTTTTAAATATGCAATTGCAATTCCATATGCAATTCCGACAGTTAGGAGACCCCTCCCATATCTCCTCTCTCTCTACCCGAACCCCCACTTCTCCAAAAAATCGCTAAAGAGCACTGTTTTAAAGTAATTTTTCATTTTTTTTATTAATAATAGTTTAGCCGGGAAAATTTTAGCTAACCCCACTGGCGATATATTTTTTACATACTTGATATTAAATATTTTTCATATTTACACATTAAACTTATGGTATCGTCTCTAATTCGGATCCTCTACTATAAATAAAAACTGCTTATATTATTTGGATTACCCATTAACGTAATTTCAAGCTTTTAGATTTCATTTACATTTTAATAACTATCCCAAATAATTAAACCGAGAAGAGTCACAAAACGACTAAGTATATTTACGTAATCGCAAAAACAGCTACGTGTATTTACTAAAAAGGGAACACACCTAAAAACTAATCACTCCGAATCGGACTTCAAATAACTTAAATATCAATCAAACCCCGCTATCGACAACTAAACAACGTTTATAAACCACTCCATCCACACACAATGTTAGTAAAACACACGCTTGTGAATAAGGCCCCTTGTAAACGTTCGTCGACTTACTCCCCGCCGTGTACGGCCTGCCTTAGCACGGCTCTATACTGTGCCGCAACTGAGACAATTGTTGCTGCAATAAGCCGGCGCTGACGGCCGCGTAGTTAAACTTCTGTGAGAAATTTTATGGTGTTACCATCACCGCTACTGCATTGAATTTTGAATGAAGAATATGGCAACATTGAAAGAAACATCTGCTGTTAATCAGCTAGGATAATAAATGTAAGGTACTGAATTAATTGAACAAACTTTTGTGCAATAGTTTTATACTTTAGACATTTATATAGTTTTTTTTTATTTACTTTAAACTGTAGAAAATCGTAATATAAATTAATGTCCTAATATCTTGGGCGTAAAGACTTGTATCTAACTGCCAATAAATAAAAAAATCTGCTATTCAATATTACAACTGAACGTGGAATCGCAAGTCAAACAATCATTCTTTATGTATAACTATGCAGGCAAGTATAAACAAGCATTATTTTCATGATAGTCTCCAAGATGAACAATGTTGCCATATCCTAGGTGTCGTGATTTGCCAGCACCGCGATTTGTCAGTGTTGCCATGTGTCCGCCGGTGCCTAACCACCACCACTAAATGAAAATAATGACAAACCAAAAAGAGAAAAACAATTTCACTTCTTATTGAATAAAACTTAACAATAAATAGTGAAATATTTCATATGAAGAAAATTGTTATAAATACATTACATTATCTTGCGGTACACTAAGAAAATATTAACTAATTCGAATTACCAAAAAAACTGTTTGCATTTTTTTTAAATATTACTGCGTACTGCAAGATAATGTAAATAATAAACTAAAAAAAAAGTAAAAACTCAAAACATTAGTAGAAATTGTAAGTAAGATACTCAATCTCGAGTTACTTGCTAAATAAAGATAAAAAAAAATGCAGCAAAAATACTACAAAAAAGACTCCATTCACCGAAGCGTTACACAGAGCCATCTGAAGCGAAAACTCAAATATGTGTCGTATTCCTGCGGCTTAAGATATACAGGATGACTGGCGTCCTTTTAAAATAAGACTACTCATTCATAGTGCTTACATTTTTTGATTTATCTCATATTTTGGGTAAGCCAGTGGCGATTCCTCTAAGTTGGCGAATTTCCAAACCAAACATGAAGAAAATAATTAAATAACTGTACTAATATTAAGTAAATTTAACACACTAAACAAATAAACATACCATTATAGTATTAAATTATTTTATTTAGATACAGGCGCTCATTTGAATCGCAAATTCGCAACCTCGTCGCGATTTCATTGGCGCCTATTGCCATCATTCAAGCGGCCGCGAAAATTTTAAGATATTAGATTTTTTGGTCAACTTATTAAAATAGATAAATAATATACAGGATGAATTTTTCAAGTGGGCCTTCAGGGCCAAATCCTAAACTATAAAGAATATCGCAAAATGCTCAAAGGAGTCGTGAGCCCGATTTTGATGAAAACAAAAACTGCATCATTGGAGTTTTGAAAAATCAATAATCCTAGCCAGGAATCGATCGAACCCAATGATTTTGAAAAAAAAAAAAACACAGCCTGTATTATTACACCATTCGATAGTGTTGTTAATAAGGATTGATTTCTGGAAAGTAATGATATACGGGAAACTAATCGAAAATGTTAAATTTTAATAAAATATTTCTTGTTCCACCTTGGTTGAAGCGATAATCAAAGCGATGATCATTATTTTCTTTAAAAATCCAATGATGCAGTTTTTGTTTTTATCAAAATCTGGCTCGCGACTCCTTTGAGCATTTTTCGATATTCCTTATAGTTTAGGGTTTGACCCTGAAGGTCCACTTGAAAAAATCATATTGTATAATATACACTTGTAGATTCGTTTTTCAGTTTAATAAAACCAATAAAAGTTAATTTTAGTTTTTTGGGGAAAAAATAGGTCGGTACATAATTTTAGCATGGCGCCAACCCATAACTACACACCAAGAATCCCTACTTGACTGTGGTATGCACTATGAATCATTAGTACTGTATTATTTTAAAAAGACGGCATGTCTTTCCCAGTGATCCTGTATAATTAATTGGTTTTGTCGTGTCTATATTAAGTATTTTAAGTTTTTACAGTGTACCAAAACCAAAAGGTAAATTGTGAGCAATTAAATACTGTATTTTATAAATATTTAAAATTCTGGCGAAATCAGTTAACTATATTATTATTAGTCTACAATGAACTCTATGAATACATTAAATAAAAGCGAAAATCCAGTTATGATTGTATTTTTCAGCAGATCTATTTCGATTTAAATCCATGTAGGTAAGTAAGTACCTATTAAGTTCATGTGCCCTTTTATGCCTATGCCTATGTATTATAAAGCGGTAAACAAAAAACTATTCCACATTTATCGCATCATAATTAAATAATTAATGATGTATTATGAAAACCATTTCCGATTTGTTTTGGGATATAATTCAGAAATTCCATAATTTCTTTATATATTTCCGTGGAAGTTGTGGGAGCAACTGCTTTCAACAGCTTCTTTTACCGTTTCTTGTACGTTATAAACTGACATTTGCCTAATAACGCCGAAGATCACATCTTGGCGTTTCTTCAGAGTTATTCTTATAATAACACCTGTTGAGAGACTCCATTTTTAACTCCATTTTTATCTACCGTACAATTGTTTGTTACTTAGATATATTTTCACTTCACATTTTGTAAAATGCGTGATCAAAAATCTTTAAGTGTCGCGAATGCCATTAAGAATAGAATAGATCACATCTTCATTATCGGCCGAGATATTTTTACAAATACCCCACAATCAAGTAAGGTATTTTTTTTAAACACATTTTTTGTTATCTTTAAGAGATTAGAAATATTAGAGCGATATAATCCAAAACAAATTACTAGCCTGTTCACTGTCTTAATTGCTCACAATGCACCTTTACAATCCCACAGTGACTTACTCCCGTATTTACAAACATTACTATGACGTCTATGGTCCCGAATACCTATTCATAGATATAGTACTTGAGTGACGATCAGCACTATGCGTCATTCAATGAATTGAACAACGCAACAAAAAAGAACCAATCACAGAGCTCAATTCAACGCATGGCGTTTCCTTATCCAATAGTCGTGCGAGTATTGTTTATGAATTGAAAAGCTTGCCATGTGGCGCGCACTGAGCACAAATTTCCATTTCTTCTTCATCCTTTATTTCCATTTTTACAATAAACAAGTATTGTTCGTAAATACGGGTGTTAGACTGGTGCTATCTTCGCATCTGTAAAACCGCAACTGATGCCCAATGAGATGATCCGTGTATTTGCAACAATGACCCCTGTGTGCAGGTGATAAGGTCGCGGCCACGTACCTGTTGTTTCTTCTGCACGAGCTTCACTTTGTTCGGGTCGACGACGTCGGCTTGCTGCGCCGCTTGCTCTAGCCTGCGCCGTTGTTCGTTTTCTGTGTCCGCTTGCTGTTATGTAATATGGTTTAATGTTGATACTTATAGAGTTGATTTTACAACGTTTCAATGTGTTTCTAACAGCGTTTAAAACAAAATTAACAAGAAAATATTACTTTTATCCATTTTAATAAAACAATTACAAAAAATAAATAAAAATAAGTTAATGAACACTATTCTATCAAGTGGTGGATCATTTTTTTTAACACCGCGGTAAGACAAATTGCACTTCTATCATATTTGGTAATGACTTAAAGATATCCTTACAATACATTACATTAACAGTAGATTACACTTATATATTCGTTGATTTTGAGCTTTGACTCCAATGTGTTTGGATCATTAAATTTAAATCTACGGGCTAAATTTGTAAGTCACAATAACTAATTACCTTAAACGCCCTCGCGAAGCGTACAAGCAGCGAGAAGAAGGCGTTGGCGTCACATCCTCGAGGCGCTTCGCCGAAGTACTCCACACATGACGCGAACGAGTCCTATAAATTACAGATATAATTATAGGATTTCTGGTATACAGTTTACTAGCTTCTGCCCGCGATACTAGTATAAATTATAGCCTATATGTTATTCAGATGTATCCTACTAATATTATAAGCACGAGAGTTTGTATTTATGTTTGTTACTCATTCACGCAAAACTACTAAATGGATTTTAATGAAAAAGTTTCCATTCAGTAGTTATTGCGTGAATGAGCAACAAAGATACATCAAACTTACGCGTTTATAATATTACTAGGATTAAGCGGCACCTTTTTTTTATTAAAATCTTAATTTAAAATTTATCTATCGAATAGTTCGGTCACTACAGTTTAAACAAAACGTATGGGAAGTTTCGAAATTTATTTTACAATTTTGAGTTTATCATGACACCGTTAACTTTTGCTTCAATGATTTCTCACAATTGATAGTCTAAAAAGATTTCTGTGCATCGCGTAGCACGTCCTTTAGTCTCAAGAATTAGAGCTGAAGATTTTAAGCTTATCTTGAAATAGACCTAGCAACCTAAGGAGGAGGAGGGGGGAAGTTTAATAAAGTTAATACCGCTACTTGATCTCGGTGCGCCGTCTCCGCAACGTTGATTGAGTTTTGAAATAGATAGTCCTGCATTCTATAGGAGGGGGAGGAGGAGATTAAAGGTGTTGTGTTAACCAGCGCGTGCTTGTGTCGGTGCGCAGCCGGTGCAGCGTTGTTTGAGCCTCGAAATAGATAGGCTTGCATCCTATTAAAGGGGAAGGGGGAGGTTAAAATTGTGGTATTAACCTGTGCGTGCTTGGTCTCGGTGAGTAGTCTCAGCAGCGTTGTTTGAGTCTTGAAATAGATAGGCCTTCATCCTATGGAAAGGGGAGGTTAAAGTTGTGGAGTTAACCTGCGCGTGCTTGGTCTCGGTGCGTAGCTGCCGCAGCGTTGTTTGAGTCTTGAAAAAGATAGGCCTGCATCTTATGGAGGGGGGAGGGGGAGGTTAAAGTTGTTGTATTAACCTGTGCGTGCTTGGTCTCGGTGCGCAGTCTCCGCAGCGTTGTTTGAGTCTTTAAATAGATAGGCTTGCATCTTATGGAAGGGGGAGGAGAGAGATTACAGTTACCGTATTAACCTGCGCGTTGGTCGCGCTGCGCAGCCGCCGCAGCGTTGATTGAGCCTCGAAATAGATAGGCTTGCATCCTATTGAAGGGGGAGTGGGAGGTTAAAGTTGATGTATTAACCTGTGCGTGCTTGGTCTCGGTGCGCAGTCTCCGCAGCATTGTTTGAATCTTGAAATAGATAGGCCTGCATTCTATGGAGGGGGGAGGGGAGGTTGAAGTAGCGGTACTAACCTGCGCGTGCTTGGTCTCGGTGCGCAGGCGGCGCAGCTTGTCTGCTGCGTTGTTGAGGAAGTCCCTGAGCACGTGCGGGTTGGAGGCGCGGTGCGAGTCGCGCGCCTCGCACTCCTTGCGCACCGCCTCCATGCCGCGCTCCAGCTCGCACACGTCCGCTACCACGTTCTCCAGCGACACTGCGGGGTACATCCGCACTTTATACAACTGCTTACACTGGTTTTAGAGTCACGCCGACCGCACGCTGACCTTCGGCACCATAGATATAGGGAACGCTACTTGCCCGTGGTAACCCAGCCTGGTCCCCCGTGGGGTACCACAACCATTTTGTTTTGCCCTTGATCCCCCAAGGGGGCAATGGTCTACCATGGGCAAATTATTTGGCCCGTGGTACCATTTGTGTGTTCCTTTTTTATTGCATAAAAGGTTTGAGATGTGGTACCACAGGCTATAAAAAATTTATAATAAAATAAGAAGACAGGGGGTTCCACGGGCAAGTAGCGATAGGAAACTGTAGATTGGGCAATGTGAAAGAGAAAGAGGATATGTATATTAGAACGAGATAGATAGACCATTTCACGTACACACATGCCTGTCAGTCACATAGAAAAGACAGGAACTGTCATGCAGTACTATTTTCACGCACACATGGGCATTACTCAGACATTGGCGCATATTTTTGTCTCGCCCTAGTAGATTCACTACCAATCTATAAACGTCAGTAATGATAAAACTATGGTCGGCACTGGCTAAATTTTTTTTTTTTTTTAATTCTATTGCAGATTGTCTCTGATGACATTTTCTGCGTCACCGAGTTTTACTGGCTAAATCATCATCATAATAGCCTTTATAATGCGACCCACTACAAGGACACAAGGCCTCTCCTTGTCATCGAAGGAGGTTTATGTAGTAGTCTGCCACGCTTGCCTAATGCGGATTGGTGGACGGAGTATAAGATGATCAATACCCCTTTGCTGATCCATTAGTCGCCTTCTACGACACCCATTGGAGGATATGGGATGATGCTATCTACCCTGCCGGCATCACATGGCTATCTGTTGCTATGGCGTATGGCTAACTGAATAAATGCATGACCAAAATGTGTGAACTTCTAGGAAGCGTTTTAGAATAATTCTACACTATCAGCGCGCACGGTGGTCCGCAGTGGCAATTCTTAGAGTGAAGTTCCAGGCTAAGGTTAGGAGGTTTTTCTCTATATAAAAACTAAAATTGCGCATGGAGGAAAGGGAGAGGGAGATGTGAATAATTCTTTAGATAGATAGAATTAGTTTGGTGGCGCCAACCTCGCCAACTTAGGGGAATCGTCACTGTTGGTCAGCGCTGATGCGTCAGACGCTGACCACCACACGCCTCTGCTTTCAGTGAGCGTTCTAGTGTCGAACCGAACGGATACCGTCAGCACTACACTCCGCATCATTCTATACGTCTATCTATACTTCGCGGCAATCAGCGCGATACTGAAACGACTCGCGCTGACAAGCTACGCGATAAGCTGTCAGCCTCGATGGTCAGCGTAACTCTAAATCCAGCGCTACAGTCGCCCAAAGAACACGTCTAGACAGCAATTGTGAAGCATTCGCGGGACGAGAGGGGCACTATGGAGAGCCCGAGCTGCATACACTCGCTCGGGACGGACAAACTAAACAGAATTTTTCAGTTTATATCATCCCTATTAGGTATAGATACTTATTTAGCCAACAAATTGTGTATCAACCCGTCTATAAAAATGTGTATAGCGTAAAGAAAATCTAGCTTACAAGAAGTTTTTGGACATTTTATCATATAAATCATCATCTTCCTACTCTTTGTCCCAATTTACTTGTTGTGTGGATATGTCACCAAGTTTTGGCATATTTTGATAGCCGACCCCTTGCCTGACACTAACAACCGTATTCACAAACATGACGTAAGGGTCGTAAAAATGTGGGGATCGGACTATGCGTACTTTAAAATAGCTATCATGCAACGCACAGATCGAGATGTCAAAAGTATGATGTTATAAAACATCAGTCAATTGAACGAAGTGAACTACGCAACAGAAACGAACCAATAACAGACCGAATTTCTTATTTCTGCCGTGAAGCAGTTCGCTGTGTTTCGAATTGAAGGGAAAGGTAGCCAGTGTAATTACTGGGCATGGAAGGCATATTATCTTAGTCCCCAGGACGGAAACGCACTTAGTGTTAAGTAATTTATACTGAATATTGCAAGTGTCTATAGGCAACGGTAACCACTTAACATTAGGTGGGCCGCAAGCTTCTTTGCCATATTGTGATATAAAAAAATCGAATCACAGAGCTCTATTCAACGCATTGCGTTTGCTTATCCAAGAGTCGTTTGACTATTTGTCTATGAATTGAAAGGCTTGCCATATGGCACGCACTGAGAAATGCGGTATTTCGCATAGCATTGTCTTTTACTTGAACAAGTATTGTTTGTGAATACAGGCGTTAATGTTTATAGGTTTTAAATAAATTCTTGCCATGAAGGAAGTAAACGGAAGATCTTAAGCTATTTGAACCAGAGCTTTAATAACTAAGTCGCACTTCGTATCATTGTATGCCTAGCCTAAACGCTGAGTAAAGACATTCTTTAAGGTAGACAAACATGAGGGAGGACTAGCACCAATACGTTCTGGACTAATTGGGTTAGTGGGTAAATAAAATTGTAATAACAAACGGGTCCATGGCTTACCGTGCCTTTGACGAACCAATATTTATGGTCCAAGACCTTATGAAAAAACAATGCCTCATTAAACAAATTAGCAAAATTTTATGATTGCAGGAACAGAAAATAACAATGAAATTCTTTCTAATTTAGCTGCTAAATGTTGTTACATACCTTGCGCCGCTTTATCGATGTACAGCAGTTCCGAATCAAAGTTCATCAGCTCAGGGAAGTTCACCCTGATGGTACCCACGATGTAATGAAGCAACGATATCCTCTTGTCCGTCGACTTCGTGTCCATCAACGTGTCCAACGACTGCAGTTTGAACCCGTAAGCTGGTCCCCTCTTACTACTGTTCAGATAGTTTCCAAAGGCCAAAATTATTTCTAGAACGTTCCTCAGTTTCTGCGAAGATTTCACTGACGAGGAACCGGATATTATGGCGTGTATTTGCGGCGTGATCAAGTGGATATTGTCGAAGAAGTTGCCCATGTAACTCATGATGGAGAGCTTCGCCGATATCCTCTCGACCTTCGCCAGTTGCATTAAGAACTTGTCTTCTTCTGTGAGCTGGTTGATGTTCTTCTTCTCTGCCACGTATTCTTTGTACGCCTTCTGTTCCGTTTCTGTGGGCACCATGCGTTGCAGGATCTCGACACTTTCTAGAGGGAGCTGTTTGAGGTCCAAGTTGTTTACTGCGGCAATCACTTTCTCGACGGGCGTGTCTAGTTTCCTTCTTGATATCGCTGTAGAAGAAGAAGGTTGAAATTTTAGTGAAGTTCATAGGAACACTGATTCTGTCCATTACCCCGTGGTTTGGTAATATTGTTTCTACGGTGGAGCCTACGGTGGAAGGGGTGGGACATTCTAATTTCTTCTTCTCTTAATTAATGAATTCGCGGTAATTACGCATTTAGCCTATGTCAAATGAAAATAGCGTTTAACTACAACAATAAATTGTACGGTAGATTGGGTTAAAAATGGAGTCTCATGTCACGTGTTATTACAGCATGAACTCGCGTGAAACCCCCATTCTAATAGCAAAAAAAAAAAAACAGTGAAGCTTTCCTAAAATAATACTCGCCAGGTAGCGGCACTGTGGCGTTACTGTCAAAGTTTAGTTCATAACTCCTCAATTTTCTCATTTGCCGTAATTGGTTCCATTTCGTGGGTTTCTCAAATACCCTAATTAGCACTTGTAGGTGTCGTAAACTAAAGCTATAATGTTATATTTAAAGAAAAGTGCAAAGGAATATCGAAAATTCTGCTCGTGAAAAAATACAAATAACAGTGTAAATGAGTTACCAATATTTCTGAGTCTTGTGTGTTCCAGCAGCGACACTGTGTCTGGTTTCCGGAAGCGCTTGCTGGGGAAGGAGGTGAGCGTATCGTCGCACGCGTCCACTTGGGGACACGCGCCGCCGATGCGGAACTTCTCCTCAAACTCGCTGAAGTTGATCCTTCGTCGTGGTCGTTCTTCGTCCAGCTCGTTGAATATCGTTCCTCGGACCTAGAAAAAAAATATCAAATTTCTTAAGCAATTCAATTACAATAACAAAATAGCCACCTAATAAAAATGATACTTAAATGTCACGGACTGATTGTAAAAAACGTGTATTGTCTAAATTTCAGGCAATTAACGTGACACTAAGGGAGACGCGCGTTCCAGTTGAGTAAATGGAACCTGGTTGGGCTTCAGCGCAATCCAGTTGAGTGAGTGATACCTGGTTGGGCTTGAGCGCAATCCAGTTGAGTGAGTGGAACCAGGTTGGGCTTGAGCTCGATCCAGTTGAGTGAGTGGAACCTGGTTGGGCTTGAGCGCAATCTAGTTTAGTGAGTGGTACCTGGTTGGGCTTGAGCGCGATCCAGTTGAGTTAGTGGTACCTGGTTGGGCTTTAGTGCGATCCAGTTGAGTGAGTGGAACCTGGTTGGGCTTCAGCGCAATCCAGTTGATTTAGTGGTACCTGGTTGGGCTTGAGCGCAATCCAGTTGAGTGAGTGGAACCTGGTTGGGCTTGAGCGCAATCCAGTTGAGTGAGTGGTACCTGGTTGGGCTTGAGCGCAATCCAGTTAAGTGAGTGGTACCTGGTTGGGCTTGAGCGCGATCCAGTTGAGTGAGTGGAACCTGGTTGGGCTTGAGCGCGATCCAGTTGAGTGAGTGGAACCTGGTTGGGCTTGAGCGCAATCCAGTTGAGTGAGTGGTACCTGGTTGGGTTTGAGCGCAATCCAGTTAAGTGAGTGGTACCTGGTTGGGCTTGAGCGCGATTAAGTTGAGTGAGTGGACCCTGGTTGGGCTTCAGCGCAATCCAGTTGAGTGCGTGGTACCTGGTTGGGCTTCAGCGTGATCCAGTTGAGTGAGTGGAACCTGGTTGGGCTTCAGCGCAATCCAGTTGAGTGAGTGGTACCTGGTTGGGCTTGAGCGCGATCCAGTTGAGCGTGGGCAGTTTGTACTTGGTGTCGACCTTCCGCTTGATGGTCATGGCGTCGTGCTGCTGCGGGGGAGCCATCAGCCCCGGCGCCGGCGGCGGCGGGGGGGCCGAGCCTGAGGGGATCATATATTATTAATTATTTAATTTTAATGACGGCACTTCACTTGGGTATTGGTATTCGCATATTTGCATTATTTGGCCATACATGGTTATATGTACGTACATGGTCTACCTATCTATTGAATATACTTGCAAAAGTGAAACAATAAACACAAATAGCAAAAATGAATTTCGCTAAAAACTTATGGAATTAAATAAAGTTATGGATATATGGATTAAATTCGTTTGTCATTTCTGAAAAGGCAAAATCTATATCTATAAAAATGAATAATGACTGACTGACATATCAACGCACAGCCCAAACCGCAGGGTCTAGAGATTCCAAAGAGGTCTAAAACATGTAAATCCGTCAAAAATTTCGAGGTCGAATTGACCATTACAAAACTCTTTACTATGTATACGAGAAAGTAATTATGTAGTGGTTACCTCCTATTAGCGGCGGCGGCGGGGGCGGGGGCGGCGCGAGGACGGGCGCGGGGGGCGGCGGCGGCGCGGGCGCGGGGGGCGGCGGGCGGGGCGCGGGGGGCGGCGCCCTAGCGTCCCCGTTGACGGCGGGGGAGGGACCGTCGCTGCTGCTGCCGTTGCACAGCGCGTGCGACGATATAGCACCCACTGGAGGAAACACGGGAGTTAACTACCAAGGTAAAACTAATACACAATAATGGGTGGTTGGATCAAGAGTCAGATGCAGAAGACAGTACTCCTAGACACGGCCCGTATAGTGAAAAGGTTCCTGTCTCTGGATCCTTAACCACCAGTAGCCGGGACCTGCATTTTTGTATTTTTAAATATTGTATTTTTAATGCTATACTTACTTACATTGTAAAAATTTATTATTTAGAATAGTTATTTCTTCAACAAGTGAGCAAAGTTATTTTTTTGCTGCGAGTGCCGACCGATATTAAATCACGAACCAGCGAAGTAGTCTAGAATTGAATCATGAGCGTAGCGAGTGATTCATAAATAGACTACTGAGCGCAGTGAGTGATTTAACGGTACGAGACAAAAAAATTGCTCTCGTGTGAAACATACAACTTTTCACCTCTCCATCGAGGAAATTCTTACAGGTGAGAAAGATAAGGCAATACTTTATTACATGTTTAAAAATATTTTTTGAAAATTAAAAGTAAGATTACTAAAATAATTTGGATTAAATGTTTATGTAACTGTCACGTAATAGGGTTTTAATAACCCCTATTATGTGACAGTTACATAAACTACTATTATATAGATGCTTGTTAGCATTAATCATTAAAAAGAAAACTTTATAACAATTCAGTTAAGATTCAGAATGCTACTCACTGGACGCCCCTCTTGGTAATGACTTGGTGAGAGATTCCAGCTCCTGCACTTTGGACTCGAGCATCGACTGTCTATTTCTAGAGTCCTGCTGCGCCCGTCTTAACGTCGACACCTGAAGAATACAAAATTTTTCACATAACATATGGTTTCCTATTCTGAACTTCAGATTCTAATAACATAAGATAGTATAATAGTTGGATATAATTTCAGCTTCACGCCATAGACTTTCAACATGAGACTTGTCTCCATTTAATAACAGTTTACGCAGAATATGAAGGTACAGTCCTCACCCTACCACGCAAGAGTACAGGCGGCATTCTGCCACAAGGCGTGGTAATCTCAATTCCTACGTGGGAGGGGAACGTACTGAAGACAAAGACTTGCGTAGTAATCGCAACTCCTATGTAAGAGACAAGGTACAGGAGGCAGGGTACAGCAGTAGTGACCTCAAGTCCAATGAGGGGGGGGGGGGTACAGCAGTGGTGACCTCAAGTCCAATGTGGGAGGGGAGGGTACTGGAGGCAGGGTACAGCAGGGTAGTGAGAGTCCACTTAGTCCAATCTGACTCTGAACGTGTCAACGAGGTTTACTGTTGACAGTGCACGTCGCCGCAGAATCTAATGTCCAGCTGGTAGCTGGAACAGAGGTTAGCAGCAGAATCCAATGTCCAGCTGGTAGCTGGAGCAGAGGCAACCAGCAAAGTCCAATGTCCCTGGCAGCTGGACTACAGGCTAAACGGTGTAAGCTCACCTCCTCGATGACCTGCCTCCTACCTGAGCACACAGCCGCAGATTCTAGCTGAACATTGAGCTAGTAGCTGGAGCAGAGGCTACACACTGTATTTTCACCTCCTCAACGATCTGCCTCTTCCTCTCTTCTAATGCACCTTTTTTATACCACTAAATGACAAACGAGCTGACGGCCCAACTGGTGGTAAGTTGATACCGTCGCTTACAAACACTTGCAATAACAAGGAAAAATTCACTTGGTATTGCAGGTGCGTTGACATCCTGAGGCCTAAGATGAAATGCCTTCCATGCCCAGTAACACAGCAAAGTGCTTCACGGTAGAAATAAGAAAGGCGGTGGTACCTACCCAGACGACCTTACATACAGGTCTACCACCTAGTAATTAACCTGCGACGGGTCCGCCTTCAGCATCGGTAACTTGGCAACAGCATTCCTATCCCTGCTGAGCACGCAGCCGCAGAGTCCAATGTTCAGCTGTCAGCTGGAGCAGAGGCTACATGCTGTAAGCTCACCTCCTCGACGACCTGCCTCCTCGCCTCCGCGAGCTGGTCCCGCTCCTGCCGCACCTGCGCCAGCTCCGCCTCCAGCGTCCCCAACTTGGCGATAGCTTCCCTTTCCAACGAGGCTAACCTCTCATGAGCCTGCACAGAACAGACAAAAATAACGATATAGACAGATTAAGATAAGAGAACAGATAAGACAGGCGTAAAATTGTGTCCAGACCTGCGCACGTGGGGCGTGTCCTACTATTTCCATGGAAACATAATGTAAATTATGGGAAGTGTTTTTTCCTAGTTACATCCATGGCGACAATTGGCAAATGGTAAGAGCTTTTTCACAATACATTATGGTGCGTTAAAGGTGGGATAGGCGTGCATACTAAAATACCCATAAACAAAAAGAAAGAAAGAAGCAGAAGACCACTAAAGAGGTCGTATCTAACTGTTCACACTGGCTGGCAGTAATTTTGCCAAATCACAAAACAAAACATTTCTTTCAAATCATACCACCTTTGCCCAAATCGGATTGGTGGACGGAGGTGATCAATACCCCTTTACTGGTCCATTAGACACTTTTTACGACTCCCGTTGGATAGGATTATGGGGTGATGTTATTCTACTCTGCCGGCATCACACGACTGCGCAGACTGTGTTTTAGATTGAAAATATAACATAACAGGGTGATTCAAAGGCATATTAATTAACCAATTGGATCAATCTCAATATATTTAGTAAACCGGATCTTTCAATTGAGAGGAACAGTAATTTTTAGATCTCGTTCTATCGTTTATCGATCCTTCAATAAATTCAAAAAATACCAAATTACTATACTAAGAGCCTGTTTCACAGGTTCCAGATTTTTTCCATTATAAAACAATTTATTTGTCTCTGTTTGCGTATCGGATTTTTATGTTTGCCACCATTTCTTTGATGGCAGACAAGTGCGTGGTGCTTTGTTATTTCTCATCATTTTAAGTGATTTTTTGTCAGTTTTAACAATCTAATCATTCTAATACGCAGTATTTTGTGTGATTTCGTTTGTAGTGATGGTGAATAATGGTATAATTGGCTGTAAAAGCCAATACTTACTCTATTGTTGTAGCTATAGGTATAGTATGTAGATACATTTCACTTAGGTGTACGCTGATGACTTATCTATACTCTATTCTCAATCTACGTTCTGACAGAACTGCATACAAAACTGTCAAATCTGTCATATATCTCGCATAAATAGCTATCGTACTTTCAGTCGATTTAGAGTGTGGTATTTTTAAAATAGCATATTTACTTATCAGGATAATGCATATCGATTTTAAGTCACATAGCTTATGGTTTATTTATTTTAATGCAGGTAGAGGATATACACTCACATGTCCCAGCTCGTCTTCTAGCTCGTTGACCTTCTCCAAGGCGGCAGTCTTGGTCTCGCTGTCTTCCATCAACGCTGCCACGTCGAACACATTGTCGAGGTACGCCGAGATTTGAACCTGACAATGTCAATTTGTGTTTATATTATGGAATAAAGCAAAGATTCATTACTTTTTACCAAAAAGGGCAAGAAAATGACTCCATTCTACATGATGTTGAGCAGAAGTGGAGTCCAAATGCGAAGATACCTAGAGCGAGAGATATATCTTCTAGTCAGCCTCGCCTTGCCGAATGCCGACCTGCTTCTTCACGCCTCTTTTGAATGACCCACGATTGTAAAGAGGGAATATGTGTGTTCTCCATACTCTTTATTGACTGTCTAATTGGCGCGCGCTCCGCGCAACTTCATTAAGAGGAGAGAGAGAGAATTAGGAGATTATTGACATGGAATTATACTGTCGAATGTACAAACAATAGTATGTCAGGTTACCAATTTCTTCAATTTACATTCAACTTAACATAATATTATGTCTGTACTTTTATGAATTCTGTTGCCTGATTAATGACTTGAAATATGCTTACGTTATTTCTTGCCAGCGTAATTTTAAATTGGAAATAGATCCATTTTTTAATTTAGTATTTAAATTTTTTTATTTTCTTTATCAGCAAGTACGTATGTATTTATGGTAAGTTTCGCGGAAATCCTTCCTTGCTGGACTTTTGTGTGAACGAATAATATAGAAACTCATCAATTTCTTTGGATATCCCAACAATAAGAAAACAGGTTTGGAAAAAACAATCACGTCATCAATATTTTTCAAAGTTAATAATTTTAGTAAAAGACGTTGGCAACATTTATTAATTTGATTAACTACTATGACCAATGACAGTTTTACTCTAAAATTATTTCGGCCAAGGGATCATTGCTCATAGTGCTATTTCGAGAACAATTTGCCACCCCACATTATTATTGGTCCGAATAATACCGTATACATTATAACTGCAGGAGCAACTCTTAGAGTCCCCAAAAGGCGAATTTACTATCGTTAATTACCTGCAAGTCCTCGCTCTCGCATAGCCTCAGCTTCTCCAGGTAGTCGTCCAGCTTGAGCGCAGTGAACTCATACTGAAGATGCACTCGGAAGTTCATGTCCTCCACGCTGTGAACTATGATGTTCACAAACTGCATGCAAGCCACCTGGAACACAAACAAGATTAATTTTTAAGTGTCTTACCTTCATTAATAAAGCACAGAAGAAAACCTTACTCTCGTTCTTCTAACTTCATCGTGATCATTATCCTTGCGTTTTCCCTTAACGCTTTCGCGCGATCGCCCGGGGTCCATCTTCCTAACCCACTTCGGCATCCCTGATAGAAACCGTTGGCACATAAGTCCTCCCTCGTGATATCATTCTTCTACCTTATCTGGTGGCCTTCCGTCATTCTCTATTATCTGTCTTCTCATCACCTACTCCTTTTATTCATATAATTCTTCACACAATCCTTCTATTTCTTTTGCGGTCTTTCTCTGCCCCTCCATGCCTTAACATTCAAATTCATCACGACACATGAGTTTCATTCCTTCGGATAAAGTGTACGTACATATACAGCCAAATAATTCCCTTTCCCATACTTTTTCTGTCACTGGATCCCACTTTCAAACTTCTTCTTACAGACACTGATTGTTTATTTTATATATTCTTGTCACCCCACCCATATTTCTTATCATTCTCATCGCCGCTTAATTCATTCGCTATTTTTTGCATGGCTCAATATTCCGACCGTAATACTACAATAGGTGTTATCAGGGGTTTCTAAGGTTATTCCAGGGGTATTTTGTTTATTCAACAAATGATTAAAGTAGCCCGTATTTTCGTGGTTGAAGATTCCAGGTTAAGCTCGCTTCCACCCAGTGATATGAAAGCCAAGAGCTTGCCCGTTCAGAGAGAAAAAAAAATGCAAGGCACGTCTGATGCTAGAAATGGCAAATTCTAAAACACTGTCACCATACTAACCATAACACGAGATACGAATAAAAAGAAGGCTTTTTGTTAACTTCTGCCAGTTCACTCACCATAAACTCTATGTGGAAGGTGTCATGGTTCGTGAAGTACTCCATGAGCGTGTGGAACCTCCTGGGCTCCCCGACGACCTCCTTGAAGTTGTCGAAGGCGGACAGGATGATCTGGTGGCCGCCCTTCACCAGGCAGATGGCGGCTAGTAGCTCTAACACCAGCGCTTTGGTGCGGAGCGAGTGATGGACTAGAGAGAGGGCGATGCTGTTTATGGCTTCCCGGTGTTGGATCACCATGTTGAAGCCGTACTGGAAATAAAAATTTTGGTTATCACATTATTTGTTGCAACACAACATGCAAAGCAACGTGCAATGGAACATTTTTCATACATTTGAATGTGTTCGCGCGCACACTCCGCGCACGCTGCGAGCATTCGTGCGCGCAGTGTGATTTGGACGGCCGTTCGCTAAAAGCTGCCGGGAACAGACGTTCGCCCAACGTCCACGGAGGCCGTCCAAATTATACTCGTGCAACATGCATGTTACGTTAACACTATGTTTTTGTAGTATTTTGTTGTAAGGTTCCTGGAGTTCTATGAAGGAAGAAATTACAGTGTATACGTACGGGCGTCGTGCGGGTGGAGGAGCGAAGGCGTGCAAGCAACAAACCATCCGGCTCGAAGGACCATTTGTTGGGCCACCATGAAATAATTTGTTGGGGTTTCGATGGTGATATAAATGGTTTGTGTGTGGTTGAAGTGATTCATTTAATTAAACTATATTCAACGGGAGACCGATCGCTTGTGAAGTGGATCTAAGGCTTTTTTTATACTATGAGATGGCAAACAAGCTTGCGGCCCACCTAGTGTTATGTGGTTACCGTCGCCTATAGACACTTGAAATATTAAGGGTAAATCACTTAACACTGCAATTGCGTTGCCATCCTGGGTACTAAGATAATATGCCTTCCATGCCCAGTAATTACGCTGGCTACCTTTCCCTTCAATCCGAAACACGGCGAACTGCTTCACGACAGAAATAAGAAAGGCGGTGGTACCTACCCAGACGACCCTACATATGGGTCTACCACCTAGTAATTGACTGATTGGTCAGATTATGTTCCGGTCAGTTGTTCGCACGTTCCCGCTCCTCCAACTACGTCATACATTGGAGGACAGCCGTGCGTGGTGAGTTTATACCGAAAGCTATCCTACCTTATTGTTCATGATAGCTCGCATGCACATGATGCAAACGTGTATGTCGTCTGTGGAGGCGCCCATGTTGAGGCGGGCCGCGTGCCTGGTCCGGCGGCGCGCGGCCGCGGGACTGCCGGCCACCTCCAGCTCCGCGTCGGTACTGCGAGCTCGTCTCCGCCACGACGCGTTCAGGGTCGAACTGGCGTCCGCCGGCGTCGTGCACTCGGATGACGTCGTGTTTGCTCCTGGATGTGTATGGAAATTAATTTATTAGATATTTATTAGTGTTGGTGTGCGCCTGCTTGCCGCGTACATACAAATTGTGAAACACTGTCGACGGCAGCGATGCAGCGACGCGATAGTGTTTAATACTTTTGTATGTAAGCTACAAGCAGGTCTAGTGTGTACACCAAGCGTATAATGACTGTATGAAGCGTCTATGAAGCGACGCCTCCGTGGACAGAGGACCTTACCGGCTCTGCTACACAGCTTACCCTTAGTGATAACCATCATATAACTTTCATAGCTTAGTTTTCACATCCTCGCAGCCTCTGCATAGCACATCTCTTGTGGAATAGCAGCCATAATGTGATGACGGCTGATCGAGAAATATGGAAGAGAACATATTACGCCGACCTCATTAAAATTAGAAGAAAACAATAAAAAAATACATATCTACTCGGACTTCGTCAGAATTGCTTCATTATTTACGTATCGGTTGATATATTAATTATTCCAAATGCGAAACTATTCTGTACGTAAACTTGGCAAATATTAAAATAACACATATTACAAGTTTGTAACCAGCAATCTAACAGCATCTTTAGTCCCTAACTACTTATGATACAATCGTTTAGTCCACGTAGTTTTATTTGGTAGCTTTAAAAGTTTAATTTTCCAAACTTAAACTGTAGTACGTAACCAAGATAGGCTTGCATAGTTGGCTGCACTCCAAGCCTGACCTCAACTAGGATTAGTCACCAAAGTTTTGAAACAGCAAACACAGCAAAGGACAAACACCAAAATACTTAATTCAATGAATATAAATAAAAAGTCGAAAAATATTCTATCCTTCGACTTCAGAGGAAACATTGAGCGATTTAATTAATAGCTGTATTATAATCGTATGTACCAGCTAGGATGTGGAAAGACCTCCCTTTGTTGGTTTTCCTGAACGATACAAATTAGGCGTGTAAGGTCAGGTTAAATAAATAGGCATTTACACCATCCTTATTGACACCTTCTACTAAGTAACGCGCACGCAAGTTTCAAATATAAAAAATAACAAAGATATTTTTTTTACTTCATAATGTGATTCGTATTGCGTAGGTATCGACAGTGGCCACAGTGGGTGCAATGATTGCGCCAAGTACCCTGTGTGCGTTAAAGCCACGACCTAGAGGAACACGTCAGTTTTTAGTGGGTATGTCCTGACAGGGTGAGTCCCATATAAGTTTGGGGTGACCCCACCTGCCCAAAAGTATGCGTAAAGCATTTTGTGACGCAAAAAAAAGGTATCTACAGTAGGTGTATATTAGCGATCGAGAATATACCCTACATGTCGTCTGAAAACAGGAATTTAAGTCAAGTAAGTCCTCTTGAAATTACCCTGGTTTATCCCGTCGCTGGACTGACTCCTGGCGAGCGCTATCCTCTGCTCGTGCCTCATCATGCTAAGCCTGAAGCTCAGGTAGTCGATGAGCACATCCAAACCTTGATTCTGTTCGTTCAAGAACTCTCGAACCCATCTGAGGAAGAACGATTTAAATTATAAATAAAATCCCGTGACCACGAACGCTGAAAAGAGTTACGAAACGTCGGGCAATAATCTAATTACACGCGAGTTAAATCCGTAAAAGTTGTTTTATTTATAATGTGTAGTGCTAGCTAATCTAAGAGAACATTATAAGAACGATTTAATTTTAGTATTAGAGAAAGATGGAAACATGTCATTTACTTACTAAAGTTCACCGCTATTTAAGGGCTCATTGAATACAAGAAATTTTATTTGGCCAACAGTCATTACGCGGCAATAATAACTTGAAATGAAATACCAAGGTGTCACTGGTGTGCTGCCAATCTCATAGTCCGCGAGCCAGGGCACAAATGTGGTCAATCATTTCCTCCCGGGCGATAACTTGTAAAATAGCTTGCAAATTGCGATTCGAACGCAACCTTGTAACCTAAGCACATGGGGAGTTCGTAAAACGCGCGTCTACTGCGCGTACCTATACACGCAGATACACACGCGCTGTTCCGGTAACAGGTTCTCCTTTGGCGCGTTAGTATTGCTTCGCGTTTTTATCATCAATACAAACGCAACAATCAGCAGCTACGGCGCCGGTAACGCGCGTCTTGAAGCGCACGTCGTCGTCGCACTTGAAATACGCCGTGTGCTATCGCTCGTTGAGTTTTTAATACATTAGGCTTGCTACACACATAAGAGGGCGAGCATTAATCGGCACATTAATCGGTCTTTGCCGGCCCGACTGTGCCAATTTTAAGCCGGCCCGTTTATGTGTGTAACAACTCTTACTCTACTACAGAAACAAAATACTACGAAATAGTTTCATTTGACTGATATCTTCTTTATGGTGAATATTATATTATAGCGATCGTGAAATACAACGTCAAAATACGACCAAACAACTAAATTATATTTCTAAAATCATGCCCCAATCAGTTGAAAGAAACAAACTGTCAGTACTATTTTTCAAACAACTGATTGAAGGGTGGTTGCTTAGGTATTGCTTTTTTGTATTTAAGCTCAGCTTCAGAGGGCCGTCCATTAAGCATGTGATGTTTTTATTAGCATTTTTTGACCCCCTTGGTGATACGTGGTGAGGTTTAAGACTACCCCCCCCCCCCCCGCCCCCCTCCCCCAAAAATCACGCGTATTTTAGTACCTACAAAGAATGTTATTTTTTTAATATTATGCGAAAATACAGGTAAAAAAGTGGTTGTTTTTTACTGACATACAAAGAAAAATAAAGGAATGGTCTACTCATCTCAGACCACTGATTAGCAAGACGCTTTTCGGTTTAGAAATCGCGCGTTTGACGAATAAATAAATACACGTGATATCTTACTACACCCCCTCCCCTTGTAATATTTCGTGAGTTTCCCCGAACCCCTCCCCCCTTTCGGAGCCGCACGTGATTAATGGACGACCCCCTGTGAGCTTTGCAGTGCTAAACTAGCTCTTGTTCAAAACTACCGCAACTTTCTATCAATGCAAGTCAACAAGACGGATAGTTAGAATAGTGACTTTATTACGAATGCATTGCGCCAAAGTTGTACGCGTAGAACTTCTTCCTACCCAAATTACGGTACGGTACACTTACTGTTGTACAGACAATCTTAAATTTTTTAAATACCACTTAAATTTAAATACAAAAAGGGGGCAACTTACTCTATGTGATTGGTTCGTAACGATATCTCCAGATCCCTGAGAACTTGCGTCGAGGTCGAGTCACCAACCATCTTTCTTTTCTGCAACATAAACAAATCGTATCATTAGCATACAAGCAGTCAACTCTTATTTTAAAAGCCAGATATCCTCATGAAAACTCACAGTTTATTGGCATACTTTCCTACGGTGGGTTTTACAGAATTAGCATTCGCCAAGGGAATGTACACGACAGTCTATGCCCTTTACCTTCATATTTCTATAGTTCATATTATTACGGAGCATTATGCTGTAGCTAAAGGTGGTTACGACACACAACAGAGATATTTTCCTAAGATAATGACTCTTATGGTACACGTATCTGATTAGTTCCCTTATATGTTTGCTAAGTAAACATTGCTGTTGTCTCTCACGGAGGGTTTGTGGAGCAAGCGATGACAGAACTAGCGTCTAATAAACCAAGGACTGAAGAAAAAAGTGAGACCTTTTGACGGACTTTCTCCCGAGTTCTTGTTGTAAACACGTGTTGAGACTCCATTTTTAACCTCAATCACCGTACAATTTTTGTTACTTTAGTTACATTTTCACTTGACATTCGCAAAATGCGCTTAATGCGACGCGACGCCATTAATTAAGAATAGTAGTAGAGACCCATTGACGAGAGTGCAACCTTTTGTGCACGTGGACTTTGGTGAAGTATTTAATCCTCTTTCGGATTCAAGTATAAATAATCTACAATCTGGATAGAAACTTTGCTGTAATAAGTTATGTTGTGCACAAATATCTGATTTGTGGCCATTCTATGAAGTGTGTCAAGCAAACAATAGATTCATCTCTCACGTTCGGACGCCCACGGCGTTTGTTTGGGCCAAGCAATAATGAAACAATTGGTATCTTTCTCTGTGTTATAAATACAAAACGCTTCCTCGATTTTAATTCGCATCTTGTTCGAATTGTTTTCATTGTATTTAATGAGGATTTATATCATTGTCCATAGGTTCTGCAGTTCTGCATCTATGTGGCAAACACTCAAAGTCAGATTCTTACGACTGGATTAACGGCTAAGTTTTACTTAACTTTTCCACTTCCATCTAAAAACGTCAACTTTTTTAAAAAGCCTGGCGTATACCACAGAATTAATAATAATATTATTTCTGTGTATAGATTCGTCCTTGGCTTGAGATGATCATATCATGAAAATTCATGGAAGTATTAGGATAACCAACAAATTTGAAAATCGAAATAGATTCCAGCCAAAAAACATCTATATCTTGTCATGACACAAAGAGTCCTTCTCACAAACACTTTGAAAGTTTGAACTGTTGAGGTCTTTCGAGCAAATATTACCTATTACCAGGAAGTCACGATGACTATAATATGGATCTGACTCCGGCGTCACTTTTGCCTTGCACCAAGGGACGAATGAGGCACGCCATCTCCGAATATGACTCAGCGTGTCCCACAATACACGTGACCTAGCGCCTGCGACCTACGAGCTATGCCCTGAATAATTAATTCGATAGTTAAGGGAATTATGAGGAACATGCATTCGTTGCTCAGATGTGGCGTAGTAACAGACACTAACTGCCAATCTAGTGTAATCAAGATCTATTGACTAGAACACGAAAATGTAATTATAGAAGACGCAACGTTTTCCGTAAGTTACCAGAAGAGTAGTATGTTGCAGGTATTGCACACGAATTGCGGAAATTCGACTTTTGACTCAAAAATCATCAAAAAAAATCTTCACATCAAAAAAGATACCACAAGATTGCCATATACGTTACCGCGAACGTAATCCAAAGCGATAGAAGTTAGTGTGAAAGTACAAAAATCGACGATTTGGTAATAATGCATGAACATACCAATGATACATACATACATAATCAGCCTACCATCCATAGGGCAGGCATAGGCAAAGATCACTTCTTTCACTTGCCACGATCCTTTTTTCGCCGACTGATGATAGATAGGTAGCGATAAATAAATAACTATCTCGATATTTTATACTTTCTTATTAACGTGCATCTCGGAAAGATATTTGCGGCCACGTGCATCGCATATTATTAGCATTCGTCTACGTTTTGTGTGCTTTCGAGTAAATAAAAGCCTGGCCCATGATAGAGCTTCATCATAGTAAAGTATTTGACATATCTGCCGCCTTTGTTAAGTCAATAATTGTCAGTTTGATTAAGACAAGATTCTATAATGGGTCAAGATTGTGTTTGCTCGATCACACTACCGAGATTGTGTATATCAATGGGATCGCAACAAGAGTAGTACGGTAAGTACTTAACAACTACCAATATGAGTGCGAGACACGATGCATTGAAAACCTTAAAAAGTTAAAATTTAAATAAAGATTTAGCAATTTCAATTAAGTAATAAGTAAGTTAACTGTATCTTGATAAACTCTGGGGCCACCAACGATTCGCTTGATTTTAATAATTTTAAACAAGGGTCATCTCATCATAAGCGATAGGTCAAGCAGCTTGGATGGTCCGGACCTTATAATCTTTTGTATGTATCTAATGGGGACATGGTTCTTAAAGGTCAAGCAAGATGATAAAGTGTTTTTGTGGGAATCTATGTTAGAAATCTGAAAAGTAATAACAATAAAAAATAAACCACCGTTTTTATTAAACTGGTTTTAGGTTTTAAATTTTGAAAACAATAACAAGAGGATCGAAGTTATTGTATTGTTTCTTGAGCAAGTCTTATCTCAATTTAACTGAACGTCCTTACCAATCAGATAATTTTTGTCCAAACTAGAAATTAATGACATTATTAACATCAAGTGACCAATATATTGGTAACCTATAAAACTGTCACTGCAAATGTACATAAAGGAATTAATTCAAAATAAAGTTAATGCAATTTGGATGAGGACGAGACGAAGATTTTTAGTATTCCATGGATTTACCGTGCAGGAGCTGAGTCTGAGGGATTGTTTGAGGGACCTCTTATAATTCATCAACACACACCTCCCCTTATTATAATGCATCAACACGCACCTTGGCTTCTCTCCTACACTAAAACTACAATTACGTATACTGCACTAAATAAAAATTAACAACTGTTTGAAAATTCCATTTTGTTAGCTGATTTGAATATAAGGGTTTTATTGGGGTGTGATATGATATTCCAAAATATGAATTATTAAATCACTGAAGAAACTAAAATGAACGAAATCCCAAACTAGTTTTACCAAAGATACCTGAAATCGAATCACGTTAGCCCAAAAGCATGAAATCCCAAATTACACTTTACTAAAACATGTTTCAATCAAATCACATCAAGCCAAAAAAGAAGATCGTTAGACCGTTCTTGTTTTATATCATATCATTGTTAAGACTTAAACACATATATTACCAAAAAATAATCAATCTATAAATAAACATAGCTGCATCTTGAAAAATCCGTAACAAAAATATCATCATCGTAGTTAGGCCTTCAAAATTCATGTAGTACCTAACCTTTAAGTTAGCAAGCACAGTTTATGGCTCATGGTCATTTCTTACTGTAATTTGTGTTTAGGTCTTACGAGTTACCTAACTTCTTTTTTGGCTTGACGTGACTTAATTTAAAATGTTTTTAGTAAAGTGTGATTTGGGATTTCGTGCTTTTGGGTTAGCGTGCTTCGGTTTAAGGTGTTTTTGGTAAAATGTGATTTGGGATTACGTTCATTTGGCATTCAGTGAGTTAATTATTCATATTGTGTGACATGATACCTGTTTTATTGATCTTATTATTGCGTTTTAATCTGTTTATTGCATTAGTATCGATAACCCAAACAAAATTCAAACTGCTCGCACAGCCATTGAGATAGAACAAATACTTGAGCAGATGAGCGTCACCGCATTATGAGGTCACAATATCGGCTTACAACCGATACAATAGATATGATGTAACCCGCGTCTTCGAGTTCACTCACACCTGCGGCGTGAATCATCTCATCAGACACCTCAGCAGCCAAATTATACAAGGAAGAAAATTGACATCGATAACGAGTTCAATGTAATACGGTCAAAATAATTCCCTTATCTTACACTAACATGATATAGCCCAAACAAAAAGTAACGAATACATCCGATAATAACAAACAAAATGAATGAAGGGCGTAATGACGCAACTCGGAATTCCGACAATCAATTATCTACAGTTACCTAGAATAAAATAGTTGACAATATTGCTTTCCCTCGAGCTATAAATCAATAATCAAAAGTTTTCAAACACTACATTATGAACACGAAGTTATTAGTATTTATGATGTTTGACATAATTTAAAATAACGCATCACTGTGATTGGATGCCATTAAGATAATTGGACACGTTCAATCTGCCATTGAGTAATTAACCTCTTTAATGTATGCACGTATACCTACTGTATTCAATGAAGCAAGTATGAAGAGCAAAAACCCGATCAATCTAAGGCCAGGCACACGAGCAGATCGCTGAATGGAGATAACCGGTCCTCAAAAGGTCGGCCTCGAGCCTCGTTCTGTCAATCCGTTTTTGCCAACAGTAGGGTACCGCTACGCGTTATTGTTGTGCAGATGTCGAATCACTGCGAGGATGTTTTTGCTGTAACTCAAATTTGTTTCCGACGAGTGTAAACATCCTTCGACGTTTATTGCGCTCATATTATGAAAATATGTTCTAATTTTACTTCAGACTTTTTACTTTATTACTTCAGATATAGCTGTAGGGATCGAATCAGGGAAATCTAAAAATGAACCCTACTGATAACCCACATCGCCTTTAATTAATTAAGTTGAACATTCATACAAACATCCTCATAATTCTAAACGGGTTGAGCAGAGCTTTGAGAAACATTTGGTTACATATAAAGCCACATCCAGCAGAATGGGATATGCAGTTCATCAAAATAGTGACAGGTTTCCAGTTTGTTCTTCGATAAAAGGGACATCAAGCTTGTTCTTCGATAAAAGGGACATCAAACCTAAAAAGTAACAAAACCTTCAGTGAACCAATAATCAAAAGTCGACAACCAAGAGAGATGTTACACTTAAAACATCTCAGAAGTCCGCGTAACCTTAGCATGTCCATAACAACGGACGAACGACCAAATCTCTACGATACAACACATCGAAGCACAGTATCCACCGTTACAATGCAAGTGCAAGTAGCTTCTGCAATTATCCCAACACAATGTATCGTAAAGGTAAAAATAGCAGCATGACCATAATTATCTGAGGCAACCTCACTTATTACCGATTGTCTGCTCAAAATTGCCATCGATATGCCCTGATGTATTGCACATTGTCTCCGAAGTAAGTAACGGTACCCTTGGAATAGCTCTATAGGTTATGAGACTAGGGCTAAGGTAATCGCTGTGCTTTGAATGTATTATGGTTATTTCTCCCGCTGCGCCGTGTGCCGTCGTACATCAGTAATCGTGGTTTTAAGCCTACCTGTGTCATGACTAGGAACACTACGCAATTCTCGTGGGCGTGACTTGAATACAGTTTTGCAGTAATCTTGATATTACCTCATATGACAGTTAAATTGTTTTGAGAATTTTGATTGTAAAAGGATATTGATATGCTGCTATCAATGGAATTCAAGCATCATTATTATACCTACGCAAGGTGATAGCATCGATTCGTGAGGACAATACAAACGTATATGCTTTGGGTCCTCATCGCGCGATAAGGCCCGACTGATTTACGTTTTTACCAAAACCAAATCGGTGTCGTTTTCCTACATTTTGACAACAGTTTGATAGCTGTCAGCTGTCAAAACGTATGAAAACGATAACGATTTGGTTTTGGTAAAAACGTTGTGAATAGCGCGATCGGGGGGCCGTTCTGACTTAGATTTTGTTCCATCACCCGTAGCTTGAAGCTACTTTTACACTTATCTTAGAAAATAAAAAAGTCTAAAACTAAACTTACCCTATGACTTCTGGAGGCTTTCGGGTCGAGGTACGTTCGTAGTTTGTTGAGGTAGTGAGCGGGCGAGTCTTTGGCCTGGACCATGTCCTGGTCGCAGATGATCTCCCATTTCTTCTCCAGGTCATAATTGCGGAGTAGCTTCACTTTGTCCGGCGGCAAGTCCATAGACGTCTGAAAAAAAATATCGAATTAAATTCTCGATTATAAAGAGGGTAGCTAATCAATTTCACTGAATGACGAACACATTCGGTGATTCGTAGGTTCTTAGAAATCATGTCAACAAAGCAGACTATGACTTCATAATCACTCAAGAGGCTTCCACAGAAATATTATCATCGATCACAATTGAAAGCAAAGACATAACAGTCACACAACAAATCCCCTATTTCCATAATGACGTGTTTTATTCGACCGCGACCGGTCCCACGGGGCCTATCTAAACAAGAATCGGCTAGCAATGAACCAGTTTCCAATATATTGGTTTATAGCGAGCCTCCATAACGGTACAACCAATGTGCATAGGGCCGCCACTTTATAGTGTAAACAAGGTGCTTAATCTTGCGCACATAAGCATATTAATAAGATTGTCAACCGGTCCGTCTTTAAGGTCACCTATTAGATATTTAGTTTCACTTTGGATTCTTCACTACAAAAATATTTAATTACTCATTCATTCATTGCATGCCTTTATAATGCGACTCACTGCTGGGACACAAGGCCTCTCGTTGTCATCGAAGGAGGTTTAGGCAGTAGTCCACCACGCTTGCCCTTGCCTTGTAGGTATGTATTACTTTTAGATTTTTAAACATGTATATGCAATTGTAAGGAATCTGCCATCTATCTGAATTTCAGAACCGTCCGGTATCAATTAAACCAACATTGCTAAAAATTATACTAATGGGTATTATTGTCCCACTTCTTTATTAGCTAATAGACACTAATCCTCCTGAAAAACGCTACAAAGTGTTACGAAACGTCTAGCAATAAACAAAACGTGAACCCCAAATACAAGCGAGTTAAATCCATAAAAGTAGTTTTATTTACTACTAGCTTCGTCTGCACAAGATAAGTATAAATTATGTTATTCTAATGTATGACCTATATTATAGTAAAGTTTCATTAAAATCCATTCAGTAGCTTTTGTGTGAAAAAGTAAAAAACATAAATCCATTCATACATACAAACTTTCGCGTTTATAATATTAGTAGGAGATGTACTTAAGTGCTCGCGCAAATCTAAGGCAACATTTTTATTATCTTTTACAGCGAAACTCACCCTATGGTAAGTAATAATAACACCGAAGATGGTTAAAATGGTTAAAATCATTAAGCTACACGGAGACAGAATTATTGCTTAAAAACTAACATATTACGCATAGGTTTACATAGGTTTTACTAAACTTAAAACGGGTGAGTATCAAGTATAACACAAGGACAACACACGCACACACAATCTCGCACACTCAGACATATACGCACACACATACATTTGTATACACATACACACATATACAAATACACACCACATATACATACACACACCGCAGACATATTAGCAGTGAGAAAGGATAAGAGCATCATATTACTTGCTTGTTTAGTATTTAACGGTCGTAACTTAGTTAAGTAACTAATTGTTAAAAGAGCGGTTCTTCCTAACACAGGCGATGTTTTGCCTAAAGGGGAGTACCCACACCTAATATTTGTAATAGACTAAGTTACTGAAATAAAATATTTTGTATTTTGTATTTGAAGATATAAGCAAGTTTCACCCAAACGTTCCTACACTGAAGAATCTTATAAGCTGTCGGAACACAATAATGCTTTTCACTGCGACAGACTTTGATAAGATGGTGCTGGAAAGAACATTTAATTCTCATAATGACAATATTACAGTCCACTTACAATGATATACAGAGTATCAATTATGCTTAAATATTAACGTGTCACTGGAATATCATTTGAAGTTAAAAGGTGGTTACGTACTCTTTAAGTTTTCTTTTAAATATGTTTGTACACTTTCACAATCCTTTGATGCGCTAGGTAATTTGTTGTACAGCTGTACTCCCATCAAACAGAATCGTTTTCTTTCCGTAACTGGTCCTAACATTTATTAGTTGTAGTTTATTTTTATTCCTTAATTTCCTTATCAACAACTAAACCGATCTCTTTGTATCCACACCTGTAGATCGAGCCCGGGAATCTGGATCTAATTCCGGTGAGCGAATCACTAGACCACTGAGAAGGTTAAAACATGTATGATTATCTACAATAAAAACTATTATAAATGTTTGCTAAAACATAAATTACTATCACTAATTTGACTTACTTTGTAATAAGACCTGGATCTTCGAAGTTAAGTACATACTATCTTGATACTCGTATAGGCTTGTTGAGTAGAATTTTAATGCGAAGATGAAGGATCATAGTAATGATGAATTGCTAGTTCACTCGCTTAAAATTCACTTAGCTAAGAGTAAACCAATTATGCGAAATGAACGATAAATTGGTTCTGCTCATTACGGTACTGAGCAGAAACATTATGTAGGAACAAATAAAATTAGCGCTGCTTTAAATAGCAATTATTTCAGTTTCATTGGAATGCTTTCCGTAATGTGAAAATGAAAACATTTGTTAACTTTTGACTGTTTCATGTACTAAGCAAAGTAGAGTCAATTAAAAAAGGGCTTTATGTAAATAATAAAGACCTTTATTAATTGACTCAAGTTTTTATAGTATCCGATGCACTTCATTTCCATTGCGATAGAAGATCCTTTTGATTATGGTGATGATGAAATTCTTTATCTATATTATTCTGTTTACCTATGTTACAAATAAAATCATTTTCTTTAAATTTTACAGGATTTTTGGTTGATGGGAAGGTTTATTCAAGTCCGACTATGGCCATAATAAAAGTGTTAACTGCATTGATATGTTTCGACAGATAGTTAGCTAGTTCCATAACATCCTCGTTAGTTGATGCGTCCTACAACCGTATTATCACATACCGTCAAGAAAGATGAAGCCGTAGGTAACCTATCATCACACCGGTCGGAATTTTCTTTTCAGATGTTGCCCCTTTTATTTTTAAATATGTGCTAAGCCTCCTCAAGTTCCCATATTATCTGAGACCGAAAGAAATGCTTACCTTGCTTCTATATCGTAATCAGCTCAATATTGCTTCCGTCTTCTGTAAAGTTATATTATTTTATACCTTTTTTGGTAGCGTTTCCTTCGTTAGTTCAAGCAAGTTATACAAATTAGAGTTTTTCGCGAATGTAGAACTTCTCTTATTGGCAATTCGCGACATATGGGGTAGTAATATTGGGGGAGAGAAATCTAGTTTCATAGACATGTTAAACGGAAAAAAATGTGTCGATTTCATTGAAAGGGCTAATAATGCATAATTGGACAATTATTGTATCCACGCAGTGAAGGCAATTTGGCAGTGCCCACCTTAGTATGACCTTACATCCTCTCGGTATTCCCACTTTGCAGGCGGGTGAAACTGCGGGTATGGTTAGTATTTGTGAAATATTATTATTTTACAATTAATCATAAATTAGTAGTTTATGCAACTGTCATATAATGAAGGGTATTAAAACACGAGTGTGAGTTTATGAAACGAGCGCAGCGAGTTTCATAATAGTAACGAGTGTTTTAATACCCGTGTTATATGCAGTTGCATACACTACTTTATCTACACTCATACATAAATTCAAATAAAACAACAGAATTTTTTTTTGTATGGGTTAGATCCCTTTGCCTTCCCGAGTATTTAAGAAAAATAACTGTATCATAATGAGTCGAACCGGTGTTATAATGGTCATTATGTTACAGGTTGTTTTTTTAATTTAAATTTTGATTATCTGTATTAAAAAGTATGTCATTTTATGTTCACCTTTGATATCGTAATTCGAATATTATGACACGAGTGTAGATAAAAGCTATTATTGTTATGGTTCAACCATGATTACCATTATGGTGTACATGTAACTGCGACAGGTGAGATCTACAATGCCTATTTATCCGAAAAATCTATGATATGTATATCTTTAATATGTATGATAAATGGTGAAAATCTAATCATACGAAATTGCAGGTTATAATTTAATAGAGGCCAGTTAACTATAAACCATTAATCGTTAAAGGGTCAAGTTTCTGAAGCCATTGCGTTGTAAGAAGTTATATCACCGCATTGGGGCGACCTTACACGGTCTTCATGGTATCCATCAAGGACTTTCCGACAAAGAAAAAAAGCATACCACCACCGCCAGCTGAGGTATGTAACCAAAGGCTAGTGGCTCGCCCACCGAGTTTAGATCCAGAGGGATCACGGTAATATGAGTCGTATTTATACTGTGGGAAGTGCGCATTGATCATTGATGATACAGAGTGATGCTGCTACATGCTAGTAACACAGATCTTAATTATGATAGGTATACTGATCCGCTCCTACGCAGACAGGCTTTGTGACTCAAGTTTTGAATTAGACTTAGCGCAGATGACGCGTTTTGATTAGCAAATAAGACTTTTAAATATCTGCACAATGTGAATTACAACACGGGGAAATTACTTACTTGCCTTTTTAGAAAAAAAAAGTTTAGCGATAAAAATATCATCATCACTTTATTCGACCGGTTTTTTAGGGCATAATAATTATTTTCCTTTTTGTCATATCACCAAATACTCTACGTTCTGTTTAAAATTATTCTAACTAAGCGATAGGCTGGCAACCTGTGTGTCTGTTCAATCCCTTTCGGGGTTATGAGCGAGTACATACATACAATATTCCTTCCTTCTGGTACAGGTGTTAAGCACTTAATAGAAGGAACCCACCCTAGTTAATAATATGTAAAAAATTTGGTAATGAAATAAACATTTTATTTAATTTAAAAAATATATGTACTCATTATATCTATTTAAATTGCTTTTAAATACTTTTAAGGTTAAATAAAATAAAATAATGCTCCATACTTATTGGAATTAGTTTATTTCCTAAGACTTCTCATCAGTTTCATGAGCTAGTAACACACATGATACATTGATTAAAACAGTTCTTCATTAGGTGAACGACCGTGCCATCGTAACTGCAAATAAGATTGCTAATTAGCCATTGGCAGCTGAAACACAAAATAAAGAGAGCGCAGTATGTCAGCTTCAATTATGTGATTGTTTTGATTGACACCTCTAATGAATTTTAGATCTCAGTTCTGTTTCTACTATGCTTGTGATGTCGTGCGCTGTAGACGTTCGATATGAAAGGTGATCATTGATTTTGCTTGAGGGGATCAACTTTTTTACGGGGAACCTTTTTGCTTTTTCTATCGTCAGTGATGATAAGGCCCAAGATGGGAGCCAGTTTCATCCGAAACTTTCAACCATAAGGAGACTGAATTTTATTATTAATCAGAAAATATTTGAAGTTATCACTATTGTTAGATAGAGGTAGCCAGGTGAAAACAAAAAATCCAGCGTGTAAAAAGTGCGTTCTGAGAATCAAACCAGAGAATCTGAATCAGAGGTTATTGAACGTACGTTAAGTCAGAATGACAACCTTACCACATGCCAAGCGCAGGTATTAAAAGCGAAGTTTATAGATACAAAATCTTACCTTCTACGCTCTCGTTATTTTGTGTCTGAAGTGTTAGCCTAGATAAAATTATTACCAATAAACCTATATCATATGCAAATATTGATAAGTATTAGTCACAGCTATAATTAATTTTTCAGATACCCATGTGACAAAACTGTTTATTTTCCCTTATTATTATGTTTGTAAGCGAGCTGCCAATTTCCCCCCCGATCAACCCACATTATTTAAGAGGGTCATAACCAGAAACCCCTCAATTTAATCAAGGATGAAATTGTAGTCATAAAAATGACTATAATAAACGTATAAATTCAACACCTACAAAATTGTTATCAAAGCATTTATTGTAGCTTATTTGATGACTTAATTAAAAATTATAAATTATTATGACCCCATTTTTTTAGTTCAATTCATACTGGAATAATAATTGTTAAATGATTATGGTAAACAAACCCAAAAACTTAGTTTCAGAGACAGATTCAATAATGTTTTCATGCTACTTAAGCGTTACGCTGGGCATAATTGTATTTTGACGAAAATGCATATTTTTTATTTTCTCGTATACCTACGTAGTATAGAGGAAGTCTGGTAATCGTCAAAAAATTCGACCTCGGGATTTTGACGGATCTACACGTTTTGTATGTCTGTGTGTGTATCTGTGCGTTAGCACGATAACTCGAGTATGCTTTAACTTATTGCAACTTTTAACATGCGTGTATGACATCAAAATATAAGGTTTACTTATATCAACTTTTCAGTCGTCGATCACGAAAGTTAAGCAACCAATTGCACGCTCGGTACTCGGATGGGTGGCCGAAAATTTTTCAAAATCGATTTTCCTTTGTACTTCGTCGGCACGTTAAGGGTATATGAGAAAGTCAAGGGGAGGCGACTCCCGATTTTTGTTTTATATACGATCAGCCGACGACAGTTACAGGCTTGAACGGTCCAATTCGACGATTGGCCTTCGACAAAGGACACAAGGTCATGGTTCACCCGCGAATACTATACCAGTTTCCTCAGACAGTTTCCCACAATTGTCATGAAACCATTAAAAATACGACGAAACTGGCAGTAAACACCGCCTCAGTAAATTGAAGCAAATAATACCTCCGCGAATTCAATAACCTATTATTTTAATATCAATCAAGATAACCGCAAATGATTTCATTCTGAAAGTCCGTTAAACCTTCTCGGGGCAGTGGAAGCGTAGCCCGTTGTCGACACCCGTGAATAATTAGATTTTCCACTTTCTAATTAGATGCTATCGGCCCGGCGATATTTCCTGGACACTTAACACCCAATGACGGACGGTAATTTAGTGCCGTGGGAGGCATTAAGCCTAAATATGAAATGAGATATTGTTATACTTACACGAATTTAACGCTCTTCAGATTCGGCGTGAAAAACAATTTTCTCATTTTGGCACTTTATTTACATTTTTTTAGCATTTTTTAAACGAAGAAACACTCTCAGTTTAGCATGTCATAGGAATTCACTGCCAGCAGACGAGTCTCCTTACAATCCTGGGTTATTCAAAATAGGCGCAAAGAAGCACCTCGCAGGTCAGCATGGCGGGGGTGGCTAGAACGGTGGTTTATCTCTCGCTATTTGGACTCCACTTCTGCTTACCGTCAGGTGAAATGGCGACATTTCTTCTTCTCTTCTCTGTTGTTTCGCTCTTGGCAGAGCGGTCGTGGTCACGTTGAGGTGTTCACGTCGGTGGTAGAGGCAGACACAGCTCCCCGCACGATCTGCCGCCATCTCTCTCTGTTGGCAGACTGTCTGGCGCAGTCAGACACGCGGCTACCCACTGCGGATTTTACTTGGTCAGTCCAGCGCATAGGCGACCTGCCGCGCGATCTGGTTCCCTCCATCTTTCCTTGTATCACCAACCGCTCTATGGAGTCGCCATCTCGCCTAGAGACGTGTCCAAAGTACTGCAGTATGCGCGACTTTACTATGCCGAGCCCCTGGAGAATTGACACGTTGGTGCGGAATTCCGTCCACGATATCCCGAGCTCTTTTTCCAGCACCACATTTGCTTTGGCGACATTTGCTCGACCTTTTTATATAAAAAAAAGCCGCCAATACTAATTGACCCTTGTAAACAGTCCCGAAGTCATCAAAGACGAAGGCATACACCTGTGTGGTCACCGCCAGATTCTTGGTCGTAAAATAAATCTGCTTTACGAGCGCCAACTTTACTGCTCCGTCACAATATCATCATGTACAATGGGCGGCATGTCAAGCTGTGCACTTTACACTCCCTTCGTATGTATTGCGATGTAACAAGAGCGGTTTTTGCGATACGCTTATAAACTGTCTGTGCTGAACCGAGGCGAAGTAATAAAGTTAGATCCATTATATAAGTAATTTATAAAAACTTGATGGACGTTGAAGAATGCCTGTGTTTATGTTGGTGGTACCTACTATAAGTGCTTTAATGTTTTGTGTTCCTAAGGTATTTCAAAATTTGGAAGAAGGAAGTGAAGACGACGAAACACATCATTATATTTTCGTAAGAAATTTATTTTGAGCAGCCGGGTCCATCAGCTTACCAGGCCTTCCGAAGCACGGAGGAAAATTCGGATGAAAAAAGTGTCACACACTATAAGTGCAACATTAGCGTAATAAAAACAAGTATAGTATCAAGAAAAAAACACTAAAAGCACCAAGAAACGCGTGAGTCATTGTTATTAATATGTTTAGCTCCACTAACGTGAATGGGTTCGTCTATAAAATACTATATTTAACTTATTAGGGATGTGATCGCGGGGTTGAGATGTTGTCGATAAATTTAATTGAATACTTGGTAGCTGCTGATAAATATGTGCGCATTTTATTGTCTGCTTTAGAGGTACTATAAAACTAGTACTTCGTGGCTTTTTTACATTTTTTGTCATAAAACAGTAAAAAACATCTTTAAGAGTTACTGTAAAGCAGTTTATATTAGTATGGTACACATTAATGAGCGTGGTGACTCACCACACATAATATACAAATTTTATTTAAGTATTTTTGACTTAGCTTTGAAACTAAAAGGAGAAGCATTTAACACCTCCATCATCTCATAAATGTCTTGATATTAGGAGAGACTGCATTGACCTACTAGGTACCATTTAACATTTATAATATGGACGTTGTCTTCCTTTTATGGTTACGATGAATGAAAGGTTAGTTGGTATCAGATTTTTAGAAAGTCGCATAACATTTTTTCGACTGATTCTTATATTAACCAGAAGAACATGCTTGACGTAAGCACGAAGGAAAATAGATAGGAATATTTTCTTGTTACTTGCTAACGGTTGCGATTGATCCATAGAAAGCACAAACGCGGCGCTCTATATTTGATTATTACGATAAACATGAGGTAGCAATGGGGCCGAATCAAAAACCAATAAAATTACTAAAAAGAAAAATAAAAACACCAAGAAAAGGACCGTGCCCGTATAGTATCAACAAACATTTTTAATTATTTATACCTATCTAATGTAATTTATAATAAATGATTATAATATTTGGCCACGAGGTATATAATATAGCAATTTACTAAATCAATTTCAATATCGACTTGCAGCATACGTTCTAAATACTTTATTGCAAAGACTTTAAGGATTCTAATTACATGTCTCGATAGTGCATTAGTTTTGACCAGACTAATCAGCCGTTGCATCACAACTCCACCAGCTTGCAAAGCAGTAAAACCCAACAGGAATTTACGTAGTCGTAGTTGTTCGAGTGATTCACAATATGCAATACAATGAGGAAACACGATGCCATTAGAATGATAATGTGCCATCACACGTACCAATGTCATCATGATCACGCCAGCGATGTTTGTATTCTATAGGTAGTGTGGCGAAATGACCATTGATAGAGGCGCCATTCAAACAACGACGAGAATAGAACGGAAATACATGAATGGACGTCTCGTGCTTTTTTACAGTAACTGGATCTGAACCTAATTAACAATATACATATGGTGCGTTTGTGTACTCAACAAATAATTTCATAATCCATACTTGATTCATCCTTTACCACAAGTCTACTTACCATCGGTGAAGGTCTAATAATTGAACGATGAACAAATATATATATTTCAAACAATTATGCATAACTATTCTATCTGATCTGTGTTCTATTATTAAGTTATATTCAAAATCAATCTAGGCATATTCGGTTATCTTTTTTTAAAAAAATAAACACAACATTGCAAACAAATTATTGCACTACAATCGCTGTTTCATCTCTTCTCTTTCTTCTACCCTGCTCCTGATTTATTTGGGTCTGCTATTGGTTTTGGCATTAGACCAATGAACAATCGCTGTTTATTGCAGTTAAAAAAGGTACACTTTTGCCACTTTTGAATAATTTGGACTACTGGGCGTTAGAACACGTTCTTGGAATTACGTTGTATTTGTCGAGCAAACAGCTATTAAGTATGAGAACTGTCCACACGCTGTTACGTAAGATGTTGCGACGGAAGCAATTACTGCATCAAAGTAGTGGTTCAAATATTTGTAGATCATCTTAAGTGTGGGACTGAAAGTTTACTCTTGTCGCTCTTACAGTGATTTTGAGCGTTTTAATATTTATTAAACGTTAAAAAAGATCTTAAACCCAAGACAGTGGCCCGTTGATATGTTGTTTTTCAAGATGAATTTTCAGTTTTTTGGGATTTTTATATTTTTTAAATGTGTATGTAGTTAAAAAATCGGTTAAGAACTTAATGACTTCTTAAATATGGATTCCTTTACTCCGAAATAAAGCTTATTCTATTCCAAATAAATATTTTCAATTTTAAATCCTTTACTAAGAACTAACAGACGTAGTAATTTATAGACGAAGTAATTAGGTACTACTGCTACAAATAGTTGTCATAAATAACAGAAAGAAACCAGGCATCGATAACATCTTAGATATATTCACATCCCTATTCCATTGCTGAATGATTCTTTACAAAAACTATAAACGTATACTGAACCGAATTTAGACCTGACCTTCGGCTGAGTCAAACAATTCAGAGGAAAGGGTTCCACGTGACGGGAACAGTTACGAACATTTATTTATAGCTTATCGACAAAACATACGCTTTATTTAGCAAATATAAACAACATCTGGAGCGTTATAGAAGTATAAACAATCTATAATTATCGATATTAATATACTGTGTTTATGACAAAAATAACGGCATTGAAACCAATTTCAATTAAATTAACATTCATAATGGATTGCATATATTCTTTTGTGATTATAGGGCCCGGATTAATATGTAAATACATGTTTTTAATTTATAAGATTAAAGGTCACGTTTGTGTTCTCTACCTAGATTAGCTTATATAGATAGTGAAAAACAAATTTTTATCTTCCATATTTTTCCATATTTCATGGGGAAGTCCATATTTTATAAAAAAAATATCACAATCATCCATATTTTCGATTTTTATATCATAGTTGGCAAGAAAAATTATAATTTTTACGTGTTTGCATTCTCGCCACCACACGGCCGCGTGTATTTTATTTCTCACGCGTCGTAATTTAATTTTTGACCCTTAATTATTTATTCCACATTGTCTGCCCCGTGCCGTGCCAATATAATATATTTAGACCAAATCAAGTTTTAATTTCGATAATTTAAATTGATTGCAATACACAATCACATGGATTGTGTATTGCAATCAATTTAATAAGACAGATTTAGAGGAAGATGAATATCTTTTTTTTAATTACGAGTATTTGAATTACCTTAATTTTGTTTGCATTTTTTTTTATGTAACTGTTATTGCATAGTATTTTTTCACAATAAACAGGGTTTAATATGAAAGATATGCTTTTTTATACTCCATAATTTTTCCATATTTTACATTTTTCAGTCCATATTATATGTACATAATTTGATTTTTTAAATACATATTTATCCGTGCCCTAGTGATTAGTTATGTATGATGATTGAAAATCGATCGATTTCCCTTCGTGCTTCGGAAGGTACGCGTTATGCTGGTGGTCCCGTTTGTTGTCGAAAGACAGCAGTCGTAGAAACTAGTCCGGTCAGAGGACAGAAAGTGGCGATTTGTGAAATTGATTTACATAATCTAGTAAACATTATTTTATAAATTGTAAAGATATCTTATTCTTATGCAAGGGGCTGAGGCCGTGTCTCAGAGCACTTCGACCCTATGGGATCTTTTGTGCTTTTGTGGCGCTTTCCTTATCACCCATCCCCGCCAACATCGAAAACATTTTGTATCAGTTTCATAATGTTGGCGGGAGTAAGGTCTATAAAGTCCTCTGGTTTAGGGTAACCTAAGCCCAGGACCTTTAGTCGCCTATTGGCTAGTGCATCGCAGTCACATTGTATGTGCTCCATGCTTTCTTCATCCTCACCACACATTCTACAGATGGAATCATCAGCTTTGCCTATTAAAGATATGAAATGCTTTGCATATTAAATAAAGTAAAGATATCTACTTGCCACACTAATACTTTCGCTGTTGGGAAGGAAAATCAATCAAGTTCTTACGAGAAAGTCAAACGATTTGTCACTGAAATGGTACTAATAGTTAGAGGAACATGTTATAAATTAAAATTTACAGGTCACATTAATCTAACTTTACGATACTCATGTTTGGCAACATTGGACAACTTTCTTTAAAATTACAGATAATAATATGGTAGATCCCATCCCGGTTCTGAACACAACTTTGTTAGAGTGAACTGATTCTTCCGTCGATGACTAGTTTTGGGAAGAAGAGCTTGGCTTTTATGTCTTGATGAAAGATCATAGACCCTAAGCAATATAGACGCAAGAGCAGACGAGTTGCGGAAACAGCCCTTACTTGGTGCCCCATTTCATGAAGGATTCTTGATAGTGATGAACACTTCTTGATCTGTATTCTTATTGTATTGTATTGTATCCTTATTGTACATTATGGTTTGCAATAAAGATATATAAATACAATAAATCCTGCCATGTTTGCTATAATGTTATATGTTTTTGCTATGTAATTAATTAAACCAATTCCATTAGAAATGCGTCCTCTTCTCTTCTACATTGCGTGCCCGATTGGGTCCATAATGATCTTATAAATATTATCTACCTTTACCACCTTATTGTACATTATGGTTTGCAATAAAGATATATTGAATATTGAATATTGTATCTGGGGGCTTTATCGACTTTATAAGAAAATGCGATTTTCAGATTGCGATCAAACAAGCAAGATGAAGTTAACTCAGAGGTACTATTTTAATGATTTCTCTCGATGATCCTCGTATTTCCACTGCTGTTGTGTCGTGCACTATAGAATCTCCTTGATTTTCAAGAGTGTTTAAAACAGCGTTCCGACAGGGTTCATGACTTACCATCAGATTAGACAAAGGCAAAAAGAAAATACGAGGATGGTCTACTAGTAGACTGTCACATTGCATTGTCAAAATAGTTGCACTGTACGCTGATCAAGTCGCAGAAGAAATCACTTGCTAGTTTGCAGATCATCATCTCATACAATATATATTGTTGTTAAATCCACCCTAAAAATTAAATTATAATTTAATTTTTAGGGTAATTAAATTATAATTTAATTTTTAGGGTAATTAAATTATAATTTAATATACGGTTCGATGGAACAAACATGTGAAAAGTAAACAAACACATAAATACTTGTTCTGACAAATAAGACATGCTAAAATATAAGGTTAACCAGTTATTGGACACCATAGAGTTAAGCATTTAAACAGGATCTTAAATATAGTTTTTGTGATTGCATCTCGAGACGCATTGTTGCGAGTCGTGTTAACATGGCGTGACTGCTCGACGCGATGTTTTGAACTTTTTACACATTTTCATTGTGTGTAAGAACGTAACAGTTTTAGCCATTGCCGGGAATTAAATTATAACGCCGTGAACAAAAAACGGAGTCGCTCGACTGATGAAATACTTACAACTAAATGTGTATGTTTCGGTTTGTTAAGTAAAAGTTTTAGATAATTACATTATTAAAGTTGAAATTTAAGGCGACAGACTGGAAACCTGTCACTATTTTGATGCACGCATGGCATGGACCAGAACTATTGCCCTTGTGGTTTTATGTGTAACCAAATGCTACCTTAAGCTGCTCAAACACTTAAGATTATGAGCGTCATTGTATGAAATCGATTGCCAAAATATATTGGTCGGATATAAAGAGTACCACACACAAGGAATTTAGAAAGAAAGAAAAACCAGATTGCAGAATAAACTTATTTAAAGATGAAATGCATTCGATTTAACTCGTATGTATTTTGATTTGATCTTTCGGCAAATATGTCGAGGTGTACCTAATAAAGATAGACTAAGTGTAAATTCGCTATTTAGTTTAATTTAAATTATTAAAGATAATAAAATTATTTCTATTCTATTCTATACTTAACTTTGTACAACGATATTCACTACCTCTTTTTGTGTTATGTGATAATTTGCGATAGTTCAAATCAATGTTAACATTTCAGCCGTTATACATAGATTAAGAAATAGAGAAAAATCGGAATTCTAATAAGAATAAATCATGTCCATTAGCTCTCAAATCAAAGAGCGGGGACCTTGTGGCAACTCGACCAAGGAGCACGTCATTAATATCAGTTGTACACATAAAATAACACGGTTCCTGTTTGTCCATTGTTTTATCTGACTCCAGAGTGTACGTCATCCCTTCGCTACAAAGTTATCGTGAGTCATAAAGGCGGGTTCAAAAATAGCATCAAATCCATTTGCCGTAAGTTAGGGTGATCTCTGATCTATATTTGTAGAAGACTCGTCACTCAATTGAGGAACGGGATAGATCAGTTAGTAATATTTGTTTCTAACATACATGCGGATAAAAATACACGACAGGATTTTAAAAAGATAGAAGCAATGGGCTTACAAGCCCAATAAGGCTTGAACAGAGCTATGAATTTCAAGAGCAATATATTGAACACCAATTCTAGTTAATTCATTCGTTTTAAGCAAAGAGTGGTTATAAGGTGCGGTTTTTGCAATGCAAATATGACAGACAAACCTTATCTATTACATTCAGATTAGCTAGTCGGCAACCCACGCCGATTTTAGTTTTGATGTAACATTTAATTCGTATGTTAAAAACGAATAGAGATAAAACCTTTAATGAATACGTATTATTGATTAATAAAACCAGGACTGAGATGTTTAAAGAGTTAACAGACAACTGTCGGCGGTTGTCGGCCTTTGTTTGATGGTGTAATGAAGGTAATTACTTTTTGGTTATTGATGCCCTTTTATTTATTTTTTTCAGATGATAGGCTGGCAACCTGTCTCTACTTTGTGACTCTACATTGCTCAGACTGCCAGTAGTGTCATCAAAAAAATACCTTAAGCTTCTGAATTGTTTAAAGAAATATTTGTCTCAAAGGGACAGATATTTTCCCAAAGCGCAAACCGAATAAAACAATACAAAGCAATATTCAAGACATCTGTTGAGTCATCTGCGCGCAAGCCCTACCGTCTCACACGGTCCATTCATCTTTCACTCATATTCATTTATTATCATCATTCAGAGCATAATGTTCCCTACGCGCAAGGAATATATTCACCGCTAACCAATCGTCGACTAATACGAAAGCTAATGAATGGTTTATGGTTCAGGTCTATTTAATTTATCCATTAATAATAATGATGTTACGAGTAGATAAGGTCTACGGAGGAGATAATATCAAACCTGGATTTATGCACTTTTGTGTTTGTGACGTATCTTATTCACGTTTTGGATAGGCTGGAAGAAACCACTTTACAGAGCTAAGTTCGCCCTCGTAAAATGTATCACTATAATTTATTTTGTAATGTTATAGAGCTATAAAGTAAAATAAACAATTAATAAATTAAACTGAAATTGACAGTTATAATGTAGATATTTTATAAGACTTGCAAACGCTACGTTTTTGAGAACATTGTATGATAATTGTGTATGCTGCTGGCACTTACCATGGCCGTATTTGTCAAACATTTGTGCTGCATATAAGACTATATAAAGAATGAAAAAGATGCAGCTCAAACATTTGACATATATGGTCATGAGAAGTGCCAGCATAATGTAGCTGGAATACTTTTACATTCACTATGTTTGTAAACATGGACGGAGACTAAACAAATTATTTTCATTTTGTCGTCGGCCACTGCAGGTTTGTCGCTGTATCGGTAAAAGCAAAAGCCTCTTTATTTTTATAAAAGTACTTATACATTAAGAAAGTCATCAATGAAATGTATGTCAGACCAATCGTAAATGTCCAAAGCAATTTTTATAGGTACATTCAAAGAGAACGATATAATCTGCGGGGTCGCAATGCCAGCTTGCATACCAGGATCACATAACACCACGGGTGGTCTGAAACCTCGTGACCGGCCGGTGTGGTGCGAGGGTTGACAATGCAACGGCGATACAACATAGACTCGTTCTTAGCACTTATACCTATTAAGTCTACATTCCAATGACACGGGTGACTACATAAAATACGAAATCTACAACGTAGATCTAGGAAATTCGAAGCGATTCTAATGTCCAATTAGCCGCAAGGAGAATTAAAGATACTGGCGTAGCGCCCCAGGGGGATTGTAGAGAATAAATTTTGTATCGCATCACACACAAACAAATGTAAGCGGAAATATCAAAAATATTTTTAAAAGTTATATAAGTACTTGATTATTAAACTACTAGCTTCTGTCCGCGACTTCGTCTGCGCAATATCAGTATGAATTATAGCCTATAATTATGTTATTCTGATGTATATGAGCTTGTAATTTCATTAAAATTTATTCAGTAGTTTTTGCGTAAAAGAGTAACAAACACATCCAGACATCAATCCATACAAACTTTCGCGTTTATAATATTAGCACAGATAATACTAATATTAGTAAGAGTAGGAAGTAGGATTTAACTATCGAAACAAAATGAAATATATCTATAGTTGCATGACGAGCACGACCGAGCGAAACAGAGTCTGCTCACAAAACTAAAATCAGCTTCACTTAGAACGTATCCAGTCGTATTCTATCGAAACTTGGTCCCCTCACGCTTAATATTTAGTCAAAAACCATACATAGTCAAAAACTATCTTAAGACGAAGGCTTGATTTTATTTGTTAAACAAATCCTCTTCCTTTCAACGGAACTTTCCTTTCACCAGAAACTATCATGAAATAAATTCTAAAATCTCAAAGCTAATACGTAGATATTCTAATTAACAAATCAATAGAATTAAAATATTTGTTTGTAATAATTTAATAATAAAGTTATATTAAAGTCATTTCAGTTATCAAATGCGAACGCACGGTCATGCGTGTAGACTTTGAACATGATATTCGTGCATCCGTGTCAAAAATGACAACTTTCATTGTAAACCGTACCTACGCGGAGTTACCTTGAATCTACCTAAAGTCAAGATCGTGTGAACTGAGATAGACAAAAGAATTATTACGAGTTTACGGAAACTACCGTTGATCTTAGATTACGCTAGATCATTATATCACATGGGATCATTGCAAATTGTTTTTTTTATTGCGATTACGAATACTGACTTGACAAGACCTTTGAACCTACATACATACAGACATAAAGTTACGCCTTTTCCCATAGGGGTAGGCAGAGATCACTTGTCTCCACTTGCTACCGATCCTTACATACCGGCTTCATCTACTTTCATCACTGTCCTCATACATGCTCGGCGGTTTTGAGAACTATTGTCTTGGAGACGCATTTTTGAATCATTGGACCGGGCGACGCGCCTCAGGGGGATTGCGCTAGGGTACTAGGCAATCCCGTATGCGAATCCCTAAAATCGCTATTTTTGAACATTCATACTCATGATCATGAATTTTACAACGAGTGATCCGACCCACTCGTTTCCGATATTCTACCAGTAGAAAATCCAAATCAGTGATAGTGACATTATATATTTTAATTTACGTTCCGTTTCCTCGTAACTCATTACCGGTTTCTAACATCAACGAGTTATGGCATTCCGGTATTTATTTTTTCTGCATGAAATGAAAAATGTTATAAGATTCGAGTTTTAGGGCAACACTCATTTTTAATGTTTCAAAAATACGTAAAATTGGGAACAATAGAAACTAGTTTCGTATACGTTTAGCATTCGTGCATGAATTTAAGATTTACTTTGAATGATTCAAAAATGCGTCTCCTGGCCTGTGAAACAGGGTCAAGTTAAAAGTTTCAGACGTCATCGATTTGATTGATAAACATTCGCCTAGGTCTCGTCGTCCTGCATCTCCGTTCACTTCAGATTCAATATCCTTTTCGTGAATCGACTTTCACACATGCTGTCTACATGACCGAACCATTTGAGCATCCTTTACTCAATTCTGTCACTAGGTATATCTTTGAACCTAATAGTTTCAAATACTTCTTTAGCTTGCTGATGTAGTTCACGGTGACCTATTCTTCATTCCGTAGGTGTGGTAAAAGCTGACTGAGGGAAATACTGAAGACCATCGCACCAGGGTCTCTTGCGCGGTGTCAGTAAACTACCCACAACTGTATTCACAAGGAGGGTTGGCGTCGAGCAGGCCATAAAACTGTGACAAAAAAGCAGTAGAGCACGCACCAAACTTCTAGTTCGCTCTTGACACGAGGCGATTAAACCTTGTTGGTAGGTGGTACGGCTGTGCGAACGAAGCGGAATCAACTTCAGAGCGAACTACAGGTTTGCCGCAAGTTTTACCTGATGTGACATATTGCATAGATCCCAAATAATTTGTTACCTACCAGGGTAGGATGAAGAAGAATAGACATTTTTCTAGAAGAATACTTCTTTAACTATCTAAATAACAAAATACGTTTCAGATAACTGACTCTATTAACTCCATAAGGAAATTAAAACAATTAGTATCTACTATTGCAATATTATAGCATGAAAATAACATGTATTAAAAATAGCTCGCGTGCATCAAGAAAGTAGAAGCAGAGCTTGGAAACCTGATTATTACTTTGTATAAAATATGTATCTACAAATGATCAAAAAATTACGATATTTATCTAATAGCAACCATACCCAAAGCATAGATGGCATAACCGTGCCGAAAGGGGCACAATTGTAAACAATATTTTTTTGCGCAATGATGAAATAATCACCGACATTATTTTTAAAATGGAGCACAGTCCCATTTATTATGTTATAAATATAATTCACTTGTTTTCTAGGTCACACGCAATCGGCCATCAATGCCGTTTGTTTACTTTTGTTAATAACTTGGTAATGAGTTTGGTCGGATTATATGTATTGCACAACATTTATGACACCCTGTTACTTTTTTGATGCTGCTAAAGAGTGTGGTTATAAATTAATCTATCTTATATGATTAGTTAATTATTAGTACTTTGTGTTTTAAAATATGATAGTAAATTAGAAATGTCTCTATGCCGTGGTATATAAAAAAATAAAAATTAATAGGA